>CM061539.1:37090000-37745000 GCA_030864215.1 Capsicum pubescens | reverse complement strand
ATATTTCAAGCATATTCCAAGTCTTCCAAAGGAAGGAAGAGTCCCAAAGTATCAAAAAAGGAATATTCTCAAAGAAGGGGAGAAGGGAAAGTATAAGGGAGGACCACAACAAATTCAAACTCTTTTGAGCTTAAAAAAGGATCCATTCTTTGTGTTTTGTTCACCAAAACCGATTACCACACTATTAAGAAGAAGATTGTTGAATTTCAAATTGGAAACAAGTCAACTCCAAAATGTTGACCAAGGTTGCCACGTCATCAACATTCCAAATCACCTTAAAGCTCAAATTTTAGGTTCTAAGTTTCTTTTCCTTGATTCTTTAGTTTCTTTTCTTGATTCTATTGCTAATTAACAACTAGTAATCACCTACTTAGTTGTAAATTAGTTGTTGAATCCATTTTTTTATGCCGTCTTTCTTTGTGTACTTTTGTCATTTTAATTCACCGTAACTTCTTTGGTTCTAGTTCTTAAGTAGATTTTGTTTTTTTTTCCTTAAGTCAATCAAACAAGAATCTATTCTGGCCACAAAGTAGTGATTGACACCTTTTTTACTACCGGAGTATAAGCAACTTTCAATATTCGCCGCTCCAATTGTGAGGATCACAAAAGTGAGTGCATATGAGTGTTGGTGAGGAGCTTTTACTACTAATATTGTTTTTTTATTTTGTAGGTACAAGGTGATATAAGGGGAACATGTCTTCGGTAGCCTTGGATTATTGTGACTAAGACATGGGAGACTTTGATTGTAGTGAAGAATGTTATGGCTATGATGATGATGGAGATTATGGGGGCTATAAAAATAGCCATGATCAAGACATGGACAACAATGCGGGTTACTATTTTGAAGGAGAAAGTGGGATGAATGATGACCCTTATGCTTATAGTAAATATGGAGGTGATGATGAGCATTGTGATGGTTCTTATGATTAAGATGGGGCATATGAGGAATACCACACTTCCCAACCCAAGCACCAAGGCAATGTCAAGTATAGTCTTTTCTTCCCTACGGCTTCTAAGAGGTATGATGAGAATGTTCATGTAGAGTATGAAGATTCATATTCCTCACCTTGTAGTACTTCTTATCAAAGTTGAAGTGGTGTGAATGATTATACTAGCTATAGTGGAGGTTGTCTCATGAGAAGAAGAGAGCATCCATCTCAAAAATTAAGGGGTACTACACCTTGTTCTTCCTATTCTAGTGCCCAAACCTATAGAAGATAGAACCAATGTAGATATGGAGGGTATAGTAGGAGTCAAGATCATCCTACTCTTCCCATCTTTATAAGAGAGTTGGGTCCCATCTTGATTGGGAATAGAAATATGAAAATATCTTAATGAATTATGATAGGAATGGAGTTAAAAGAATTATGTGTGCTTTTAAACATATTCAAGGTCCGACATCGTCGTGGTAGGAATCCATAAAGAAGTCCATCCAAACATGGGGTGCCTTAAAAGAACTCATGAGGGGTATGTATTTGCCCGTAGGGTATACTAAGATTTACAATATTGATCCAAGAAGAAATGTTCACTCCGGAAAGGTAAGAATTTATAGGGCTTCAGGATGCCTCCTTGTGCTAGATGATAGGTGTTATAGAAACTACATCATTCCACCCATGTTGATCATTTAGGGCTGTTTCGAGAACCTCTACTTGTTCCATATTCCTTGGATGGGTATAAGGTTACTAAGAGAGTGAAGGTTATCTTCACCCAATTTGAATACTATGAGGAGGTGAGTTGTGACATCTTTCCCTTGAAACAAGGTCATCTATGCTTGGGTGCCGATTGGTTTGCACAACATAAATTTCCAAATATGCAAAATTGGCATAAGATTGTAGTAGACCATTGGGGAAATCATCTCCTTCCATCCATTCTTCCTAAATCTCAAAGAGATTTGATCACTTACTCCAAGCCAAATGAGGGACAAAAGATTGAGAGGAGTAAGGGTATGCAAGGTAGCAATCCGGGAGTAGAAAAAGTAGAGGTTATGAGGATCAAAGTGAGGGGGTTGCCACCAAACTAAGCTAACATTGTTTATCCTTCTATTTCTAAGGACATTTGTGAAGGAACCAACATGGCAAATGGAGGAGAACAAGTGCTAAAGGAGAAAATTCCCTTTGAAGACTTGACTAGGGAAATCTTCTATGTTGCCGAAGCTTGTAGAGGACCTTCACACCAAGGTAAAGAAGAATGTTCTTAAGAACTTCAAGGTAAAATAGATATCTCTTACGCTTTTGTGAATGTGAATGATGATTGTGTGGCTAGTAGGACATTGAGTATGAGTAGTAGCTTACCTACATGTGAGTCTATTGATTCCTTGCCTCTTGATGATGATGTACATGTTGTGAGTGTGGATACACTAGTTGATCCTATTGATGACTGAATTAACTCTTCTTGTAAGATCAATTTATGTCCACCTAGTGTTGAAGACATTGTGTTGAATGATAGTTCATCATCTTATAGTAATTGTGTTGATCAACTCATGTGCGAAATTGGTCCACCACTTGAGGTTATGTTTGTTGTAATTAATAGATCTCAAGTGAGTGAAGAATTTGAAAATATTGGTAAAAAATATAGGAGTGAACCTGTGAGCTTGTCCTTTGGTTAAGATTCTAATGTTTTCTTGGCTCATAGGGATAATCATGTGCTTTAAACATCTTTGAAACTTGATAATAAACTTTTAGAGAATTGATTTGCATGTTCTTAATCCTCTTCATGGATAGATCCGTCTCTCTTTAAGGACAATATCTTATTTGAAGATGATGAGCTCACTTCTAATGAACCTAGTGGTGAGAATGAAGTTGAAGGTATAGCTTGTCTTGAAAGCTATAACCTATATGCTAACCCATTATGGTATGAAAACATTCCTCCTAAATATGGAAATCTCTTCTTGGAAGATGAGAGTACTCTTAAGGTAAAGGAATGTGAGGTCTTAGAAAGTAATGATCATTTGTGTGATGATAATTTTGACTTGCTTGAATCCTTAAGAAACCCAATAAGTGATTGTTCCTTGAAAATTGATTGTGGTTGTGATACTTTGTATGACACCCACTTATGTTTGATGACTATGAGGATGAATTGATTGCTTCTTGTGAAGACTTAAGTGATAATTCCTTAGACTTTGGTGGTAGTATGTGTCTACTTGAGCGTACTTCCATAGAAAGAGAAAGTGTCCATTGTTTGGAAATTACTTCCTCTTCTACTTTGTGTGACCTTATTGTTGAGAGTACTTATTATGATTACTTTGAAACTATTAGTGAGTATATACATGAGGACACCTTAGTTGAAGTTGACTTGAGTGATACCTTTCTCTACTCTCTATTTACTTTTGATGATGTGTATGCTATTGTAGAGAGTATGTCTTTTAGATTGGGTGAAGCCTATGGGAAAAAAGAGTGTTGTCTATGGCCATTTTTTTCATTTGACCTTGGTGCCAAATGTGGATATGATGATGTTGGAACACCTAACTTATTGCTTGGTCTACATGACAAGCAAAGTTTCATTCTTGAAAACCCTAGGGCAAAAGTGTCATTTTCTTCTTGGGATAATGCTTCTAAGTGTGCATCCTTGCTTGACACACTTGTGCTTAAGTTGCATGAATCCCAACTTGTGGATGCTAAGTTGATACTTTACTTGAAAGGAAGAAGTCCTATGTGCTTAAGTTCCTTAATTCCATCCTTGTGTGACTTATGTGCTATATCTTTTGGGCTAAATGACATTCTTATAGATGATAGCACCTTAGATGATGCCTTTACACTTGATTCCTTCCTATACTACCTTTTTGCCTATGATGACATCCATGCTAGTTTTGGATTTGTATTATGTAGAGGTAGGGGACTTGTTGGTTGGTCCACTTGTTTGAATGACAATGCTATGTGGGTTTAGTGGACTTTAAGGCCAATAGTGGCCCCACGTTTGATGAGGTCACTTGAAGAAGTAATGAAACAATTGTGTCATATGGTTACTAAGATAAAGGTAGTGTTACCTTTTGGATTTAGTGATACCATTAAGACCTTTTTAGTTTCTTTATCTGTTGGTACTTGTCTTAGCCATTTTCTTTGTGACATTTTTACTAAGCTTTTCATGAATAAAATAAAGGATTCATGATTATAGTAGTCCCACAAAGCCTCTAACCGAAAGAAAAACAATATCCGATTGGACATGCCCCCAACTATAGCTAAAATCTATATCCATAAAATAACCAAAGTATGTAAAGACATACATGATATGAAATGGAGCCTTCCAAAATATGAAAACTCACCACTTCAATCCAATCGAGTTGATCCAGAGATTCAATCACTATGCAAGAGGAGTGGAATGGCAGGTTCCTGGATCGCGTGGGGATATAGCCTCCCGAAGACGGGTTAGTGGGTGAACACTAGCAAGAAACTTATGATAAGTATAAAATAATTCCAATCATTAAAACCAAGTAAACCAACCTTATGAATTCACCACCATACATACATATATATATAACCATGCTGAGAAAGAGAACCGGGTTTAGCATGTATTTAAGACCATTAACCTAGGTATGTATAGCTTAACTGTCCTAGAACAACCCACGGGCTATATGGGTCCAGTGTAACCCCCTGAACGGGCCCTGATACATGTAGCCACACGAACTGGAGATACCACATGAGTAGGAGATTCCCAAGTACCCTTTGCTCTCCATGATACATATGTACAAGTGCACTTAGAGAATTCCCGTGTACCTCATAAGTATCATATATGGCCGCCATGACCAAACCTCATGTCGGCAAACATAAGTTTCCAGTGTCAATCCATTGGACTCACACCTTCAAGGTTAGCTATCATACCCCTCCATTATTGCCCAATTAAAAATATTACCACATCACCAAACCACCATTTCCATTTGTTATTAACCAAGGCTATAAGTAGTGGTATCATTATATCGACTAGATCTTGCAAGCAATGTCCTTAGCCAACCTTTTATAGAATAAGGGATTCTCATGTACCTATAGTTTACCTTATTTAGTAGCTTGCGGGATTCCCACATACCCCACAAGATTGTTTGTTAATAAGTTTGCTTGGGGGATTCCCTTGTACCCCTCAAGGCTTTCAATTAACCATAACCATGACCACCAAGACCTTACCAATTAACTATTCCAAACCATTTAAACCATTTATACCATTTAGGGTTCTATTACAAAGTTATACCATGCAATAGTTCAACGAAAGTCCAACAATTTAACCAAATATATTCTCATAGGCATTTTACCAAACATGTTGGGGACATAGTGTTTCCAAAGACAAAACTAATTACCAATTAACCATTCCCATGAAATCAATTGTTCAAACCACCATAATAATATGAAAACCATAAGTAAAATACATGGGAAAACATAACCAACCATTATAACCAAAACCCCAACATATATTTGCAAATCCAAAACCATAGAACATTTATGCCATGCAAACAATTCATAAATTATGCCTTTTGTTGGAACTAACAATGAAGGAGGAGTAACTTGCCTTAGATTAGAAGATAATGGAGAGAAGTCACCTTAGCAAATCCCCAATTGATCCTATGAATGAAACCCTAGCCTTCCTCAACCCCAAAGCCTTGAGAGAATTTGAGAGTATTTTAAGAGAGTTTCTAAGAGTTTAAGATTAGAATAATATGGTAAATATTGTCCCAAGATAGTTATAAGTCATAGGGACTTAAGAGGTTAAAAGGGGAAATATCCAGATTACCCCCACTTAAACTGTATTAAAATCCCATAGGTGGGTACAACCAACCCATACTGGTCATACCCCACCATACGAGTGGTACCCACCACTCGTACCCTAGGCCTCCCCTTGGACCCCAACACTGCCCGACATATCACCGTACAAGCCAAGTTGTATCCGCTCATACGACCTGTACCCTTGACTCGTA
This sequence comes from Capsicum pubescens, assembly GCA_030864215.1. Classification (NCBI taxonomy): domain Eukaryota; kingdom Viridiplantae; phylum Streptophyta; class Magnoliopsida; order Solanales; family Solanaceae; genus Capsicum; species Capsicum pubescens. The sequence goes on along the minus strand of CM061539.1, from coordinate 37,739,104 downwards.
CCCACTACAGAGTAGAAATCAAAGAAGATTTGGACACTTTCCCCCATACAAGTGAATGATACGACTTGTATCATATCTTACGACTCAAGGTGAGCTACTTGTACTCAAATCCAAGTTAAGTTACCAAGTTCTAGATTAATTGATGGAAAAACCAAACCATACGAACTGTCACCCACCATACAACTCGTACCAACCCAAGTCGTACCCACACTAGAAACTAATCCATCTTACCAACCAACACTAGTTAGCATACGATCAATACCATACCAACTATACCCCATCATATGACTAGTACCCCCTTGTCGTAGATATCCAGAATCCATAAATCCAAGAAATTTTCTAAGGTTCCAAAACCCAGGGTGTTTCAGCCGCCCCTACTAGGATCATTCATCTTCGAATGACGGACAAGGTAGTACAAGCACGATTTACACCCCTTTTATGCCTCTACACTTTTCTTTTACAAACTGAAAAAAAATGCAAGGAAATCAACCTTTCCTTTAAAAAAGTCAGAAAACAAAGATGTGATTAAGAACACATACCTTCTGCATGAATACCCGGAGCCGAGAATAAATGTGTATACTTAGACTTCATGTCTTCTTCCGTTTTCCATGTAGCCTCTTCCACCTTGTGGTTCTGCCGTAGAACCTTAACCGAGGCCACATCCTTGGTTCGTAATCGACGAACCTTCCGATCCAAGATCTCTATCGGGATCTCTTCATAAGACAAAAATTTTGAGATAACCAATCCTTCTAAAGGAACAACTGATGAAGGATCACCTACACACTTTCTCAACATGGAGACATGAAATACCAGATGAATGGAGCTCTAACTAGAAGGAAACTCCAATTCATACGCCATATTACCAACCCTCCGGAAAACTACATAAGGACCAATATACCGGTACTGAGATTCCTCTTTTTACCAAAACGCATGACTCCTTTCATGGGAGACACCTTTAGGAACTCCCTATCCCCAACCTCAAACTCCAAGTCTTTATGTCTTACATCCGCATAAGACTTTTGGCGACTTTGGACAATCCTAACCCTATCTCAAATCACTTTTACCTTTTCCATAGCTCGATAAACCAAATCCGAGAAAAACATATTCGCCTCAAGAAGATCAAAACACCCAATAGTGACACGACCCAAACCTTGGTCCATGTCGTAAGGGCACCTCAAGCTCACATAAATCAAAGGTCTCCCCAAAAACCCATCCCAAACATCTCATCAAACCATAGGAGTCGAAGGAACTCCAAGTCATATATCAAGGTAGAGAAAATTAATATAAAAAGTCAACATTAGTTTCATAATAACTAAATCACACCCAAGTTAACAGGTGTTCACAATACCTCTATACAAAATGAAGTTAATAAATGTATATGTCGGGACAAGCCCCTGATAATAGCCAAACCAAGTCTTAAAAATACCAAGTCTAAAGATAAGAGACCAAGGGATGAAGATCTTTCGGAGTAAAGAAGCTCACCACTTCAAGTCAATGCATGAACCAATTCGATCTACTAATCACTGCGCAGGAAGAGAAGAAGATGCTTTGGCCCCTATGTTACGTGGGGACATAGCATCTAGAGACGAATAGTGATTGGAACACTAGCATGTAACTCAAGGATAAGTGATAAAATTATATCATCAATCAACAATAAGTCAATATATCACATCTAATTACATTCATACACTTATCCATACATATCAGTATATCACATGTCAATCGAAGGAACAAATCTTATCAACATGCTTCAAACGCACATTCATCATTCATGAAGTGGAGGGCTACAACCTCCCGCACTTATAGCTTCAAACATCCTCAATAGGCAAAGGACTTTAATTACATTCACGTTATCATTAGACATGGAACTTTAACCATATACCCCCATTCATTAGTCAAGAAATTTAACCACATACACATTCACATAAACAAGGGACTCTAACCGCACACACAATTATCTAGGCAAGAGACTCGAACCTGTGCCTGCTCATTGGACAAAGGACTCTAACCTCATGTCTCACTTGGACTCTAACCACAAGCCATTTCCTTCGGCGAGGTACTTTGACCTCAATAGATCTCTTTAAGCACGAGAGTTTAACCTTGAGAAATATCATTGGGCAAGGGACTCCAACCTCGAGCCATTCATGAGGCAAGGGACTTCAACCTCAAGCCATCATATAAGGCAAGGGAATTTGACCTCAAACCATCAAAACTATCATTAGTTGGTCATTTTAATAGGCCAATGCCTTCACTTACTTCAACATATAATTCAATTTATGGTCATGAAGACCCTTACAACAATTCATACTTCAATTACAATATTATACTACATTCCCACTACACTTGGGTTTAACACATAATTTAAGCTCATCTTTATATGTAGGGACTTTTCCCTCCCATTACCCAACAACCAAGGTTATCAATTTCATCACACATGGTCCATAATTTCGTTAACATATTATTTATCAATCATCCATGTTCATTGGACCGTTGCCTAGTTTAATAAATCAACAACATATGACTAGACAACTCACTTAGATATTTTCACAAACACCTTTGGTGTATACCTTCAACAAGGCCATTTCCATGGTACAAATTATCAAGATTAGGGTTACTCAAGAGCGTCATGTTACTCGAAATACAACAAGCACCCACACATGAAATTCATCATCAATATCACATATAAACATAAGCCTATGAAAGATTTAACATCATTAGGCAACAAAACCCTTTTAATTGATTTCAAAATCACCATGTACACTTACTAATCCAAGTGTGAAATACATGGGTTTAGAGATATTTAAAGAGGGGAAGAGATACATGCCTTAAAAAAGATGACACACCAACAATCTTGGCTTTTTCTTACCACTGGATGAGCACTCTCCAAACCCTAGCCTCCAATCTTGCTTCAAGAAGCATTTTAGAGTGTTTGGAATGTTTGAGCCCCTTAAAATGAAGACTTAGGAGGCTAAAATGCCATATATTGTGAGAGGGTTTAGTTTTTTAGTCAAGGGAAATAACCAAAAGGTCCTTAGTTAAAAGATGAGAAATGACTTTGTGCAGGGGTCCGACTCCCCCAAATAGTTCCCTTAGCAATCATACTCTAGGGTACGAGTGGTACCCTAACTCGTACCCTAGGTTTGTCCTAGGTAAACCATACTGTTGTGGGTATGAGTGATCACCTTTGAATCGTAACCAAGGGGCACAAATCATGCCCTAGTCGTATACAAAAAACGTATGCAAAATTGTCCACTCCAAAATAAGACCTCACTTCATACGATTCAGTTACATACGACTCGTATGCATTGGGTACGATCAAGGGGATGTCATGTCGTATAAGAAATAGTATAATACCCTCATGCACTAATCAAGGTACGAAAGGGGAGGGAAAATTGGGTACGAGTCGTGACCAAGGGTACGACTCAAGTCTCTAGTCGTACCCAACTCAAAGACACAAAAATGAAGTTCTTTTTCAATGGTTCAAGTATAGGCATTTCAATTCTCCCCCACTTGGATCATTCATCCTCGAATGAGGGATATGGCAAGCACAAGCATAAGTTAACACATCAGCATGCATCAATCCAACCCTTGCACATGTTAGAAACAAGCACACAACGAGGATACAACACAACACATATTATGATCATTATTAATCAACCATTCTATCTCATTGGTCTTGGGATTCAAACCCATTACTTATCAAACACTTACTCATTTCACAACTTAGGGACTTCAACCTATCACCTTTCAAAGACATCAATCAACTCAAAGCATTGGGGACTTTAACCTACCACAACAAGACACACATAGTTTCAAAGTATTAGGGACTTGAACCCATGGCCTCACAAAACACATAACCAATTCAAACTTAGGGACTTTAGCCCATTATCTAAACAAGACATACCTCAATTTCAAACATTAAGGACTCCAACCTATTGTCTTATAAAAATAAATCAAGCAAGGAGATCTAACACATACCTCTATCACAAGCTTTCAAAATGGGAAATAAATGTGGGTACTTGGACTTCATGTCTCCTTCCTCCTCCCAAGTAGCTTCCTCAGAGTTTTGGTTTCTCCATAGAACATTTATCGAATCCACTTCTTTCATTCGCAATCGGTGAACTTTCTGATCCAAGATCTTTACCAGGATCTCCTCATAGGACAAAGAGTCCGAGATACTAATGGGCAAAAATTAGTTCTCACGTGCAAAAAATAGGTGAATTTGGTCATTCTATCAATAATGACCCAAATAAAATCACATTGATTCCGAGATCTAGGAAGATCGGTAGCAAAATCCATATTAATTGCCTCCCATTTCTACTCGAGCAAGGAAATCTCTTGGTACAAACCACTGGGCCTCATTTGCTCAACTTTCTCTTATTAACACACCATACACTTGGACACATAACTAGAAACATCACGCTTCATATTATTCCACCAATAGAACTTTCTAAGGTCATTATACATCCTAGTAGAATCGGGATGAATAGCATTTCGGGCTCCATAAGACTCATCCATGACTTTTCCATCAAACCATCAACGTCGGGAATACATAACCCACCTTGGTACCTCAAGATACCATCACCCCTAATCACAAAGTTTAAGATCTTGTGTTGACCCAAATTACGCTTGATCTTCATCAAGTCGGGGTCCAATACTTGATTCTCCTTCTCATCCTCTACTTATTGTATATACACAACCAATCTAGAAATATCCATGTTCTTAATCAACAAGGCCACCTTGCTCCCTGGAACTAATTCACGGGATAATCCCGATAAAAAATTATGATCCTAGCCCTTATGCTAGAAACTATCTCGGGAGCATACCTTGACAATTGATGGAATTTCAAGGCATACTCTTGAACGGACATCCTCCCTTTCTTTATGTTCACAAACTCTTCTGCCTTTTCTTTCCTCAACTCTTGAGGAAAGAAACGGTCTAAGAAATCCACCCATGAAGTTGGACTAGCATCAACACCTCTAGAAAACTCCCACCCTTTGTACCATTGGTACGCTACTTCTTTCAATTTGTAGGAAGCAAGATCAACACCCTCTCTTTCTGAAGCATGAATAATTCAGAAAATCTTCTCCATTTTATCAATGAAGCCTTGAGGATCTTCCTCAACCTTCGTACCCATAAACATAGGAGGGCTCAACCTCATGAATTGGGCAATTCTTGTGGCCTCAAAAAAAAATGGTAGCTGGAGCACCACACTCCGAATGAGAGGCCACTAATTGAGTCAAGAGGTTAATGGAGCGATGAAACTCCATATTAGAAGCATTCCCTTGAGGGGACTAAGAAGGGGAGTCTCTCTCATAAACAGGGTTGGTAGGTGGAACCCACGAGGAAGGACAAATATCTCAGCCCTAACCAGGGTCTGAACTCCAGAAGTTGGACGAGCTTTGTCCATAGGACCCTCAATCGGGGACAAAGTGTTTGATTATAAGATCTCCTTAGAGGCATCAGATGAATTCAAGACCTTAGAATTTATAGCTTGAGATTGAAATACAAAAAAGGAAAATGTTTCTTATCATGTCTCATAGACTCCTCTTTATAAGTATGACACACTTCACACCCATAAAGAGACTCTACTCTAAATGGTATTGGGAACACCCAACTAACCATGAACCTAAGCTCTGATACCAACTTGACATAACCCAAACCCTGGGCTATGTCGTATGGGTACCTCAAGATCACACGAACTGGAGGTCGCCCTGATAACCCATCCCAAACATCTCATCAAACCATAGGTGTCAAAGGAACTCCATGTCATATATCAAGGTAGTGGAAATTAATATCAAAAGTTAACATTAGTTATTTATAACTAACCCACACCCAAGTTTACAGTTGTTCACACTACCTCTATACAAAACAAAGTCAATAAATGTATATGTCGGGACAAGCCCCCGGTAATAGCCAAACAAGGTCATAAAGAAACCAAGTCTAAAGATAAGAGACCAAGGGATGGAGATCTTCCACAATAAGGAAGCTCACCACTTTAAGTCAATGCAGAAACTGCTTCGATCTACTAATCACTGACCAGGAAGAGAAGATGATGCTCCGGCCCCTATGTCGTATGGGAACATAGCACCCAGAGAGGGTTTGTGGTTGGAACACTAGCATGTAACTCAAGGATAAGTGATAAAATAATATCATCAATCAACAACAAGTCAATATATCACATCTAATTACATTCATACAATTATCCATACATATAGGTATATCACATGCCAATTGAAGGAACAAGTCTTATGAACATGCTTCAAACACTCATTCATCATTCATGAAATAAAGGACTACAACCTCCCGCACTTATAGTTTCAAACATCCTCAATAGGAATAGGACTCTAATCATATTCACGTTATCATTAGACATGAAACTTTAACCATGTACACCCATTCATTAGTCAAGGACTTAACCACAGACACATTAACATAAATAAGGGACTCTAACCGCACACACAATCATCTAGGCAAGGGACTCGAACCTTGTGCCTGCTCATTAGACAGGGGACTCTAACCTAATATCTTACTTGGACTCTAACCACAACCTATTTCCTTCAACGAGGTACTTTGACCTCAAGAGATCTCTTTAAGCACGGGACTTTAATGTCGAGAAATATCATTGGGCAAAGGACTTCAACCTCAATCCATTCATAAGGAAAGGGACTTCAACCTCAAGCCATCATATAAGGAAAGGACTTTGACCTCAAGCCATCACCACTATCATTAGTTGGCATTTGGGACTTTAAACCTTTGACCATGCATCAACATATATTTAACATAACATTTTAGTACTTTAACCATATTAGCAAATTCAACACTATACATGACCACATGGTCCTTATGGGAGCCTTCATTGCTCCACCATTTCAATAGTCCAATGCCTTCACTTAATTCAACATACATTTCAATTTATGGTCATCAAGACCCTTACAACAATTCATACTTCAATGACAATCTTACATCACATTCCCACCAAATGTGGGTTCAACAAACAATTTAAGTTCATTTTTATATCTAAGGACTTTACCCTCTCATTATCCAACAACCAAGGTTATCAATTTTATCACACATGGTTCATAATTCCTCTAACATATCATTTATCAATAATCCATGTTCATTGGACCATTTCCCAAGTTCAATATAATAACAACATATGACTAGACAACTCACTTAGATATTTTCACAAACACCTTGGGTGCATACCTTCAAAAAGGTCGTTTCCATGGTATATATTATCAAGATTAGGGTTATTCAAGACCCTCATGTTAATCGACATACAACAAGTACCCACACATGCAATTCATCATCAATATCACATATAAACATAAGTATATACAAGATTTAACATCATACATCATTAGGCAAAAAACCCATTTTCATTTGATTCAAAACCACCATGTACACTTAATATTCCAAGTGTGAAATACACGGGTTTAGTGATATTTAATGAGGGGAAGAGATACATTCCTTAAACAAGATGACACACTAACAATGTTGGTTTCTTCTTGCCACTAGATGAGCTCCCTCCAAACTCTAGCCTCCAATCTTGCTTCAAGAAGCTTTTTAGAGTGTTTGAAATGTTTGAGTCTTGTAAAATAAAGACTCAGTTGGCTATAATGCCTTATATAGTGAGAGGGTTTAGGGTTTTAGGCAAGTGAAATAACCAAAAGGTCCTTATTTAAAATCTGAGAAATGAATTCATGTAGGGGTATGACTCCCTTATACAGTTCCCTTACCAATCATACCCTAAGGTACGAGTGGTACCCTAAATCGTACCCTAGGCTTCTCCTAGGTCAACCATACTGTTGTAGGTACAAGTGAGCACCTTTGAGTCATAACCAAAGGGTACAATTCACTCCCTAGTTATATACATAAATCGTATACAAAATAGTCCACTCCAAAACAAGACCTCAGTTCATACGATTGAGTTGCATATGACTCGTATGCGTTGGGTACGATCAAGGAAAGGTCATGTCATAAATGAAATAGTATAATGCCCTCATGTACTGATCAAGGTACGAAAAGGGAGGGAAAAGTTGGTATGATTCATGAACAAGGGTATGACTCAAGTCTCTAGTCGTACCCAACTCAGAGACACAAAAATAAAGTTGTTTTTCAATGGTTCAAGTCTAGGTGTTTCAAATAGGAGATCTACACCTACTACCATACAATGCCTCAAAAGGATCTATCTCAATACTTGAATGGTAGCTATTGTTGTAAGCAAACTCTATAAGAGGGAGATGCTCAACCCAAATTTCCACCATAATCAATCACACATGTACAAAGCATATCCTCCAATGTCTTAATAGTTCTTTATTCTTTCCCATCCGTCTGCAGATGAAAAGCAATACTCAGACTAACCTTAGTCCCCAACCCTTTCTAAAAAAACCTCGAGAAGTGAGATGTAAACTGCATACCATGATCAGAGATGATCAAAATAGGTATCCTATGAAGCTTTATAATCTCATAAAGATACAACCTTACATAATCCTCCACCAAAAAATTAGTCCTCACTGGCAAGAAGTGAGCTGACTTCATGATCCTATCCATGATAACCCAAATCAAATCAAATTTATTCCGAGATAGAGGAACACCGATAACAAAATCCATATTGACCATCTCCCATTTCCATTTTGGCAATTCAATTTCCTAATACAAACCCCCACGCCTCATGTGCTCAACTTTCACTTATTGACACACCATGCATTTGGCCACAAAATTAGCCACAGCCCTCTTCATACCATTCCACTAATTCATCTCCTTAAGATCATGATACATTCTCATCGATCTGGGATGCATAACATAGCGCGCTTCATACGCCTTAGCCAATATCCTTTCACACAAACCATCGACATTAGAAATATATAACCTCCCTTAGTACCTCAAGGTACCATCACCACTTATCACAAATACCATTGCCTTTTTCCCACTTATATCACCCTTGATCTTCATCAAAATAAGATCTAGCATTTGTTTTTCCTTGATCTCTGCACCAAGAGATAACCGAACCACTTCCTATACTAACACCCCACCATTTTCGAAGTCTAGAAGACGAACTCTAAGATAACCTAAGGGGTAATATCCTTTACCAATTCCCGCTTCTCCTTATCCACATGAGCAAAACTCCCTATAGTTAACCTACTAAGAGCATCAATAACTATATTAGCCTTACTTGTATGATAGTGAAGGCTCATATCATAGTCTTTGAAAAGCTCAAACCATCTCCTCTGCCTAAGATTAAGCTCTTTCTGAGTGAAACCATACTGTAGATTCTTATGATAAAAAAAGATGTCCACGTGCACTCCATAAAAATAATGCCGCCAGATTTTTTATGCAAATACCACCGCTAAAAGCTCTAAATCATGAGTAGGATAGTTCCTCTCATACACCTTTAAATGTCTAGAAGCCTAGGCAATCACCATCCCATGTTGCATCAAAATGCAAAAGTCCCACCCGGGATATATCATAATAAACCACAAACCCCTCATTGCGTTCTAGCAAAGTCAAAATTGAAGCCAAAGTTAGATTATCCTTCAAATTCTCAAAACTACCCTCACAAGCATCCGACCAAGAGAATTTTACCTTCTTTTGAGTCAACTTGGTAAATGGGGAAGCTATCATCGAAAAGCTTTCCACAAACCTCCTATAATACCCGGCTTAGTCCACCTCTTAACCACCGCAACCTTTTATGGATCCACTATGATCCCCTCACTAGAAATAATATGACAATGTGACAAAGTTCAACCAAAATTCTTATTTAAAGAATTGACATACAACTACTTCTCCTTCACGATCTGCAACAAAACCCAGAGTTGGTTGGCATGATCTACCTCACTCTTAGAATACACCAGAATGTCATCAATGAACAAAATGACAAAAAGATCCAAAAACTGATGGAATACTCTATTCATCAAATCCATGAATGTCCCCGGGGCATTGGTCAACCCAAATGAATCACCAAGAACCCAAAATGCCCATATCGAGTATAAAAAGTTGTCTTAGGGATATCCACCTCCTTAATCTTAAGTTGATGATACCCAGATCGAAGATCTATCTTAAAAAAGAATTTGGCACCCTGTAGCTGATCAAACAAGTCATTTATCCTTTAAAGAGGATACTCTTTTTTAACCGTCACCTTATTCAACTCCCTATAGTCAATGCACATTTGAAGTGAACTATTTTTCTTACGCACGAATAACACCGATACACCCCACGGGGATACACTAGGATGGATGAAACCCTTATAAAAAATATCCTTAAGTTGCTCCTTGAGTTTTCTTAACTCAGTCGGAGCCATCTTATAAGGAGGAATAGATATTGGCTGAGTGTCCGGAATCAAATCAATCCCAAACTCAATCTCCCTATCTGGAGAAACAACAGGAAGATCATCCAAAAAGACCGCAGGAAACTTATTCACCACCAGAACCGAATGCAAAGAAGGACCCTCTGAGTTAGAATCTTTAACCTGGACCAAATAATAGAAACACCCTTGGGAGATTAATCTCCGAGCTTTAATATGAAATAAACCTCCCCTTAGGATCTAGGGAACCACCCTCCCATTCAATAACCAGTTTACCAGGGAACCTAAAGACAAACCTATGGGTCCGACAATCTAAGAACGCATAGCACGAGTGTAACCAATCCATCCCTAGAATAACATCAAAGTCTACTATATCTAATTCATACAAATCCACCAAAGTCTTCTTACCACTAACAAATACCACACCCCCTATAGACTCTTTTTGCAACCACAGAGTTACCTACCAGGGTAGAAATAGAAAAAATATCTAAAATAACCTCGAGATCAAAACCAAAATACACAACAACAAATAGGGTCGCATAAGAGAGAGAAGACCTCAGATTAAGTAAACAATAAACATCCTGAGAAAAGAGTTTCAACATACCCATAAAAATATCTGGAGACATCTCAGACTCTTGGCGAGTGGTGAGAGAATATATCCAATTCCATTTTGGGCCTGCACTAGAAGTAAAAATAGATGCACAAGTAGCACCCTACGGTGCAAGAGTAGATAAAGAGGCAATCAAAGCCTTATTTTCTTCCCAAAAACCCCTACCAACAAGATAATTTCTGAGAATATGGCTTGTCTGACCATATTTGAAACACCTTCCCTCCCTTCATCATAAAAAACCCCGATGTAACCAACCACAAAAACTACAGAGGACAATATAAAGACGACTGGCCCCCACTAGTCTAAGATTGGGCACCTTGTGCCCTAAACTTATCACCACCCTGCTACGCCTATCACCTAACTGCCTTGGGTAGGGAGAACTAGCTATGGAAAAGGAACCAAAATTCCCCCACTTCTTCTTTGACCACTTGCCACCATTCTTACTACTTTGTTGACCACCCAATTTAGAGAACCTTAATTTCTTAACTTTCCTTTCCTCTATCTCATCCTGTTTCCTCTTTTTATCCTCCACCTATTGTATATGAACAACCAACCTAGAAATATCTATGTCCTTGATCAGCAATGCAGTCTTGCTTTCAAGGATCAAATCTTGAGATAGTACTGAAGTGAACTTTCTCATCCTGGCCCTCATATCAGACACTAATTTCGAAGCATACTTAGGTAGCTGGTGAAATTTCAAGGCATACTCCTTGACTGACATCTTCCCCTATTTCAGATTAACCAATTCCTCCGCCTTCGCTTCCCCCAACTTCTGAGGAAACAAGCGGTCCAGAAAAGTATTAGGAAAAGTATCCCATAAATATAACTCTTCAACCTCACCCCTCACCTAATCCCATTCCTCATACCATTGTTACGCCATATCCTTTAGCTGATAAGTAGCAAAATTCACCCCTTCCACATTCGTAGCCTGTATGAACCTGAAGATTTTTTCCATTTCATCCAAAAAACCCTAAGGATCCTCCTCCATCTGAACACCAGTAGAAGTTGGAGGATTCAACCTCATGAATTGGCCAATCCTTGGTTCCTCAGAAAATGGAATACTAGATGCACCATGCTCAACTTGAGAAGCTACTAACTGAGCAATCATATGAATCGGCTGACAAAACTCCATATTCATCATGTTAGCCTGAGGAGGACTGGAAAGAACTGATGAGACCCAGAAGTATTAGGAACTGGACCCCTATACTGAGTATGGATCCCTTCAGAAGATCATGTCCCATCAATATCATCCCTAGTTGGGACAAAAGAGTTTTTGTGAGCTTTAGATCATCGAGGCATGGTCTGAAAGATGAGCAAATAGAAAACAAAAGAATCCAAGACCTTAGACTACAAGCTTAAAAATAGAATACCAAGAAAAAAAATAGTTTTGAAATACCTTATAGCCTCTCCCTTATGAGTGTGGGGGGCTACACACCCCTAAAAGAGACTCTACTAGACACGACTTTGTAGAGTCCCCAATTGACCATGAACCTAAGTTCTGATACAAACATGACATGAACCGACCAGAGTCCTTATTATATTAGGCATCCCAAGTCCAACCAGGATCGGGGACCACCCCCGTTACCTAACCCAACCATCCAAATTCATACCTTAATTTGAATGAATTTTGAGCATATAACAAGATAGAATAATTATCTAATTCCAGACTCTGGGATAGGTCTATGACCATTACCGACCGAAACGAGTCTAATTATCCAAAACCAATCAATAACCACACCATAAACTGAATGAGTTCCAAAATAATAATATATAAAATCCAAAAAAAATGGAAAAATCATAATCAAATACCATCCACCAATATCATCCCCAAAACCAATGCCAATATTAAGTCTGACACCAATATCGACACCGCCTATACCAACCCATAGTAGTCCTACAAAGCCTCTAACTTAAAGAAAAATAATATCCGGTTAGGACATGCCCCCAACCATAGCCAAAACTAATATCCATAAATAACCAAAGTATGTAAAGACATCCATGATATGAAATAGAGCCTTTCATAATATGGAAGCTCACTACTTAAATCTAACTGAGCTAATCTAGAGATCCGAGCACTATGGAGGAGGAGTAAAATTGTTGGTTTTTGCATTGTGTGGGGATATGGCCACCCAAAGATGGGTTAGCGAGTGAACACTAGCAAGAAACTCAGGACAAGGATAAATAATGCCAACCATTAAAACTAAGTAAACCAACCATATGCATTCACAACCATACATACATATACATAACCATGCCGAGAAAGAGAACCGATTTTAGCATACATTTAAAACCATTAACCTGGGTATGTGTAGCTTAACCATCCTAGAACCACCCACGGGATATATGGGTCTACTTTAACCCTATGAATGACCCTCGATATGTGTAGACGCATGAACCAGAGATACTATATGAGTAGGGAATTCCCAAGTACCCTCCGCTCTCCATGATACATATGTACAAGTGTACTTAGAGGATTCCCATGTACCTCATAAGTATCATAGATGATCGTCATGATAAACCCTCATATTGGAAAATATGAGTTTCTAGTATCCGTTCATTGGACTCACACCTTCATGATTTGCTATCACACCCCGCCATTATTGACCAATTAAAATCGTTACCACATAACCAAACCACCATCTCTATTTATTATTAACCAAGGCTATTAGTAGTGGTATCATCATAGAGACTAAATCTTATAGAAAATGTCCTTATCCAACCGTCTATAGAATAAGGGATTCCCATGTACCCATAGTTTACCATATTTAGTAGCTTGGGGTATTCCCATGTACCCCACAAGATTGTTTGTTAACAAGTTTGCTTGGGGGATTCCCTTGTACCCCACAAGGTTTCAAGTAACCATAACCATGACCACCAACACCTTACTAATAAACCATTCCAGACTATTTAAACCATTTATACAATTTAGGGTTCCATTACTAAGTTATAATATGCAATAGTTCAATAAAAGTCCAACAATTTAACCAAAAATATTTTCATAGGCATTTTATCAAACATGTTGGGACATTGTATTTCCAAAGCTATAAATAATTACTAATTAACCATTCTGTAATACCCTATACCTTTTCTAGATAAAATCCATCCCTAGAATATTAAGGGAAAGCTTCCAAAATGAAGAATAATTATTTCGTGTGGAATTTTCAAGATTTAGACCTCCCATTTTGTGGGAAATTTAATAAGCTTTCCAATGATATAAGATTCGCCCAAATCCAACACTCGGTGAAGGAGTTATGGTATTTTTAAGTTGACAGTGTGCCACCTGGGCACTTAGCGCATCGCAGAGAAGGCGAAATCCGCAATTGTCAAATTTCAGTGGCCCTCAATGATAGCCCCGTGTCGTGGAGAAGCCCATTTTCCTAATTGTCCCATTCTAGTAAGATTCCGCAATTTTGGCGCGTCGTGCCAAGGGCTAAAATATCAATCCAAGGGGCACCGCAATTGTGGCGCATCGCGGTGAATGCCCAATTCCCGCTCTTCCTTTTCCAGAGAGCCACCACAATAGTGGAATGTTTTGGTGGCCCAGTAAGTTGGGATTTTTGGTCAATTTCCAGTTTCGATCTAAAGTTTAATAGGGGTATTTTGGTTAATACCCAGGGCCCCAATCCATGCAAAACACATTATTAAGCATATACCAAAGTATTTTAAGCTTATTTCATTACTTTTATCTCAAAAGAAAACCCTAGATCATCAAAGATCCTTTTCCAAGAAACCCAATTCTTCCATTAATTCTCCAAAGAAATTCAAGATTAAGGATTTCCAATACAAGAACTCTAAGAATTCATCTTCAAAGCATCAATAGAGATCCAAGATTCAAGTTTTAGCATCTAGTTCATCAATTGAGGTATGTGGGATTATGAACAAGGATACTCCTTTCATCCTTGTGCCCAAAACTTATTTTAATTATGAATTTACTAAATTTTATATGATTTTCCATGAAATTGAAGTTAGGTTTTATACCCATTAATGTTAATTACAAGCTTATGAGATTTCCAATGATTTAGAAGTTGAATTACAAGATTATGTTCATATTTTCATGCATATTGCAGAAATTTCCAAATTTTGAATTGAATTATCAATGTTTACATTATCAAGCATCAACATTTTGATGTTTTAACGTGAAATTGATACATGGGTCATTAAGTCTTAATTAAAGATTGCTATTTCAAGAATTATTATGCTATAAGCACCATATGACTAGATTCCCTTCATATTATTGATAAAGATTTGACCTTTTGGACTCAGAATAGATATGAAATCCACTTTACAGATTTAGATTACAAATTTATCTTTACAGATATATGGTTGGTTTTCATTATAAACCATTAGATTATTTTAAAAGTGGATTTCCATTAGAATGAGCATACAAATTTAATGAGAGTAGTGTTTAGCATCGAGATGGGTACGTTACCACAGTTTCATACCCCAGAACAACGTGCCAACCTAGGATTTAGATTATTCCTACTTCTATGTGGATGATAAATATGTGATCACTTAGATAGGTTATACTCTCTGGCAAGAGTATGACTCCTCTTCCCAACGTGAGGATTCCTCCTTAGGGGGACAAGAACGTTGGACTCCATAAATGCTCACATGGTTTATGTCGGTTAGAAGAACCTCTCTACTAGTAAAGAAAGGCTTTGAAATAATTCTCTTCAGATAAAGTATTTTTCCATGCAGAATGAGTTTTCAGATTTCACTTAGCCTATATGATTTGAGAATAAGAACAGAATACAGATTTCAGAACGAAGTGTAATGTCTCACAAGATTTATATTATGTGCTTTACTATTCATGATTTATGATCTTCAGATTTCAAATTACTCAAGCCTATGTGAGTCATTTACATTTAGCACGCATAATTTTATAAATTGTGATAATATTGCTTACTTATTGCATTCACCCCCATATACTCAGTACATCATCAAAGTACTGATCCACATATGCGTCTCTGTGCTACATTGTCTCATAATGTAGGTTCAGGTGCTCAGTCTCAGTAGTGTGAGTAATTTTTGAGCATCTCATCTACATCCCTGCAGTTGGTGAGTCCTCATAGTTTGGGGACTTAGCTATTTAGATTTCTAGTTTATTAGTAGATGTTTCATTATTCATTTCAGATAGTTTAAGTCAATTGGAGGCCTGTCCCAGTGACTCTCTAGATTCAGTCAGTAGAGGCTTGTCGGACTACTAGATCCGGTATTCAAATTTTTCAGTATTATTTTACCAAGACTTGTGAGATTAGTATGTTTCAGATAAGATTTACACATTTATTATGTTTTCATATTCATATTTCCCCTATGTTGAGATTCAGATTTAGTAGAAAAACAGCCAGGGTTAGCTCAGGACTACTTATAGTTCGGAGCATCGTGTGGTATCCTGGGAATTAGATTTTGGGGCGTTACACATTCCCATGCAACCAATTGTTCAAACCACCATAATAATATGAAAATCATAAGTAAAAGACATGGAAAACCCCATAACCAACCATTATAACCAAAACCCCAACATATATTTGAAAACCCAAAACCCTAGAACATTTATACCATGAAAACAATTCATAAATTATGCCTTTTGGTGGAACTAATAATGAGGGTGGAGTAAATTTCCTTAGATTAGAAGATGAAGGAAATAAATCACCTTAGTAAGTCCCCAATTGATCCTATGGATAAAATCCTAACCTTCCTCAACCCTGATGAGTGGTGAATTTACCACTCATTCACACTCAACATTAATGCACACTATCATGTTTGAATGAATAAGTGAGATATATTTGTGATTAAATGCGCTAATATCCTCATTTTACAGGAATATAGGTAATGAGATGAAAATATGTGGATACGAGATGAAAAAGATCAAAGGAAGGAAAAAAGTACAGTTTGAAGACCTGGAGCTGAACATAGCCCTAGTTACCGCGATCGCAGTCTGAGTACTGTGATCATAGTCTGTCAAGCAAGTTAACATATCGCGATTGTGTGGTTCTAACCATGGTCGCGGTAGCCGCGAGCGCGGACAACTCCTGCGATCACGGTAGCTAAGGGCAAATATGTAAATGCACACAACTATTCCCAAATTTTTCCTTAAGAGACTCAAATCCTGTCTTTTTGAGAAAATCCATTCCCAATTATAGGAACCTTGTATACTTCTTAGTTTCCATTTTTGGAGGACAATTATTTTATTAATTTTGGGTGAAGAATACCTTGGAGTAACTTCTAAGTGTAAGATTAGCTAACTTCATTGAAGATTTGTTGAAATTCAAAGTTTAAAGTAATATTCACTTAGTCTTTCATAAATTCTTCAATGGAGATTATTGGGTATATCTTACTTATTACTCTTATGTGTAGCTAGTTCTTTCTCTTGGGATTATGCTAGAATAGGGTGCAATTATGTGTGGGTTGTGATTCAATTATACATATATTAGTTTGTTGATGATGGGTTCTACTATTGCTTGACTAAATTTATTGGGATCTATGGGTGAAAGCCCTAAATACCCAAATGGGTTTATAGGTGAAAACCCTAAGATCATAAAAGCCCTAACCATTCTTGAAAGAGGGTTTTGGGTGAACTTTTAGAAACCGCATCATCCTTGAAAAAGGGATATGGGAACCAAAGTAATAGTAGATAATTTATGGGCATAGTATACTAATTTTCACTATCTTAGACATAAGGGTGATTATAAGGTTGAATATATCTTGGGTATCATCCTAGAAGTAGGGATGCCTAATTGAGGTATTAGGTAGCTTTAATTGACACACTCGTTAGGTACTTGAAAGGGTCTATGAGTGACATATTTGAGACTATGTTGATGAACTAGCCTCAAGGACTTTCAACCTAGCCTACCACATCATCAACGAGTAGAATTTATACCGAATCATGATACTCTTATGCATTACTTGCCCCTAGGAAATCATAATCCCAAGATTCATGCCTAATTTATTATACTCTAATTATTTGTTCCTAAGTTTTTGGGATGAGTATGGAGATGTGACATAGTGATGGAGTGCAGGCTCAGTTTGCTTATCCTTACAAGCTTCGAAATGCACACATAAGAAAAAACTAGTTGCAGGCTTCGATTGCCATAAAATACTCAGACGATATGAATGACATATAGTAAATCTCAGCAAATCATGGATAATGGTAATGGGTCATATGAAACTTAATTTAAGGGGGAGATTGTTGAGTATCTCGGTGACCTATGGATCTTGGTAATGAGCCACGTAGAACATAGTTTGAGGGGTAGATTATTGGGAGTGTGAAGAAAAGTCCCACATTGATTGTTGAAAATATTGGGAATCTATATATAAGGTGTAGGATCTCTTAATGGTATGAGGACTTTTGGAAAAATTATGTGGGCTCACCTCAAAGCAAACAATATCACACCATGTAAGAGTATCTTTGCTGATTGAAGATTTTAGTTTGAGAAATTTTATTAGAGTGTTACCTTATGTGGAGACAAAGATTTAATAGATGAGATTTTCGGAGATGGATATTGAACTTATTGAAGACTACATGAAGAAGGTGGAGCAAATTTATTGACTTTCTTACCATAATTGGGCTTTCTTTTAGGAAAGGGAAAACATATTCTCCATATTTGGCTAATCCTTATTCTTGTAGGGAAGGCTTATAGACTCTATAAATAGAGAAGCCTTTCTTCTAGCTTGGTAGCATCAAGAATATAGTCCTAGCATTTTTTAGAGTTGTTTATGGGTAGAGAATTTATGAGACACAAGTATTATATACCTAAAGTGGAAGCCTTAGAGAAATCCTTGGAATCAAGCTTGAGATGGAGAAACCCCGGCATACTTTTGGAGATGAGAGAATTATTTTTTTTGGCTAAGTATGGAATGATTCTGAGTTTATGAAAGGGTTAGGGTGAAACCTCAATAACTTGTTTGGGAGTGCCCAAATGACGTGGATTTGGGGTTAAAAGAATGGAAAATAACTTAAAAGCCCTTATTAAATAGTTCAGGAATTTCTGGTAAGCAATCGCCATAACTCGAGTAATGAGTCGTTACGACTAGTCACGAGTCATGGTTTGAGTTATGATCTGAGGTTCTAAGTTTTCAGTCACTTCTATTATGACAATGACTCCCTTCCTAATGACTTGTTATATCTAATCACGGGTTCTTAGGAGAGGTTGTGGTCAGAGACTTGATTTCTGGATTTCTTTCTGTTGTGACGACGGGTTAACCTAACGACTCGTTAGGACTAGTAATGAGTCGTATGCTGGAATCTTCACCACTGGGCTAAAATTTTGTATCCTTCACTTTTGTGGAAATGACTCCATACAATGACTCATTATGACTGATAATGGGTCACTGCTAAAGTCATTGTCACTGGCACTTGATAGACTCTCAGAAAATTTCCCATAACTTTTTGCCATGATATCAGATTAAAGCAAGACTAGAGGTTGTTGGAAGCTAAATTAATGGCCTATATTTTGATGGGATAGATCTTGAAAAATTAGAGTATTAAAATATCTCCCATTTGAGATCATTCATCCTCGAATAAAACTGACTACGCTGGGTGGTTAGGGGAAAACTAAATTTTTGCATTAAACACTTACAAGCTAAATCATGAACTGGTATATGAATTGTTGACTAATGTATGAACTGAACTAAACTCATGAATGGATGATATGACATAAAAATGGTTGGATAACTAAGATAGAAATGAATGGATTAATTAATTAAGAAAAACTATTACCTCGTGTAGGGACTGATTTTAAAGAGAAAAGATAGGGGTACTTGGTCATCATATCTACCTCTACTTCCTGAGTAGATCCATCAACTGACTAGTTTCTCCATAAAACCTTTACTAAAGCTACCTCTTTTCTCCTCAGCCTACAAATCTGACAATCAAGGATCTCAGCTGGGACCTTTTCATAAGAAAGACTATTTTTCACGCCAACCCTCTATAAAGGGAAAACTGATGTTGGGTCACCAATACCTTTCTTAGACAAGGATACATGGAATATTGGATGCATAGATGCTAACTTCGAAGGCAAATCCAACTTATTGGATACCTTACCATAACAACTTAAATTTTGTAAGGTCTGACATAGTCAGTACTAAGCTTCCCTTTCTTACCAAATCTCTTCACCCCTTTCATGGGTGAAATCTTCAAATATATAAAATCACCAACATCAAACTCAATCTCCTTTCTTCTCAAATTCGCATAAGATTTCTGACGACTTTGGGCCATTTTTAGCCCTTCTCTAATAAGTTAAACTTTCTCTATCGCCTCATGCACTAAATCTGTCCCTATTAAAGTAGCCTCACTGACCTCAAACCAACCAATAGTAGATATACACCTCCTACTATAAAGAGCCCCAAATGGGTCCATTTAAATACTGGAGTGATAACTGTTATTGTAAGCAAACTCGATCAAAGGCAAGTGATCATCCCAACTACCCTTGAAATCAATTACACAGGCCCTCAATATATCTTTTAAGGTTTGAATGGTCATCTCTACCTGACCATCTGTCTGTGGGTGAAAAGTTATACTAAGATAAACTTGGGTACCAAGACCCTTCTAAAAAGCTTTCTAAAATTAAGAGGTAAAATGGGTACCTCTATCTAAGATAATGATAAAAAGGACCTTATTCAATTTCACTAACTCCTTGAGATAGAGTCTAGCATGATCTTTGGTTGAATATAAAGTATTTACTACCAATAAATAAGCTGACTTAGTCATTCGATCCATAATAACCCAAATAGAATCATGTTGACGACGAGTATGAGGCAACCCTATGATAAAGCCTATATTTACCACTTCTTATTTCCAAGTAGGAATATTGAATTCCTAAAGCATACCACTAGACCTCTAGCACTCAACCTTGACTTGCTGGCAGTCAAGGTACTGAGATAAACTATCCTATTCATGATTTGGAGCCGTTGATGGTGGTTTTTTCTTTGAAAATATGAAAACATTATTTGTATGGTGTACATGTAGACATCTTTTTTTATCATAAGAGTCTACAATATATGTTCATTCAAAAGGATCTAAATCTCAGACAAAGGAGATGGTTGGAGCTTCTCAAAGACTATGGTTGGAGCTTCTCAAAGACTATGACATAAGTCTTCACTATCACCCAGGTAAGGATAATATGGTTGTTGATGCTCTTAGAAGGTTGTCTATGGGGAGTTGGGCTCATATGGAGAAAAAAAAAGTGGGAATTGGTGAAGTATATTCACCGTTTGGCTAATTTTAGAGTTCGCCTCTTGGACTCCAAGAATGGAGATGTAATGGTACAAAAAGTGGTTCGATTGTCTCTTGTGCAGAGAAAAAGGAGAAGCAAGTGTTAGATCCTATTTTGATAAAATCAAGGGTGATATTGGTAGGTAAAAGGTGATAGTGTTTGAGATCAATGGTGATGATACTTTGTGGTATCAAGGGAGGTTGTGTGTCCCTGATGTCGATAGTTTGCGGAAAAAGATCTTGGCTGAGGTGCATAAATCACGCTATATTATACATCTCAGCTCGACAAAGATGTATCATGATCTCAAGGAGATATATTAGTGGAATGGTATGAAAAGGGATGTGGATGATTTTATGGCCAAGTGCTTGGTGTGTTAACAAGTTAAAGTTGAACACATGAGGCCTGATGGGTTGTATCAAGAGATTATTTTGCCCGAATGAAAATAAGAGGTAATCAACATAGATTTTGTTATCGGTCTTCCTTGGTTTCAGAATCAATATGATTTGATTTAGGTCACCGTGGATAGTATGAAAAAGTATGCTCAATTCTAGCCAGTGAGGACTACCTTTTTGGCGAAGGATTATGCGAAGTTATATCTTCAGGAGATTGTGAAGCTGTATAGGGTACCTATTTAATTATCTTTGATTGTGGTACGCAGTTTTCATCTCATTTCTGGTGGTCTTTTTAGAATAGATTGGGTACTAAGGTGAGTTTGAGTACTGTTTTTCATCCTCAAATGGATAGGAAAAAAGAAAGAACTATCCAGACATTGGATGATATGATTCAGGCATGTGTGGTTGATATTGGTGGCAGTTGGGTTGAGCATCTACCTGTGGTAGAGTTTTCTTACAATAATAGCTTTCATTCTAATATTGGTATGGTTCCTTTTGAGGCATTGTATGGTAGGAGGTGTTGATCTCCTATTGGTTGGTTTGAGCTCAGTGAGGCAGACATGTTCGGTCTGGATTTGGTCTATTAGGCTATGGAAAAGGTAAAGGTGATTTAGGATAGGCTTAAGGCTGCCCAAAGTTGCCAAAAGTCCTATGCAGATATTAGGCATAGACAATTGGCGTTTGAAGTTAAGGATAAGGTGTTCCTCAAGGCATTTCCTATGAAAGGAGTAGTGTCATTTGGTAAAAAAGGGAAGCTCAGTCCCAGGTATATTGGTCCATATGTGGTTTTGCGGAGGGTTGGACATGTTGCTTACAAATTGGAGTTACCTTCTAGCTTGAGCTCTATTCATCCAGTATTTCATGTCTCAATGTTGAGGAAGTTTCTCGGTGATTCTTCTTCAATTGTTTCTTTGGAGAGGTTGGGTATCTCATACTCTCTGTCTATAAAGATATCCCATTAAGATCTTAGATAGACAAGTTCATTGGTTGCAAACCAAGGATGTGGCTTCGGTTAAGGTTCTGTAGAAGAACCATAAGGTGGAAGAATTCACATGGGAAACGGAGAAGGACATGAAGTCCAAGTATCCGTATTTTTTTTTCTGCTCCTGGGATTCATGCGGAAGGTATGTATCTTCAACACATCTTTATTTTTGAGTTTGTTAAAGGAAAGATTAATATCTTTGCCTCCTTATTTTCAAACTTTATTAAAGATTGGAAAGATGTATCATGATCTCACAAAGATCTCTTGGTGGAATAGAATGAAGAAGGATGTGGCTGATTTTGTGGCCAAGTGCATGTGTGTCAACAGGTTAAGGTTGAGCACATGAGACCAGGAGGGTTGTATCAAGAAATTGATTTTTCTGAATGAAAGTAGGAAGTGATCAATATGGACTTTGTTACCAGTTTTCCTCGGTATCGGAATTAATATGATTGGATTTGGGTCATAGTGGATAGGATGACTAAGTCTTCACATTTTTTGCCAGTGCAGACTACCTTCTCGATAGAGGATTATTCTAAGTTGTATCTTCAGGAGATTGTGAAGCTCCATGGGGTGCCTATTTCTATTATTTTTTAATGTGTCACTTAGTTTATGTCTCACTTCAGGTGGTCTTATCAGAGAGGGATAGGGACCAAGGTGAGTCTAAGTACTGCTTTCAATCTGCAGATGGATGGGCAAGCAGAGAGAACTATTCAGACACTGGAGGATATGTTTCGGTCCTGTGTGATTGATTATGATGGCAATTGGGTTGAGCATCTCCTTTTGGTGGAGTTTGCTTACAACAATAGCTATCATTCTAGTATTGGTATGGCCCCTTTTGAGGCATTGTATGGTAGGAGGTGCAGATCTCCTATTGGTTGGTTTGATCTTGGTGAGGGGGACATGTTTGGTGTCGACTTGTTTTACCAAGCAATGGAGAAGGTGAAGGTGATTTTTGAGAGGCTTAAGGCTTCCCAAAGTCACCAAAATTCCTATGTGGATGTTAGGTATAGAGACTTGGAGTTTTAGGTTGGGGATAAGGTTTTCCTCAAGGTATCTCCCATGAAGGAAGTAGTGCAGTTTGGCAAGAAGGGGAAGCGCAGTCCCCGATTTGTTGGTCCTTATGAGGTTTTATGAAGAGTTGGCAATGTGGCTTATGAGCTGGAGTTTCCTTCTAGCTTGAACTTGGTTCATCTGGTCCTTTATGTTTCTATGTTGGGGAAGTGCATTGGTGATCCTTCTTTGGTTGTTTCTTTGGAAGGATTGGGTATCACAGAATCTTTGTCTTATAAAAAAGTCCCAGTTGAGATCTTGGATAGGTAGGTTTTTTGGTTACGGACCAAGGATGTGGCTTTGATTAAGGGTCTTTGGTGGAACCATAAGGTGGAAGAAGCTACATGAAAAGTGGAGGAGGACATGAAGTCCAAATATCTGTATTTGTTTTCTGCTTCTGGGATTCATATGGAAGGTATGTTTCTTCAGCATATTTATATTTTCAAAGTTTGTTATAGGAAAGATTAATATTTTTGCCTCTTTGTTTTCTAACTTTGTTAGAGGTTGAGAATATATTTGATAATGCAAATGACTCTTGCGTATGGTTACCCCTACCTTGTTCGTCATTCAGGGATGAATGTTCCTAGTAGGGAAGACTAAAACACCCTGGTTTTTGGACCTTAGAAATTCTTGGAATTTTGGTCTCTGGACCTAATACGACTCATGGGTATGATCCGTATGTTGGGGTATGAATGGTATGGTCCAGTCGTATGTTGGCAAGTGTTGGTTGGTGGGATGGATTTTGGTCACTGGAATGGGTACGACTTGAATGGTATGAGTCGTATGGTAGGATACGGATCATTTGGTTTGGGTTTTCGTTAGCTTAATCTTAGACTTGGTAACTTAAGTTTGATCTAAGTACGAGTTTCTCACCATGAGCCGTAAGCTAGGGTATGAGTCGTACCCAGGACTCGTATGGTGGTCAGTGTTTGAACCTCTTGTGGATTCTATCCTGCCAGGGATATGGGTGAAGGGTACAGATCATATACTATCAATATGACTTGGGTAGGATAATCGTATGCTGGACAATGGTTGGTCCAAGGGTTAGGGCCTTAGATACGAGCAGTTGGTACCACTCGTATCGAAGGGTACGACTCGTGAGGGTCAGTCGTACCCCTGTGATGGGATTTTTGTGCATCTTAAGTGAGGGTAATCTGGACATTTCTCCACTTACTCTAATAAGGTCCCACGACTTCTAACTCACTTGGGAGGTTATTTACCCTATTATTCTATTTATTAACACTTAGAAACTCTTCCTGAACACTCTATAATTCTCTCAAGAGCTTTTGGGAAAGGAATCTAGGGTTTCAACTAGAGGACTAAATTGGGGATCTTGTTAGTGGTTTCTCTCCGTCTACTTTGTCAATGAAGGCATGTTCTCTTCCCTCACTGTTAGTTCCAACAAAAGCATGGTTTTTATGAATGGTTTTCATGGTTTTATTATTGTATGATTTTGGGTTTTCAACTATGATTTAGGCGTTTTGGTTATAAATGTTTGGTTATCGTTTCCCATGATTTTAATTATGTATTTACATGCTTAATTGGTGGGTTTGGATAATTGAATTGCATGGTAATGGTTAAATAGTAATTGGAATTGGGTTTGGTTATATTATGCCCCCAATGTGTTTGATAAAATGCCTATAAGGATGTTTTCATTGCATTTACTATTTTTAATGGAACTCTTGTTTGTTTTAAACTTGGTAAAGGAATTATGCATGGTTTAAATGGTTTGGAAAGGTAAAAAAAAGGATAAATGATTATGTTTGTGTGGTACATGGGAATCCCCCAAGTTGTTTAATGTAGTTAATCGAAGGGTAAATGGAATCCCTTAAACCTATATATGGTTGGCTATGGACAAACTTGCAAGTATAGTCGATATGACGATACCACTACTAATGGACTTGGTAAATAAATGGTTAATGGATTGGTTGGTTGGTTGGAAATGATTTTAATTGGAAATAATGGTGGGTGTGTGTAGCAAAGACGTGGAAGGTGGAGGCCCCAGGGAACCAAAACTGGAAACTCATATTTGTCGATGTGAGGTTTGGTCCAAGTGACCGTGTTCATGATGTTACACTTTATATTGGGGGATGTACTAGTCATCACAACTTATGGTAGAAAGCAATCATAGATGTTTAAATCACAACAAGCACAAAGCCAAGAAAGTCTAAGTGCTATACAAAACCATAGCCTACCTCAACTCCGGTGCTCAAGTCACCTTTAAGCTGCGTTTTTTCCTTTTTGTTCCTGTTCAATTCATTCTTGATCTATACAATACAAAATATACATACATTTTAATATTTTTCCATTTTTAACTACTAGGGATCAAAAATCATCTATTTTGAGGGTGTTTGAATTGACTTCTTTTTAATTATTTTTGGCTTTTAGTATTTTTTTTTGTTTTAGTAGTATTCGACAAAATTTAAAAGTTCTTTTAAGCACTCACTTTTAGGTCAAAAAAGTACAAAAATAAGCCAAAAGCCAAAAGTAGTGTCTCCCCTACTTATGGCTTTTAGCTTTTAACTTATAAACTACTTTTTAAAAGCCTATCCAAACACCCTTTTAGCCATAAATTACCCTATTTTATTATTTTTTGGATTCTCTATCCATTTCATCCTCATGAGTTTTACTTAAAATAGCATAAGCAACCGTACTCCTAGTTCCATTAGTGTTTTCTGACACCGAAGGATCATTAAATACCGAATTTATAAATATTTCTATCATTTTTTTAATCAATTTCCATCAACTAGAGTTAAACCTCAAAACCTACCATTAACCAGTTTCTAATGGTCTTCTAAGGTTAAATGAAGTAAGTTCATATCTAGAACGTAATTACTTACCTCCGAAGATGAAAAACATCGAATTTTCTCTGAAAGCCTTTCCCAAAACCCTAGTGCATTTTTTGAAAAGTGGAGAATAAAAATGTTTTTTTTTAATTTTAAAAGCTCAAATTTTACCACGGATTATCACTGCAATAGATAATTACTGTTGCGACTGTACCACTGCAGTGGTTAAATTTCTACTACAGCGGTTCGTGCCCTTTGACATGGAGGTTGCATCTATGGTTTGGGATGGATTTTTTTCTTTTTGGTAAATGGACTTTCCTTGTGATGGAAAAAAAGACTTATCCTTTCTTATTTTTTTAACCCCTTTTAAATTTACTCTATGTTTTTCCCCCGTTGTAATGTGTTAGGTACAATTTTACAGAAAAAGTTGGTAAGCATTTTTTATAGAATTCATTCAATAGTGAATCTTGATTGAGATAGTGGTCAGAAACTAGTCCAAGCATTAGGTTTAGTGAGTGGTGAAACATTTTCCTTGTAACTTAGTTTTTGAGAGTTCATTGGTTTACACCCATTACACTATGTTTGGATGGTTATTTCATATGATTTTATAATGTATGGTATTGTGTTGTATTGTATGGTACGGTATTGTTTTTATGAATAAACATTTGGATAGATTGTATTATTTCTCATTATTAGATAATATCACTTATTGATAATTTAAAAGATAAACCTACTAGAAAAGTAGATATGCAGTAGGGTTACTAAAAAGGAGATAAATGATAAAATAAGATTATTAAATAATAAATAAAGGTAAAATGAGAAAAAAATTAAGCTAACAATGTGATACCGCCAAATCTGTGGTTACCTTACCACGGAAGCAAACCATACCATACCATATACTTTAATAAACAATCAAATTAAATATGTTACTTTTAGTACAATACCATACTATATACCATGGGTAACCACCATCCAAACAAAGTGTAAAGGCTCATTTGGTACTCAGGATAAGGTGGAATATCCAGTATTAAGCCTGAGATATTACGATATGAATTTATCATAAATTTTATCTTAGGCTTAATCATGTATATCCCACTTTATCACCTCCAACTTTGATTATTTTGTTAATTCTCCTAAATGAAATAAATTAGTCTAGAAATTATAATCTGATAATTTAGTGTATGTAGCAAAGGACCCATAAGTCTCTTTTCCATTATATAAAGTGGTCTTTACAAATCTTTTGAACCATCACTGAAGCTCTTTTGTGTCATTCTTATAACAACATTTGATTTCTGAATCAAGACATTTCTTTTTTTCTTGTGATAGTTTCCTTTTTTCTAGAAGTTAGTGGGAGTTTCCGTTGAGGTTACTTTTATTGAAGTGATCAATAGTTCTTGTATGTCTTTGCAAGATTGCAAGTTCAATTTTTATGTATTACTGTCTCAGTTTGCCGCTTTCTTTGCCATCAATTTTCAGCCTTCTCTTTATTTTAGTTTCTTTGTGTATTCTTGTACATTGCTAAAAAGATTGTGTCATCATTTTTGTTTCTATATCAAACTGGTGGTGGTAACTATATGCTTTGATACTACATATTTGTGCAATATTTTTTGTGCATTGGTCCCTTGAGCCGAGGGTCTATCAGAAACAACCTCTCTACCTTTGAAGTAGAAGTAAGGTATGTGTTCACTCTATTCTTCCTAGATCCCATATTATGGGATTATACTTGGCATGTTGTTGTTGTAGATTTTGTGCATTGGGTGATTCTTGAAGGCTAAACTATCTGCAAAAATCCTAAATTTTAGTATCAACTTTGTTCATTGGATGATGATTTCTAAAAGTTAGTAACATATCCCGAGCACATTGATTCGACCCGACCTTTTTACCAGGGTACGAAAAAGACAAAAGATATATGGAAGTTTATCTAGTTCTATTTTTAGCTTTAATTATATGATTCACATATGGAAGTCATATTCTGGAGGTTGGCTAGGATACTGGAGAAAATTGAAGAAAAGGTGTCATTTAAGTCTTGAATGAAGGATTGATGACATTGACCAACCTAAAGGATCAAACATAAATAGAAAACTTAATTAATTTAATTATGGACTTGATTAATATTTTTAAAATTTTCTAATCTTTTCAAAAATACAAATCAATCCACATCTCCTCTCCAAATCAATTGTCTCTCTTCTCTCACCCCTTTCTCTAACTCGATTGTGTCTCTCAAGCTTCTCCCAACCAATAGTTCTACAGATTTCTCCCTTCAATCTCAGGTGACTTTAACCTCCCGACAAGTAGTTGTCTTCGAGTTTCTTTTATACTTTCAACCGTCAATCGACGTGACAACATTGCTCTCCGGTGACAACAACTTCGAGTTCTTCATCGTCCCTTTTCTTCTTTCACAAGTAAAAAATTAGAGACTTATAGTTATTAAGAAAAAAAGAAATTTGATTCAAATTCTCTTCTAGTATTGATTAATAATTTTAATATTTGCTGCTTAAATTTCAAATGGGGACTGAAGCAAAAACTAATTTCTGGTATTTATTCTTTTCTCTTTCCGAAGTGAATTATGATTTTTTATTTTTATTGTAGTTCTTGTTGTCAAACTGTTGATTTGATTTATTGGTGTCTGTTGAGTTTCTTGAAGTTTGATTTTTATTGTTTGTGTTTGTACAAATAAAATAATAATTTAGGTATTTTTGGTCACTGTTGATATTTTTGGTGTTTTTGTTGTGTTGGTGTTGCTGGGTTGGTTTGTTGTTGTTCTTGGTAAAAATGGTGTATTTGATATTAAATGGTGATATTGTTGTTGTTCTATTGAACAAAATCTAGCTATTGATTTTTTTCATGCAGTAGCTGAATCAGCTGATGCAACAGTTGAACCATCTGATGCAGCAACTGAACCATCTAATACAACAGCTGGACCATCTGATGCAATATATGAATCATCTGATGCAACTGTTGAACAATCTGTTGGATGAAATCCTATCAACTATTCCAACGGAACATATCCAGGACTTGATTTCTCCTAATAGATAATTCATCTGTTGCGACAGATGATACTTCTATTAGAAGAAATCTAAACAATATTGACAGTTGATTTGTTGCACAGATCAGGCATTTATTTCAACAGATAAGTGATCTGTTGAAATAAATCACAACAATATAGAAACTATTTTTACTGTTTACAACAGATTACTCATCTTTTGCAACAGGTTAGTTATATGTTGCAACAAATAACACACCTGTTGCAATATATGTGTGATCTGTTGGAACTGTTATTTTACTATGTTGTACATGTCAGATTTACTGTTATCCTTTTTAACGATGCTTCAATCAATTATAATCTTTTTTTTTTTGTTATTTTTAGATAATATGGCTCCCAAAAGATAAATCGAATCAAGTTCAAGTAAAGCAGCTAGACTACATCCAACACTCTATGAGCTTGTTTTACAAACGTTATCTTAATCAGAAGCAAAAGATAATGAACAGAGGTTTGAGGAATGTTTCAAATAATATGATCTAAATGCTAATATCCCTTCCATCGAAGAGTTAGTCAAAACCTTCAGTATTGATAGTTATCCTATGAGAATGCAGTGCGATAGTGCCACAAATTTAACTGATTATTTTGTAGTTAAGTCATCTATGGGGAAATCTTTTGACGCCTTTAGAAAAATACTTTGAGACCAAAAATTGGATGCTTATTTCAGGGACAGCTGCTTTGGGCTATATCTTGATTTGTCGGAGGACAACAATGCTCATTTTCAAATGAAAATGGTATATGATCTTCTCAAGGGTAGGTTTATGTATGAAAATAAAGATAAGATGGATGGGGTGTGGATAAATTACTGTGGAATTCCTGTTTGTTTTGGTTGGAAGGAGTTTGCCATAGTTACTGGACTAAAATGTTATCCTTCTTCTCCTTCTCAAGTAATAACTATTCTAATTCAAAAAAGCACCCCGCACACCCAAAAAAGGCAAAGGCAAGTCAATTAATGGTGATGGATTGGTGTCCTTTGTTGGTCCAAGCATCAAAAACAAAAATCTATTAGAAGCGTTGAAAGGTACAAGAATTTCAAAGAAGCACAAGCAATCATTGTGCTTGGTTTGGTTTGTACATAATATTCTTAGGGTGACAGACATTAACAACAACATACCACTTGGTTTAATAAAGCTCTCTGAGGACATTGAGGCATTTAATAGCTATCCTTGGAGTTATGAAAGCTTTAAAATGGCTGTCAAATATTTGTTGACTCCATTAACGCCAAAGACAGTCAACTTATATGGCTTTCTATGGGCTTTCATGATAAATATTTCTTTATTATGATTCATTTATTTTTTATTGAATAATGCTTTTGATTTATTGACGTTATTTTATAGGCTTAGGTATTTAAAGCCATTCCTTATTTAAGACATCAAGTGAACTACCAGGAAGAAGTTTTATGTCAAAGAATCCTAAGATGGTTGTTGGCCAAAACTAATAAAAATGTAAAATTTCTTGATCTCTTCACCCCACCCCACCCAAAGGAAACAACAAGTCTAATTCTAATTAAGTTTTTGTTTTAATTAATGATTTATTTAAATGATTTAATCATCATTCTAATATATGTAATGAATTATTTTAGATTGTGCATCCGTGACTTGTTCTGACCAATCGAGAGTTAAAGATGTCATTTTCTCTTACTTTATAGTGTATTCAAACTTTATCGGACCCTAAGGTCATTGATAGAATAAAAAAGAAATTGTTTGGACCAACAACCATCATAAGAAAAACAACAATTTTTTAGGGTGGGCTTGTTGTTGTTAATGGTATTAGTGGTGATGGAGTTGTTGTTGGTGGTAGTGGTGCTGTTGTTGGGGTTAATGATGCTCCTCTTGCAGTTTTTGAAACAACAAACCATTATGATTATTATCATACTGGTTTTACAGATTTTACCCCTCCTAGCGAATGTTATGCATACAAATGTCAGTACTGTAAGGCAAAATATAATGGAGTGATTAATCCTATTAATGCATTAAATGCTTCTGTAGGAATTTACATCTAAGAGGGATGTCATTCCATCAAAGAGGATTTTATATCCATACACTTCATTAAAGATTAAAGCGGCTAAGTGGAGGATAAAAGAAATTACCAAGGCATCATCAAACATCGGAAAAAGTAAAATTACAACTCCTCTGTCTTTGTCTTGCACTTTTGATCAATGTACAAGGGTCATAGGAGAGAAACATGAACCGAAGAAGATGAATATATATCATCTGCTCCAACAAAAAAACAAACTACATATCTGTTACAATAGATGAAATATTTGCTGAAAATTATCAAACAGATATATGCTTCTATTGCAATAGTTAACTAACCTATTACATCAGATGTGTTGTGTATTGCAACATATATCTCGTCTATTTTAGAAAATCAAACAGTTATTTCTACTATTTTAATTTGCACCAACAGCTAACCTATTTGCTGCAACAGACAGGTCATCTGTTGGGACAAACTAAATCAAGATTTCCTACTGTTTTAGTCTATCCAAACAGATGAGTCATATATTGCAACAGATGGATCATCTGTTGGATATTATCATACAAGTATTTCTCCTATTTTAATTTGTCCCAACAGATGGTTTATCTATTGCAACAGATAGGCAATCTGTTGGTACAATTTAAAATAGGAGGAAGACCTATTTGATTTGGTAAAATAGATGAGTTATCCTTTTTCATCTTTTTGTATCTCTATGATTACCATTGACAATTCTGGCTTTCCAGGTAGATGTCACAGTAGAAGCTACTGCTGAATAATATAATATCACAATTGATAATCCATCAACTGCTTCCAAAGACGAAGAAAAAGTAAAGCCTGTCAATCCAGAAGAATGGAAGAATTACCTATTTGAACGGTTCAACATCTCGAACGTGGCTCCAAAAAAATTAACAAAGTTGATCGACGACTATTCAGAATGGATTACCGATGGGTTGTTAAAGCTTCATGCCGACAGGTACATAAATCATTTTAAAGATATTGATTTATACAATTCTTGTTGTAAAAATATGACATTAACACATATAAATCATGTAGAAAATAAAATGATGAACACTACAAAATGAATGAATTGGGTCTTAGTTTTGATAGTTCGACTTTGTTGTTGCACATTCCATAGCAAAGAATTGGTTCTATTTGATGTCACACACCCCAAATTTGTTGGAATGATGAGGTTTAAATGCCATACATCTTACTATTAATACTTTATTTAATTGTATCTGTGTATTAATTTTATTGTCACGTAATCCGAAATGTTTGATAATGTGTGCAATATATTAATGTCATTTTTTACTACCTCTGAAAGAAATCCAAGTTGCAAACACAAGAATAATATAGATACACTACATACAATTATTTGTACAAAGCTTACATCAATAATGCCTACGATAGGTATTATCAACAATAGCCAAAAGTTTCTTGAAATCAGGAATGCTTATTCAACATCATCAACGATTTTAGCATTCCAGCTGGCTTACCTTGGCATTTGTTTGATGAAGTGTACATCCCAATCAATTACGGTGATGAATTCCATTGGGTGTTGGCTGTCGTCGTTCTAAAAGAGAGGCGCATTCGAGTTTAAGACTTGGTGTAGGGAAGGAGACGTTCTGGGCCATCATCAGAGATACAAAAGCTGGACAAAATATTGCCTACCTACCTTAATATAAGTAGCTTTTTATACCAAAAGGTTCGTATTGATTGGTCAACGATTGAAGCATACCGGGATAAAATGGGCAATCCATTGGATGTAGAATATGTTGAAGGAATTTCTCAACAACCCATTGGTAGTCTGTAAGTATCAATCAAGTATCATGGTTTAGTTTTATTTCATAAATTTCATAATGCTTACATTAATTGCAAGATAGGGATTATCTGATTTATACAAACGCAGGGATTGTGGTCTTTTTATTGTCGCTTACGCCAAGTATTTGAGTGATGGATTACAAGTACCAAATGATGGACTTGATGCCAGATTACTCTATAAATGATATGCTACTCTTTTATGGAAATACAGAGAAGCAAAAGCTTAAAAATAGTACTCAAGTGACATTAAAGATCCACGACGACTAAAGCCGATTTCTATAGCTCCGGATGAAGAACAACTTGTCCATATTGAGTAGATCTTTACTGTCAAAGTAATAACCTCACCTTAAGAATTTTTGGCACCAAAACTTAAATTGTTGATTTATTTGTTGAGTGGATCATTTGTACCCATAATAATTTTTTTTACATTTCATTTTATGAAGGCTTTGATTTATTTTATTTTGTCTATGTTATCCTTATATTTGAACTTATTAATTGAAATGGAATACTAGATTTGAATATTGCAACAGATAATGTATTTGTTTCAACAAATGACATATCTGTTGGAAATTATCAAACATATTTAGACATATGTTGGAACATGTCTGTCATCTGTTAGAAATAATCAAACAGGTCTTCCTACTATTTTGATTTATTCCAATATATGACCTGTCTGTTGCAACAGATAGACTTAGATATAAACATCTGTATAATGCAATAGATTACCAACTTATTACAACAGATAAACTATCTATCAGAACAGATAACCTATCTGTTATAACTTATAGACAATTTGTTGCATTATAAAAAATTCAATTTTAATCAAATATTAAAAATTGTCATGAAATAAAAATTGTCATGGTGATTGTGTTTCTACGTCATCTTTTTTATACACAGGCCCCAACCATTTAGTTAGTACCCCATAAGCCCAGACCTCTTGCGTTCTTGCCACAGTATTGTCGCACAGAAAGGTCGATGGGTTGGACATTTCTGTGTCTATCAGCAAACATTCGAAGTGTACAAGCATGTACAACCCGCATGCGGCACCATTTTCATTTTTTGGAAGGTCCTTGTCCTTATTTCGACTATCAAAATCCCATGTTGCTTCAACACTTTTGCTGGAAAATGATTCATCAGTCCACTCTGCCTTAACAAGTTGGGGAAAATGCCAATAGTGGTTGTATCTTGGTAAAAAAAATTTCCTCCTCGAAGACGGGTAAGTTGCAATCATAAACCTTCATCATTCCCCCCTCGAGCAGTATCTCAACAGCCAGGAAATGTTTTTTCTCCACGTTCACGACTCCAAGAATCCTCTTTACTTTGGTCCAGTCCTTGCTATGTGGATATGTCCTCTTCCCTCTAACATAATTAATTATATTTCCATCCCATTAGAACCCAGAAACCAACAAATCAAATCCTAGGCCACCAGGAGTTGATGCTAGCATAATAAGGTCAGCGTACCTATCCTTGAAATTATTGTAGAAGTTAAGGTCCATTATCCTATCGGTAACATCATAAGCTTTCGGGTACGTTAATTGTCTTTCCCTCATGAGGCAGAGAATTTCATCAACCCAGAAACCTAACTGCTCTTTTTATGGCTATTTCTCCAGCCATTTCCTTCTTTATTAACTCCACCGTTGAGTCTGCTATTGTATCAGCAAGACCCAGAGTAATAAAAGAATTCATTCCCAACACCTACTTAGTAGGGATGATCCATAGATGCACAACCTAAAAGAAAGGGTAGATACATTTAAATCAAAGAGTATTTACTGCCAGTTGGGCAATGTGTTAACACAGGTAAATTATGCAATAGATGATGTTTATGGTGAAACAAATGATTCATATATGGCAACAGATTAACTATCTTTTGTATCAGTTACAGTAGATGGGTAATTAGAAAAGTCAGGTTCAAAGAACCAAAGCAACAGATAGGTAATCTATTGTGAAAAATAACTCATCTGTCTCAACAGATTACCAATCTATTGCACTAAACGAGTAATATGTTAAGATAAATTGCAACAAATTATCAATCTTTTGCAACATATAAATCATTTGATTCAATGTATTTCTTTGAGTCAAATTATTTTACTTGAAAGAGGACTTACTGCATCATCTGAAGGGTTAAAAAGATCAACCTCTTTAATTCTTGTGTTGCTCTTTGCAGCCAACCACCTTAGGATCCTTTAATGAGAAACCTCATCGGGGTAATCCTTGACCTGTTTTTGAGGGGGAGGAATAGCTTCAAATGCCCAAGCCTAAAAAATGTAAACAGGAAGCAAGCCAAAATAAGTCATAATAATTATTCAATATACAAATAGTGATTAAATTTACCATGAAAGCCCAAGAAAAGTCGTACAAAGTGATCGTCCTAAGGGATAGCTTTGTCAATAAATATTTGACAGCCAATTTGTCACTGTCATATCCCCAGGGATAATTGTTGAATTTCTTAAGATCCTCATCAAGCTCCAACAAATCATCTTCTATAACTTTGTTCACGTCTCTTGCCAATATAATAGAATGGGCATACCAATCCAAGCACAATTTCTCCTTGTACTTATTTTTTATGGATTTATCCTTGAGATGTTGTAAAAATATAGTGGCTCTGTAGCCACATCCCGCAATGTCCAACAACCCATCTATTTTTTCCTTGTATTTGTTGATTTTGGTGGGTGGCCGCTTGGACAATGCCTTGCATTTATTTGATGGTGGTGGTTTGGTTGTCCTATTTTCCTTGGACTTTATATGAGGTGTTTCCTTGATGAGAGGTTCTTTTGGACGATTGCATCTCAAGCCTGTCACTATGGCAAACCCTTTTATGCCAAATAAACCGATATACCACAGTAGTTGATCTAGATTTCATCCATCTCTATGCCTCATCCTTTAAATATTTATCATCCCCCACGTACTTGATCCTGCGTTTGAGAAAATCATATATCATGCTCATTTGGAAATGGGCATTGTTATCTCCAGGCATCTCAAGAAAGTTCCCAAAGCAGTTCTTCTTAAAAAATTCCTCTACTTTTTCATTCTTGATAGTATTCCTAAATTCATCAAAAGGTTTCCCCAACTGAGATTTAACTACAAAATCACCAGTTAGTTCTGCAGGGTTATCTATTGGCTCTCAACTTGAAACCTATCAATACTAATAGTTTTGATAGAATTATGCTGGGATTTCGATCTTAATTCACGCCCTATTAGCGATGCATTATCATAATGTTGATCATCATCATCTTTCTCACTTTCTGCTTCCTCCTCTTCTTGTTTATCTTCTTTTTCTTCCTCTTCACTTTTATTTTCTTCACCAGCCTCTACATACCCTTCTCCACCTCCCGCAATATTGTTTTCAAAACTTTCATCATCTTTACTTTTCCCTGACTGAGATTGTTCAATAAGTTCTTCCAAATCCATTTGTACTTTATCCTTTTTTGTTAGGTGGTCAGAAGTTGATCCACTTTCAGTTTCTTTTCTTTTGGGAGACATATTTTAACTACAAACAACAGAAAAACAAAAAATATATTACAATTGATGTCTGTATAATCTTTAAAAAAATTTAACAAAAATTTTAATAAATTTTTATACGCCACATTATAAAAAAATTTCCAACCGATAATCCATCAGTTGGAAAAAAATGAATCATCTATTACAACAGATGCATAACCTGTTGCAACAGATGAACAACCTGATGGATGAGATCAAAACAATCTTGTTAGTCTTTTGTCTTATGCCAACAACTGAAACATTTGTTGCAATAGATGGGGAATCTATTTGAAGACCTATGTCAATATCTCCCAAGAAATGTTCCACCTATTGCAAAAGATTGACCACTAACACCAATGCCAGTACCACCAAGACCACCACCAACAACAACAACAACAACAACAACACCAAGACCACCAACACAACCACCAAGAGCACTAACACCACCACCAATACTACCAATACCACCACCACCACCAATGCCACCAAGACCACCAACACAACCACCACCACCAACACCACCAACATAACCACAAAAAGCACCACTATCACCACCAAGACCACCGACACCACCAACAACACCACCAATACCACCACCACCAATGCCATCAATACCAATACCAAGACTACTAATACAACTACCAAGACCACCAACACAACCAATACCAACATCAATACCATCAATACCACCACCAACATCACCAATAAGACCACCAATAACAAGACCACCAACACTAATAACAAGACCACCAACACCACCAATAAGATAACCAACACCACCACCAATACCATCTAACAATACCACGACAATCAACGAAATACTGTGACAAAAAATAGGATTTTCTCGAGTTCTTCCTATATTTTTAGCATCAAAACTCTAAATTTTTAACTCATTCTCAAAGATAATACAACTAAAAGTGTTATTTTTTATTATTAACTAAAAATCCCTAATTTTTATAAGAAAGAACAAATGTAGAACTCTACTTAAACACTGTTACCTATGAAGATAGAGAAAATGATAGATAAAAGTAAGAATGAAGTCGAAAATAACAACTACGTGGTATGAAATGGGAAGAAAATTGATTTGTTGGGAAGGGTTGAGCAATATGTTGAGTAGTTATTGTTTGTATTATTGAAAGAGAATAAAAAGAGTGAGAACTTGAGATTTGAAATGATGAAATATTTTTTCCACAAATGAATTTGTATTTTGGAAAAGAATGATGGGTTTTAAAAATGTTAATTTGGTCCAAATTGATCTTAATTAATTTTGTAAAAGAGATAAATTTTAACCGTTTCATCATAATAAATTGTATTAAGTTAAATTGGAACACAGATAAATTTAATATTAGCTTGAACAATGGCTTGATATGAATCGTTTCAACTAAGATTGATCGATTAACGACTCAAGTCAGGAGAAACCCAATACCAACATCATGCAATTGAAACAACTCAATTAAACTTATAGTTGACCCTATGAACTCATCCCTAGGTCTAGCAAAATCAATTTAGGTATTTCAACTAATGACATGATATGAATTGTTTCAACTCAAATTGATCGATTGATGACTTAGGTCAGGAGGAACGCAATACCAACATCATGCAATTGCAATGACTTAATTAAAATTGTAGTTGACCCTAGGAACTCATTCCTAGTTCTAGAAAAATCAATTTAGGTATTTCAAACAATGGCTTGATATGAATCATTTCAACTCAAATTGATCGATTGACGACTCAGGCGAGGAGGAATGTAATACCAACATCATGCAATTACAATGACTCAATTGAAATTGTAGTTGAACCTATGAACTCATCTCTAGTTCTAGAAAAAATAATTTAGGTATTTCAAACAATGGCTTGATATGAATAGTTTCAACTCAATTAATAGATTGACGGCTCAGGTCAGAAGGAACACAATACCAATATCATGCAATTGCAATGACTAAATTAAAATTATAGTTGATCCTATGAACTCATCCCTAATTCTATAAAAATCAATTTAGGTATTTGAAATAATGGTTTTATATGAATCATTTCAACTAAGATTGATCAATTGACGATTCAGGCCAAGAGAAACACAATACCAACAACATGTAATTGCAACGACTATATTAAAATTGTAGTTGACCGTATGAACTCATCCCTAGTTCAAGAAAAAACAATTTAGGTATTTTAAACAATGGCTTGATATGAATCGTTTCAACCTAAATTGATCGATTGATGACTCAGATCAGAAGGAATGAAATACCAACATCATGCGATTGAAATGACTCAATTGAAATCATTGTTGACCATATGAACTCATACCTAGTTCTAGAAAATCAATTTAGGTATTTCAAATAATGGCTTGATATGAATTGTTTCAACTAAAATTGATAGATTGATGACTTAGGTCAGGAGGAAGGCAATACCGACATCTTACAATTGCAACAACTCAATTGAAATTGTAGTTGACCCTATGAACTCATCCCTAGTTCTGGAAAAATCAATTTAGGTATTTCAAACAATGGCTTGATATAAATTGTATCAACTCAAATTGATCGATTGACGACTCAGGTCAGGAGGAATGCAATACCAACATCATGCAATTGCAATAACTCAATTGAAATTATAGTTAGCCCTATGAACTCATCCCTAGTTCTAGAAAAATAAATTTAGGTATGAAGTTGAACCTATGAACTCAATTGAAATTGTATTAAAACAGAAGTTTAACCTATTGCAACAGATGACTTATCTATTGAAAAATATCAAACAAATAAAAAACCCATTACAACAGATAACTTATCTGTTGAAAATTTTCAAATAGATAAAGAAATTTGTTGCAATAGATGACTTATCTATTTTAAGATCTTTTTTTAGTTTAAAGCAATTTTCTATCTGAAATAGAAAAGATAAAATATTAAGGTGGTAAAAAATATTTCTTGGATAACTCAAAAATCTCCTCTTTGAGTTTCCATATCTTGTTTTTTCAATGTCATCCGTCCCTCGTGACCCTCAAAGATATTAATGAATCTCTTAACCCATCTCTAGAATTATCTCTTCTTCAGCCATAAATTAATTCATCTTTATTCTTTTTCTTTCTCTCCTCTTTAGGATAATCACAACTGTCTCTTTTTTTCTCTCTTTTCTCTACTCTTCCACATGAGGATCCTTTTGGATCTCAACCGATCTATATTTTTTTCTCGATTAAAATCGGTGATTTGATTCCCTTTCTTTTGACATTGTAGGTATGAATCACTATTGTTCTTTCCTTCTCGTCTTCTTCTTTGCATGTTATTTAAATTAGTTATTTACATATGTTGCTTTTATTTATTTACCTATTACCCATATCCTATTTATTGAGAAAATTGAATGAAAGGTGACTTTTATGTCTTGAATGAATGAGCCATTATTTTTATTAAAATATGCAAGAAAAGTCATTTGTTAGAACTTAAAAAGCCTTGTTGGAAATATCATTTTTTTTATATCTCTTTTATTTGTTTCTTTGTTCTTGATATTGTTGGTGGGGTTGGAACGTATGGTATTGGTGTTGTTGATGGTGTTGGAACATATGATGTTGTTTCTTTGTTGTTGATGTTATTATTGATGTTGGTGGTGGTGTTGGTGGTGGTGCAATAGATTCCCCAACTATTACAACTAATGAATTTGTTTTTGGAATAAATCCAACAGCTTTTCCAAGAGATGACCCATTTATTGCTACAGACGAATCAACTGTTGGAACAAATCAAACCACTAGCAAGGCTAGTTTGATTTATTCAAACAGATGACCTAAATGTTGCAATATGTCGGCTATCTGTTGCAACTGATACGTAGTCTGTTATAATAGATTTCTTATCTATTAAACAGAATAGGGAATGTTGCACCAGATGGGTCATCTATTGGAATGCTCATGGCAATGTGTTGTATTTATTTAATTTTGTGTTACCCTTTTTAAAAATAATGTAGACATCAATTGTAATGTTCTTTTTTTCATCTATTATTTGACATCAATTATTTTTCTCTTGTTTGTAGATATAAGAAAGTAAAAGTTGATCAATTTTTGCTCGACCAACACAAAAGGCTAGATTAAAGATGGGTTCAGAGGAATAAGCTACTTGTAGATGGAACTACTTAACCTATGGGAGGTATGTATTACTGATCATGTTATAATGGAAACACACATAGAGTACACTGATTTTGTGAATGTTGTTTTTTATCGATTAGGCATTGATCATTCAAACAAGATATCTGTAATTTTACAGTTAGATTTGATAGGTCCGAACTGGTAAAGCCGAGGAACCTGTAGGTCGTGTCTATATCCTGTTAGGATTTAATAATGGTTTTGAAAATGTGTATGTGTCAAGTTTGGTGAATGGATCAAGTTTTGATGGCATTTTCAAAAGATTCAATAGTGATTGGACTGATTTTTAGGGTTCAATGGACTTTTGAAAGGCCTCCAAAGCGTCACACTGCTACAACCAAGAATGGAAATCAATATAGTTATTGTCCTAGACCAAATTTATATAGTTGGTTTGCTTGGGGTGATTATAATACAACAGAAGTTGTGTTAGAAGAATACTTATGAAGGAAAAGGGGAGTTGATGAAGATTATATCATCTCAGACCTTATTAAAGAAAAAACACAGGGTACCAAGGAACATGCAGCGAATCTGGCTGATGAAATTGACTTAAAACATGAGAAATCTGAATCAAATACAAATATAAAAGTGTATACAAAAATGAAAATCCGTCAGTCGCCTCTCTCAAAGAAAAATAATGCAGTTGGCAACTTTGCTAGCTAACAGTGACTAGTTAGCGTGGTCGAAATGATCACCTACAAAGAAAATAACAGAACACCAAGGAAGCATCTTTGTGGGAACCAAGGGTTGAAATGATGTACAGTAAAGAATGAAACTTGTATCAAGGACTTCTGAAGTTGAAATAAGGAATCAAGCCAAGCCGATAATTTTAGAAGTTACACTTGCATTCTAGGCCTTCACTTTGTGGTTCTGGTCACGTTAGTCGTAGTAAAAATAAAAAGGCTTGGGATTTCTGCCCAACTTCATATATTTTTGCTTCCACTGTTATTGACATGATCGAAACCACAACCAAAAAGCATGTGATGCAATTTAAATTCTAAAATTTCTGCCTTGGGTTGATTTCTTATTTTAACTTCAAAAGTTCTTAGCACAAGGTTTCATTCTTTACTGTACATTATTTCAACCCCAGGTGCCCGCAAAGTTTCTTTCTTGGTGTTCTATTATTTTCTCTGTAGGTGATCATTCTGACCATGCTAACTAGTCACAATTCCCTAGCAAAGTGTCCAGCTACAGTATTTTTCTTTGAGAGAGTTGGCTGACAGATTCTAATTTCTGGATACATTTTTATATTTGTACTTGATTAAGATTTCTCATGTTTTAAGTCAATTTCATCGGCCAGATTCGCTAGAAGTTCCTTGCTTGCTACCTTATGTTTCCTCTTCAGATTCAATCCTCTATAAATAGGTCCCTTCATACTCGTTCATTCTACTCCACTTTATTTATTTCTTGTATTTTGTCTTTCATATTATATCTTCAACCACTTCTCTTCAAAGACCAGATTTATTTCTCATTTAGGTAAGTTTTTTTTATGTGTAAATATACCAGTTGGTAGTATACGTTGTATTACATTTGGACTCCTTTCTTTACTTTTGTAAGTATGTTTTTTGTCAATTTATTCATATTCTAGATATGGTTGATCCTATTTGGGACATTGCTATTCTACGCGACGCCATGCGAGAACTTCAGAGGCAGGTTAATGAACTCCAACAGGAGTTGGCCACCGTGAGAGCAAGATGCTCCAAGAGATTCGCAGGCTGAGGAGTGCCTTGCTGCCGGTTGACGATTGGCCAACTGAGAATAATAATAATAATTAGGTGATGTTTTTTATTTTAAAGTATGTACTTTTATTTTCTATATCAGATCTACTTACCTAATGTATTTTGTTTTTGTTTAATGAAAAATTTATGTTTTGTCGAGTTTGACGTTTTAATTCTTATTTAATTTTCGTTTTGTCTGTTTCTTTTTCTCCACAAACATGTCAATGGTTAAACATAAGGAACAATTTTGAATCCAACAGCAATAGCAAGAGTTTTTAGTTCTTTCAATAGATAGATAATCTGTTTAAATAGATTGGTCATCTATTAGGTTTGTGGAAGGAATTGTATTGTGTTTCTCCAATAGATTACCTATCCGTTGCAATAGATTGGGCATTTGTTGGAGGAACACATTCCAGTTTGATAAACTGTATTTTGTTCTTCCAGTAGATGTCCATCTGTTGCAATAGATGGGTAGTTTGCTGAAAATAATTTTGTGGTCTATTGAATTTAGTTTCTGTTTTACCTCTTTTATTGAGGCACAAGTTAATAAAAAAGATATTTTATATAATAAATAATAACATTTACGTTCACAACAATGAGTTAAAAATATCAAAGTCCATATAAAATAACAACACAAGTTTTGCTATTACAATTTGGGGCACCTAAATAAAGACATTTGTTATTAATCCCTTCATTAGTAGTACCTAAATAAAAACATTTGTTAAAAAAAGTTAATAATGGCATCATAATAAAATTAATAGTGATTTTATAGTACCGTAACATGAACCCTAATAGATGAATAATATGTTGCAAGCAGTGAATAATATGTTGCAATATGTTTGTTATATATTGCAACAGATGAATCACCTGTTGGTAATTCATGTTACAGTACTTAGAACCTGAAGATGATTCCAACAAATGAGTCATCTATTGGAAAAGTTGACTCATATATTGCAACAGATTATACATCTGTTGCAACAGACTAATCACTTATTGGGATATACTATAGAACCTTTGAAGCTTATTCCAATAGATGAATTATATGCTGCAATAGATAAATAACCTAGTGCAATAAAGTAGTTACCTGTTGCAACAGACGACTCGTCTTTTGGAATTGAGTTCAGGTTCTATTACAACAGGCGAGTAATTTGTGTCAACAGATGACTCTTTATTGCAGCAGATATCTCATCTTTTGCAATAGATGACCCATCTATTTGATTCATGTTATAGCACTATAGAACCATAAACATGAATACAACATATGAGTCCTCCATTGCGGCAGATAACTCATTTTTTGCAACAGATGAGTCATCTGTTAAAACAGATGAATCTATTGATGGTTTCATATTTATAGTTCTATCCATTATTTTAAAAACAACAGTAGTAGTGTACCCAAATGATAAATTCAACTAAAAATTATAATTTTACTTACCAACGTCTTCTGTGAAGTAATGCCAAAGTGATGTATGAAACAAAATTTGACCTCAAAAATTAGTCAAGTAGCAACAGTAGCGGTAACAACAACAATGGTAAGAAAGAATAAAAAGATGATGATAATGAAGAAAAAGATGATGAATAAAGCAGTAGAAACAATGAACAACCAAAATAACGAAGAGAGATAAAACAACAATAATGAGAGGAGACAGAAAACACGAGTCATTATTCCCTCAGTTTCTAGTTATATTGGGTCAATATTTGGATCAAAGTGTAAATTTAAAAACTTGTGGGCTATTCTCCAACTTTCCCAACTTTATTAATCACTAATAAAGTAATTTTCATCTACACTTAATTATTAAAACTTGAGTCACCTACACCTTATTTTCAAACTATTTTATCACTTTTAGCTACATTGCCTGGGAAAGATGGTGGTTATTAATTGGAAAAATTATAAAGAGAACTTCATAATCAAGTGGAAACTTTAAACAAAGTTGTGACATGGTTTTTGTTGCACGTTACATGTTAATCATTCATCCTTTTCATGACAAGACACCCAAATTGACATGTCTGTTAAAACTGCAGCAATGAGACATAAAGGAACTACATAATGTCTTGCGATAACTGTATTTAAACAAGAAAGCTGAAAGTGTATAACCAACCAACATCTGCCTACTTGCAAAGGATTATGACTCTCCTTATTCACATGAAACATTTTAACTTCATTTTGTTTTGGGTTTGGAAAGGGGGACGTCACAAACTTGATTTAACTGTCGACATACTTTTGATCTTACTAGTCGTGTACATATAACCTCTGCTTTCACTTTCATTAAAAGAATCTCAAAGGAAACTAACAAGACTATGGGATTTTTTTGTATGAAGAAATATATTTTCCATGGAAAATATTTTCCTAGAAAATGTTTTCATGAAAAATATGTTGGTTTCTTATTTATGTTCTT
The DNA here is from genome assembly GCA_030864215.1 of Capsicum pubescens. NCBI lineage: Eukaryota > Viridiplantae > Streptophyta > Magnoliopsida > Solanales > Solanaceae > Capsicum > Capsicum pubescens. Next base: position 37,694,227 of record CM061539.1, on the reverse strand, counting down.
ATGTTTGGTTGGTAAGTAAAAAATATTTTTTGAAAATATTTTTTTGTTTGGTTGGTGAATGAAATTTTTTTAAAGAAAATATATTTTAGTATTTAGTTAAAGAGTAGAAAATATTTTTTAGAAAATAATTTTTGATCTCAAAAATACTTTTTTCCAGGTGTGTTCGGTATGAAGGAGCAAAATATTTTTTCTAGGAAAATAAGTTATTTGTTACTTATATTCCTACGTTTGTTATGCAAGTAGGAAAATATTTTCTAAAATTATTTGTATATATTTAACAAAAGTTAATGAAAACGAGTATGGTAAGAAGGGTGGGTTAAGAAAAAAGTTTTGAAACTTTTTTTAAAATCAAATTTAAAAATTTAAATCTTTTTTTGGTAGGGGGCTGGAGGAAGGGGAGGGAGGTGTCAGTGAAAATTTAGCTAAAAGTGACAAAAAAGTTTGAAAATAAAGTGTAGAGGTGACAATTACTTTATTAGTGATTAAAAAAGTTGGAAAATGTAAGAATAGCCTATAAGTTTTTGAAATTACACTTTGATCCAAATGTTGACCAAATATAACTAGAAATGGAGGGAATAAAAATGTGCATTTTCTCACTCTTCTCATTATAGTTGTTTTCTCTATCTTCGCCATTTTTGTTGTTCATTATTATTGCTGCTTTATTCGTCATCATGTGCTTTATTATCATCTTCTTCTTCTTCATTATCATCATCATCTTCTTCTTGTTTACCATTGTTGTTGTTGTTACTGCTACTGCTGCTACTTAATCAATGTTTTAGGTTAAATTTTATTTTGTACATCACTTTGGAATTACTTCATAGGTGACGTTGGTAAGAAAAATTCTGATTTTTAGTTGAATTTCTCATTTGGGTGCACTACTACTGTTATTTTTAAAACAACGGATAGAACCATAAACATGAACCCAACAACAGATTCATTTGTTTGAGATAGATGAGTCATTTGTCACAACGGAAGACTCATATGTTGGATTTATATTTATGGTTTTATATTGTTGTAACATGAATTGAACAGATGTGAAACACCCTGGTTTCTGGACCTTAGAAATTTCCTTGATTTTTGGTTTTTTGGCAAGATATGACCTAGGGAACGAGTAATACACATAGGTATGGATAGTACGGTCCAGTCATATTCTGACCAGTATTGGTTAGTAGGGTGGATTTAGTTATTGAATGGGTACGACCTGGGTGGTATGAGTCGTACCAGTGGAAACATGTTGTTTGGTTACTTAACTTAACCTTGAACTTGGTAACTTAGGTTGGATCTGAGTACAAGTTGCTCACCATAAGCCATAAGCCAGGGTACGAGTTGTACCCAAGACTCGTATAGTAGATAGAGTTCAAACCTCCTGGATACTATTCTGTCAGGGGTACGATTTATGATTACTAGTCGTACACTTGGATACGTCTTAGGTTTGGGCGTGTCATACCTTGGACAGTATTGGGTCCAAGGGGAAAATCCTAGGGTATGAAAGGTGGGTACCACTCGTATAGGATGAGTACAACTCATAAGGGTTAGTCATATCCTATAATGGGAATTAAGTGCAGTTTAAGTGAGGGCAATTTAGACATTTCCCCACTTATCCTAATAAGGTCCCACGATTTATATTGCACTTTGGAGGTTATTTTCCCTACTATTCTATTCTTAAACACATAAAAAACACTCTTAAATCCTCTCTAGAGTTTTTTGGGCAAAGAAAGCTAGGGTTTCATCTTAAGGAGTAAATTGGGGCTTGTCTTGGTGATTTCTCTCCATCTTCATCTTGGTTTAAGGCATGTTCTCTTCCCTCATAGTTAGTTCCAACTAAAGTCATGGATGTTATACAATGTTTTCATGATTTGAATATTGTATGATTTTGTGTTTTCAAATATGATTTGAGCATTTTTGGCTATAAATGCTTGGTTATGGTTTTTCCATATTTTAATTATACTTTTATATACATTAATGGTGATTTGGATAATTGGTTGCATAGGAATAGTTGTTTGGTAATTGGCTTTAGTTTTAGAAATACTATGCCCCCAATGTGTTTGATAAAATGCCTATAAAGATGTTTTCACCATAAAATTAGGTTTTCAATGGAACTTATGCATGGTTTAAACTTGGTAATAGAACCCTAAATGATGTGAATGGCTTAAATTAATAAACATACTTGTGGGGTACAAAGAAATCCCCCAAGTTAATATGGTAATGAATACTTGTGGGGTACATGGGAATTCCCTGAGTTAATTGGATAAAATGACTTATGGGTATAGGGGAATCCCTTGACCACTAAAAGGTTTGGCTAAGGACAATACTTTCAAGTTAAGTCGGTATGACGATACCATTACTAATAGCCTTGGTTAATAATAATGGAATATTGGGTTGGATGAAAATAGTTTTAATGGGCAATAATGGTGGGTTGTGATAGCTAACCATGAAGGTGAGATTTCAATGGATAAACACTGGAAACTCGTGTTTTCCTTCATGAGGGGTAGGTCATGGCGATCTTATATGATACTTATGAGGTACATGGGAATTATTTAGGTACATTATACATATGTATCATGGAGAGTGAATGGTATATGGGAATCTCTGACTCTTATAGTATCTCTAGATCATGAGGCTACACGCATTGGGGCCCATTTTGGGGGTTACACTGGACCCATATAGCCCATGGGTGGTTAAGGATAGTTAAGCTTTACATAGCCAGGTTAAAGGATTTAAATGCATGCTAAACCCAATTCCCTCTCACGGCATGGTTATATATATGTATGGGTTGTGTGATATGGATGGTTTTACTTGGTTTTCTCAAATGGCATTATTTTGTCCTTATCCTGAGTTCATGCTAGCGTTCACCTACTAATCCTTCTTTGGGTTGTTATATCCCCATGCGATGCAGGAACCGACCGTTCTACTCCTCATGTTTAGCATTCGAACATTCGAAGGTCATCTTTATATTGAAGTGGTGATCTTCTAGCTTTCCAGAAGGCTCCATTTCATGGATGTTATTTCATACTTTGGATTATTTAGGATATTGGTTTTGGCTATAGTTAGGGGTATGTCCCAACCGGATTTTTGTATTCGTTTGGTTAGAGGCTTTAGTCCTACTACTATGGGTTGGAATGGGCGAGATCGGTATTAGTGTCAACCTTAGTATTGGAATTGGTATTGGGGCTGACATCATTGGACAAAATTTCTCACTGTTCCATCATAATTCTTTTTGGGATTATATATTTGATTATTAATGGACCTTATTTGGTTATCGTCAGATTTATGATTTTATTTTATCTTAGTGTGGTTGGATGATTCGTATGGGATGGTTGGACTCGATTGGGTCATTCACGGTCGTGATCCTATCCTAGAGTCTTTATGTGAGATATTATGCTATCTTATTATATATTCAAAATTCAGCAAACTCAGGGCAGGTGGTTGGAGGTTGGGTTAGGTAACGGTGGTGGTTTTCGATCCCGGTCAGACTTAGGACACCCATGACGATAAAGCCTCGGGTCGGATCATGTCAAGTTGGTATCAGAGCTTTAGGTTCATGGTCAATTGGGAGTCCACAAAGTCGTGTCTAGTAGAGTCTCTTTCAGGGGCGTGTAGTGCACCACACTCATAAGAGAGAGGCTACAGGGAATTTAAGAATGTTTCACTTTCTTGGTATTCTATTTTCAAGCTTAGAGTCTGAGTCCTAGAATTCTTCTCTAATCCTTGGTTTTTCACTTTTCAAATCATGCATCGACGATCTGGAACACAAGAAAATTCTTATGTGCCATCTGGGGATGATGTTGATAGGGTACATCCTACACCTGGAGTTTGGACTTGTTCTCAAGGTCCTGTCCTAGATTGTTCTGGAGTTCCCCTAGTTGTTACTAGTCCTCCTCGGTGTAAGGTGACTAATGTGGAATTTTACCAATCTATTTATTCTATTGCTTAACTGTTGTTGCTCAGGCTGAGCGGGATGTATTTGGTGTTTTATCTGCTGAGGCCACAAGGGTTAGCCAGTTTATGAAGATGAATCTTTCTACTTTTACTGGTGTGAAGATGGATGAGGATCCTCAGGGTTTCTTAGATAAAATAGAGAAGATATTTAGGGTGATGCAGGCCACGGATATGGAAGGTATAAATTTTGTAGCTTATCAACTCAAGGATATTGCATACCAATGGTATGAAGAGTGGGATATGGATAAAGGTGGTGTGGAAGAGTTGTCCTTATGGGATGTTTTTTCTAATGCTTTTCTAGATTGTTTCTTTCCTCAAGAGCTGAGGGAAGTGAAGATGGAGAATTTTGTGAATCTAAAGAAAGGTAAAATGTCTTTCAAGGAATATGCCTTGAAGTTTCATCAGTTGTCAAGGCTAGCTCCTAATTTAGTGGCTGACATGAGGGTGAGAATAAGAAAGTTTACTTCTAGGCTATCTCAGGATTTGATCCTTGAAAGCAAGACTTCTTTGCTGATTAAGGATATGGATATTTTAAGGTTGGTTATTCATATGCAGTAGGTAGAGGATGAAAAGAGAAAACAAGCAGAGTTTGGGAAAAGGCAGGGTAAAAGGAGTAGGTTCTCTAAGCAGATTATTGCCTAGCAGTAGGATAGTCGGGATGGAGGTAAATGGCTAAAGAAGAAGTTGGGGAGTTCAGGATCCTTTTCTACTGCTAGTGCTCCTTACTTGAGGCAGTCGAATGACAGGCGTCCATAAGGTGGTGATAAATTTCGAGCACAAGGTGCCCAATCTCAGGCGAGTGGGGGTCAGTTAGCTTTTTCATGCTCTTCTTACCATTTCTATGGTCATCTTCATTGGGGAAATTGTAATGAAGTTATGGATAAGTATTTTAAATATGGATAGCAAGCCATATGCTTAGAAATTATCCAGCTGGTAAGGGTGCACTAGGAGCGGTCAAAGCTCTGATTAGTTCATCTTTTGCTCCTGCACCTAGTGGTGTAGATTTGGTGTCTGCTCCTACTTCTGGTATCGACACATGCCAGAATAGGTTGTATGCTCTTATATCTCGATAGGAATCTGAGGCATCACCTGATGTCGTTACTTGTACATTATAACTATTTTATCATAACGTGTATTGTCTACTTGATTCGGGGTCCACTCTTTCTTATATGACCCCATTTATGGCTGAATGTATTGGTTTTGATCCTAAGGATGTCTCAAATCCTTTTTCTATTTCTACCCTGGTTGGTAACTCAGTTATCTCTAAAAGAGTCTATAGGGGTATGTGGTATCTGTAGGTGGTAGGCAAACTTTGGTTGATTTATTTGAGCTGGATATGGTAGACTTTGATGTCATTCTGGGAATGGATTGGTTACACTCGTGTTACGTATCCTTGGATTGTCGGACCTATAAGGTTGTCTTTAGATTTCCTGGTGAAACTGTTATAGAGTGGGAGGTAGGTTCCCTAGCTCCTGGAGAGGTTTATTTCTTATCTTAGAGCTCGGAGGTTAATATCTAAAGGTTGTCTGTATCACTTGGCCTGGTTTATAGATTCTAACTTGGAAGGTCATTCCCAATATTTGGTTCCGGTGGTAAATGAGTTTCCCGAGGTCTTTTCGGATAATCTTCCTAGTGTTCCTCTGAATAAGGAAATAGAGTTTGGTATTGATTTGGTTACAGACAGTCATACAATATTTATTCCTCCTTATAGAATGGATCCGTCTGAGTTGAGGAAACTCAAGTAGCAACTTAAGAATCTTCTGAATAAGGGGTTTATTCATCCTAGTGTATCCCCGTGAGGTACACCGTTGTAGTTTGTGCGTAAGAAGGATAGTTCCCTTCGGATGTGCATTGACTATCAACAGTTAAATAAGGTGACGGTCAAGAACACGTATCCTCTCCCAAGGATAGATGACTTGTTTGATCAAGTGCAACGTGCTAAGTTCTTGTCTAAGATAGATCTTTGGTCTGGGTATCATCAGCTTAAGATTAGAGAGGAGAATATCCCTAAGACAACTTTTCATACTTGGTATGGGAACTTTGAATTCTTGGTGATGTCGTTTGGTTTGACTAATGCCCCAGCGGCATTCATGGATTTGATGAACAAAGTTTTCAGGCAGTTCTTGGATCTCTTTATCATTGTGTTTATTGATGACATCTTGGTGTATTCAAAAAGTAAGTTGGATCATACTAATCACCTCTGTGTGGTATTGTAGACCTTGAAGGAACAACAGTTATATGCCAAGTTCTCCAAGTGTGAGTTTTGGTTGAACGTTGTAACTTTCTTGGGTCATATTATTTCTAGTGATGGGATCATGGTGGATTCTCAAAAGGTTGCACTTGTGAAAAAATGGCCTAGACCCATGACTCTAACCGACATTCAGAGTTTCTTGGGTTTGGCTAAGTATTATTGGTGGTTTGTGGAAAGCTTTTCTATGATAGCTACTTTTTTTACTAAGTTGACTCAGAAAAAGAAAAAGTTTTCTTGGTCGAAAATATGTGAAGGGAGTTTTGAGAAGCTTAAGGACAAGCTAGCTTCGGCTCCAATTTTGACATTGCGTGAAGGTAATGAGGGGTTTATGGTTTATTGTAATGAATCTAGGGTGGGGCTTGGTTGTATCTTGATGCAGCATATGAAGGTGATTGCCTATGCTTCTAGGTAGTTGAAAATGCATGAGAAAAATTATTCCGCTCATGATTTAGAGCTGTTGGCGGTGGCTTTTGATTTGAAAATATGGAAACATTATCTATATGGAGTGCATATAGACATCTTTTCTAATCATAAGAGTCTACAGTATGTGTTCACTCAAAAGGAGCTAAATCTCAGGTAGAGGAGATGGTTGGAGCTTCTTATGGACTATGATATGAGTCTTCACTATCATCCAGGTAAGGCTAATATTGTTGTTGATGCTCTTAGCAGGTTATCCATGGGGAGTTTAGCTTATGTAGATAAGGAGAAGCAGGAATTGGTGAAGGATACTCACCGTTTGGCTAATCTTGGAGTTCATCTCTTGGACTCCGCGAATGGTCGTATGATGGTACAGAAAATGGTTCAGTCATCTCTTGCTGCAGAGATTAACTCTTGGTACAGAGATTAAGGATAAGCAAGTGCTAGATCCTATCTTTATGAATCTCAAGAGCAATGTGGGTATGCAAAAGGTAATGGTGTTTGAGATCAGTGATGATAGTACTTTACGGTACCAAGGGAGGTTGTGCATTCCTAATGTCAATGGATTGCGACAAAGGATCTTGGTTGAGGTAAATGAATCATGCTACGTTGTACATATTAGCTCGACAAAGATGTATCATGATCACAAGGAGATGTATTAGTGGAATGGTATGAAAAGGGATATGGCTAATTTTATGGCCAAATGCATGGTGTGTCAATGAGTTAAAGTTGAGCACATAAAACCTGGTGGGTTGTATCAAGAAATTGATTTGACCAAATAGAAATGGTAGGTAATCAATATGGATTTTGTTATTGGTCTTTCTCCATCTCGGAACCAATTTGATTTGGTTTGGGTCATCGTGGATGAGATGACATAGTCTGCTCATTTCTTGCTGGTGAGGACTATCTTTTCTACGAAGGATTATGCGAAGTTGTATCTTCATGAGATTGTGAAGCTGCATGGGGTACCTATTTTGATTATCTCTGATCATGGTACACAGTTTTCATCTCATTCCTGGCGGTCTTTTCAGAAGGGATTGGGTACTAAGATGAGTCTGAGTACTACTTTTCATCCTCAGACGGATGCGCAAGTGGAAAGGAATATTCAAACATTGAAGGATATGCTTCAGGCATATGTGATTGACTATGGTGGCAGTTGGGTTGAGCATCTATCTTTGGTAGAGTTTTCTTACAATAATAGCTATCATTCTAGTATTGGTATGGCCTCTTTTAAGGTATTATTGGTATGAACCCTTTTGAGGCATTGTCTGGTAGATGGTGTAGATCTCTTATTGGATGGTTCAAGCTTGGTAAGGCTGATATGTTCAGTCTGGATTTGGTCTATTGGGATATAGAAAAGGTGAAGGTGATTTGGGATAGGCTTAAGGCTTTCCAAAGTCGCTAAAAGTCCTATGTAGATATAAGACATAGAGACTTGGAGTTTGAGGTTGGGGATAGGGTGTTCTTAAAGGTATCTCCCAAGAAGGGAGTAATGCAGTTTGGTAAAAAAAGAAAGCTCAGTCCCTAGTATGTTGGTCCTTATGTGGTTCTGCAAAGGGTTGGTAATGTGGCTTATGAATTGGAGTTGCCTTCTAGTTTGAGCTCCGTTCATCTGGTATTACATATTTCCATGTTAAGGAAGTGCATTGGTGATCCTTCTTCGATTGTTCCTTTGGAGGGGTTGGGTATCTCGAACTCTCTATCTTATGAAGAGGTCCAGATTTAGACACTAGATCGGTAGGTTCATCGGTTGCAGACCAAGGATATGGCTTCAGTTAAGGTTCTTTGGCAGAACTATAAGGTTAAAGAAGATACATGGGAAGCGAATGAAGACATGAAGTCTAAGTATCCGCATCATTTTTTTGCTCCTGAGATTCGTGCGAAACGTATGTGTTCTTGAACACATCTTTATTCTCTTAGTTTGTTAAAGGAAATATTAATACCTTTGCATCTTTATTTTTAAACTTTGTTAAAGACTAGGAATTTATTAGATAATACAAATGACTTATGCGTGTGGTTACCCCTACCTTATCCGTCATTTGGGGATGAATGTTCCTAGTGGGGGAGACTGAAATACCCTGGTTTCTAGACCTTAGAAAATTTCCTTGATTTCTGGTTTTTGGGCAAGATACGACTTAGGGAACAAGTCGTACACTTAGGTACGGGTGGTATGGTCCAGTCGTATGCGGACCAGTATTGGTTGGTAGGGTAGATTTAGTTACTGGAATGGGTACGACCTGGGTGGTACAATTCATATCGGTGGACACAAGTTGTTTGGTTATTTCACTTAAACTTGAACTTGGTAACTTAGGTTGGATCTGAGTACGAGTGGATCACCATGAGCCATAAGCCAGGGTTCAAATTATACCGAGGACTCATATAGTGGACAGTGTTTAAACCTCCTGGATTCTATTCTGCCAGGGGTACGGTTTATGGGTACTAGTCATACACTTGGATACGACTTGGATTTGGGTGTGTCGTACCTTGGAAAGTTTTGGATCCTAAGGGGAAAGCCTGAGGTACGAGAGGTGGATACCACTCGTAGAGGATGGGTACGACTCGTGAGTGTCAGTCGTACCCTATGATGGGAATTAAGTGTAGTTTAAGTAAAGGCAATCTGGACATTTCTCCACTTATCCTAATAAGGTCCCATGACTTATATTGCACTTGAGAGGTTATTTTCCCTACTATTTTATTCTTAAATACTTAGAAAACACTCTTAAATCCTCTCTAAAGGTTTTTAGGCAAGGAAAGCTAGGGTTTCATCTTAAGGTGTAAATAAGGGCTTGTCTTGGTGATTTTTGTCCATCATCATCTTGGTTTAAGGCATGTTATCTTCCTTCATTGTTAGTTCCACCTAATGGCATGAATTTTATACAATGTTTTCATGATTTGAATGTTGTATGATTTTGGGTTTTAAAATATAATTTGGGGGGGTTGGCTATAAATGCTTGGTTATGGTTTTCCCATATTTTAATTATGCTTTTATATGCATTAATGGTATTTTTTGATAATTGGTTGCATGGGAATGGTTGTTTGGTAATTGGCATTGGTTTTGAAAATACTATGCCCCCAATGTGTTTGATAAAATTCCTATAACAATATTTTCACCATAATATTGGGTTTTCAATGGAACTTATGCATAGTTTAAACCTTGTAATGGAACCCTAAATGATATGAATGGTTTTAATGATTTTGGAATGATTTGGCTTAATAAACATACTTGTGGGGTACAAGGGAATCTCCAAGTTAATATGGTCATGAATACTTGTGGGGTACGTGGGAATCCCTTGACCACTAAAAGGTTTGGCTAAGGACAATACGTGCAAGTTATAGTCAATATGAAGATACCACTACTAATATCCTTGGTTAATAATAATGGAATAATAGTTTGGTTAGAAATGGTTTTAATTGGGCAATAAAGGCGGGTTGATAAATCTAATCGTAAAGGTGGGAGTCCAATGGATTAACACTGGAAACTCGTGTTTGCCGATATGAGGGGTAGGTCATGGCGACCTTATATGATACTTATGAGGTACACGGGAATCCTCTAGGTACACTGTACATATGTATTATGGGAGTCCCCGACTCTTGTGGTATCTACGGTTCATGCGGCTACATGCATCGGGGCCCTTTCAGGGGGATACACTAGACCCATATAGCCCGTGGGTGTCTAAGGACGGTTAAGCTTCACATACCCAGGTTAAAGGATTTAAATGCACGCTAAAACTGATTTCCTTTCCCGGCATGGTTATATATATATATATATGTAAGTATGTATGTATGGGTTGTGTGCATATGGATGGTTTTACTTGGTTTTCTTAAATGATATTATTTTTTCCTTATCCTAAGTTCATGCTAGTATTTACCCACTTACGAGGTTTGGGCGGTTGTATCCCCACGCGATGCAGGAACTGACTGCTCTACTCCTCTTGCTTAGCATTCAGACATTTAGGAGTCAGCTTCTATCTTTCTAGAAGGCTCCATTTCATGGATGTTATTTCATATTTTGGATTATTTATGGGTATTGGTTTTGTCTATGGTTGGGGGAATGTCCCAATCGAATTTTTGTATTCCTTTGGTTAGAGGATTTTATGGAACTACTATGGGTTGGAATGGGTGGGATCGATATTAGTGTCAGTCTTAGTATTGGCATTAGTATCGGGTTGACATCATTGGGCAAAATTTCTCATTGTTCCATCGTATTTCATTATGGGATTATATATTTAATTATTAATGGAACTTATTTGGTTATGGTCGGATTTATGATTTTGGTTTGGTTTGGTTTGGTGTTGTTGGACGGTTGGAAGGGGACGGTTGGACTCTGTTGGGTCAGTCATGGTTGTGATCCTATCCCAGAGTCTTCATGTGAGCTGTTATTCTATATTGTTATATGTTCGAAATTCAGCCAACTCAGGAAAGGAAGATGGAGGTTGGGTTAGGTAATGGAGATGGTCTCCGGTCCTGGTCGGACTAGGGACACCCATTATAACAATGCCCCGGTTCGGGTCGGGTTGAGATAGGTAATCTGTTGCAACAGACGTGTTATTTTTTGCAACAGAGGAGTCATCGATTGACACAGATTACTTACCTGTTGTAATAGAACCTGAACTTGATTCCAATAGGCGAGTCATCTGTTGCAATAGGTAACTAATCTGTTAGACCAGGTTATTTATCTATTTCAATATGTCACTTATCTATTGGAATCAGCTTCAAAGGTTTTGTAGTACATCCCAACATGTGATTTATCTGTTGCAATAGATGTATGATCTGTTGCAGCATATGAGTCAACTTTTACAACAGATGACTCATCTGTTGGAATCAGTTTCAGGTTCTACAGTATTGTAACATGAATTACCAACAGGTGATTTATCTGTTGCAACATATAACTAACCTGTTGCAACATATTATTCACCGGTTACAACAAATTTCTCATTGGTTGGGATTCATATTACGGCACTATAAAATCACTAGTAATTTTATTATGATGTCATTATTAACTTTTTTTAACAAATGTCTTTATTTAGGTACCACTAATGAAGGGATCAATAACAAATGTCTTTATTTATGTACCACAAGTTGTAATAGCAAAACTCGTGTTGCTGTTTTTTATGAACTTTGATATTTTTAACTCATTTTTGTGAACGTAAATGTTATTATTTATCATATAAAATATCTTTTTTATTAACTCGTGCATTAATAAAAAGAGGTAAAACAGGAACCAAATACAATAAACCACAAAATTATTTTCAGCAGACTACCCATTTGTTGCAACAGACCGACATTTGCTGGAAGAACACAATATAGCTCATCAAACTGGAATGTGTTCCTCTAACAGATGCCTAATGTGTTGAAACATATGGGTAATATGTTGGAGCAAAACAATACAGTTCCTGGCATAAACCCAACAGATGACCAATCTGTTTAAACAGATGGTCCATCTGTTGAAAGAACTCAAAACTCTTGCTATTGCTAATGGATTCAAATTGTTCCTTATGTCCAACCATCGACTTGTTTGTTGAGAAGAAGAAATAGACAAAATGAAAATTAAATAAGAATTAAAAATTCAAACTCGACCAAACATAAATTTTTCACTAAACAAAAATAAAATACATTAGGTAGGTAGATCTGATATAGAAAAATAAAAATACATATGCTAAAATAAAAGTTTATCACCTGATTATTATTATTATTATTATTGTTAATATTATTCTCATCTATCCAATCGTCAACCGGCAGCAGTAGGGCACTCCATAGCCTACGAATTTCTCGGAGCATCCTTTCTCTCATGGCGGTCAACTCCCGCTGGAGTTCATCACCCTACCTCTGAAGATCCCGCACGGTGTCGCGTGGAATAGAAATGTCCCAAACAAGATTAACCATATCTAGAACACGCATGAATTGACCAAAAACATAAATACAAAAGTAAAGAAAGGAGTCTGAATGTAGCACAATGTATACTACCAACTGGTAGATTTACACACAAAAAAATCTTACCTAAATAAGATAGGAATCTGGTCTTTGAAGAGAAGTGTTTGAAGATGTAATACGAATGACAAAATGCAAGAAATAAATAAAGTGGAGTAGAATGAACTAGTAGGAGGGACCTAATTATAGAGGATTGAATCTGAACGTGGTAGACAAAAAGTCACGACTGTTCACCTCCTTTATTAAATCTAACTGGTGACATTTCAATTATTGTGAAAGTCATAATTAAATCCAACTGATAACTTTTTTACTATTGTGAAAAGTCATGTCTTTTAAGCTTTTTAATAATATAACCATTTTTATTGAATTGTTGCAACTCTTCCATCCATCTGTTGCAACATATGGTCTATTTATTACAGTAGATTAACCGTCTGTTGCAACATATGGTCTATCTATCGCAACAGATTAACCATCTGTTGCAACATATAGTACAACCGTTCCAACAAACACTCAATACCTACCTCTAACTGTCGACTTGTTGAGAATAAGGAATAGACAGAATTATAAATAAATAAGAATTATAAATCCAAATTCGACCAAACATACATAGATTTTTGAATCCATTATATATAAATATATAATAAAAAAACAAAATATACATTAGGTTCCTCCCATAGGTAGATCTGATATAATAAAACAAAATACATAAGCTAAAAGAGAAAACATAACCTAATTATTATTATCATAATTATCATCATCATCATCATCATCATTATTATTATTATTATTATTATTATTGTCAACTGGCCAATTGCCAGGCCCTCCTCAACCTTGATCTCATGGCACCCAACTCCCAACGGAGTTCATGAATCTGCCTTTCAAGTTTCTGGAAGGAGTCCCGTAGAATCACCTTATACAAATTCGGATCAACCATATCTAGAAGTAGAGTAGACTGAAGGAGTAAGGAGGGACCTATTTATAAAGGATTGAATTTAATGGGTTAGTCAAAAAGCCACGACTGTTCACCTCTTTTTTAATAATTACATCCCTTATTAAATAAAACTGGTGACTTTTCGATTATGTAAATTAAAAAAATAGATTTAAGTACAATATTTTATCTTTATTTTATTTCAAAAAGAAAACAACTTTAAAATAAACCAACAAATGGGTAATCTATTCCAAAATTTATTCTATTTGTTTGATAATTTACAACATATTGGCAATCTGTTGCAATAGATGTATATATATATGATTATTTTGAATAGATAAGTCATCTGTTGCAACATATTTATCATCTATTGTAACAGATGTCTATAATTGTGTGATGATTTTAACAGATGAGTCATCTGTGGTAATAGGTTAGTCATCTATTTATTCAAATTAAGCCATAGATGGGCTAGGAAGAATAAGGTGCATACAGATGGATGGATCCACTTTCATGTGTGGGAGTTATGTATAACTGATAAGGTCATCATGACAACACACATAAAGTATAATGAATTTGTGAATGCAGTTTTTAATCGATTAGGCATTGATCATTCAATCAAGATCCTGCATTGTATAGTTAAGTTAGATAGGTTTGAATTGATAAGGCCGAGGGACCATGAACATGGTGCTGATACCCTGTTATGATTTAATGACGGTTGTTACTCATGTTTATGCGTGTCAAATTTTGAGAAGTGATCAATATTTGGTGTCATTGCAGAGATCCAATAACTATTGGACTGACTTTAAGGGTGTACTAGACTTTGAGAAGGACTTCAAAGCCTCTCACTGCAGCAAACAAGAATGGAAAACCAATAGAAATTCCCCTGGCCAAATTTATATGGATGGGTTGTTGAGCAGATGATTATACGCCAGAAAAAACCGTAGAAGAATACCTGCGAGGGAAAAGGGAGTTAATAAAAGACTATATCATCTGAGACCTAATTGAAGAGGAAACATAAGGTAGCAAGCAAAGAACTTCTACCAAATCTGACCAATGAAATTGAATTAAAACATGAGAAATCTAAATCAAGTGCGAATAAAAATTTGTCAGTCGTCTCTCTCAAAGAAAAATACTACAGTTGGACACTGTGATAGGGAACTGCAACTAGTTAGCATGATTAGAATGCATAGAGAAAATAATAGAACACCAAGAAAGCAGCTTTGCAAGCACCGAGGGTTGAAATGATATACAGTAAAGAATTAAAACTTGCGTCAAGAACTTTGAAGTTAAAATAAGGAATCAAGACAAGGAGGAAATTTTTGAATTTTAAATTGCATCCCATGCCTTCTGTTTGTGGTTCCGATCAGGTCAATAGCAGTGCACACAAAAAGGTATGAAGTTGGGCAGATATCCCTAACCTTTTTGTTTTTACTGCGACTGACGTGACCAGAACAACAAACTGAAGGCCTAGGATGTAACTGTAACTTTTAAAATTGCCAGTTTGGCTTGATTCATTTTTTCAACTTCAGAAGTTCTTGGTGCAAGTTTTATTATTTACTATACATCATTTAAAACCTCAGTGCCTGCAAAGCTGCTTCCTTGGTTTTTTGTTATTTTCTCTGGAGGTGATCATTCCAACCACGCTAACTAGTCATAGTTACCTAGCAAAATGGCCGGTTGCACTACTTTTCTTTGAGAGAGATGGCTGATGGATTTTCATTTTTTTGATACACTTTATATTTGGATTTGATTCAAATTTCTCATGTTTTAAGTCAATTTCATCGTCCAGATTCGCTACACATTCCTTGGTACCCCGTGTTTCTTATTTAGTAAGGACTAAGATGATTTAATCTTCATCAACTCGCCTTTTCCCTCGTAGGAATTCTCCTACTGCACCTTTTGTTGTATAATCATCACCCCGAGCAATCCAACCATATAAATTTAGGCTAGGACAGTAACTATATTAATTTTCGTTCTTGGTTGCAGTAGTGTGACGCTTTGGAGGCCTTTTAAAAGTCCGTTGAACCCTAAAAATCAGTCCAATCACTATTGAATCTTTTTAAAATGCCACCAAAACTTGATTCATTCACCAAACCTGAAATATAAGCATTTGCAAAACCATCATTAAATCATAAAAGGATATTGATACCACCTATAAGGTCCCTCAACCTTATCAGTTTGGACCAATCAAACCTAACTGTAAAATTGCAGATATCTTATTTGAATGATCAATGCCTAATCGGTAAAAAACAACATTCACAAAATCAGTGTACTCTTTGTGTGTTTTCATGATGACATGAACAGTAATGCATACCTCCCATATATGAAGTGGTTTCATCTGCAAGCAACTTATTTCTCTAAACCCATCTTCACTCTAGCCTTTTGTGTTGGTCGGGCAAAAGTTGATCAACTTTCACTTCCTTATATCTATAAATAAGAGAAAAATAATTTATCTCAAATAAGAGAAGAACAAAAAGAACATTATAATTGATGTCTGCATAATTTTAAAAAGGGTAACATAAAATTCAATAAATACAACACATTACAACAAGCATTCCAATAGATGACCCATCTAATGCAAACGATTTCCCATTTTGTTCAATAGATGAGCAATATATTATAACAGGCTATGTATCTGTTGCAATAGATGGCCAAAATGTTGCAACATATGGGTCATCTGTTCAAATAAATCAAACCAGCCTTGCTAGTGGTTTGATTTGTTCCAACAGTTTATCCGTCAGTTGCAAAAGATATGTAACATCCCATATTTTTAAGCTAGAAATCAAATCGTCATTCCTATGTGTGTAAACTCTAATCCCATGATTTATATTTGATTACATATGTCATGATCATTATCCTAGTGACAAGAGTGCTTATGAGGTGAAAAATGTTCATAGGAATCACTTAGAGCAAAGTTGAGCTAAGAGCCTTTAATTCAGCTAAAATTTTCATACTCAATTCTACAAGTATCAATTTTAAACGTGTATATATTTTTACATAACATGTAATTTTGCAGCTCAATACGCACCAAATGATAGATAATTGAGTTATCTTTTCAATGATACCAATTTTTCTTTAATCCGATACCCGAGAGAAAAGTTATGACTATTTCGTTAGAAATAGTATGGGGTCATGATAGCCCCACGCCGCGAGGGCTATTCCACCAAACTAGGGGTCTCGTCATGAGGTTTATTCCACTAGAATAGGTTTCGTTCCATGGGGGCCATTTCTACTGGAAAGAGAGGCCAAGGGGTAATTGGGTCCTTTCCCCTCAACCTCAATCCCCAAAAACACGATTTTTAACATTCCAAGGAGGCATTATTTGCCTATTACCTCAAAATTTCTCACTAGAAACCCTTCCTCTTTCCCAAGAACAAAGTTCAAGCATTTTCTCTTAAGAACACAAGGGAATACAAGATTTATTCAAGAATTTGTTCAATTAAGGTATGTGGGGTATTCATCAATGGGTCCCTTTCACCCATTGAGCCTAAAAAAAACCTCTCTTTAATTACAATATGGGTTTTTCCTTTATTATGGAATTTCATATGTTCAAGATGAATTTAATTCATGCTTTTCCATAGTAATTTGAACTGAATCCATGTCCATAAATGATCCCATCAAAAATTAAGGTTATTTCATGTTTTAAACTTCAATTTCCCATGTCATATTCAAGTGATTTCATGTTACAATATCAAATATTGTATTAGACCATGTGAATACGTTGTTATCTCCTGTTTAACACATTCCCATATACGAATTCATGTTTCTCACCTATTTGTTGAAATATTTTATGTTATTGATTTTTGAACTATGTTTCCATACCACTATTTTAAGCCTTGTTATCTCATTCTTGTAATCATTGCTAGAGGGTTATGAACACTTGATACCTATTTGTTTATACATGTCTTTAATTCTAAGTTACAAGTCTGTCAGATCATGTTTTCATTATTATATTTAAATTTCCATGTTTATGTCAAGCACTTATCAGTATAATATCATGTCATGTTAGACCCATTGAAATACCAGTGTTATTCAGTCGGGAGTAGGATTTAGCATCGAGCAAACCTAGGGATGAGAGCTCACCCACCAGTTAGGATTGGGTTGTTAGTAATAGTCCCTAAGTTCCAAAACTACGTAGCCAGCATAGGATTATGAGATATCACCCACCAGTTTAGGATTGACTCTCTCTTAAGGGTCACCTGCCAGTTTATGACTGGCTCCTTAAGTCCTTCAGGGCTTCAGTGTAGTGGATCCACATAGCCATATATTAGTACCCTTGGCAAAGTACTGGCACCGTTCTAACTGGCATCATAAGTTGGACCCCAATTAGCTCAGATTGGGGCATATTGGTTATATGATATCTCCCACAATTTTAGTCTACACAAGTTTAGGTTTTCTTGGACAAATAATTAGATTTTCAGTTATTTAGATATCAATTATTCAGTTATACAGACTATTCAGTAAATGCTTTACTTGGTCATGCATTCTCAGTTTTACATGTTTAAGTTTTCATGCTCAAATCCATTCATGACCCTCAGTTCAGTTTTACAGCATGTTCAACTTTACATGAGATTTACATATAGTATTCATGTTTTTTACTATTTCCCAGATAATATTCTACTTATTATACAAAAGAAAAGATTTAAGATACTAAGTTTAGTGATTCACCAGCTCATCAGATTATGTTTGTTACTCATGTTTTAAGATACTTCAGTTTTCATCTTATTTCAGTCTCTTGGTGAATCTACTTGCACTTAGCATGCATGTTTTAAGATTATATATCTATTCAATTTTACTTATTGCATTCACCCCTACTCATTCAGTACATTCCAAAGTACTGATACATATATATGTCTATATGCTATTTTTTCTCATAATGTATGTACCAGTTGTAGCCCACACATCATAATCAGAAAGTTTGCAGCTTCCATCCAGCAGGTGATGAGTTCTCTTATTTTGGGGACTTCAGTCAATTGTAGTTCATGTACTATCTTGTTATTATTCATATGTATTGATTAGTGGTAGTTGAAGGCATGTCCCAGCTATCTATAGTCAGTATAGTAGAAGCTTCATAAATAGTCAGTCAAAGTTGTTACATGTAATTCAAGTTTCTTTCCTCAGTTTTATCATGTTGTAAAATTTATTAGTATTATATTTATTCAGACTTTTCTTGATTATGCTTCCACTTAATAAATTTAGTTTTTAGACAATTTAAATTAATTTCTCAAGCAGTATGCCAATTCATGGGTTAGATTGGGTTCCCTTATGGTTTTGAGCTCCGTGTTATGTCTAGGAGGTAGTATCGAGTCATGACAAACTGGGTATCAGAGCCCAGAGTTCAAGTGTCCTAGGGTGTCTATAAAGCCGTGTCTACTAGAGTCTTACAAAATGGTACGAAGATGTCTGTACTTTTCTTCGAGAGCCTATAGGGCATTTAAGAAATTTTTCCCTTCTTTCATATCTCAGATCGTGCTATAGAAAGGTTCTCTAAAAAACTTATACAAATTCTCATCATGCTCCATTCATGTTAACTCTACCTTATTTTTAAGGTAACAGAAATAGTGAAGCTTAAATCCTTACAGACAAAGTTTTCTCAGGTAGTCCCCACAGATAGTTATAGGATTGAATATGGTCTCAAAATTATCCCATCAATGATTTTAAGTTCTGATGTTTAAAAGATTTTATTCATATTCATGAAAATTGTGCACAACGCCAAAATCAGATGTGCTTTCAGATCCTTTCTCAAAATCCTATGATAGCATATGACCTAGAGTTAGATGCATGAACCTAGAAGTTTAACAGTGGTAATGTGAGGATAGTTTTTATATGGATTTAGTAGATTATGTATCCATGGGGCTAGTTGTACGAAAGGCGAATCAGTAGCCTTGAAGTAGTGTGTAATACCCCGCATGTTTCTAAGCTAGGAGACGAACCATTTTTCCTACAATTGAAATCTCATATCCTGTGATTCATACTTGAGTATATGACTTACAATGGGTATCCTAGCGATAAGATAGATTATGATGCATTAAGAATGTTCATATGAGTCACTTAAGGTAATACAAGATAAGAGTTTTTGAATCCATCAAGTTTTAGTGTTCGATTTCATAAGGGTCATATTTGAACGAGTCTAACTCGATGTTAATGTGGTATTTCTGCATATTTCTACCCACCAAATTATAGAGAATCGAATTATCTTTCTAACGATACTAATTTCGCCTTAATCCAATACCCGAGCGAAAAGTTATGCCCATTTTCGTGAGAGACAATAAGGGTATGCGATTGGTTAGGCGCCGCCCAAACAAACTTAGGCGATTGGTTAGGCGCCGCCCAACCTGGCTTGTGCAATTACTTGGGCACCGCCTAAGTCAGTTCCAAGTGCCAAAAATACTCTGTTTTGAGTTATTTTGAGGGTAATTAAGTCTTTTAACACTCCTTACACGTCCCTAAACTTAACCCTACGAAATATATAGCTTCTAAACACATTACAACCCTATTAACATCTCAAAGTTCATTATCCAAGAGCACCATAGGAGAAAAACAACTAGGGTTGCACAATCAAGCTTGAAGATCAAATTTCAAGAAAATTCCTCCATCAATCATCAAGAACCTCCCTTCTAAGGTATGCATAGTGTTCATCCACAGATTCCTTTCGTCTGTGGAGTTCAAGAATAAATCTTTAAAATAAAAAAGTTTGGTTTGTTGTGGTGATATGATCATACCCATGTTGATGCTTGTTTGTTTTGCTATATAATAGTATCGTGACTGTATATCTCATAAAAGTTATGTTGTTAGTTGAAAAACATGATCTTTAGATGGATTGATAAAATGCAAGTATGAAATCCACCTATGCCTTAAAGAATGCATGCAAGGTGTTCGATAAAATGCCTAGTATGTTAGAACTTCATATTTACATGATTTCATGATATCTAAAGAACAAGTTCATGTTAGTCATACACTCCAATATGAATTTCCATGCAAATTATGTGTTGTTATTGTTGTGGTATAAAGTATGTATGATAATGGAGATATAAATTATGTACACAAAATATATCCATGCTTTCCCTACCATGTTTGAGATGTTGAATAAATACATGAAATATAATATCCCCAAATCATTACAATATGAACTAAATGTTACATGTTTCCATTCCCTTATGCTTGAATGGTTTCCATGCCATTGCTCTGAATAGTATATGTTGTCGGAATGCCCATGATATTAGAATGTGAGATTTATGACTTGATTATAAGCATTCCTATTCATGATAGATATTATGATGACCATGTACTTCATGAAATCCCCCACTCATGTATTATGGATTTTTATTGATGGTCGTGTACTCAAGAAATTCAAATTGTGTCAGTTTCCTTCCTTCGAGTCCTGGAGGTACTTGTAACCAAAAAATATAGTTGTGTGCCTAGAGCCATGTCATGTTTTCACAATACTCTCAGTCAATCCATGATCTATAGAATTCAGTAATCTCAGTACTCAGTAACCTCAGCAACCTCAGTATTCACAGTCAATCTCAGTAACTTCAGTACTCTCAACCATTCCTCAGAACTCAGTATATTCCATAAGTCATCGGAATCCAGTAAACTTAGTTTATCTCCGCTAAACAATACCACTAGTATCAGTCTAGTTAATCAGTATCAATTTAGCTAATCAGTTCAGTTCAGTTATTCAGTTCAGCTTAGTTAGTCAGTTCAGTGTCTTTCAGATGGGAGTAGAAGTTAGCACCGAGTGAACTTAAGGATAGGAACTCACCTGCCAGTTCAGGGTGTGATTCTTAGTAGTCATCCTTGTGTTTCAGAACTACGTAGCTAGCATAGGTTGAGACATCTTAACCTATCAGATTAGGGTTGATGAGGTGGCTTAACCTGTTAGTTTAGGGTTCCCACCGTTCTCATTTGAGTACCTGCCAGTATAGGGTTCTCACAGCTGTCTTTACCAGTGGTACGGTATTGACACCCCTCCAGTCGGGGCAGAGATTGGACCCCAACTTTGCTATATATATTATAAGGGCATGTCAGTTAGATGACTACTTCCCACAGTTTCAGTATCAATCTCAGTAATAGAACTCAGATAGTTCTTTAGGATATCAGGACTGTCAGATACAATAGGGAACTTAGCTAGTTCCATCAGATTTAGGACTTTCAGGTACAGTCATTCATGCTATCAGTTATCAAAACTCATGTTATCAGATATATCAGTTATCAAAATTCAGTTATCATTCATGATATGTTATCAGTAAATACATGTCATCAGTATTTATACTCAGTCGTCATGTTATCACGTGCTCAGTTTCAGGATTGTTATATACGATTATTCAAATCAGTTTTTCATAATCAGAACTATCAGAAACAATCATTCCTTTATCAGTAATACAATATCAGTTCCTCACTTATTAGTGACTTATATATCAATATCAGTAAGCTCAGTCATTCAGTATCTCAATATCAGTAAACTCAGTCATTCAGTATCTTAGCATCAGTAAGCTCATGTTGTTAGTATTCAGACTCAGTAGTCAGTATCACCACGAGTTTAGTTGCAGTTACGTATGTATGTATGTACTCTCACGTTTATATCAGTCAGTATTGTTCATGCATATAACCCTTTGTATTTAGCCTGCCTGACTCGTATACTCAGTACATTCAGACGTGCTGACGTATTTGCGCTGTGGTGCTTTCTCTTATGTTACACCATAGGTTCAGAGGCATGAGCTCCAAATCAGCAGTAGATTCCAGGATCAGCAGTCAGAGTTAGACGTGAGTCCTCATCCTTCGAGGATATGATGATTTTATTTCTATTTCAGTTTATTTCAGTAGTTGAAGTTAGTTGGGACATGTCCCATCAACTCCTTATTTAGTTTAGTTAGAGGTTTTCGGACTAGATATCAGATTAGATGTACAGACTTCAGTATTTATGTTTCTTTTTGGTATTGTTATACCATGTTTTTCAGATATGTATCAGTATTGAACCTTATGGCCTTACAGTTTATGTTTCCGCATATTTTATGAGATATTATGCAGTTTACAGGTACAGATATCAGCCATGGGTTAGCTTGTGGTCCTTCGGGGTCATGAGCACCGTGTAGCGTTTCAGTTCAAAAAATTGGGGTGTTACATAGTGTGTGCAAGAATTTAAGTTTGTTAATTTAAAATTTAGTATGATGATATTGGGTATGTTGGTGTAATGATAATTCTCATGGTTTAGGAAAAAATAAAATTTAGAGATGTGATATTAGTAAGCTATGAAGGAAAAAAGGCAAATAATGTATTTTGTGACGCAAGTATGTTGTCAAGAAGGGTGTAAGTATGAGATGATTTTTGAAGCTAAAGAAAGTTAAGAATAGTACATATTAAGAGGCTCTCATGAATGAAGTTGGTATAGTTCATTAAAAGTTTGGGAATATCAATGTTAAGTGTTAGAAACTAAGTTTGAATCTTGGATGATTGAGCTAATATGAAGAAGAATGGAAATTCTAGATGGTGTGAACTCAGGGTATGGTGATACTCTTGAAAATGCTAAGTTAGTCAATTTTTAAGTATTTATATGATGACTAGTGGGGTCATAGAAAGTTAAGAGTTGTATTTCAGAAGGGAGTACTAGCAGTGGGTTTTGTACTTTCAGGTGTAGTCTTTTAGGGTGAGTTTATTATTTATGTGTATTTGTTATATCTCAGACTCTAGAGTAAAGTAGTTGTAGTTTAGTTTATAGTTTATTAAAGGGTTCCACAGACTTAGAATAATAGCTTTAATCTAAGGGGGAGATGATAGAACAATAAGCCAAGTCAGGCTTTTAGATTCTAGTAGTGATACCAGTTTACTGTAGAACATCAGTAGGGGAGGAAGATGCCCGACCCATTCTCATCTCAGTGCAAACTTTTTTACTTCAGTCATCATGACATCTACTCATGCTATATATGTCAGCTCTATGATCATGGTTCATAGTCATGCATATAATAGAGAATCATGTATGCTCCCAGTTCTTAGTATGAGGATTTCTAGTTCACTCAGTAGTACGAATCATATTCCCTGAGATTATGAACTCCAAACTCGGGTCATGCAACTCATGACTCATGTACTCATGCTTTACAATATTCTGAGTTTCCATAACTCATGCTAAACTCTTAATGATAAGTGAAATTCAGATTATGTCATGTAAGTCCTCAGACTAGATCTCTTTGATGAATCCATGATATTGATATTCTATTCCTCAGGCCTCAGTTAAATGTCAAAGTCATGCATAGTATCCTTTCATACTTTAGTTCCTTATAATCTAACCTTTCAGTGACCTCTCCTTAATGTTAATGATAATGATGATGAGCAATTATTTAGATGGGAGAGAGTAAATATTTCATGTTGGGGAAAGATTGTTGTATGCTTATTTTATCTAAGGCTATAAGGGTGAAGGATGATTGAGGTAAAGATTTTGGTAAATGTCATGGTTAGTTGATAATTCCATATGTGTCTTCTTAAGAATAGCGCAAGAAAGTTGTTATTGATAGAGGTTTAGAGAATATGAGAAAGATGTGTTTATGGGTTGGTTTCCCAAAAGTTTCTATGTGGGTATAATGATAGGCTTGAATGTTATGTTGGTATATAAGTGGATGGATGCATTGTACGCTAGTGAATTCCTAGTAAGAGGTTGAATTTAGTTGTTAATGTGGTAAGAAGAATTATTCTTGAGATAAGAGTTGTGAAAAACACATAGGGTATTGAATTCGTGGTTTATACTAGTAATATGGTGTTATGTGTTATATCTTGTGATTTCAAGTTAGGCTTGAACATGGAAAGAGTATGTAGTTCAACTCAAACTTTGTCTAGAGTATTTATATGAACCCATGTAAGGATTATAAATTGAATCAAATGAGCATAGTATTCAAAAGGACAAGTATGGTTGAGGAATTATTTGAGAAGTGTGGCTAAGCTTGAAAGTTAGCAATTACATTTCCTAAGGCAAAGTGATTCTATCCTAGCTTATGTTTTATAGGCCTATAGTCTGTGATTATAGAGTTATAGACATGTTGCGATTCCTTATGCAGATATCTTATTCAGATCATGCCCAAAATTCTTTGCTCCCTAATGTTATTAGATCTTCTTAGAAAAAGTGTTGGAGAAATACTCCAATTGAGTATAAGCTTTCAGCATAATTTGGTCCGTATAGCCAATAATTTAGTTTAACAAACAGGCCGACAAGTTCCTATGGTTTTCCATCTTCCATCTAGTCTTACTATTCGAAGTTTAATGAATATGGCTATTCCATGAGGTAATTTGTTCGCATTCATGTAAGTTGCAAATTTAGTTCAGTCTATGCATCATGTTTCAGATTCATCTATTTAGTCATGACTCAGTACATAAGTGCTCAGTGTATGATCTCAGTTTTCCAAGTATTCCAGCTCAAACATTGTGATACCCATTGTACGACCTTGGTCTCGTTATCTCATGATTCGTTCTTACTTAATGTACTAGGCGATGCCATGAAGCCCTTTTATTTTGATCCCTATACGTGTTATATTGAGGAATAATTCCTAATGAGGAAATACATACTTTACTCCATCCTTAGTTACTCTTAGAATTTTATTGCATCAGTTATCACTTCGCAACTCTATATGTAAGTTCATATCATGACATTTCAAGTGAGTTCAAAACTCTCTGCATGAATCAGCTCCTTATAGTCAAAGAGTCAAGTCAGCTCAGAAATCAATTTCATTATAGATGCTTTAATGTTTCAGCTCAGCAATATCCTTCATTACCTGACATGTCATGTTTACATCATTCTACATTTATAAGACTTCAATAAATTCCTATCCATCATTCAAGGATGAATGATTCCAAGGGGGAGATAATGTAATACCCCGCATTTTTTAGCTAGAAATCAAACCATCGTTCCTACGTGTGTAAACTCTAATCCCATGATTTTTACTTGATTACATGTGTCATGATCATTATCCAAGTGATAAGAGTGATTATTAGGTGAAAATTTTTCATAGGAATCACTTAGAGCAAAGTTGAGCTAAGAGCCTTTGATTTGGCCAAATTTTTGTATTTGATTTGACAAGGGTCAAATTTGAACGTGTATAACCTTTAGAATATATGGAATTTTGTATCTCAAGACCCACCAAATGATAGATAATTGAGTTAGCTTTACAACTATACCAATTTTCCCTTAATCCGATACCCGAGCAAAAAGTTATGACCATTTTTGTGAGAAACAGTAAGGGGTCGCGATAGCCTCGCGCCGCGAGGGATATTCCACCTGACTAGGGGTCGCACCACGATTGCTATTAAATTAGAATAGAGGTCTTTCCATGAGGGACAATTCTATGGGGAAAAAAGTCCAAGGGGCAATTGGGTCCTTTTCTCTCAACCCCAATCATCCAGAACATGATTTTTAACATTCCAAGGGGCATTATTTGCCCATTACCTCAAAATTTCTCACTAGAAACCCTTCCCCTTTCCCAAGAACAAAGTTCAAGCATTTTCTCTTAAGAACACAAGGATTTAAGTTCTGAATACAAGATTTCTTCAAGAATTTGTTCAATTAAGGTATGTGGTGTATTAATCAATGGGTGTCTTTCACCCATTAAGCCCTAAAAACCCTCTCTTTGATTAAAATATGGTTTTTTTTCTTTATTAGAGAATTTCATATGTTCAAGATGAGTTTAATTCATGCTTTTCCTTAGTAATTTGAATTCAATCTATGTCCACATATGATCCCATGAAAAAATTAGGTTATTTTATGTTTTAAACTTTAATTTCCCATGTCATATTCAAGTGATTCATGTTACAATATCGAATATTGTATTAAACCATATAAATATGTTGTTTTCTCTTGTTTAACACATTTCAATGTTCGAATTTATGTTTCTCACCTATTTGTTGAAATGTCTTATGTTTTGGGTCTTTGAACTATGTTTCCATAACACTGTTTTAAGGATTGTTATCACATTCTTGTAATCATTGTTGGAGGGTTATGAACACTTGATAACTATTTGTTTATACATGTCTTTATTTTTAAGTTACAAGTTTGTTAGATTATGTTTTTATTATTATATTCAGATTTCCATGTTCATGTTGAGCACTTATCAGTATAATATCATGTCATGTTATACCCATAAAAATACCAGTGTTATTCAGTTGGGAGTAGGATTTAGCACCGAGCTAACCTAGGGCTGGGGGCTCACTCGCCAGTTAGGATTGGGTCCTTAGTAACAGTCCCTAACTTCCAGAACTACATAGCTAGCGTAGGATTATGAGATGTCACCCACCAGTTTAGGACTGACACTCTCTTAGAGGTGACCCACCAATTTAGGACTGACTCCCTAAGTCTTTTTGGACATTAGATTACTGGATCCACATAGCCATATGTTAGTACCTGTGGTAAGGTACTAGCACCATTCCAAATAGGGTCATAGGTTAGACCCCAATTAGCTCAGATTGGGGCATATCGGTTACATGATAGCTCCCACAGTTTCAGTCAACACTCAGTCTATACAAGTTTAGGTTTTCTAGAACAAATAATTAGATTTTCAGTTATTCGGATTATTCAGTAAATGCTTTACTTGGTCATGCATTCTCAGTTTTACATGTTCAAGTTTTCATGCTCAGATCCATACATGACCCTCAATTCAGTTTTACAGCATGTTCATCTTTACGTGAGATTTACATACGGTATTCATGTTTTTTACTGTTTCCCAGCTTTAGTTCTACTTATTCTACAAAATTAAAGATTTAAGAAACTAAGTGTAGTGATTCACCAGATCATCAGATTATGTTTGTTACTCGTTTTTTAAGATACTTCAGTTTTCAACTTATTTCAGTCTCTTGGTGACTCTACTTACACTTAACATGCATGTTTTAAGATTATGTATCTGATCAGTTTTACTTATTGCATTCACCCCTACTTACCCGGTACATTCCAAAGTACTGATTTATATATATGTCTATGTGCTACATTATTTCATAATGTAGGTACCATTTGTAGCCCACACATCATAATTAGACAGTTTGCAGCTTCCAGCCAGTAGGTGATGAGTTCTCTTGTTTCGGGGACTCCAGTCAATTATAGTTTATGTAATATCTTGTTAATATTTATATGTATTGATTAGTGGTAGTTGGAGGCTTGTCCCAGCTATCTATAGTCAGTATAGTAGAGGCTTCATAGGTAGACAGTCAGAGTCGTTACATATAATTCAAGTTTTTTTCCTCAGTTTTATCATGTCATAAAATTATCAGTATTATATTTATTCAGACTTTCTCATAATTATGCTTCCACTCAATGAATTTAGTTTTTAGATAATTTAAATCAGCTGCTCAAGAAGTATGTCAGTTCATGGGTCAGCTTGGGATCCCTTGTGGTTCTGAGCACCGTGTTCTGACTAGGGGGTAGTCTCGAGTCGTGCATGATGGGTCATCTCTTAGAAGAGCTGTTGGATTTATTCCAATAGTTTATTCATCAGTAGAAATAGTTGGGGAATCTGTTGCATCAGCACCAACAACAACAAGAACATCAACAATAGCATTAACAACAAAGAAACAACACCATATATTCCAACACCATCAACAACACCAACACCACACCTTTCAACAACACCAACCCTACCAACAACATCAAGAATAAAGAAACAAACAAAAGATATATAAAAAAATGATACCGCCAACAAGGCTTTTTAAGTTCTCCTAATAGATGAATTTTTTTGCATATTTTTATAAAAACAACTGTTCGTTTATTCAAGACTTAAAAGTCACCTTTCGTTTAATTTTCTGAATAAATAAGATATGGGTAATGGGTAAATAAATAAAAATAAAAAATGTAAATAACTAATTTAAATAACATGTAAAGAATAAGACAAGAAGGAAGGAGAAATCGTGAACCATACCTGCAATGTCAAAAGCAAGGGGATCAAAACACCAATTTCAATCGAGAAAAGAAATAGATTGATTGAGACCTGAAAGTATCCCCATGAGAAAGAGTCGAGAAAAGAGAGGAAAAAAAAGAGATGGTTGTGATTACCCTAAAGAGGAGAGAAAAACAAAATGAATAAATTTATGGCTGAAGGAGAGATAAATCTAGAGATGGGTTTAAATATTTATTAATTACTTTGAGGGGCATGAGGGATGGGTGACATTGAAAATACAAGATATGACAGAGTTATCCAAGAAATATTTTTTACCACCTTAGTATTTTATCTTTTTTATTTCATACAGAAAATTGCTTTAAAATAAAAAAGATCTTAAAATAGATAAGTCATTTGTAGCAACAGATGTAAATATCTGTTTGAAAATTTCTAACAGCTCAGTCATCTGTCGTAACAGATAGAAATGTCTATTTGATAAGTTGCAACATATAAGTAATCTATTGCAAAAGATTTCTTTATTTGTTTGAAAATTTCCAATAAAATTTCTTCTATTTTAATACAATTTTAATTTAGTTCATAGGTTCAACTTCATACCTAAATTAATTTTGCTAGAACTAGGGATAAGTTCATATGGTCAACTACAATTTTAATTGGGTCATTGCAATTGCATGATGTTGGTATTGCGTTTCTCCTAATCTGAGTCGTCAATCGATTAATTTAAATTAAAATAATTCATATCAAGCCATTATTTGAAATACCTAAATTGATTTTGCTAGGACCAGGGATGAGTTCATAGGGTTAACTATAATTTCAATTGAGTCGTTGCAATTGCATGATATTGGTATTGCATTCCTCCTGACCTAAGTCGTCAATCGATCAAATTTAGATAAAATAATTTATATCAAGCCATTATTTAAGATAATATTAAATTTATTAGTGTTCCAATTGAACTTAGTACAATTTATTATGATGAAACAGTTAAAATTTATCTCTTTTAAAAAATTAATTGAGATCAATTCAGACTAAATTAATAGTTTCAAAACATGTCATTCTTTTCCAAAATACAAATCAACCCATACAAATGATCCATTTGCAGGAAAAATATTTCATCATTTCAAATCTTGAGTTCTCGCTTTTCTCATTCTCTCTCAATAATACAAATAACAACTACTTAATATATTGCTCAACCCTTCACAATAGATCGATTTTCTTCCCATTTTACACCACAAAGTTGTTATTTTTGACTTTTTCTTGCTTGTATCTATTATTTTCTCTGTGTTTACATGTAACAGAGTTTGAGAAGAGTTCTATATTTGTTCTTTCTTATAAAAATTAGGCATTTTTAGTTAATCATAAAATAGAACACTTTTAGTTGTATTATCTTCGAGAATGGGTTAACAATTTAGAGTTTTGATGCTAAAAATATAGGAAGAACCCGAGAAAACCCTAGTTTTTATTGTTGTGTTTCGTTGAATATCGTGATATTGTTGGATGGTATTAGTGGTGGTGTTGGTTGTCTTATTGGGGGCATTGGGGGCTTATTAGTGGTGTTGGTGGTCTTATTGGTAGTATTATTGGTGTTGGTGCTGGTGGTCTTGGTGGTGGTGGTAGTGGTGGTGGTGGTAGTGGTGGTGGTGGTATTGGTATTGGTTGTATTGGTGGTGTTGGTGGTGGTGGTGTTGGTGGTGGTGGTGGTGGTGGTGGTGGTGTTGGTAGTGTTGGTGGTTGTGTTGGTGGTCTTGGTGTTGGTATTGGTGGCATTGGTAGTGGTGTTGGTATTGGTGGTGGTGGTGGTGGTGGTCTTGGTGGTGGTCTTGGTGTTCTTGGTATTTGTGTTGGTGGCCTTAGTGTTGGTGGTTGTGTTGGTGGTGGTAGCATTGGTGTTGGTGGTCCATCTATTTCAACAGGTGGAACATCTGTTGGGAGATATTAACATAGGTCTTCAAACAAATTCCCCATCTGTTGCAACAAATGTTTTAGTTGTTAGTATAAGACAAACCAGTAGTAAGACTATTTTGATATCATCCATTAGGTTGTTCATCAGTTGCAACAGGTTATGCATCTATCGTAACAGATAATTCATCAGTTCCAACTGATGGTTTATTAGTTGGAATATTTTTTTGTAATGTGGCGTATAAAAATTTATTGAAATTTGTCTTACATTTTTAAAAAAATTATGCAGACATCAATTGTAATGTAATTTTTTTTGTTATTTGTAGTTAAAAGATGTCTCCCAAAAGAAAAAAATGAAAGTGGATCAACTTCTGACCACCTAACAAAGAATGCTAGAGTACAGATGTATTCGGAGAAACTTCCTAAGAATCTCAGTCAGGGAAAAGTAAAGCTGAGAAGAGTTATGAAAATGATGTTGAGAGAGGTAGAGAAGGGTATGTATAGGTTGGTGAGGAAAATAAAAGTGAGGAGGATGAAGAAGAAGTTAAACAAGAAGAGGAGGAAGTAGAAAGTGAGAAAAATGATGATGATCAACATGATGATAATGCATCACCAATGGGGCGTGAATTAAGATCGAAATCCCAGCATGATCCTGTCAAAACTATTACATTGACAGGTTTCAAGTTGAGATGCCGATAGATAACTCTGTAGAACTAACTGGTGACTTTGTAGTTAAATCTCAATTGCGGAAACCTTTTGATGAATTTAGGGATACTATAAAGAACGCAAAACTAGAGGAAATTTTTAAGAAGAGCTGCTTTAGACTCTTTCTTGAGATGCCTGAGGACAACAATGTCCGTTTCCAAATGAGCATGGTATATGGTCTTCTCAAGTGCAAGATCAAGTATGTAAGGGATGTTAAAGATTTAAAGGAGGGGGGAAAATACGAATGAAATTTGGATCAGCTACTATGCATGCCGGTTTGTTTAGGTATGAAAGAGTTTGCAATAGTGATAGGATTGGTATGTGATCATCCAAAAGAACCTCTAATCAAGGAAGCACCTCGCAAAAATTCCAAGGCATGCAGGACAGCCATACTACCACCATCAAATAAAGGCAAGGCATTGTCCAAGCGACCACTCACTAAAACCAACAAACACAAGGAAAAAATAGATGGGTTGTTGGACATTGCTGGACATAGATACAGAGCCACAATGTTGTGACAATATCTAAAGGATAAATCCATATAAAGTAAGTACAAGGAGAAATTGTTCTTGGTTTGTTTTGCCCATTTTGCTATATTGGCAAGAGACGTCAACAAAGTCATAGAAGATGATTTGTTGGAGCTTACTGAGGATCTTGAGAAATTCAACAATTATCCCCGGAGATATGACAGCTACAAGTTGACTGTCAAATATTTATTGACAAAGATATCCCTAAGAACGATCACCTTGTACGACTTTCTTGGGCTTTCATGGTAAATTTAATCACTATTTGTATACTCTTGCATTAGTTTATATTGAATAATTATTATGACTTATTTTGGTTTTCTTTCCATTTACATTTTCTAGGCTTAGGCATTTGAAGCCATTCTTCTCCTCCAAAAGCAGGTCAAGGATTACCCGTATGAGGTTTCTCATCCAAGGATCCTTAGGTGGTTGGTTGCAAAGAGAAATACAAGAATTAAGGAGGTTGATCTCCTTAACCCTCCGGATGATGCAGTAAGTCTTCTTTTAAGTAAAATAACTTGACTCAAAGAAAGATATTAAAACACATGATTCATATGTTACAGCAGATTTGTAATCTATTGCAATTTATCTTAGTAGATTACCTATTTTGTACAACAAATTGGTAATCTGTTGCGAAAGATGAGTCAGTTTTCGCAACAGATTACCCATCTATTGCTTTGGTTCTCTGAATCTCACTTTTTTTGATTACCCATCTACTGCAACTGATTCAACAGATGGGTAATCTGATGTAAGAGAATGTTAATCTGTTGCCACATATGAATTATCTATTGCACCATAAAGATCATCTGTTGCATAAGTTGTCTGTGTTAATACATTGCCCAACTGACTTCAAATTATTATTTGATTTAAACGTATCCGCCCTTTTTTTAGGTTGTGCATCCATGGATCGTGCCTACAAAGCAGGAGTTAGGAATGACCTTTTTTATTACTCTAGGTCTTGTTGATACAATAGCAGACCCAACGATGGAGTTAATAAAGAAAAAAATAGATGGAGCAGCAGCCATAAGAAGAGCAGTTAGGCAATGTCAGCCTAATGTTGAAGCTCTTCATGACCAATCTGATGCAACAGATCCGGGTGCTGCTTCTGGGGTGTTGGTGGTGGAGTTTTTAATGTTGGTGGAATCCATGTTGTTGTTGTTATCAATCGTGAAGATGAGCATGTTGATGCTCAAGAAAAAATAAATATGTTTGAAATTACCCTTTACACTAGTCCCTCTCACCCTAACACCGGTCCCTCTAACCCTTACAGTAGTCGCTCCCACCCCTCTTCACCCTCTTGTTCTCATTACAAATGCAATGAGTGCATGGGCAAAGATGATAAACTCTTTGAAAAAGTAGCAACTATCACAAAAGTTGTCAAGGAATTAAAATCCAATAGGGGTGTCATACCATCCAAGAAGTTAAGTGTGCCATACACTCATACAGTGGCGGTTAGGAAGAAGAAAAGAGCAGTTAGACATATACTCTCAATTATAAAACCAAAAAAATTGCACCTCCTTTCTCTCCAAAAGATGTTAAAGTTCAGAGACCATTGAAGAGGGTGGATATACACACGAAACTTGACACCAAACATAAGGCTGCTCTGCGAAAGACCATGAATTCTAAGCAACACGCAAAAGAATTCACCATGAATGCCTTTTCCCCCTAAGACTTCAAGAATATGACAGATATGCATCAGTGGTACATGGACAAGGTAAGTTTACTTTTCCTAACCTAGCCTTATAATTTACTCCATAATGAAAAAGATAGATATGGATCATATATTACAACAACTGGGAATTTTGGTGCAACCGGCGGTGGTTCTGTTGCAACAGATTAACCATCTGTTGCATAAGTTACATTAGATAGGTAATTTGTTAACATATTTAGAGAACCTTGTGCAACAGGTGGACCATCCGTTGCTTCTTTCCACTTTGTTTTTATTTTTTAAAATTAGTAACCTATTTAAAAATTATCTTCTTACATCATAGTATGTTGATAAAATTCTCTACCTCGTGAGGGGTAGGCAATTAGCATACCCGGAATCTTATGATGCTACCGATAGGATAATGGACCTCAATTTCTACAACAATTTCAAGGATAGGTATGTTGACCTCATTAAGCTAGCGGTAACTCCTGGTGGCCCAGTATTTAATTCGTTTGTTTCTGGATTCGAATGAATGAAGATATGATTAATTATGTTAGAGAGAAGAGGCCATATCCACATAAAAAAGACTTAACCAAAGCAAAGAGGATTCTTGCAGTCATGAACATGGAGAAAAATATTTTTTGGCTATTGAGATACTGTTCGAGGAGGGAATGATGAAGGTTTATGACTATAACTAGCCTATTTTTTAGGAGGCATATTGTTTACCCAGATGCAGCCTCTGTTGGCATTTTTCCCCAACTTATTGAGGTAGAGTGGATTGATAAATCATTTGCCAGCAAAATGTTGAAGCAAACATGAGATTTTGAAGGTCAAAACAAGGACAAGGACCTTTCAAAAATGAAATCGGTGCCGCATGCGGGTCGTACACACTTACACACATCGAATATTTGCTGACCAACACAGAAATGCCCAACCCAACGACCTTTTTGTCTGACAACACTATGGTAAGGATGCAAGAAGTCTGGGCTTATGGGGTACTAACTAAATGCTTGGAGCCAGTGTATAAAAAAGATGATGTAGAAACACAAACACCATGACAATTTTTATCTCATGATAATTTTTAATATTAGATGAAAATTAAATTTTTTATAATGCAACATATTGTCTATCAGTGGTAAGAAATAGTCTATCTGTTCTGACAAATAGTTTATCTATTGTAATAGGTTGGTGATCTGTTACATTATGCAGATGTTTATATCTAAGTCTATATATTGCAATAGATAGGTCCTCTATTGGAACAAATCAAAATAGTAGGAAAACTTGTTTGATAATATCCAACAGATGACTTACATGTTGCAACATATGCCTAAATTTATTTGATAATTTCTAATAGTTATGTCGTCTGTTGCAACAGATACATTATCTATTGTAATATTCAAATCTAGTATTCCATTTTAATTAATAAGTTCAAATCTAAGGATAACATAGACAAAATAAAACAAATCAAATCCTTCAAAAATTACATGAAATAAATCAACAAATAAATGAAATATAAAAAATTGTTATGGGTACAGATGATCTACTCAACAAATAAATCAACAATTTAAGTTTTGGTGCCAAAAATTCTTAAGTAGAGGTTATTACTTTGATAGTAAAGACCTACTCAATATGGATAAGTTGTTCTTCATTCGGTGCTATGGAAATTGGCTTTCGTCGTCGTGGCTCTTAATGTCGCTTGCGTGTGGCTTCTGAGCTTTTGATTCTTCATATTTTCATAAAAGAGTATCATATATTTTATGGAGTAATTCGGCATTAAGTTCATCATTTGGTACTTGTAATCCATCGCTCAAATACTCGGCGTAAGTGGCAACAAAAACACTGCACTCCCTGCGTTTGTAAAGATCAGATAATCTATATCTTGAAATTAATGTAAGCATTGTGAAATTTATGAAATGAAACTAAATCAAGATACTTGATTGATACTTACAGGCTACCAATGGGTTGTTGAGCAATTCCTTCAACATATTCTTCCTCAAATGGATTTTCCATTGTATCCCGGTATGCTTGAATCATCGACCAATCAGTACAAACCTTTGGGTCACAAAAGCCAATTATATCAAGGTAAGTGGTCAATATTTTGGCCAGCTTTTGTATCTCAGGTAATGGCCCAGAACGTCTCCTTCCCGACATCGAGTCGTAAACTCAATTACGCTTTTCTTTTAGAACAACGACAGCCAACACCCAATAGAATTCATCACTACAATTGATTGGGATGTACACTTCATCGACCAAATGCCAAGGTAAGTCAGCTAGAATGCTAAAACCTTTGATTATGTTGATTAAGCATTCCTTATTTTGGGAAACTTTCGGATATTGTTGACAATATCTATCGAAGGCATTATTAATGTAAACTTTGTACAAATAATTATTTGTCATGTATTTGTATTATTCTTGTGTTTGCAACTTGGCCTTCTTTCGAAGGTAGAAAAAATAACATCGATGTACTGCATATAATATCAAGCATTTTAGATTACGTGACAATAAAATTAATACATAGAAACAATTAAATAAAGTATTAATAGCAAGATGTATGGAATTTAAACCTCATCAATCCAGTAAGTTTGGGGTTGTGACATCAAATAGAACCAATTCTTTATTTTGGAATGTGCAACAACAAAATCGAACATATCAAAACTAAGACCCAATTTGTTTATTTTGTAGTGTTCGTCATTTTGTTTTCTGCATGATTTTATGTGTTAATGTCATATTTTTACAACAAGGATTGTATAAATCAATATCTTTAAAATGATTAATATACCTACCGACATGAAGCTTTAACAGCCCATCGGCAATCTTTCTGAATAGTCGTCGATCAACTTTGTTAGTTTTTTTGGAGCCTCATCCGAGATGTTGAATCCTTCAGACTGGTAATTCTTTCGTTTGCTCGGACTGAAAGGCTTCACTTTTTCTCCATCTTTGGAAGATATTGATGGATTATCAACTGTGATATTATGTTGTTCAGCAGTAGCTTCTACTGTAACATCCACCAGAAAAGCTAGAATCGTCAATGCTAATCACAGAGATATAAAAAAATAAAAAAAGATTACTCATCTATTCTACCAAATCAAACAGTTCTTTCTCCTATTTTAAATTGTACTAACAGATTACCTATCTGTTGCAACAGTTGAATCATCTATTGGAAAAAATTAAAATAGGAGGAAGACCTGTATGATAATTTCCAATAGATAACCCATCTATTGCAATATATGACCTATCTATTTAGACAGACTAAAATAGTAGGAAGTCTTAATTTAATTCGTCCCAACAGATGACCCATCTGTTGTAGCAGATAGGTTAACTATTGGTACAAATTAAAATAGTAGGAAGACTTGTTTGATTTTCTAAGACAGACGAGACATATATTGTAGCAGATAATGTGTCTGATGCAACAGGTTAGTCAACTGTTGCAACAGATACATATATTTTTTTGATAATTTTCAGCAGATATGTCATCTGTTGCAACAGATATGTAGTTTGTTTATTTATTGTAACAAATGATATATATTCACCTTCTTCGGCTCATACTTCTCTCCTGTGGCCCTTGTGCATTAATCAAAAGTGCAAGACAAAGACAAAGGAGTTTTAATTTTGCTTTTTTTATGCTTGATGATGCCTTGGAAATTTCTTTCCTCCTCCTCTTAGTCGTCTTAATCTCTAATGGAGTCTATGGATATGAAATCTTCTTTGATGGAATGACACTCCTCTTAGATGTCAATTATTTTACAGAAGCAGTTAATACATTAATAGCATTAATCACTCCATCATATTTTATTGTGCAGTCTTGAATTTGCATACAGAACATTCGCTAGGAGGGGAAAAATCTATAAAACCAGTATGATCATGATCATAATGGTTTATTGTTTCAAAAATTATAAGAGGTGCAACCCCAACAGTAGCACCACTATGACCACCAACAACTCTATCACCACTAACACTATCAGTAACAACAAGCCCACCCTCCAAAATTATTATTTTTCTTGTGATGGTTATTGCTCCAAATAATTTCTTTTTTATTCTGTCAATGACCTTAGCATCCAATAATATTTTTACAGACCATAAGAAAAAATGGCATCTTCAATTCTCGATTGGTCGGAACAAACCACGATTGCACAATGTAAAATAAATCAATACATATATTAGAATGATGATTAAATTATTTAAATAAATTATTAATTAAAACAAAATCTTAATTAGAATTACACTTACTGCTTCCTTTGGGGGATTGAAGAGATCAAGAAATTTTGTATTTTTATCAATTTTGGCCAACAACCATCTCAGGATTCTTGGACATGAAACTTTTTCCTGGTAGTTCACTTGTTGTCTCAAATAAGGAATGGCTTCAAATGCCTAAGCCTATAAAATAACGCTAATAAATCAAAAGAATTATTCAATAAAAAATAAAATCATAATAAAGGAAATATTTACCATGAAATCCCATTAAAAGCTATATAAGTTGACTGTCTTTGGCGTTAACGGAGTCAACAAATATTTGATAGTCATTTTAAAGCTTTCATAACCCTAAGGATAGTTGTTAAATTCCTTAAAATCCTCAGAGATATTTATTAAATCAAGTGGTATGTTGTTTTAACGTCTCTCACCTAAAGAATATTATATACAAACCAAACCAAGCACAATGATTGCTTGTGCTTCTTTTAAAGTTTTTTACCTTTCAATGCTTCTATCAGATTTTTTGTTGAAGCTTGGACCAACAAGGGACACCAAGCCATCACCATCACTTGTCTTGCCTTTGCCTTTTTTGGGTATGCAGGGTGCTTTTTGGGTTAGAATAGGTATTACTTGAGGAGGAGAAGGAAGATAACACTTTAGTCCAGTAACTATGACAAACTTCTTCCCACCAAAACAAACAAGAATGCCGCAGTAATTTATCCACACCTCATCCATCTTATCTTTATTTTCATACATAAACCTATGCCTGAGAAGATCATATACCATTTTTATTTGAAAACGAGTATTGTTGTCCTCCGGCAAATCAAGATATTTCTCGAAGAAGTTGTCCCTGAAATAAGCATCCAATTTTTGTTCTCGAAGTATTTTTCTAAAGACGTCAAAATATTTTCCCATGGCTGACTTAACTATGAAATCACCAGTTAAATATGAGGCACCATCTCACTATATTTACATAGATAACTATCAATGCTGAATGTTTTGACCAACTCTTTAGTGAAAGGGCTATTAGCATTTAGATCATCTATTTTGAAATATTCCTCATCCCTCTATTCATTATCTTCTACTTCTGATTGAGATAACGTTTGTAAAGCAAGCTCATAGAGTAGTGGATGTAGCCTAGCTTCTCCACTTGTTCCTTGACTTGGACTTGATTCGGTTTCTTTTATTTTGGGAGCCATATTATCTAAAAATAACCAAAAAATAAAAAAGATTATAATTAATTAAAGTATCATTAAAAAGGGGATAACAGTAAATCTAACATTTACAACACAGTAAAATAATAGTTCCAATAAAAAATACATATATTACAATAGGTGTGTTATCTGTTGCAACATATAACTAACCTATTTCAACAGATAAGTAATCTATTGTAAATAGTAAAAACAATTTTTGTATTGTCGTGATTTCTTTCAATAGATCACTCATTTATTGAAATAGATGACTGATTTGTACAACAGATCAACTGTCAATAGTGTTTAGATTTCTTCCAATAGAAGCATCATCTATCGCAATAGATGAATTATCTATTGGGAGAAATCAAAGTCCTGGACATTTCCTATTGGAATAGTTGATAGGATTCCATCCAATAGATTGTTCATCTGTTGCATCAGATGGTTCATCTGTTGCATCAGATAGTTCAGTTGTTGCAGAAAAAAAATAGTAGCTAGATTTTGTTCAATAAAACAACAGTAATATCACCATTTAATATAAAATACACCATTTTTACCTAGAACAACAACAAATCAACCCAGCAACACCAACACAACACAACACAAATACCAAGAATATCAATAGTGATCAAAAACACCAAAATTGTTGTTTTGTTTGTACAAACACAAAAAACAAAAATTAAATTTCAAAAAACTCAGCAGACACTAACAAATTGAATCAACAGTTCTACAACAAGCACTACAATAACAACAAAAACTCATATGTCACTTCAGAAATAGAAGAGAAGAAATACCAAAAATTAGGCTTTTCTTCAATCCCCATTTGAAATTTAAGTAGCAAATATTGAAATTATTAACCAATACTAGAAGAGAAGTTGGCTCAAGTTCCTCTTTTTCTTAATAACTAAAAAGCCCTATTTTTTTACTCGTGAAGGAAGAAAAGGGACTATGAAGAAGTTGAGTTGTTATCATCGGACAGCAATGTTGTCACGTCGATTGATGGTTGAAAGTCAAAATAGAACTCGAAACCCAACTATTTATAGCTGGGAGGTTGAAGTCGTCGAGAATTGAAGGGAGATATTTACAGAACTGTTGGTTGGGAGAAGCTTGAGAGACACAATCGAGATAAAGAGAGAGGAGAGAGAAAAGAAATTATTGATTTGGAGATAAGAGGGGTGTGGGTGGATTTGTATTTTTGAGAAGATTAGAAATTTTTAAAAATATTAATCAAGTCCATAGTTAGCTTAATTAAGTTTTCTAATTTTGTTTGACCCTTTAAATTGGTCAATGTCATCAATCCTTCATTCATGACTTAAATGACACCTTTCTTTCAATTTTCTCAGGTGTCAGAATAGGCAGTAGGGGTGGGGTAAGAAAAAAGTTTTGAATTTTTTTGAAAAATGAATAAAACAAAAAAAATTGGGGGGAGGGCACTAAGTAGGGAGTGGTATAGAGAAGTGGGGGTAGGACAAGAAGAAAAAAATTTAAAAAATTATTTTTTGGGGAGGGGAGAGGGGGTTTCGGGTAAGGGGTAGAGTAAGAAAAAAGTTTGAATTTTTTTCAAAAAAATAAATATATTTTTTGGAGGGGGTTGGTAGGGGTAGGGGTAGGTGATGAGGATGGGGTAAGAAAAAAAATTGAAATATATTTGAAAAAAATTGAAATATATCTTTTGGATGAAGGTAATATTAGTTTTGGCCATGGTTGGGAGCATGTCCCAACTGGATTTTTTTACTCTTTTGGATAGAGGCTTTTTGGTAATTCTAAGGGTTAGTATGAGCGGGATCAGTAGAGGTGTCAGCCTTAGCATTGGTATTGATATTAAGGCTGGAATCATCGAATATGATTTCTCACTATTTCATCATATTATATTTTGGGATTGATTATCATATTACATTTTGGTTATCTCTTTGGTTATGGAATATGGTTTGATTTGGTATGGTTAGGCGGTTGGTGTGGTATAGTTGGACTCGGTTGGGTCGGTCACGGTTGTGACCCTATTCTAGAGTCTTAATGAGAAAATTTAAGCTATTTTGTTATATGTTCAAAATTCAGCCCATCTAAGGCTGGATAATGGTGGTTGGACTTGGGATGCCTATTAAGACAAGACCCAGGATCGATTCATGTCAAGTTGGTATCAGATCCTAGGTTAATGGTCACATGGGAGTCCACAAAGTCGTGTCGAGTAGAGTCTCTTTTAGGGGGAGTAAAGCGCGCTACACTCATAAAAGAGAGGCTACAAGGTATTTAGGAATGTTTTACTCTCTTGGTATTCTATCTTTAAGCTTGAATTCTCAATTCTGGAATATCATCTAATCCTTAATTGTTCGTCTTTTTTATCATGCCTCCTAGATCTGGAACACAAGAAAATTTTTCTCTCCCATCTGGGGATAATGATGAAGGAGTATGTCCTATATCTAGGGTACATTTTCTATCTCATGGTCATATTATTGATGGTGCTAGAGTTTCTCCTATTCCAGCTAGTTCTCCTCAGGTCTCTCAAGGCAACGTAACGAATGCAGAATTTCGTCAGTCTATCCATATTATTGCATAATTGGTTATTGTTCAGTCTGAGTGGGGTGCGTCTGGTTCTTTGTCTGCTGAGGCCACAAGGGTTGGTAAATTTATGAAGATGGTTCCTCAAAATTTTACTTGGGTAAAGGTGGAGGAGGATCCATAGGGCTTCTTGGATGAGATGGAAAAGATCTTTTGGGTGATGTAGGCTACTAATATAGAGGGGGTTAACTTTGCAGTTTATCAGCTCAAGGATGTTTCTTATCAGTGGTATGAGAAGTAGGACAGGGATAGAGGTGATATGGAAGAGGAAGTATTATGGAAGGCCTTTTCTAATGCCTTCTTGATTGGTTCTTTCCTCAGAAGTTGAGGAAAGCGAAGATGGAGGAGTTTGTGAACTCAGGCAGGGGAGGATGTCAGTAAAGGAATATGCTTTGATATTCCATTAGCTATCAAGGTATGCTTCTGATTTGGTGGTTGATATGAGGTCGAGAATAAGAAAGTTTGCTTCTGGGCTAAATTGGGTTTTGATTCTGGAGAGTAAGACTGCCTTGCTGATTAAAGATATAGACATCTCAAGGTTGACTATTTATATGCAGCAGGTTGAGGATGAGAAGAGGAAACAGGAGGAGTTTGGGGATAGGTAGGGTAAGAGGAGTAGGTTTTTTATTAGAGAGGTGTTCAGTCTCAGAGTGGTAGAGATGGTGGAAAGTGGAAAAAAAGAAGTGGGGGAGTTCTGACTCCTTTTCTGCTAGTGCTCCTTACCAGTCCAGAGATGGGCGTCATCAAGGTGGTGTTGATTCTCGGGCACAGGTTTCCCAATCTCAAGCGAGTGGAGGTCAGTCAGTTTCTTTATTTCCTTATTGTCGATTCTGTAGTCGTCCTCATTGGGGCTATTGCGAGCAACAAGAGGTTAAATAATTTAAGTGTGGCCAGGTAGGCCATCTGCTCAGGGATGGTTCGGTCAATAAGGTCGCTACATGGGTGAATAAGTTTCCTGTGGCTTCATCTTCTATTCCTACACCTAGTGGAGTGGCATCTTCTTCTATTACTGCTCTTGGTTCTAGTATTGGTCGGAATAGGTTGTATGTTTTAGTGTCCCAACAGGAATATGAGGCATCACCTGATATCATTACTAGTATATTACAGTTGTTCTCTCATGATGTAGATTGTTTGCTTGATCTATGGTCCACTCTTTCTTATGTGACTCCATATGTAGTTGTGTCTTTTGGTTTCGATTCGAAAGTTATCTCGAATCCTTTTTCTATTTCTACCTTGGTAGGTGACTTGGTTATTACTAAGAGAGTCTACAGAAGGTGTGTGGTATCTATTGGTATCAAGAAGACCTTGGTGGGTCTATTTGAGTTGGATATGGTAAATTTTGATATAATTCTAGGTATGGATTGGTTACATTCTTGTTATGCATCTATCGATTTTTAGGCCCGTAGGGTTATCTTTAAGTTCCCTGGTGAACCAGTTATAGAATAGGAAGGTAGTTCCTTACCTCCTAGGGGGAGGTTCATTTCTTATCTTAGATCTCGAAGGTTAATCTTCAATGGTTTGTCGTTATCACTTGATTTAGGTTAAATATTCTAACTCGGAAGGTCTCTCTTTGTCTTCGATCCCAGTGGTTAATTAGTTTCCAGAGGTCTTTCCAGATGATCTTCCTGGTGTTTCTCCGGATAGGGAAATAGAGCTTGGTATTGATTTGCCTCCGGACACTTGTCCAATTTCTATTCCTCGATATAGAATGGCTCCGATTGAGTTAAAGGAACTCAAGGAGCAACTTAAGTATCTTCTGGATAAGGGGTTTATTCGTCCTAGTGTTTCTCCATGGGGAGCACCAGTGTTGTTTGTGTGCAAGAAGAATGGTTCCCTTCGACTGTGCATTGACTACAGGTAGTTAAAAAGGGTGACGGTCAAGAACAAGTATCCTCTCTCAAAGATAGATGATTTTTTTTAGCAGTTGCAAGGTTCCAAGTTCTTCTCTAAGATAGATCTTCGGTTTAGGTACCATCATCTTAAGATTAGGAAGTAGATATCCCTAAGATGGATTTTCATACTTGGTATGGGCATTTTGAGTTCTTGGTGATGTCATTTGGAGTAACTAACACTCCCACAAGATTTATGAACTTGATCAATAGGGTGTTCAGGCAATATTTGGATCTCTTCATTATTATGTTTATTGATGACATTCTAGTTTATTCAAAGAGTGAGGTAGATCATGCTAATCACCTCTGTATGGTGTTGCAGACCTTAAAGGAACAATAGTTGTATGCCAAGTTCTCTAAGTGTGACTTTTGGTTGAACGTTGTGACTTTCTTAGGCCATATTATTTCTAGTGAAAGGATCATAGTGGGTTGCAGAAGGTTGTTGTGGTGAAGAGGTGGCCTAGGCCCACGACTCCATCTGATATTCGAAGCTTCTTGGGTTTAGCCAGGTATATAGGCGGTTTGTCGAAGGCTTTTCTTCGATAACTTCTCCTGTGACTAAGTTGACTCAGAAAAAAGTTAAGATTTCTTGATCGGATGCTTGTGAAGAGAGTTTTGAGAAGTTGAAGGATAAGTTGACTTCGGCTCCAATCCTGAATTTGTCAAAAGCCAATGATGTGTTTGTGGTTTATTGTGATGCATCTCGGCTAGGGATTGGTTGTGTTTTAATGCAGCATGGGAAGCTAATTGCCTATGCTTCGAGGCAATTAAAGGTACATGAGAGGAATTATCCTACTCATGATTTGGAATTATTGGCGGTTATGTTTGCTTTTAAAATATGGCGGCATTATTTGTATGGTGTTCACGTGGATATCTTTTATTATCACAAGAGTCTTCAGTAAGTGTTCACTCAAAAAAAGCTTAATCTTGGGCAGAGGGGGTGGCTTAAGCTTCTCGAGGATTATGATATGAGTCTTCACTACAACCCAGGTAAGGCTAATGTGGTTGTTGATACTCTTAGCAGGTTATCCGTAGGGAGTTTAGCTCATGTGGAGGAAGGCAAGAAGGAATTGGTGAAGGATATTCACCTCTTGGTTAATCTTAAAGTTCGTCTCATGGACTCTAAGGATGGTGGTGTAATAGTGCAAGAAGTTGTTCAATCATTTCGTGGTGCAAAGATTAAAGAAAAACAAGTGTTGGATCCTATCTTGATGAGAATCAAGGGTGATGTTGGTGGGTAAAAGGTAGTGGTGTTTGAGATCAGTGGTGGTGGTACTTTACGATACCAAAGGAGGTTGTGTGTTTCTAATGTCGACGGGTTATGGCAAAGTTTTTTGGAGGAGGCACATGAGTTGTGCTATGTTGTTCTTCCTGGATCAACTAAGATGTATCATGATCTCAAGAAGATCTACTGGTAGAATGGCATGAAGAGGGATGTGGCTGATTTCGTGGCTAAGTGTATGGTGTGTCAATAGGTTAAGGTTGAGCACATGAGGCCAGGAGTGTTGTATCAAGAAATTGATTTTCCCGAACAAAAGTGGGAAGTGATCAATATAGACTTTGTTACCGGTCTTCCTCGATCTCGAAATCAGTATGATTCAATTTGGGTCATCGAGGATAGGATGATCAAGTCTGTGCATTTCTTGCCAGTATGGAC
Organism: Capsicum pubescens; assembly: GCA_030864215.1. NCBI lineage: Eukaryota > Viridiplantae > Streptophyta > Magnoliopsida > Solanales > Solanaceae > Capsicum > Capsicum pubescens. The sequence continues at coordinate 37,649,653 of CM061539.1, read as the reverse complement.
TACCTTTTCGAAGGAGGATTGCGTGAGTTTGTATCTTCAGGAGATTGTGAAGCTGCATGAGGTGCCTGTTTCAATTATCTATGATCGTGGTACGCAGTTTACGTCTTATTTCTGGTGGTCTTTCCAGAAAGGGATGGGGACTAAGGATAGTCTGAGTACTGTTTTTCATCCACAGTCGGATGGGTAAATGGAGAGAACTATTCAGACATTGGAGGACACGCTTTGGGCCTATGTGATTGACTATGGTGGCAATTGGGTTGAGCATCTACCTTTGGTGGAGTTTTCTTACAATAATAGTTATTATTCGAGTATTGGTATGCCTCCTTTCGAGGCATTGTATGTAGGAGGTATAGATCTCCTACTGGGTGGTTTGGACTTGGGGAGGTGGCTATGTTTGGTCCGGATTTGTTCTATCAGGTGATGGAAAAGGTCAAGGTGATTTGGGATAGGCTTAAAGCTGCCCAAAGTCTCCAAAAGTTCTAAGCTAATGTTAGGTATAGAGACTTAGAGTTTGAGGTCGGGGATAGGGTGCTCCTCAAGGTGTCTCCCATGAAAGGAGTGGTGCAGTTTGGAAAAAAGGTAAAACTCAGTCCTCGGTTCATTGGTCCTTATTTGATTTTGCAGAGAGTTGGCAATGTTACTTATGAGTTGGAGTTTCCATCTAGCTTAAGTTTGGTTCATCCGGTCTTTAATGTTTCTATGATGAGGAAGTATTTTGGTGATCCTTCTTCGGTTATTTCTTTGGAAAAATTGGGTATTTCAGATTCTCTGTCTTATGAACAGATCCCGATTGAGATATTAGATAGGCAAGTTCGTCAGTTGTGGACCAAGGATGTGGCTTCGGTTAAGGTTCTATGGCAGAACCATAAGGTGGAAGAAGCTACTTGGGAAGCGGAAGAGGACATGAAGTCCAAGTATCCGTACTTGTTTTCTGGTCTTGGGATTCGTGCGGGAGGTATATGTCTTCAAAACATCTTTATTTTTTGAGTTACTTAAAGGAAAAATTTACCTCTTTGCCTCTTTGTTTTCAAACTTTGTTAAAGGGGTGTTTGATAATACAAATGACTCAATGTGTGGTTACCCCTACCTTGTCTGTCTTTCGAGGATAAATATCCTGGGTTTTGACCCTTAGAAAGTTTCCTGGAATTCCATTCTCCGAACCCAATATGACTCATGGGTACGAGCCATATGTTGGGGTACGAGTGGTATGGTCCTGTCGTATGCTTACCAATGTTAGTTGGTGGGATGGTTTTGGTCACTGAAATGGGTACGACTTATGGGTATGAGTCATAGGGACTGGTATAAATCGTATCAAGGACTCATATGGTGGCCATTGTTTGATCCTCCTGGTATTTCATTCTGCTAGGAATACAGGTTATGGATACAGATCGTATGTTGTGGTTAAGACTTGGTTGGATAAGTCGTATACTGGACAGTGTTTGATCCAAGGGTTAAGGCTTGGATACGAGTGGTGGGTACCAATCATATAGGAGGGTTCGACTCGTATAGGTCAATCGTATCCCTATAATGGGTTTTTAAGAGATTTAAGTGGGGGTATTCTGGATATTTCCCTGCATACCCTAACTAGGACCCACAACTTCTAATACACTTTGAAGGCTATTTACCCTATTATTCTACTCATTAACACGTAGAAACTATTCCAAAACACTCCATAATTCTCTCAAGAACTTTTGGGGAAAAAAGGCTAGGGTATCATCTTGCGGATTTCTTTGTGGCTTGTCTTGGTGATTTCTTTCCATCAATTCTTTGGTATAAGGCATGATTCTCTTTCCTCATTGTAATTTCAACTAAAGCATGGTTTATATGATTGATTTCATGGCTTTACTATTTCATGATTTTGATTTTCAACTATTTTTTGGGGGTTTTGATATTGAATGCTTGGTTATGGTTTTCTATGGTTTTCTATGGTTTTACTTATGCTTTTACATGAATGAATGGTGGATTTGGACAATTGGATTGCATGGTAATGTTTTAATGGTCTTTGGAATTGGTTTTGGTTATATTATGCCCCCAAGGTGTTTGATAAAATGTTTATAAAGATATGTTCGTTGCATTGACTTCTTTTAATGGAACTCTTGCATGTTTTAAACTTGATAAAGGATTTATACATGGTTTAAATAGTTTAAAAGGGCTAAAGGCTAAATGGTTATGCTTATGGAGAACATGGAAGTCTCCCAAGTGGATTTAATATGGTAATTCGAAGGGCGCCTAAGGTCCCCTTAACCTAAATGGTTTGTCTATGGATATTACTTGCAAGTAAGGCATGGTATGAAGATACCACTAATATTGGCCTTGGTTAATAAATGGATAATGGTTTGGTTATTTGTAAATTGGTTTTAATTAGGCATTAATGGCGGGGTGTGTAGCAAAGTCGTGGAAGGAGGTGGTCCCGGGGGAACCAAAATTGGAAACTCATATTTATCAATATGAGGATTGGTCTAAGTGGACCGTGTGCGTATTTCACACTATTTATTGGGGGATATACTAGTCATCCCATGGTATATTTTCTAGTTGTGAGGTTACACGCATTGGGGAACTTTTAGCAGGGGGAGTTGAACTCATATAGCCTGTGGATAGTTTAGGACGGCCAAGCTACACAGCCCAGGTATAAAGGTTTTAAATGCATGCTAAATCCGGTTCTCTCTCCCAGCACTTATATATGTATGGTTGTATGCATTATGGATGGTTTTACTTAGTTTTATAAGTGGCATTATTTTATCCTTATCTTGAGATTCATGCTAGTGGTTACTCGCTAACCCCGTCTACTGGTTGTTGTATACCCATGCTATACAGGAACTGACTATTCTACTCCTCTTGTTTAGCATGCAGATTTGGTATTAGTATTTGGACTGAAGTGGTGAACTTCCATCCCTTCGGGGGGCATCATTTCATGTTATGAATTTCTTTAGACACTTTTCTTTTACTTTGGATATTGGTTTTGGCCATGGTTGGGGGCATGTCCCAACCAGATTTGTTACTCTTTTTTATAAAGGCTTTATGGTACTTCTGGGGGTTGGTATGGGCGGGATCGGTAAAGGTGTCAGCCTTAGCATTGGTATTGATATTGAGGCTGGCATCATCGAATATGATTTCTCACTGTTCCATTATATTACATTTTGGGATTGATTATCATATTATGTTTTGGTATTCTCTTTGGTTATGTCCTGGTTTATGGCCTATGGTTTGGTTCGGTATGGTTGGGCGGATGGTGTGGTACGGTTGGATTCGGTTGGGTCTATCACGGTTGTGACCCTATCCTAGAGTCTTAATGAGAACATTTATGCTATCTTGTTATATGTTCAAAATTCAGCCCATCTAAGGCTAGATATAGGTGGTTGGGTTGGGTAACAGGGGGCGGTCCCCGGTCCTGATTAGACTTGGAATGCCCATTACAACAAGGCCCGGGGTCGGGTTGGGTCAGAGACATTGTTCGTCCTTTTTTGTCCTCGCTTTTTTCCTTTTTTTAGTAGTGTATCATCTATAAACTGACTATTTGTGAGCACTACATCCTTAATTCATACGTGCATATTCATGAGACATTGGTACCACTGAGAAACACTAATTTTGAAAGAAAATTAGATACTTTTAAAAATGCCTAGAATGAGAGATGTGTCAATCATGTTGATTGAAACTTTTTTATTAGATAGTGTGATAACCTTGATCCATGAACACTAGTTAGAGAGGTTGATTTAAGATTATAGAAAGTATATGGGTTGCGAACCCTCAATAGATCCTACCTGAAAACTGAGAGCTTGGTGGGTGTATACAGAATGTTAGCATTACATTACCTTCCTTGATTTGGTTTGATACTATTTCAGTATTTACTTTTGTATTGTACTTCTATCATAGAACTTTTTTGTGATATTGAGTTTGAGCGTTTATTTCACATCATTACATCATCCTATATTGATTGAGACGTTGAGGTATTACAAGATGTGGGGTATGATTATGGCTTGATCAGGAAAGATAGTTGTGTATCACCCCCTTAGTAGCATGGGATACACTCGTATATATACATACTCTCCTTATTTCTATCCTATATTTTTGGTTGATTATTATTGATTAATCTTGATATATCGTACTAACGAGTCTTCTTCATAATTGACTTCCCCTTGTTGGTAATAAAATGAAGAGTGTTGAATCACCTAGATTAATGTGCCTACCTTGTATTTGATACATCTATTGACCGTTGTGTTGCGTTACCCTGTTAGGATAAGCTGATATTATATTAGATTTAATATTATTAGAAAGCCTTGGGTAGTTGGGGTGGTGTTTCTCACCATCGCTTTGAATTAAGTTCGATTATCGACAATTCTTGTTAAGTACATATAAATTCATACTCTCCCTTACTTTTTTTATTTTTCTTATTTTTCTGCATCCCGTGTAGGTATTGGGTTGAGGAGCAGCTTGTATATTTTGTTTCTTCAGTATTGGTGTCACAGAGACCGAGGTAGTTGCTGAAGGACATTGAAACTTCTCAAATCTCTCCATTTATGACTTATGTTTTATTTACATCTAGGATATTTTAGACAATTACTTAGTTGAATCTGTATTAGAGGCTTGTACTAGTGTTAACCTGACCTAGGATGTATCTTTCAGACTTGTATGTCGTTTATGTATATATTTGGGATTCTTCTATTTCCGCTCTTGGATTTCTTTTAACTCTTGTTCTTTGGGCTGAGTTTGGCTTACTTGTCTGGTTGGTGTGACAAGTGCCATCACGTGCCTATTTTTGGGTCATGACAAATGTTCAATAGGATATTATTCTAAAACATATAAAGTTTGTTATACGAGAAAGATTAACAGTTATTCATGGATCTAAGAGGTCGAGGAAGTGTAGATGTCTTATTGAGAGATTAGGTTCTTAGTGGTTTTTCCATTTGTTAGGTGTATGTTTATACTATAGGTTGCAATTATGCTATGGCTTGATATAATTAAAGTTTTGAATTGTCTTGTTGGTTTGGTAATAAAATTTATAGTTTATTGCCAAAAAATATTCTGAACCTATAAAATATTATCAACAATGTGACACTGAATCAACTTGAAGCGGTGAGTCTCACCACTGACTATCTTGTAATGTGTTCGTAGGTGTGCATATAATTTGAATTGGTTTGGAATTTTTATATACTAGTTTTCAAGAAAACTTGATTATATAATTTGAAAAATGTAGAAGACAAGAACAAAGATAAACAAAAAATAGATAGTAAAAAGTAGACATAAAAGTGGAACAAATGCAACCAATGCAATATTAAACTAAAGACCTCCAATGAATATTCAAATTAGCACATAAACCAATTAGAAATATCTCAAGGGAATTACATTCTCAAACAACCCTTTTTTTAAACTCAAGCATAATAAAAAGCTTCTACGAGCTCACAATGCTCTCAAAAGAGTATTTAGGATTCTATAATAAAGATAATTTAAAGTCTTCAGAATAATAAAAGACCACTATTTATACTAGAAAAATAAAAGAAGACGATATTTATTACAATTTTGCCCGTAATATAGTAAGGGCCTTTTTTATTGTCTTATTTTGTTGAATTCATGAAATAGTAATTTGCATACATGATTCTTTGTTTATCTCCTTTCTTATACTTTTATTTGAGCAAGTTGTTGAACTTCAAGTCTTCATCCCAAGCACCTCTCAAGCCTCCAATGTGGTGACTCAATGAAAAGTTTACAATCTCTTTAGCTTAATTTTTGTGCACAATTTTTAGGAGACTTGTCTTACATCACCAAATGATCATGTTTTCCTTGATGAATATGTTTATTATACTATCCCAATGAGATTCACAAAAAGGATAGGTATAATAAACATGAAGAAAATGAGATTGGTTGGTGAAAAGGGAAAGAAGAGTGTAAAGTAGAAATAGTGCATATTGAGCCAAGGTTATCATAAGAATTCAGCTCATCCTCTTCTAGTTGTCTTGTTATGTGTTTGGAGTTTTGGGTATCCTCTTTTTATGATAACACGTGACTCAATATGCACTATATTACTTCCTGTCACTATTTTTTTTGTTTCATTAACCAACCTTATTTTCTTCATGCCGATTATGCTTGTCCATTTGATGAATCTCATTGGGATACTCTAATAAACATATTTATCAAGCAAATATGATCATTATATTTTCAAGAAAATAATTTGTACATAAAGGCATGAAAAATCTAACTTGCGACAAAATAGAATGTATTAAACCTTACCATAAAAGTCGCATGTGACTTTTTTACAACAATTTCATAATACAGAATGTCATCACTCATGTTCACCGAAATAAGACTGTTCTTCACTTTCACTTTCAGTTTCATCGTTCTCCTAATCTACAACAAACTAAAACAACAACTACATATTATGACATGATTTACCTAGATATTAAGATATATTTAAGACCACATGTTTATTATTATATTGATGATATGACATGTTTATAATAACTAGCTTCAGTAATGATCTATATTTCTTTCTTAAACTATTTATGTTTATTCAAATTTTATTACTTAAATCTGAACAGCCAAAGTTACTATTTGTTTTTAAGGTTGATTAAGGATCTTATTTATAAGTTATACTCACATTCATGTAAATATATCTAATAATATCAAAGATCAAGATATTAATTATCTAAACAAATATAGTAAATTTTAAATAAGAACAACAATTAACAACTACTATATTATTTCTGCTAAATCAAGTTGCATTTGCAACAAGGTAATTTATTGTATGTAAGTAAATCACATAATTACTTTATATCCAATCTCTAACTCGAAGCTAAACTAGACATCTAAAGTGTGAGAACAAATTAAATGATTTAAACTTAAGATTTCTCTATTTTGCTAGATCCGATTTTGCTAGTTTTTTTTCTTCTTTTACATACACAAAGGATCTTTTAACACTAGGATTTTTTAATCTAGAAATTGCAATTTAAGAAAATAATAAATAATAATTTCAGTTTAATTATTACTTTACTTAGTTTAATTTTTGTGATATCCAATCAACACTTTTAACCTTCAGTTATACAATAATGGTGATTTTGTTTCAATGACTAACGTGGATCAATATATAAAACATATGGTTTAGTGATTGGCAGGAAAAATTTGGAATTATACTAACTACTTTTATTGGGATGAACCTGAGCAACCGCCATCACTGATCTCAAGAGGGTTCCAAAGTGCTTCAGCAAGCATCAAAGAATAAAGTTAATTTCTCTTATGGCCACTCAACTAAGAATAATCTCTTATAAAGTCACTTTTTTTTTGCTTTATAATCCAAAGGTCACTCAACTATTGGTATTTTACATAGAAAGTCACTTTTCTTTATTTTATAATCCAACAATCACTTAACAATTCACTCAGCCATTTTAGGTAATTTTTCAATTAATTTTAATAATAATTTTTTTCATTTTAAATAAAACTTTTTAAAATAAAATATTACTCATTGTAACTACTTTATTAACCCATTTCACTAGACTCGGCCTGCTAAAATCACATTTGATGGACCCTGCCAAAAGCTCACAAGAAGCCATAAAACGAGAAACAATTAAAAGAAATCATCTTCTACTTGAAAAAAAATAAAAAAGAGTAAATAATTTTCTAATTTTTCTTCTATAACTCTATGATGATAAACACAAAACTGAAATAATTTCAAACCTGCCATTAGTTTTTAATTTATTGAGATTATACAGTTTTAGCTAATGAGACTAAGATTGATGGAATGTATTCTTTAATTCTTGATTCATGAAAGTGAAAAATAAAGTTAAGAAAAAGTGTGTTTTCCAACATTCGATCAAATTCAAGGAGGAAAACAGATAGATGTTAAATGATGAAGTTATCACCCCCTCTAGATTTTCTTTGCTATCCATTTCTCTAGCCCTCTTCGATTTCCTTAAAGACCATCTATGTAAACTTAAACTTAATACATAAAATTTTAAACATGATAATCTTATAGAGAAAATAGAAAATGTAACAGGAAAGGCATACTTGAAGTAGAAGAATCATCACAAATACAATTTGATTTTTATCTACTCATCATAATATTATGTTATTATATCCATTCAATAATGAAAAAATATAGAGAATTATGTAGTAACCCGAATAAATGGAGGGAGTACCTATTTATAGAAGTTGTAATTTAATCTACTATGTCCATCAAGTAACCAATCCAACAAACGAGATTTATTTATTTATGGAATATTAGTTTTGAGATTTACATTAATTGGGTCATATATAAAATAATGAAAATCTAACATTCTCTGGCTTGACCCAATTACAACATAACACTAATAATTAATGACATATTTATTAGTTATCCATAAAACAAATCTCTTCTATAGGGTCCATCATACATACCATAGAGTAAATTCCTTGAATGGTCATTCATGTTTGGGAATTTCCTACTAAAATCACTTTTGTTTCTTTCAGGACTAAAATATCACTAAGTTTATTATTTTCTGCAAAATATACTTAGCATGACAAAGAAAGACTAAATATACCACATGAATGTTAAAAATTATATGTAAATACCTTATGTTATACTTTTAGACTGCCAATGCCTCTACCCTCATACTTTTGGAGCGTACATGTCCTTAAGTGTAACGAAAATACACATGGCATCCTAAGGAGTGGTTTAAAATTAGAAGAAGAAATCTTCACCACTTCAATAGTGACTCTGTCCAAATCACCTGATTTCTCATCCCTGGAAAATTTGAAGAAATACCCCCCTCCCTCCCCCAATTTTCATTGCCAATTTTGGGCTTTATCAAATTGAGCATCTCCAAAGAAACCCCAATCCCAAAATTAAAATTTCTAGAGCTAAACTTAGTGTGATGGGGTTTTTTAGGGGTTGAGTTGCTGGAATAATTGCACAAGATACCCCTAAGAAAATTTAAATTTTAGTCATCTCTATCGGTGGCGACCCCATCACCTGAATACATCAAAATGTCATCAATAAACACAATTACAAACAAATCCAAGAACTGACGGAAGACCCGGTTCATAAGATCCATAAATGCCACTAGGGCATTAGTCAAACCAAAGGACATCACCAAAAACTCAAAATGACCATACCGGGTTTGAAAGGCAGTCTTAGGGATATCCATCTCCCTAATCTTCAACTAATGGTCACCCGATCGAAGATCAATCTTAGAAAAGTACTCAGCACCCTCAAGATGATCAAAGAGATCATTAATCCTAGGAAGAGATACTTATTCTTTATGATTACGCTAGTCAACTGCGATAATCTATACACATACGAAAGGACCCATCCTTCTTACGCATGAAGAGAATTGGAGCACAGCAGGGAGAAATACTAGGGGGATAAAAACCTTATCTAGAAGAACTTTCAACTGCTCCTTATGTTCTTTCAACTTATTCGGAGCCATTCTATAGGGAAGGATAAAGATAGGATGAGTGTCTGGAATAAGGTCAATCCCAAAATCAATTTCCTTATCGGGAGGAACACCAAGAAAATCATCAGGAAACACCTCAGGAAACTCACAGAACAAAGAGATAGATTACAATGAAGGAACTACCTTCCCACTCAATCATTGGTTCATTTGGAAATTGGAAACTGACCCTTCGAGTCCAACAATCAAGAAAGGCATAGCACAAGTACGACCAATCCACACCCAAGATCATATCAAAGTCTAACATACCCACTCAATTAGATCCACCCAGGTCTCTCTACCATAAACTGATACCACACAACCTCTATAGACTCTTCTAGCCCCAATAGAGTTACTCACCGGGGTAGACACAGAAAAAAAAGATTAGGAATATACCCAGGACCAAAATTAAAATGAATAGCCACATAAGGGGTCATATAAGAAAGGGTAGATTTAGGATTAAGCAGACAATATACATCATAAGAGAAGATTTTTAGCATACCAGTAACAACATTAGGAGACACCTCAGAATCCTGATGGGTGGAAAGACAATATCTATGGTTTTGACCAGTGTCAGAGCCAAAAATAGCACCCTTTGATGCAGAAAATAAAGAAACAACAACTGGGGCATTATTAGCCCCAGTGGCAACATCGCCTAAAGGATAGTTCCTCTAAATGTGGCCAGGCTGGCCACATCTGAAACACTTATTCCTCCCATCATCATAAAAGCCATGATGCAATTGTCCGTAAAATTTGTAAGGAGGATGGGATGGAGCCGACTAAGCCCTACTAGCCTGAGATTAGGCACCTTGTGTCTTAAATCCATTGTTTCTCTGGAAACGGCGATCATCGGATGGCTTAGGATATGGAAAACAAGCTATATAATAAGAACCAAAACTCCTCCACTTCTTGTTAGACTTCTACCTACCATCTCTACTACTGTTCTGCTGGCCACCGTCATGCTCAGAATATCGGGATCTCTTACTTTGTCTCTTCCTTAATTCGGTTTGTTTCTTTTTTTCATTTTCCACATGTTGCATATACACCATAAGCCTTGAGATATCCAAGTCACTACTCAACAAGGTGGTCTTACACTCCCACACCAAATCTCGAGACAAGCTTAAAGAAACCTCATCTTAGCCCTCATGCTAGACACTACCTCAGGAGCATAATGAGATAGTTGAAGAAACTTCAAGGCATACTTCTTCACCATTATTATGCCATGCTTAAAATTTATGAACTCCTCAGTCTTTGCTCCCTCAACTCCTAAGGAAAGAAGCGGCCAAGAAAAGCACTAGAGAAATTCTCCCATAAAGCCAACTCTACATTATCTCTCTTAGACTGGTCCCACTCTTTATACCACTGATACGCCACATCCTTAAGTTAGCATACAGCAAATTCCACACCCTCAGAGTCAAAAGCATGCATCACATAAAAAAATCTTGTCCATCTCATCTATGAATCCTTGAGGATCTTCCTCAACCTTAGAACCAGTAAAGGTCAAAGGATTAAGCCTTATAAACTATCCAACCCAGGTGGCCTCAGAAGAACTCACAGTACCACTAGCAGGACTCATCTGATATGATTGAGGTGTCACTAACTAGGTCAGTAGATAAACAGAACTGCGAAACTCAACTTTAGTAATATCTCTTAATGGCGACCGAGTAAGAGTATCACCAATGGGAGAAAAATCAGTGGGGGCCAATAAAACTCTACTAGGCCAATCAAAAGTAGCAATACTAGACCGGGTATGAACTTCATAAGTAGGATGAACCCCGTCCATATTATCCTCAAGCAGAATAGAGGAGTTTCCACGAGTGTCAGATCCTCTGGGAGACATGATTTAAAAAAAAACAAATGGGAATAAGTAAAGATTTCAACACCCTAGACTCTACATCCCAAAAGTAGATCACAAGAAAGAAAAACATTCCTAAATATCGCGTAGCCTCACCCTTATAAGTGTGGAGCTCTACACACCCATAAAAGAGACTCCACTTGACACAGCATTGTGGATACCCAATGACACCAAACCTAGGCTTTGATACCAACTTTTTCATGATCCGAACCATGGCCTGGCCGTGATGGGTATCTCAAGTCCACTAAAAACCGGAAACTACCCTCTTTGCCTAACCACACAGAGCATAGTACACCTAGAAGTAGCTAAAATTAGAACATATAACAAGATAGAACAATGATAAAATCAAGGATGACTAAGAGTGTCAATATCAGTACCCAACCAAAGTAATATCCATAAAGCCTCTACAAATCCAAGAAATAATCTAGGTCAGGACATACTCTCGACTCTAACAATGACAATGATAATGTTAATGTGAACTCTTTAATTCTTGTTTATGAAAGAAAACAGATAAAATAACCAAGTTTTCCAGAGAATGAAAGCTCACCATTTCACCACCAACGATCGATGAACAAAACCGATCCACCTAATTCTGTGAAGAAAAAGTAGAAGTATCTCTAGTTCCTACATCGCATGGGATATAGCGTCTAGAGACGGTTAGTAGAAGGAACACTAGCATGAAACTTAGGGATAAGGGAAATATTATGCCAAGCCATATCCATTTCAAACCCACTGTACATGTTCACATACATGCATACATATATATATATATATTAGATTTTGGGGTAGGGAACAAGGTTTAGAATGATAGTAAAACATTATCCTAGATTATGTAGCTCAACCAATATAAGCAGGCACCCAGAGGCTACATGGGTTCAGCTCCCCTACTGAAAGGGCCCCAGTACGTGTTAGCCGCACAAACTGAAGGTATAAAGGAAGACCAGAGAATGACCCAACGCCACGTCATCCAAGATATAATTATACATTAATATTGTGAACTCTGCACATAGTCATCAAGAACAACCCTCACATCGGCAAACATGATTTTCCAGTACAGGTCATTCAGGACCCACACCTTTACAGCTTAGCTACATAACCCCCGTTAAGACTAATTTAAAATATGTTTTACATAACCCATTTATTAACCAAGGAATTAACCGTTAAGGAACACCATGGGGATCGTCATACCCTTACGCTTGTAAACTTATCTCTATGTCATAACAATCATATTAACTTAGGGAAATACATCGACCCACTTTGTCCATTAAATCAACCATAGCCAAAAGGGACTTCAAAATCCATGCTCATCATTTAACCATTTATAAAATGCAATAACATAGGTGAGTAAGTCAAATCAAGTGTCAATTCCATAATTCAAAGCTATTTACACAGGTGGGTTTAGGGAACACAATTATTCAAAACTAATTTCCAAATTTAAAACATCAATTTGGGGGAAAATCTTGACCCACGTTCCAAATCACATACCCATGAACCCCATTAAACATCAATTTCAAAGCATGAGTAACACATCAAAACCAGGGGAAAACAATTCAAGGATTAATCATTCCAAAACCCTCGACCATATCAAAACCCGTATTTAAATCTATGTAATTAAACTATTTAAACATATGCTTTTAATGAAATAAGAGTTGGGGAAGAGTAACGTGCTTGAAATGACAAGATTAATGGAGAGAAATCAACCCTTAAGCCCTTAGAAGACTAACTTCTTAGAAACCCTAAGTATCTTAACCTTGGAAAGTTTTGAGAGTTTCAGAGAGTGGTTTGAGTGTTAAAGTGTTGAAAATAATGTCCCAATGGTGTTTTATAGTCGTGGGTATTAAGTGCATAAAGAGGGAAATGTCCAAAGTACCCACAACTTAAAATCTAAAAAATTATCGCTAGTGACTATGGGTCACTATATGACTCTTTAGGACTCACTACGGCTCATCACCAAGAGTCATCGTCTGGACAGTAGCTGAGGGACCCCCTCCCCGATAAACCTATGACTTCTACCCTATGGCTTGTTAAGAAACTCTACGACTCGTGGGGTCCAAGTCGTAGTCAAGATAGAATACTTTGGGCATCACACTTGTTTGGCTACGGATGGGACTATACGACTCATTTTAAGTCTTTACGACTCATAAGGTCTTAGTCGTATCCATAATAGAAACTCTAGGAAAATACACTGGTCAGGCTACAATTGGGTCTATAAGACTCGTAATGACACGTAATGACTCATTAGGAGAGTCGTAGTTTGGGCAGTAAGTTTAAAAACTCAAAAAAATTTAGGGACCAAAATCTGGGGTATTACATAGTGATAGCCCAAACGATGATCAATCTTAGAGAAACATCTAGCACCCTAAAGTTGATCAAATAGGTCATCAGTCCTAGGAAGAGGATACTTATTCTTTACTGTAACCTTGTTCAACTGACGATAGTCTATACACATCCAAAGAGAACCATCTTAATTTTGTATACAAAGTACAGGAGCACCCCACGGAGAAACACTAAGATGAATAAACCCTTATCAAGAAGATCTTTCAACTGCTCATTTAACTCTTTTAGTTAAATCGGAGCTATCCAATAAGGAGGAATGGAAATAGGATGGGTATCAGGTAGAATATCAATCTCAAAATATATTTCCCTACCTGAAGGAATCCCAGAAAGATTATCAGGAAAAACTTTAGGAGATTCATTAACCACAGGGATAAATTGCAAAGAGGGACTCTCACAACTAGAATGCTTAACCCAAACTAAATGATACAGATACCCCTTGAAAATCATTTTTTGATCTTTAAGATAAGAGATAAACCTCCCTTTGGGTACTAAATAACTCTTTTCAACTCAATCACGGGTTCATTAGGAAAATGGAAACTGACCTTTTGAGTCCTACAATCCAGAGAAGCATAGAACAAATAGAGCCAATCTATCCCCAAGATAACATCAAAGTCTACAATGTCAAGTTCTATCAAAACCACTAGTGTCTCCCTATTAAGAATAGACACCATAAAACCCATATAGATTTTTCTAGCAATAATGGAATCACCCACCGAAGTAGACACAGAAAAGGGGTCAAAAATATTTTTAAGATCAAAATCAAAGTGTACAGCCACATAATATAAGGTAAAACCCAAATTAAGCAAACAATAACCATTACGAGAGAAGAGCTATAACAAACCGATAAAAACATCCGGGGATGCCTCGGATTCCTGCTGAGTAGCAAGTCCATAGAGATAATTTCAACCAATATTGGTACCCAAAGTGGAGTCTTTAGGTACAGGAGTCGAAGAGTGGAACCCAGGACCTTATTAGCTCTAAAGAAAACTCTGGATGAAAGACAATCTCACTGCATATGACCAAGATGACCATAATTATAGCATCGATTTCTCCGCTTCTCATAATATCCATAGTGAAGCTTCCTACAAGAATGACAAGGAGGATAAGGTGGTTGATTGAGATCCACTATTCTGAGACTGGGCACTTTGTGCCTTAAGACCATTGTTAGCTTAAAAACAATGATCACCTGATGGCTTAGGATAAGCAGAATTGGCAAATGAATAAGAATTTTCCCAATTCTTTTTCTTAGTCTTTATCTATCCCACTATTCTACTAATTTTCACCTTACTCTGAGTATATAAACTTCTTACTCTATCTCTCTCTCATCTCAACTTGCTTCTTTTTCTCATCCTCTACCTATTGTATATAAACCACCAACCTAGATATGTCCATATAATTATCAATATATCAGCCTTACACTGTAACACCACATCATGGGACAAACGAGAAGCAAACCTTCTCATTTAGGATCTCATATTAGACCCCAACTCTAGAGCATAATGGGTCAACTACTGAAATATTAGAGCATACTACTTAACACTCATATTACCCTGCTCAAGTTCACAAACTCCTTGGCTTAGCTTCCTGAAAAGTACATGAAAAGTCATCCCACGTTGCCTGTTCAGCGTCATCACCCCACATTGTTACCCACTCCTCGTACCACTGGTAAGACACATCTTTCAATTGATAGACAACAAACTCTGCACCTTCTAAATTAGTAGCATGCAATAAACTTAAAATATTCTCCATCTCATCAATAAACCTCTGAGGATCCTCCTTAATAGTAGAGCCTGTAAAGATTGGGGGATTCAAGTGACCAACATGATCAGAACGATGAGACTGCGGGGCCACAAGTTGAGCAAGCATATGAATAGAATAACAGAACTCCACATTAGAGATATCTCCCTGAGGTAACTAGGTATAAGTATCACCAGCTCAAAAATCCCAAGAAAACTAGTAAGGACTGGTGGAACCCCACGTGGAGCATACAGTCAGGAGCAGGGACTCTAGAAAGGGTATGCACTCTATAAATAGTGTGAGTTTCTTCCATATTATCCTCAGATGGAATAAAGTTTCCAACAGAGTTTCTACGATCGTCAAATCTTTGGGGAGGCATAATCTGAAATACGAGTAAGCCAGGAGTTAGAGAACTTTCATAGAACCTAGACTTTATGGCCGAGATAGAACACAAGAAAGGGAAATATTCTTAAATACCTCATAGCCTCCCCCTTATAAGTGTAGCGCTCTACACATTAATCACGCCCAAGCTATACTTTCAATATGAAGATTATTCGGTCATTTTCAAATGCAATAACCCAACAAAGGTTGGGGTCGAATCCTAAGGGAATACATAGAACTGTGGCTCTTAACTTCTATAGTCAATGATCTGAACTAGAAATTAAATGGGGGTTTAAAGTGATTATATAGAACAAGCAGCTAATATTAACTCTAGTTGTAATACAATCGTAGATGAACGCTAGGGTAGTGTTCCCCCTGGCTTCTAACTTAGTAAGTTTCTCATGTTAAATCCAACTATATAGTTGTTGTGCATATAGAGTCTGGTAAGATAGGTATCACCAACTACCTCTCGGCACCATTTGGAAAATTTTACTTATGTCCTCTCGGTATCAAAGTGTTGCATTATTAACCCTTACCTTAGACCTCAGTTACAACTATCTCCTCTTGGTCTTACATTGATTATATGAGACTTAACTGGCTTATCGATAATTAACCCCAAATCACTGTTGTGATTTTCTTTTCCAAATATCTACCTCCCTCTTGAGTTTGTCGTAAATACATGTTGGATCCTAACATGTACACCTATTAAGAAATCAATCAAAGTAAAGGAAACCTCAATACATGCAGCAATAATACTCTAGAAGGATTGAACACTTCCCCGACTTCGTTATGTATCTAGGGTTCCCACAACTCTACCAAGGGATATTAGTTGCTCATGCTTGTGTAATAATTAAACTAATTCATGTTTAAAGTCATTCAACAATCACACAATAATCAACCATTGAAAATCCCAAAACTTTAACTTAATTAACAACCAAAATTAATACAGAATAATTGCATGACCAAAGATGGATCTCAAAATAAAGTATATGTTTTTTAGTATAAAGAGTGCATAGATTATACTAAAAACACATAAAGGTTATTTATAGTACATGAGAAAACCCTAAAAATCAAAGCCCAGATAAAAAAGACAAAAAAGGTCAGTGGCCACTTACCTATGTCAACATGTGGTCTGGCAGTGGGCGCATGTACCATATGCGGTCCGCATGAAAACCCAGGTAAGTACCAAAAAAATTTCTTGCACTATTTACTCTCGAGAATTTAGACTTCTGGCACTTACCTTACCCACATGTGGTCCACATATAGACATTGGTAAGTGCCAAACTTCTTCTTCAACTATTGGACTCTCTGGATCTTCAATTTTGGTACCTAGCATAGTCATATACGGACCACATATGCTATATGCAGTCACATGTGGATATAGGTAAGTGTCATGCCTTCTAATTATTGCAACCAAGCTTTTGAACTTCAAGTTTCAGCACATGCTTTTGTCGCATACATCTGGTAAGTGCAACAAATGCCCAAAAATGATCAAGTAAGTAGCCAAAAACTCCATTTTGCATCATTTTCTCGAATTTAGCATCCAAAACCTAGTTTTCTATAAAACATACCCAAAACACATCATATCTAACAAAACGTCCTAAGAAACTTGCACAATTTTATCATTTTAAGTGTTGAAAGTGCAATATTTCTAAAGCACATCACACACTCATAAAAGGGACATTACTCGACACTGCTTTATGGATACCCAACTAACCCGAACCTGGCTCTGATACCAAGTTTGTCATGACCCAAACCCATACTTGGCTGTGAGGGGTATCTCAAGACCATCGTAAGTCAAAAATCACCCCTTAAGACTTACCTCAAGATCACAATAATTATAAACAGCGAAACCCAATCAAGATAATAATGAGAATAAATAAGTCAAAAGACAGTTTTTAGAATCCAAATAAATAACTAACCCACACTTGTCTACAAAAGCCTCTAAAATCAGAATACCAACATAAGGCGGGACAATGCCCCCGACTATGACCAAAAAGAATCCAAAAGTACTATGACTAAAAATAAAGAATAATGAAATAATCGGTCCTTTCAGAATATGGAGGCTCACTACTTTATAGCTAATCAATAGACGTACTCAACCACATAACGCTACACAGAAGCAACAGAAAATCCCTCGGACCCTACCCATGAAATTATGTAGTGTCCAGGAATAGTCAATGGGGAGAGCATTGGCATATAACTCAGGGGATAGGGAAAAAATAATGCAATCACCAAAATCCAGTCATAAACCAAGTGCACCATATTTATATAGATATATATAAGATGTCAGGATAGGAACAAGGGTTATGAACATGAGAGTTTAAACTATTAACTTGAACTATGTAGCTCGATCCGTTCTAAAGGCATCCACGGGCTATATGGGTCCAGCTCTCCTATTGGAAGGGCCTTAGTATGTGTTAGTCGCATGAATCGAGGAAAACTGAGAAAATCCTAAAGACACCAAGGTTATAGCCCTACTAAAATATATATATAATGTGTGCACCAAGCACACGGTCACATGAACCCCCAACGCCGGCAAATGTGGTTTCTAGTGTTGATCCCCCAGGACCTACACCTTCACGGTGAGCTATATAATTCCTTTTAACCGCAAAATAAATAGTTTACACATAAACCAACCATTAATCTAGGAGTCATTCATTAAGGTAATTACCATTTGGTATCGTCATAGCAATATGCTTGCAAGCTAAAGCAATTATAACAAACCAATCCATATAACCAAATTGACTCCCAGGTTTCATTTAAAATCCAAAACCAAGGCCACCAAGGCCATACAAAACCATATTCATTTATTTATCCTTTGATGCAATGCAATGGATTCAAAACACAAGTTAGACCATGCAATTATTCATATTCAAAATCAAGTTTACAAAATGGGTTGGGTTTAATGCCATTATCAAATAAAAATTCGATCAATTTAGGAAAACCTATGTCTCCCATTCCAACCATTAAAATAATGCACCAATTCAGTCCCTAAAATCATCAATTAAAGCATGAATAATTAATATAAACCATGGAAAAAGTAATTCAAGTAATAACAATCAAAATTCCTAAACTCAATTTTCAAACCCAATAAGTAAAACACATGAATATTAATTAAATAAATGCCACAATGTAAAAGTACAAGTTATGAATGAGCAACCTGCAAAAAATATAGAGTAATTTGAAGAGAATTCAAAGTTTGGAGCTTGGATGTTGAATTCTCTGTAAAATCTTTGAGCATTCTTGGATTTTGAGTTTAAGAGAGAAACAACGGAATTTGATCTAAGAAAACTAAAGGAAAACGGTCAATTTTATGTTTAAAAGTCATACAAGGTGTAAAAAAACAAAAGCCCCTCACCCAAAGTGAAAAAAAATTGGACAAAATTAAAAAAAGAGCGTGGCACACCCTTATCATAAAGGGTAGCCTCTGTGCCACGCCTTTATCTAGGAGGCTAACCTCCGTGGGATGCCACTATTGTAGAGTCTTACTTCCTTGGGGTCCCAAAATAACCTCAAACCTTTTTTAAAAATTTCAAATATTTCCCAAAATAGACTTTTAACGTTTCTAATTATAATTCAAGTCAAAAATTGACATTACATATGCAAGAGGGTCAAAAATAAAATGGTAAAATTTTATGGTGTCTTACAGCGTAGCTACCCCAATGGGTGATTCTTAAGTAGTGGATCGAGTATATAGATCTTATTTGGTAATTAATTAGGAGTTTGATATTTTGATTAATATCATTGTCCTAGATATGGTAGATATTGATGTGATTCTAGAAATGTATCGATTATCACCTTACCATGAGATCTTAGATTGTTTTAATAAGGTTGTTACCTCAGCCGTGTCTGGCATTACCCCTGGTGGTGTGGCAGGGTTCTATTAGCTACGTGCCGATGGGGATTATTTCTTATATTCAGGCTAAAAGACTAATATTAAGGGGTTGTGAGTCATTTCATTCTTATGTTTAGGAAGTCAGTGCTGAGATTTCATCAATTGACTTTGTCTCTATTATTCACAAGTTTTGTGATGTGTTTTCGACTGACCTACCTGGACTTTATCTTGAGTGTGATATAGAGTTTATTATTAACCTCAAGCCAGGCATCCAACTTATTTTTATGGCTCCTTCTGAGATAAAGGAGCTGAATAGTTATCTTCAAGATCTTCTAGGTAAGGGTTTTATCAGACCAAGTATATCACTTTGGGGTGCTTTAGTTTTGTTTGTAAATAAAAAAATGGCTCTACGTTTATGTGTATCGATAACAAGCAGTTAAATAAGGTAACCTTGGAGAATAAGTATCTTATGCCTCTTATCGATGATTTGATTGACCAACTTCAGGGTGCAGTATATTTTTTAAGATAGATTTGAGGTTTGGTTACCATCAGTTGAGAGTTAGAGCTGCAAACATCCCTAAGACGGCTTTCAGGACTTGTTACGATCATTATAAGTGTCTGGTGGTGTCTTTTAGGTTAACTAATACCCCAATAACTTTTATAGATCTGAGGAACTACGTGTTCAGGCTGTATTTAGACTCCTTCATTATATAATTTATTAATGACCTTCTAGTATATTCGAGTAGTAGGAAGGAGCACGAGCAATATTTGAGAAGTGTACTCCACACTTTGAGAGATCATCGACTTAATGATAAGCTCTCAAAGTGTGAGTTCTGGCTTAAATCTGTAACCTTCTTGGGGCACATAGTGTCTAAAAATAGTATTAAGGTGGACCTATCAAAGATTAAGGATATTTGTACTCTATCTAAACATCCGTCACCTATTGAGGTTCGCAGTTTTGGTAGGTTGGCAAGTTATTATAGGCGGTTTGTTGAGGGATTTCTTCTATTGCAACCCTTATGACTAGATTGACCAAGAAGAAGGTTCTATTTTAGTGGTGTGTGAGTTGTGAGATGAGCTTTCTAAAGCTCAAAGACTTTCTTACTTCAGCTCCTATTAACTCTTCCAGTTGAGGACGAGTGTTTTACTGTCTACTGTGATACATCTATTATTGGTCTAGGGTGTGTTCTGATGCAGCGGGGTCATGTTATTGCATATGTATCGAGAAATCTAAAAGTGCATAAGTGCAACTACCCCACTCATGACTTAGAGTTGGCAACAGTAGTATTTACGTTTAGGATTTAGAGGCATTCTTTGTCTTGCATTCGCTGTGAGATCTTTACTGATCACCGCAATCTTTAGTATAATATAACCTAGAAGAATCTTAATTCAAGGCAGTATAAATAGATTGAGTTGTTGAAGGACTATGATATTTCTATTCTCTACCATTCAGGCAAGGTAAATGTGGAAGCGGATGCCTTGAGACAAAAGTCAGAGAGTATAGGTAGGTTAGCCTTCATTTTAATTTCTCAACAGTTATTGACTTTGGGCAACCAGTCCTTAGCTAGCTTAATGGTTTTTTTTTATATTTTTTACCCTCAGAGGATTATTGCTAGTACTGAGGCTAGATCTACCTTGTTGGAGTAGATTTGGGGTTATCAGTTTGAGGATAGCAAGCTTTGTAGCATTCGAGGGCAGTTGTTGAGAGGTTAGTCTAGGAGGGCTACCTTAGATTTTGATGGTATTTTGAGGTTTGATGGTCGTATTTGTGTTCTAAGGGTTGGATATTTGATTTAGTTGATTCTTCATAAGGCTCATAGCTCCAGATACTCTATTCACCCTGGGGCAGCTAAGATGTATAGGATTTGGGGCAGCATTACTTGTAGAGTGGTATGCAGAGAGATATTAAAGGGTTTATGGCTCGATACCTTTGTTGTCAACAGGTAAAAGCTGAGCACAAGAGGACTGGTAAATTGTTTCAGCAGCTATCCATTCCCAAGTGGAAGTGGGAGCGCATTACTACAGATTTTGTAGGTGGATTGCCTCGTACTTCCTATGTTTTTTATAGAATTTGGGTCATCGCTAATCGATTGACCAAGTCTACACATATTATCTCTTTTTGAGTTTTCTTTAGTGCTGAGAGGTTAACCCATATTTATATTCAGGAGGTGGTTTGCTTACACGGAGAACTTGTGTCCATTATTTCACACCAAGGCTCTCAGTTTACTTCAAGCTTCTGGAGGATATTTTAGGAGGAGTTGGGTATCGAGGTTGACCTTAGCACCATATTTCACCCCTAGACGGATGGGCAGTCAGATCATATTATCCAGGTTTTAGAGGACACGCTCCGCGTTTATGTGTTAGATTTTGGGGATTAGTGGGACCTGTTTACCTTTGCCAGAGTTTTTGTATATTAATAGCTTTTATTCCAGCATTCAAATGGCCTCATTTGAGGCATTATATAGTAGGTGATTTCGATCTCCTGTTGTTTGGTTTGAGACTTTTGAGGCTAGGCCTTGTGGGATAAATTTGCTTCGTGAGTCATAGATCAAGTTCGGGTAATTCAAGATAGGATACTAGCTACTCAAAGTAGATTAAAGAGCCATACTAATTGCAGATGTCGTACATTGAGGTTTAGAGTTAGTGATAGGGTCTTCTTGTGAATATCACCCGTGAAGGGCATAATGAGGTTTGGGAGGAGGGGCAAGCTTAGCCCCAGATATATTGGACCCTTTGAGATTCTGTGAATAGTTGGAGAGGTAGCATAAGTGTTGGCATTTCCCCTACCTTTTTATCCATCCACTCAGTGTTTCATGGATCTATGTTGCGACAGTATATTCCAGATGAGTCGTACATAATTCAGTGGAACTTGGTTCAGTTTGAAGAGAGGTTGGCATTTGTAGAAGAGCCAATATCCACTTTGGCCAAAGATGTCAGACGGTTACATTCCATGGACTTCCAGTAGTTAAGGTTCAATGGCATCACCATCCAGTTGAAGAGCCTACTTAGGAGACCGAGCATGATATGCGTGCCTAGTATCCCTACTTGTTGAGCCTTTAGGTATTTCCTTATCCTTTGCATTCGCGGATGAAAGTACTTCAAGTAGTGGATGTTGTAAGGACCCTCACGGTCATTTTCCTTGTTTTCATGATGTCTAGAGCTTTTCTATAACTGCCCCAAATTATTATGACTTGATGGTACTGACAGTTCATTTTTCGGGCGGTTCGTTTCGGAATTTTAGTGATACCAAATATATTGTGGAATATTTAATCTAAATTAGCATTTGGTAGAAATATAATTTATTACCCTTCTAAAATGTTTTTAATTTGTATAAGATTCTTTAGTTATAATATATCTATATTACTCTATAATAGTTTTATAACTTATTAATATTTTAAGTAAAGATAATAAATCTAGATATATTAAAATATTATTATTATATAATAGAGGTTTTATTCAAAATAATTTTCTATTAATTATGGTATATTAAAAATTTAATATTATTTTAGCGTGAACTTATGCAATACCCGAATATATATATAATAGATTATGTAAAGAGGATGGAGACATCTCCATTTCCACATGGAAGTGGAGGAATAATACAACAAATGATAAGGTGTCATCAATTAGTGAATAAGTGGGTTAGTCATTAGGTAGCATGCAATTAACTTTTCATTTTTGTCAAAATATATATACATTTTCCTTCATATACGGGTGAATGCTTATAACTACTTTAGTTCATTAAGAAATTTGCTCCAGTACAATTGAGATGTCAATTAACCACATTGAAGAAGTGGTACTACATAAAAAGTTGTGATATTATACTTTATCCCGAAGGAAATTAATTATTTACGTCAAGTTATTCAAGCTCGGGGTCTAGTAGAGCACTATTCGGAGGCTTCTCGGAGAGGTATTTAGCTTTGGCGTCCAGGTAGTATAGGATTACCCTATTTTTAGATTGATCTTAATTACAATAATTGTAATTTTAGGCAGGTAGTTGTATTTTGGATATCATTTGAAATATCTCATGCGTTATTTATTCAGTTAGAACCTTATTCTAAAAGTTTTGATTCCATTATCTTTTAGTATGATGTGGTAGTTATTTTGTGTGTTTGTTGTGTACAAGATTGGGAAGGAGAGGGTTAGGGAGAACTGGAAAGGCTATTTAATTGCAAAATTAATGCTAATTTTAGGCAGGTAGTTGTATTTTAGACATCATTTGAAATATCTCATGTGTTATTTATTCAGTTAGAACCTTATTCTAAAAGTTTTGATTCCATTATCTTTTAGTATGATGTGGTAGTTATGAGTCTAGGATGTGATATTAAGTTGAAAAATCTTGGATTCATCCCTTTTAAACTAAGTTACATGAAAGGTGATTTAAGTGTATTTTTATTATGGTTTAAGGCCTGCATGTACTTTGTTTCTATCATTGATTGATAAATTTGGCACCACTTTGGTCGGTTATAGTATGTTTTGGATTTTAATTTTACAGTTAGGTATAGTTCTATGAGTTCCGGTTCGAGTCTGGCATCTTGTTATGATGATCTGATAGTTTTGGTATGGATTACCGTTGTTCTGGGAGTTGTGGTTCCTCTGAGTTCCAGTTCGAGTTCGACATCTGAATATGAGTTTATTGTATATCATGTATGTGGCCTCTCATTATTACCCATTATTTTTAGATTAAATTTGGCATATGGCCTCTTGTTATTATCCATCACTACTGGTTCAAGCCCGGCGTCTGTCCTCTTGTCATACCCATTGGTGCTAGTTCGAGCCTGTTGCACATATGGATGGCTACTATGATTTCACGGGATTTTTCTAGTTATGGATTATTTACACTTACCGTTAAGTTACTTTTTGTGTGTACCATTAGCTTATGGGGACACGTTTGGATTAATTGTCTTCTTCAGTGTGCCTGACGAGCTTATGGGACCCCAGTTGGTTATATTTTTTTGCCTTTTTGACACGCCCTAAAACCGGGCCATGTTGTATGGGCACCGCAGGCCCGACATGAAACGGAGGTCGCCCCATTAACCCAACCTAACCATCACATTATCCACAAAAGGCGGATGATCTCCGATATATAATAAGATTGCAGAACAAGACTGGTGATCATAGTTTAACAAACATTTAGTAAATCCATTAATATTATTATCAATACTAATCCACATACCCAAGTCCACAGTCATCCACAAAACCTCTACAAATCCATTGTCTATAATATGTTGGCACATGCCTCCGACAATAGCCAAATACCAAGTCTAAACAAGTCTATGACATAAAATAGAAAGACAATGAAAGGTAGGCCTTTCGAAGTAAGTAAGCTCACCACTTCAATGTCAACATTCAAACCATTTGAATTCCCGATCACTATGTATGAAAAGAAAAGGAAGCTCTGGAGATGGTTAATGGTTGGAGCACTAGTATGTAACTCAAGGATAAGGCTAAAAATAAAGTCATTTTTCAATAACAAGTCAAGACATCATATTCATACATAAGCACACATGTAGATATACCATATAATACACAAAAGAACAAGACTTAACCACATTCGTGAAGCACTCAATCATGAGACATAAAGTGAAGGACCCCAACCTTTCATTCTTATTGATTAGCTCATTTCTTATTTGACAAGGAACTCTAACCGCCAACCTCTTTGTTAGGCAAGGGACTTTAACGACAAGTAAAGAGAGGGACTCTAACCACAAGCCATCTCATGAGACAAGGGACTCCAAACACAAGCTCATAGGCAAGGGAGTCTAACCTCAAGCTCTCTCATTTGGAATGGGAATCTAGCCTCATGCATTCTCATTTGGCATGGGACTCTAACCTCATGCATTCATTAGGAATGGGACTCCAACCTTATGCTTTTGCATTAGGCATAGGACTCTAACCTCATGCTTTCATTAGACATGGGACTCCAACCTCATTCATTCATTAGACATAGGACTCCAACCTCATGCTTGTTCATTAGACATGGGACTCCAACCTCATGCTTTCATTAGACATGGGACTCCACCCTCATGCCGTCTTATTAGTATTATTATTATTAGGCAAGGGACTTTAACCACAAGACCTCTTATTACCATTACTAATGGATATTTGAACCCTAACTTTTTTGTTCATGCATTTACACTGATACAATTCATCTCAACACTAAAGTACTCTAACCCATTTGGCCAATTCAACACCATATATGACCATATGGTCTTCATGGAACCATTCATCCATCACACACTTTAATAGGAAAATGACCTAATCCAATTAATTATTCAATTTAAGTTTATGGTCATCAAGACTCATATAAACCATTCGCACTTCATTATCAATCTTACAACACATTTTATACCACATATTAGTTCAACACAATTCAAGTTCAATTCCTAGTTTAGGAACTTAACCCTTTATTAGTCACCAAACCAATAAGGTCATTAATTACACATTACAGGGCTCACAATACCCTTACAATATCATTTATAAACCACTCATACTTATTGGGACCTTTCCCTAGCTCAAAACAACATCAACATGAGACTAGACAATTCACTTAGACATTTTCACAAACACCTTATGTGCATGCCTTTATCAAGGACAAATTCAAAGTCGAAATCATCAATATTAGGGTTACTCAAGACCGACATGCTAAACCACAGTCAACAAGCACTCAGATGTGCAAACCATCACTATTATCATGCATAAACACAAGTCTAAGCAGGGACAAACATTACTCATCATTTGACAACAAAACCCTTTTCATTTATTTTCAAAATCACCATGTACACTTACTAATTCAAGTCTGAAATACATGGTTTTTGAGTTTTGTAACAAGAGAAAGAGTTACATGCCTTATACAAGTCAATTCAATGAAGAACTAGACACCTATATTGCCTCTAGATGAACCCTCTTCAAACCCTAGCCTCTAATCTTGTTTCAAGAACTTTTGAGACTATTTTGTAATGTTTGGCCCACCACACAAATGTTATGAGAGGCTAAGATGACTTATATAGTGAGGGGATATTAGGTTTTTAGGGTGGGAAATAACCATAGAGTCCTTATTTAAAAGCTAGAAATTGAACTCGTGGTAGGGTACAACTCACCTAGCTCAATCGTACCCTAGGGTATGAGTGGTATCCTAACTCGTACCCTAGGCTTCACCTAGGTCCCATATATTGTTTATGGTATGACTACATACCCTTGAATCATATCAAAGGGTATGACTCACTACCTAAACCATACCCACCACTTGTACCAAAAATGGTTCACTCAAGACAGCACCTAAAACTTCATACGACTAGGCATGGTATGAATAGTACACAAGGGTACGGCTATAGGGGCCTAATTCATATCTAGGATAGTATGGTACCTTCCTAGTCTACTCAAGGTACGAGAGGGAATCTCTTGACTCGTATCCAAAGGGTACAAGTGGTTCATTGAGTCGTACCTTGCCAAAATTCCTTGACAAAGGAAATTTTCCTAAGGTCAAAATACCTAGGTGTTTCACTTTTATTACTACGTTATTTGTCTTTGTGTATCGCTTTTACTATTCCTTTATCGCATGTGCGTAGCTTGATAGTTGTTTACCTTTCTATCCCTATTTACTGCTGACTTAGACTACATCATAACATTTAAGTTATACGTTTCCTGTATTGAACTAGGTCAGCCAATGATGCCTATTGAGTACCCGTTGCTTTGGTACTCATACTACACTTCTGCATCTTTACCCCGATGCATATTTTGAGTACTAGCAGTCGATATTGATGTGATTTTTATTTTCCAGTACTGATTCGGAGCAAGGTGTGCTTGTTGTCGTCCGAGGTTAATCCTTCTCTATTTGTGCAAGTTTAGTCTTTTGTACTTGAGACTACTTGTACATATTATGTATATTTTGGATTCTGTCTAGCACTATGGGTATCTTTTAGTAGTGGCTCTAGTACCGACCATACCATGTCTTGGGAGAGATTCGTTTGTATATTTGGTCATTTTAATTCTCTTGTTTTGATATACTTTATATGTTTCCTTTTTGTTTTTCATTTATTATTACTACTATTATCATTATATGTGGTCTTTTTTGGTTTCTGTCTTTTAGCACATTACCTACATTCTGGTCTATGTCTTGATTTGCCTACTGGTGGGATAAGGTAGGCAGTATCATGAATTGAGAAATCAGGTCATGACAGAAGATGACCATAGCTCTAGCATCGGTAGTAAATAACGACTTGATGGAGTCGTCTTGTGTCTCTTCTTTATACCTAAGGGTATATACACTCCAAAAGTATGACGGTAAGGGCATGACATCCTAAAAGTATAATGAAGGATATTTTCATACTATTTTCAAAAGATTGGGGTTATATTTGGCCTTTTTTCGTGTGTCGCATTAATTTTTTAAAATAATACATTTATTAATTCAGTTAACACAACTAGATTTTAGACCTGGCAAAAATAATATCAAGAGCAAAAAAAATTCTACGTTTTCTAGGGTTCTGAGGTAGAATCCAACGATGGATTCTTCTGGTTCTTCGAGGAATAAATTGGCTCCTCTAGTTCTTCGAGGAAAAGGATGGATTACTTTGGCTCTTCACATAATAAATTAAGTTAATAGTAACTTAATCTATTTTTATTATTAATCAATCTCAATGAACTAGTCTAATTATTTTCTCAACAACAACAACAACAAACCCAGTCTAATTATTTTCTCGATAAGAGCAAAATAAAAATTTTATATAAAGAGAAGTTGACATACATGCAAATAGTTTTAATTAAAAAAAGTCATACATGCAAACACTTGTGAATGAAATCTCGAATAAAGAATTTTACTATAAAACTAAAGTAATAGTAGATCCTTATACAGAAAATGATATAACATATTAGTGGAAGTACTTAGAATTTTTCACTAAACTTAATTATTTATCAACATCAATTAATGTGTCACGATACAAAATCCCAAGATGATGATGGCACCTATATCGATTCGACTTTTATAGGTAAGCATGACTCACATATAGAATAAAACTGAATTGAAAGGTAAATGCTGGAATAAACTCAGGATTTTAAATAAAGTCAAACCAACAATTGACAACTCTATCTAAAAATGCACTTCAAATCCCAAGAGATAGTGTCATGAGTACAGAGCTACTCTAAACAGCAGTGGATACTAATACATAAAGTATTTGTCTTTGAAATAAAATAAAGATATAAATAAAATAGAAGACAAGTGAAAAGGTAAAGAAAACCCATAAAGGCGAGACTTCTAGAAAGAAGTCAAGTTGTAATATATAACATAACAGAAATCTGAACAAAGTACATAAATTCCTGTAAATGGTGTCATAAGTAGAAAAAACATCTAATACATAGTCAAGAAACTAAAAATACAAGTATCTATCTCCAAATAATAATAAAGACAGGATAAAGATAGATGGAGATTAGAACAAGGCTCCGAATTGGGAGCTCGCTAGGTACTCCAAAAATCAATATCATCGCACAAATTAGATGTTATGCCTCATACTTGTACTGGGATCTGAACCAAAAAGGCATAGTAGGAGTAAGTATGATCCATTTGTACTCAATAGATATCATACACCAATTAAGTAAAGTACAAAATGGAACAAGTAACAGATACTATGAGCACATCACCTACATACAAAAAAGTTCCCAAATCATAGCTCACACCATCTCCACTAGCAATTCTATAATGTAACAAGGCAAAAAGGGAAACGACACACAAATTATATATAAGAAAACCAAATGCACATCAATGAAAAGATAAAATAAATACAGTAGATGAAAATTCAATGCAATGATGATGGGACTTTTGTATACACCTTCCAAGCCTCAATGCTTCAAGGCATGACCCATAGGTGTTCGGAATCCATATACTTTTATAATCTCAATTTCATACCTCAATCAACCTTACCTGCTATTACTTCTGTATAGGCATTTTATAAAGTGTCTCATTTTCTTACAAAAATTAATATTTCTTAACCAACTTTACTGGCATATCCCTCGGTATAGGTGTTTTATAGTGTCTCATTTTTGTCAAAAATAACTGTTCAGTGGTACCAATCTCACGAATATGTATAGATTAAATAAGATATAATGCTCACAACTAATCAGTATGAAGATATTGATCAATTCATTATAGATATGAATGAGCTCAGAATCAACTCAAAATGATCATATTTCATAACAAAAAACACGACATGGCACCACTAATACAAATAGTCATGTAATACATTAATAACATCTTTTAAAACCCCTCACTCAGGTAGTCTTCAATAATAAATGCAAATAATGCTCAATTAATACCTATATTAACAAGTCAATCCCCCACTCAGGTAACTCAATAATAATTAAACCAAATTAAGAGGTGTTTCTCATGAAAACTTATTAGTTCTTCTCCTCTTTTTTCCAACAGCTACTAGTAATTTACTAAGCAACTGCTGGAGTCTGTACATATAACCGATTTATTGTTCTTTTAATTTTTTTTAAATATAGAATTGAAGTAAAAATATCAAAAAAAGGAGAAAATAGATAAATACCAGTGTTGGTCATTGGAGGATGCCATATATATATATATATATATATATCATCCTCCAATGACCAGCATTGGTATTTATATATATATATATATATATATATATGGAACTATCTGATAGAAAACCTACTGATTCTTCGCCTCTTTTTCCTGATTTTCCTCTTTTAACTGCTGGAAAAGAGGTGTTTCTCATGAAACTTATAGGTTCTTCTATGAGAAATACTAGTTTATGGAAACATGCATTACACGTTTGTCCCTCAATTGATTAAGAAAGTTTAAATATCCATCTATGAGAAATAATTTATGTAGAAGATATAATTCTACTCTACAAACTCATTCAGACAGGGGCGGATTTAGAGCCTTGTGTGGGGGTTCCCGGGAACCCAGTAACTTTCGTACGGATCTTGTATTTATATTAAGAAATCTAGTAAATATATAAAAATTATAAGTTGGGAACTCATATTAAAGTGTATTATTGGTCTAGTGGCAAGAAAGGTGCTTGTTGGAGCACTACTGCTCTCTTGGTTGCGGGTTCTAACCCTATCAGTGATCCGCCTTTGCATTCAGATACCACAACTAATTATTGACATGTGTTGCATCTGGGAAGATTTGATTTAGTCTTTCATACTTTATAATAATATTAAATATGTGCTTTAATACTTCTTTGAGTGCAACCAAGTAAGCTATATAACAACCTAACTCAAAAAATTGTACAAATATTTTGTTTTGACATGAAGTTTAAATGTTATTGTCAAAATTCTTATAACTGTCAATATAGTAACTAAAAACACTTGTAGTATATGAAAATACAATGTGTCCGATTAAAATTTATATCATCGGATCATTATCAACAAATTTATTATAAAAGAGGACGAACTTATGGACAAAAAAAGAACATATACATTACCACAATATTGCCATCATATATAAATTCATTTTGAGAGCAATAGTTTTCCAAACTCCTTGTCGTTAGTTGAATTTGTTTTCCAAATATTTAAATAAATCCATGCATATACACATGACATTAAAACATAATCTACCAATTTCTTTTTTTTTCTTTGATTAAAATTCAACCCAGAACAGCTCACACGTTGGACGTGATTTTTCTTCCAAAACTCAAATAGCTAACTTGACACTATATGTTTGCGAATTGACAGTACTATAGTGACCGGAGGTGGAGTCCATGGGTTTTGAATTTTAGAGTGACTACTTAAAGGGCAAATAATTGAATTCTAAATTTGATGTGTAGACATATTTAGCGATTGTTTAATACATTCGTTTTTAAATACTTGTTATCCTTACTAAAAATAGATATTTCATAACACTTGTTATTTTAGAAAATTAAGACATAATTCATTATTATTTTTCATCTTTATCCTTAGACATAAATATGGAGAGAAATTATAATTTGTTGTATTAAATAGAAAGGATTAATAAGTAAGGATAATTTAATCAAATTACCCTCTAGTTAATGCTTTTCTTTAAGGGATGTGCAAATCAAAAAGATGACAAATATTTAAAAACGAAAAAAGGACAATACATAGTGTATCATCAATACAAAAATAAATAAAAATGAAGAAGAATATACAAATTTGTTCTTTTATCTTTCTGTACGCTATCAATAAATAAGATAATACTAGGGGAAAAAAATTAACTCGTCTTATGGCTTAACCCGCAAGTAGATTCTTTTATACAAGAGCTTTTCTATTTTAAGTAGAACATCATTTAGTTCCTTCATTATTAGGGTTGTGATCAAAACCTATTTTATAGGATTTGAAATATAGTTTTTCTCTTTCCATTTACTTTAAGATTCCTTAGTCAATAGTTATTAATTCTCCTAATAATTCTTATCATATATTTTAGGATTACTTAATACTTAATTTTAAAAATATATTTTCCTCTTAATAAACCTAAGATAAATAAAACTAATTAGTAAAAAGAGTTCTAAACCCAAGTATATTAATTACTTAAATTTAACTAAAATTTACATAAATATACATCTTAAATTATACTTATTACATAATATCCCATTTAACAAAAGTAATTACAAATATCCCAAACTAATTACATAAAATCCCACCTTTTATACTTTGTCTCTCTAGAAATCTCATACATATCAAACACACTACTTTGTCATAACTAATGTTCCTTAATTCTAACCTACAATTCAAGCAATCCATTATGTGGAGGTTTCAAGATTTTAAATTTCAAATATTACCTTATCAAAGTGCTCAACTTCATTATCTTTCTTCTATTACTTTTGAGGTTTCTTTTTTTTTTCAACTTTATCAAATCAGATTTTTTCGATTTCCATTATTGCATGTTTGTAGTTCTTAAAATCTAAGCTTTTGTAATGACATTCTAGTGTGAGATTTGCTTTATTTTGTAATTTTTTTAACTTTTCTTGTTCAAAGTTTTTTGGAGGTTTCGCTTATATTTTTTCAACTTTTCTAAAAATTTCGTTGTTGAATTTGTTCCTGGAATGTTTGATAACAAGAATTCCAATTTCGAAGAGAACAAATCGAAACAACGAAATGACCCAATCAAAATAAGGAAATTGAGGGAAGTTGATGGTACAAGTTTCAAAAATATTGTTGCAAAATCTGCAAGTAAGAAAAAAAATTGTGAATTAGGACAAGCGTGTCTTTCAAAGGTATAGTAAATTGCTGGGTTTTTTCTTTCTGATTGTGGTTTCTCATAAATTGTTATACATAGCTTTTTAATGTATAGCGTTAAAGCATTTTTTCATACATATGTTGTTACTTCAATCCTCATACATTATATGAGGACGTGGTTAAACTCTGTTGTTTATTCAATTTTGTTCAATTCAATACAATACTAAGCAATGTATAAGCATGTGGTTGATATCTGTTGTTTGTTCATTTTTATACATATCAAGTTGTGTATAAGAAAATACTATTCTTAAGTTAGCATGAGTTGTTCTGTTTTTATTAACTATACATTGATATACATATCAGGTCATAGTTCTTATGTTTTTTAAATTCAGATACATTACTACTCAATTCTTAGTACAACATAATACATATGTTACTTTGAATATGTTAACATTGTACATTAACATGGTAACCTTATATATATGAATGTTATGTATAAGGTTATAGTAACCTATAGTTTTTAACTAAACTTACACATATCCAGTTGTGTATAAGACAACATTACACATAAATAAATATATTTTTTTGTATTTCTTATACATGAACATGGATATATTGTACACAAATATATATACATATTTTTGGATTTTTGGATGTATGCACGTATTTTTTAGCTTATACATTGCAGGTTATGTACGTTAAAGTCAATTTTTATTGTTTATGTTTGTATGTTTTCTTTTCAATTCAATATTATTTTGTTGTGTTAGATTTTTAATAAGATTGTAATTATATATTATTATTACAGGGGATGAAATTACAGAGTGATCAAGGCCACTGAAGGATACACAAGTGACAATGATGATCCTCCGAAATCCATGTCAAGATATTTTCAACCAATTGACGAAGCAGTGGTAGTTAGTTTAGAATAGTGCATAATTTTCACCTTCTATATGAACATTTTTATTTTCTTGTATTTTAGAATGGTGTTAAATACATGTAGCAGTTGTTAGGTTTTGAATATTTTTTTGGCTTTTTATTTTTTATTTTTGAATGTTGTAAGAATGCTTTAACTATCTTTAATATAAGTTTGTCTTTTTAATATAAATTTGTTATACATCTTGTTCTATGAGTCCGGCTTTATATTTGCCCTATACATTACAGTTACGGTTTAATTACATTAACATATTCTATCCAACACACAACTGCTAACACATTAGAATGTTAACATGATACATATACATGTATGTATAAGGTTGTTGTTACCTGCAGGATAGACCTTCCGCATATCCACTTTGTGTAAGGCAAATATAAACTCTGCTAAAGACAAATGCTACTCCCACCGGCCACTAAAATCCATTACACACGCGCGGAGCATATCCTCTAAAACCTGAATAGTCCATTCTTACTGGCCATCAGTCTGGGCCTCTAGGGGCGAAATATTGTGCTAAGATCAACCTGAGTACCAACTCATCCTGAAAAGTCTCCCAAAAGTAAGATGTGAACAAAAAACCTCCATCTGAAATAATGGACATCGGCACACCATGCATATGCACAATCGCACGAATGTAGTATGGGCCAACCTCCCAAAACTGAATGAGACTTAAATCAGAATAAAATGAGCTGACTTAGTCAATGATCCACGATGAACCAAACACTGTCAGAACCATGAGATGTATGAGGAAAACCAGTCACAAAGTCCATAGAGATTCGTTCCCACTTCCACTAAGGAAAGGGTAACCTCTGAAACAACCAACTAGGACTCATATGCTTGACCTTCACCTACTGACAACATAGGCAACGAGCCATAAAATCTGCCACATCTCGCGTCATACCACCCCACCAGAAATGTTGCCTCAAATCATGATACATCTTAGTCACAACTGAATGGATAGAATATCTGGAATAATAGGCCTCCTCCAAGATCAACCTAATCCAATCACCCACTCTTGGCAAACAAACTCATCCCTCAATCCTCAAAACTCCATCAGAATAAAGTGAGGCTTTCTTAGCATCCCCATTCAACACCTTATCTCGAATCAATCTCAATCCAACATCATCAAACTGATGAGCTCGAATATGCTCCATCAAAGAATATCTAGCCTCCACAAATGTCAAAATACGCCCAGGTATCGAAATATCAAGCCTAACCGTCTGGTTAACTAAAGATTGAACCTCTAAGGCCAAAGGCCTCTCCTGGGTTAAAAGATGCGCCAAGCTACCCATGCGAGTCGACTTCCGGCTCAAGGCATCTGCAACCACATTAGCCTTGCCTGAATGGTAAAGAATAGTCAAGTCATAATCCTTAAGCAACTCAAGCCAACGACGCTACCTTATATTAAGATCTTGTAGGGTGAAGAAATATTGAAGGATACAATGACCTGAGAAGATCTCACAACAGACTCCATACAAGTAGTGCCTCCACAACTTCAAAGCAAACACGACTGTGCATAACTCCAATCATGGGTAGGATAATTTCTCTCATGAGGCTTCAACTGGCGAGACGCATAAGCAATCACCATGCCCTCCTGCATCAACCCAACACCTAACCCAACACCTGAAGTATCACAAAAGACGGTAAAACCCATGCCCTCCGTGGGCAAAGTCAAGATAAGAGTTGAAGTCAAACAATCCTTGATCTATTGAAAGCTCGCCTCATAAGCATCGAAC
Organism: Capsicum pubescens; assembly: GCA_030864215.1. Lineage (NCBI taxonomy): Eukaryota > Viridiplantae > Streptophyta > Magnoliopsida > Solanales > Solanaceae > Capsicum > Capsicum pubescens. The sequence continues at coordinate 37,614,294 of CM061539.1, read as the reverse complement.
CACTTAAAAAAAATCTTACTCTAGGTCAACTTGCTTAACGGAGCTGCAATAGAAGAGAAACCCTCAACAAAAGCCGATAATAGCCTACTAAGCCAACAAAACTTTGAATCTCGATGGGCGAAGTAGGTCTAGACCAATCACGAACCACTGCAACCTTGGTTGGATCAACCATAATACCTTCCTTAGTCACAACATGACCCAAAAAAATAGATTCCAATCAAAACTCGCACTCAAAGAACACGCCATACCACTTCTCATCCCTCAATCTCTGAAGCACAATCTGTAAATGCTCCTCATGCTCAACCTCACTCTTGAAGTACACCAATATATCATCTATAAATAAAATAATACAGGAGTTGAGATACAGTCGAAACACCTGGTACATCAACTCCATGAACGTAGCAAGGGCATTAGTCAACCCAAAGGACATGACCAAGAACTCATAATGACCATATCGAGTTCAAAAAAGATATATTTAAAATACCCAAAGCTCTAATCTTTAACTGGTGATAATCGAACCTCAAATCAATCTTCGAAAATACCGCAGCATCCAAAGCTGATCAAACAAATCATCAATGCTATAAAAAGGACATTTATTCTTAACTATCACCTTATTCAACTGTAGATAATCAATATATGACCCATCCTTTTTCTTCACAAACAAGAAAGGTGCACCCCAAGGTGAAATACTAGGTCAGATAAATCCCTTATCCAATAAATCCTCCAATTGATCCTTCAGTTCTTTCAACTCTTATGGGGCCATCTTATAAGGAGGAATAGAAATGGGCTCGGTGCCCGACTCAACATCAATAGTAAAATCAATAGCACGATCTAGAGGCACACCAGGCAAGTCGGTAGGGAACACATCAATAAACTCACGGACAACACAGAAAAAATCCAAGGAAGAAGAAAAAACAACAAAGGTATCACGAGTATGAGCCAAGTATGATAAACATCCTCTCTCATTTAGTTTACGATCTTGAACATAAGATATAATCCTCTTAGAACTCGAGTGAAGTGCACCCTTCTAAGCTATCCTTGGCACATCTGGTGAAACTAAAGTCACAGTCTTGGAATAACAATCTAGGATGGCATGATAAGGGGCCAACTAATCCACACGTAAAATAACATCAAAATCAGCCATATCTAATACAAGAAAATCTACCAAAGTCTCATGCCCCGTAAAAGTCACAACATAAGATCGGTGTGCTCGACCACTACTAAAAAACCACCTACCGAGGTAGATACACGAATAGTCATAGCAAGAGGATCACTAACAGAATCAAAACTCAAAGCAAAATATACAAACACATAGAAGAAAGTCCATGCGGGATCAAATAATATAGATGCAGGTCTGAAATAAATAGGGATGATACCTGTAATCACAACATCAAAAGTGCCTGCCTCAGGTCTGGCTGGTATAACATAACACTGATCACGACCACCAACTACCTGGGTGGCCCCACGAACACCCCTACGATCTCCACTACCTCTGCCTCTCACACTTCTTGTAACACTTCTACCCTCACAGCAGGAATAGAAATAGCCCGAACCACCCGATGGGGATAGTACCTGGCCACATGGCCAATCTCATCACACACATAACAACCTCTACGACCAGTCTCAATAGGAGAAGGTACAATTGGGCCAAACGGCTACCCTAAAATGCTAAACTAGAAGATCCACCCCCTGAACTCTGTAAAGCTTCCTGCACTGGCCTACCCTAGTACCTCTACCACAAGAAACCTAACCTCTAAACTCACCAAAATAGCACACCTTCCTTGCGCCTTCCTGTGATATCCAAAGAATGCCCTCTATTATCTTCGCATGATCTATAATGCTCTGAAAAGAAGTTCCAAATACAATCATCTGAGATAAAGCCAACTAAAGAGAAATATCCAAACCCTTCACGAACTTTTGAATCTTCTCAGACTCGGTGGAAATACTATCATAGAAATATCTAAACAAGGCATGAAAGAGTGCCTCATACTCAACAACTGTCATGGAGCCCTGCTCCAAATGATCAAACTTATCCCGCATACGATCTCTCAAACTGAAAGGCACAAATCTCTCTAGAAAAGCCTCGGCGAACTGATCCTAAGTCATCTCAGAAGAATCACGGAGTCTATAACTGACAAGCGACCTCCACCAATCTCTTTCCGCATCTCTCAACTGATAAGATATAGTATAAGCCACACCATCCGCGCAGAAAGAGTGAAACATAACTCAAAACACAAGGTATGAAAGAACTTCACACGATAAGGAATAAAATGAGGAAAGTTTCTTAAAGACGTCATGTAGCCTCTCGAAGATAGATACGGGCGTCATCCCATTCTTACACCGTTGAGACCAATAAACTTGGTTGCTCTGATACCAATTTTCATGACCCAAAAACAAGGGTTATGATGGAACTTGTCGCGACAAACTTTGACAAGTAAGCCTCTCACCCAAACTGATATACACAGAGAAAAAAGAAATGCTCTCATGGTAAGGCTTCTAGAATAAAGTCGAACCACATAGATATAATAAAAGCAGAAAGAATAAATCAACACATTCAGCCATAACTCCCAAAACCTGGTGTCAAAGGTGTAAGAACTACTAATTCTATTCAGTAGTCGAATACATCAGAAAAATAACCACAAAGAAATAATATTTTCTCCGAATACTAATAAAGACATAACTAATACAAAAAGTAGTTTTATTGTTGGAAATTCTCATAAAGTTATTTTTTTCTCTACTCCAAATTGAGTAATAAAAGACTCTAATTTAAAACCAAACTAAAAAATAAATAAAGAAAGCAACGCAACAGTAAAATCCAAAATAAGAAAAAACTAAAGAATTCTAAACCTATTAAAGAAAACTAAATTAGTATTACTACTGTTATTACTGTCGGTTATTTTTAATCATTGTTAGATACTTGATAGATATTAAAAAAAGGGCAGCCCGGTGCACTAAAGCTATCGCTATGCGCGGTGTTCGGGAAAGGGCCCCACCACAAGGGTGTATCGTACGCAGTCTTACCTTGCATTTCTGCCAGAAGCTATTTCCCAGGCTTGAACCCGTGACTTCCTGGTCACATGGCAGCAACTTTACCAGTTACTCCAAGGTACCAGCAACTTGATAGATATTACATTCGATAATATATTAGTAAAATATTATATTTGATCCACTTAAAGTTTAAAAGAACAACTTAAACACACACATTCCATTTTATACCAAAGATCTACCATAATACTATGTTATCTTCCAGCACCTCCAAACTTGAATTTCAATGACGACTTAATAATCAGGCATGTAACGTACGAATTATAGATTAAAAGATTAAAAAAAAGATAAAATAAAATAAAGAGACGAAGTATATGACCTCATGATCACAAGCACCTAACTATCCATGATAAATATATGTGGCCACTAACTCTAACTTGGAGAGTTGCAGTACACGTAAATTTTTTTACCGTTTGGAACCCTAAATAGTAGTATTTTATTTGGACTCAACATACTTTTTCTAGTTAAATCATATTTTTTCAGTTCTTATTAAATTTAATGTATTTAATATTAGATATAATTAAATGACAATAATTTCATAAAAAGAGTAAAAAGACAATTTTATGTATTGCAAAGTCTTTTAATGAAGGGAAAAAAGTTGAAACAACATTTATAAAGTCTTTCACACTGTATTAAAAAAAGGATTTATTTTATGTGATCTCTCTCTCTATATAGAGAGAGAGATCGCATAAAACAAATCATTTTTTTAAGTATATTCACCCTATATAATTCATATTCTTTTCTTATAGAATCATCTAATGTAAAATTATTTTATATCATAAATTTATATTTTATATAAAATTATATTAGCGAAATCAATTTTGTATAAATTATAAATTAAGATTTAAAATTAATATTATAAAGATATTAAATAAAAAATAATTAGGTACATTATGGACTTAATTTAAAAGTAACAATTTATAATATGTTAATTAAAAGTGTTATGTAAAAAAATAATTAAAAAGTGAATTGGTGTTGATGAATAGTATCACACCAAATTTGGTGTGAATAGGGTGAAATATAGTGTTAGGTTGGAGAGGGAAAATGCCAAATTTTACACCAAAATAACACTTGATGTAAAATTTGGTGTTAGGTTGGAGATGGTCTAATTACAACAAAAACAAGCACCATTAAAAATGCGAAAAACTGCAAAAATGTTAACAAAGTTTGTAAATATTGGGATTTGCACCCGAAAGGGCACATAATTTAGGAGTGAGTACGACCCATTTATACTCAGTAGACATCATAAGCCGATCAAGCAAAGCAGAAAACTAAGTGAAGGATACTATGAGCACGCTTCCACCTGCATACAGAAAAGTTTCCAATGATGGCTCAAACTGTATCTCCTAACAATTCCACAAGTGTAATAATTGTATAAGAATAACTACACATAAATATATAAGGGGAAACAAAATATACGATATCAAGCACATAATAGAAATACAAATGATGCAATATTATATAATGGTATGATAACGATGGAATATCTCAATATCACCTTATATACACCTTTTGAGCATAATCATTTCGAAGAGGGATCACGGCGGGTTCGTAATCCATATATTATCATAATCTCATATGTCAATCAACCTTACCGGCATATCCATCGGTGAAGGCGCCTTGTAAAGTGTTTCATTTTCTTTCAAAAATTAGTATTTCTCTGTGGTACCAATTTCATGTATATATGTTATAAACCAAACGGGAGAGCCCAACCCAAAAGACTAGCCTGATAGGTGGGAGAACTCATTTGGCCTATAAACCCCTTAGTATTTCTCTATTTTTTCAATGTAGGACAATTGGTTCATAACAATTGTCTCTGCTTGAGAACCAACGACCTTGTTGATCACGGCTGAGCCCAGTAGGTCGCGGTTGGCACCCCTCTTAGGTCCAGGCCACCACTCCTAGTGCATAGGCCACCACTCCTAGTCGTGGCTTCACGCGTGGATCTATCCTCGTTGGTTACGGCTATGCCCAGTTGGTCACGACTGGAACCCCTCTTGAGTCCAGGACACCACTACTAGCACACAGGCCACCACTCCGAGTCATGGCCCAACGCGTGGCTCCCCACACGTGGATCGATCCTCGTTGATCATGGCTGGTACCCCTCTTGGGTCCAAGCCACCACTCCTAGCGCGCAGGCCACCACTCTGAGTCATGGCCCAACGCGTGGGACTCTCAATGAAAGCACCAATGTTATAAACCAAACGGGAGAGCCCAACCCAAAAGACTAGCCTGATAGGTGGAAGAACTCATTTGGCCTATAAACCCCTTAGCATTTCTCTATTTTTCCAATGTGGGACAATTGGTTCATAACAATATGGATGAATAAAATGAGGATACATGCGCATAACCAAGACAAATATCATATAATGAATCAACTCAATTATGGTATTAAATGAGCTCAAATCTCTTCAAATCTCGATAAATCATGATACAAGACATCGCACGACACCATAATAATAAAGAGTCATGTAAGATATCAATAATATCAATTTAAGCCTCACTCGTACATTACAATAATAATAAAGGAAAACAATTCTCAAATAAGACATATACCAGCTCATGCACGGGCACCACAATAACAATAATCTCTCAAGTTAATAATAATATTCACATAAGCCTCCACAGAAAAAATATAATAAAATAATGATCACAAAAGACGAATCTCATGGTAAATCCCCAATCCATAACATATTTTACATGAATGGTTAACTATCCAGCCTAGTTTGAAGAAAGTTAAGTCATAACGTACCTCAAAAAGCCAAAACACGAGCCTAGACTCCTCAACAAGGAGCTTTTTATTTTTATGTTCTCACGGAATGAACCCAATCAATCAAAAACGTAATCTACACATAGTCGAATGATACTTATATTAGCTACTTTCATTTCGGATCCAAAAAGTAGTTGAAATCGACCCCGAAGGAAAAATAATAAAACTAGAATTTTGTAGAAAAATCGAGTTTCCCATACCCCAAAGTATCTAAATATGAAAAGTTTCCCATACTCAAAGGTTCTAAATATGAAAATACATTGAAAAATAAGTTGAAATCGAAGAAAAATCATTTTCTTCCTCTACCGAGTAAAACCCCAAAAATCTAAGTTTGAAATTTAAGGTTTGAAGTTGAAAACATATTTTAATAGAAGGAAAATAATCAAAAGTAGTTTCAAAAGCTACCCAAGTTCAAGTTAATGAAAAGCCCCTTTGAGATCTCTTAAAATTGTGCCAACGAAAAAAATGGAGAAAATAAACTAAAATTATGAAAATGAAGTTTATATATTGTTCAGTAATCCCTTCTTGTGATTGTGGTCACCTTGTTGTGTTTGCAACCTGAACTGAACCAGACCCTTCATGAACGTGAAGGACAGGTCGCGTTCGCAATGACCTAAACTTTAATCCATCACGAGCCCCACCACTGTGACCATGATTTAAAAAAGAATTCTTCTTCGCAGACGTAAAGATACTCCCACAAATGTGAAGAAAGAATTATTGATGTACCAGATACATCAGATCAAGTGGAGGGAATGATGAAAAATTCTCCAAGCAGACCCTTGAAATTCATTTGTGACCCGCATAAATAAATCAATAATGTTACTAGGCTAATTTGGACGCTTCGAACTCAATAAAACTATCAAATTTGTCAAAAGAGGCCGTTATCAATAAATTCACACTCGGAGACCCTTTTTAGACTAACTTCATTAGTTTCTTACCTAAATGCTCAAAGCTCAAAATAAGACTCGGAACCGAATCAGCTAAGCTACTAATCCAAAAACGACATTTCAGAGTTAATTGAACAAACAGGATCTTCATCTGATGCTTGGATAAAGTCAAACTAATTATTTCCAAGGCTACTCAAATTCACTCAAATCACTCCCGAACGATGTGGAACCATGTCAGTCATCCCCACTACTTATAAGGGGTATATAGCAACTACGGAAAGGAAAAAATAGCGAAAACATAAAAAAATCTAAAAAATCATAATAAGAGTTATTACAGAAAACACCAAATTTTACATTAAAGTAGAATTTGATGTAAATTTGGTGTTGGGTTGTACATGGTCTCATTACATTAAAAATCAACAACAATAAAGTAGGCATATGTACGTGTGATTTTATCTCATGATTTCATATCATGAGATGAAATTCCAAATTCTCCAAAAAGTTTAATTTGAAATTTCATGATATCATGATTTGAGATTTTTCGAATATAAAAATTGACCCACAAGTTTATATTTGGTAAAAAAAAGCTCCCACCATTTATATCTACCAACTATTTTTTTCATATGTAAATAAAATTTATAGATCACATTATTACTTTTTAAACTATTCACAACTCATATAACCATTACTCTCACCAGCATAAAATTTATTATTATTTCAAACCAACTCCTACTTTACCATTAATTATTCACCAAATTCATTATTTTTTATCAAATTTATTCACCAACCAAATCTTTTACTACTTTATTCAAACCAACGCTTGATAAAAAAATAATTTTCACAAAAAATATTTTTGAACACAAAGACATGAAAAAATAGATTCATGATACCAAAACAAAGATTCTAAAACAAGGCCCGAACCATTATGATATTGACACACAAGTGACAATTGTCATAGTTTGTGCAGTGTTACGAACTCGTTTGGATAGGATTAAAAAATAACTTTTTAACTTATGTGCTTAAAAACTGAAAACAAGTGCTTATAAATTAAACAGATAAGTGTTTGGATAGAAGTGTTGAAATTGAAAAAAAAAATATTGATGTGTTTAGTAAGTGTTGTTAAACATTTTTTTGTTGTCAAAACGACTTAAATATCCTTAAAACTGTTAACACCACAAATAAGTTGAATTATATATAATTTTTAATTCTAATAATTCAAAAATAAAGGAGAAATATGAAGAGGAAATTGGAGGGAAGAGACGGAGAGAAGCGGCGAAGAGATAAAGAAAGAAAAACAATATATTTAAGGGCTATAAATTTGGGGTATTGTTGGAATTGAAGAAAAATATAAGGGATAAAAATGTAAATGTTTTGGTCAAACTTAAAAGAATTTTAATCTAAAAAGTAAAAAGTTGGGGGTACCCAACTTCTCACTTTTGCTTTTTTAAAAATCAATTTTAGCTTTTTAAGTAATTTTTTATTTTACCAAACACCTAAAAAAATTAAAAAGAGATTGAAAGTTGATTGATTAGATTTTAATTTTATCCAAATGGGCTCTGCATAATTTTTATGAGAATTTCAAAGGAGTGATGGAATATTATTATTTTTGGTAATTAAAGTTTTACTAATCACTAAAGTGCAACATTACAAATCCATAGCTAGCTTTACACAACGTGCTATTTTCTCTAAATATCATCTAACAGAGTTATTCTAGAAGACAAGGCTTTGCATTACATTTTATGTTCCAGAGGAGCTCTAACACACACTATATAGACAATCTCTTTAGTAATAGACTCTCATGGCCGGCTTTTCTTTTCAAAGATTCTCCTATTTCTCAATTCAAATGACATGACTTCTATACTCAATCGGTATATGAACATGGAGATATAGTTATTAATGATACTGAGCAAGAAACGACTCAAAGTAACAATGTTGATTTGTTTTCTCGGTTATTTGATCGAGAAACACAAATTCAATCCGAGGAGATTGTTCGTACTATGTGGGAGGATTATATTAAAGAGTAGGACTATACAACTAATATTCTGTCATGACCCAAATTAATGGACCGTGCGGTCACCTACGCTATCCTAAGTAGCTAGGATAACTCTTATTACCCAATCAAAAATATGTGGAAGACTTCTATTTTTAAGAAAATACTAGATTAAATATAACAAAATATATTAAATACCAATAAATAAACTTTTAAAAACTTCTTACAATTGTCCTTCACTATTCTAAGACCTGACCAGACATGTAGAAGAGCTACCTACTATAGAATAGACTAACAATAAAATAAAGTATAAACAACATAAATACCAATTCTTTTAGAAGTAATTACACTCTCTCCCACTTTTTTAATTACTTTACTCTCTCTCCCTATTAATATACATAACATAGCCGACATATACATAGCATTCTGTGTATATATTGAGATTTTTGTAATATGTTTAGGGAATTGTTTTTTTTTGTTATATTGGAAACATAAGTTGTGTATTTATGTAATTTTTAGTAAAATATAAATAACACAAAGACTCCAACATCTGCTAAGAAGGAAGTGTAGAAGTTAGTATTGAATATCGCCGTCCATCGAGTAACTACAAACTAATTTGTATTTAGTCCACACCCCAAGAAGGAATGTAGGCGAGTAGAGTCAGCACAAACACACATATTAGTAGGCATCATCGGCCAATGAATGTTAGACCACGTAATCATAAAATAAAATCAATGAAAAAAATCATGATATCTTAAATGGAATATAATTTAACTAAGGTTGTAATATCCTTATAACACATTTTCTATATAAATTATAATTCCCTAACTCTATTAACGAGATTATATTCACCACTAGCACAATCTAGACTCATTAATTCACACCATCCGCCACAATGCAACACTAAATCATCACTATCACCTCTTTATTTGTGTTACCTTTTTCATTACCTACATCTATAGGATCAATCCAGTAATCATAGACAACTCGCACTGGACTCTCGGGCTAACAACCAAAACACTCTTTTATAACTAAAGAATAATAACTAGTCATTCAAATAAGCTATGATTACAACAAGTATAAATGAAGCAAGTCGACCAACATATAAAAGTAAGTGCGGAGTTTCACTTTACCATGCACATGTCACACAATCAATCTCACGGATACAATCAAGTAGGGAAACAAGTCAACTCATATCTTAGTAAAATACACTAAAGAGCTCAAGTCTCATAGCAAACTTTATGCATACTCTTGAAAAAGCATTAATTCAATTACTGAAACTTTGGGATCGTTTCTTTGGGATTATTCATTGGATTCATCACTTTGGATCACTTCATTATCAATTTCTTTATTATTATTATTATTATTATTATTATTATTATTATTATCATCATCATCATCATCATCATCATCATCATCATCATCATGACGACTCGTGGCATCCAATATAATCACATCTCACAATAATACCGATATTTAACGTCGGTCACATTGCTTGAGAAATTAATAAAGTAGCAATACCAAAATTTAATGCCGGCTACATTGCTATAAACAATCTTTTCATAAGTAACAATTATTTCCTTCTAAACCTGGCAATTTGAACACCATTAGCTCGTTATCAGATTATTAAACCACACGATCTTTCAAAATTAACACTAATCTGTACACACATGTTAAGGGGCTTATTTTTTTTCAACTAGTCATGATCTGCAGGAAAAAATGTAAGCGCATGTACCGTATGGGCGTGGTACTCGATCCTCCATAACAATATCCATATTCGTACTGGCATGGTACCCAATCCTCCATAATTATATTATATATATTTTATCAAATTCACACTATCTCTCAAGATACAATATGCCGTACTAAATTTACAAGTGCACTTAAAATCATTAGGCAATTCGATCAAGTTTGATTTTCAATAATTATTCATACAAGTATCAACAATTCAAATATCATCAAATTCAAGTATGTCTGAAGATCAATCAATAAACATCCAATTTAGAAGCATGCACACAATTAAATTGAGTCTAAACTCCAATTAAATCATAACCTACTCAAAAATCGCAACTCGAATTCTAACATACCGCCTATAACTAGCACATTCAAATATATCATTATCTGCTATCTCTTTCCACATAATACAATCCTCACAATGATTATATATTATCATGCTCATCAATATTTGACCCTAGCGTAATTCTCCTCATCATATTATTGCATAATACATACAACTTAATACCATTATAACTCAACTAGGTTCATCACTGGAACAACTAAGAAACATCATGTCCACATACTTCATTTACAACAATTTTCGTTCGGACACATAACACATAATATCATAAATATCACATAATCAATCAATAACATAGTTTTCGAGATCAAAGTAAAGTTCTTATGTCTTTATCTACCCCAATTTCGTGCCTGCGGTCTTAGATATGCTTTCTCTCATCAATTCTTAATTATAAAAATATGAAATAACACAGTCTTCTACTCATTAATCTAGCCTACCTGAACGCCAAGCTTTTGATAAACGCAAGTGACAACAAGAATGCTCTTTCCTTTCCTTCATGCATTGGAATAATCAACCATTCAAAAATCAAATAATAATAAGAGCAGTTAAACAATTACTCTTCAAACAAATATCTTGGGGATTCAAACTCACTAATTCTACCTTTAATTCAAGGTCTATATCAATCCTCAAGGTCAATTAACTATTATCTAGGTCTTTCAAGCTTAACCTATCTCCATTAATGGAGTGTTTATGCCAAATGTCTCATTTTTATGGAATTCAAGGCTCCTAACCATCAAAATGCATAATCTAGTTTACAAAATTTATGTTAGAAATCTTACATTTATAATCTAGAATCAACTCTAGGTGATATTAAGAACACCCACAATTTTTTCTCAAAAATCCACCATTAAAGGTTCTAACCCAAAATTCCATCATTGAAGATCTTTGGATTGATTCTAGAATGTTAAAGAATTAAAAGACGAAGAAGATGATGGAAAAACTTACCTCAACGAAGGACTTTCACCCTAAACTTTGAAAAATCACCTCTCTAGAAATGGGGAATGATGTTTGGGATTTTTAAACCCAAAACACGACTGAAACTGATTTAAATACCACCAGAATTCTCGCTACAACAAAATTCCCATGTCAACCCAGATAATACTCAGTAAAACAGTCATAACTTTTTACTCCAAACTCGAATTGACGAATGGTTTATTGCGTTCAAAAAAGGAATCAGAGATAGTTGATTTGGTAGGTATTGAGTCCCTTAACTCCTTATATTCTAGGAGATATGATCGTTTGAAATTGGCCTTAATAGAAATCCATATCGAAACTCTATCGCTAAGAAAGTTTTCAACTTAACTTTGTGTTAGGGATATTGTACGATCTTAATTCATACCTAAAGAACTTCCAAACTAAAGGATTGATAAGAGTACTCATGAATAATTAAATTCATCGGGCTTGAGTCTATCTAGACATCGAAAGGCTAAAATCTTCGCTGGAAAGCTTTGAGTTGACATAATAAATAAAATATTGGCTATTTTGGACACACGTTAATATTGAGGAATCTTAATTTTCATGAATTTATCATGACTAATTTAGTAACGACGAGATGAGTCGTTACAATAATGTTCACTTTTACTTTTTATTAAATTAAATCTTGATCAATAAATGCTGTATTTTTTAAACTAACTTTGTAATAATGTATTATACTTTTGTTATAAACTTTTGCTTATTTGATAAAATTATATAAAGAATTAGAATAATCTTCATCACTTAAGATATTTTTATTCTCTATGATAAAACATACAACATAACAGATTCAAATTAAACTTTAACTTCATATCATGATTTCTAACAAAACTTCAAATCAACTCATGATTTTAAACATGGTCCGACGGATCCTAAAAATGTGAAACAGTGCGAAGATTTTAACGAAGTTTGTAAATCGACCTCACCTCAGGAGGTTTAAGAGATGGGTAATCCAACCTCATCTCAGGAGGTTTAAGAGATGGGTAATCCGACGTTTATTCTCATATACAGAGAACAAAATAGACTAGTAGATAGTCTAGCCACGAAAGCCATCTCCACTGCACAACCATCCATCTTGTTGAATAACCTCAGTCAGGGCTACTACTACTTTTTGGCTGCCATATTAAATATTTTGCATGCTAATAAGAGAGGAGACATAGTTACTAGGCGTGTTAAGTCTTAGGAAGTTTGCCGCCTAATGCTTTTGTAAATTTACCTACTAGCACTACTTTAGCTTCAGTTAGATGGTCTGTAAATATTGCACAATGTGTAGATACTATGATGGCAATACTACCAAGCTGTTCTATGTAGTTTTGTTATGACGCTATAATATAAGTATCCTATTTAAAAAAAAAAAAAAAAAGGAGCTCTAAGAGAAGCTAGACTAGAAGCACTAACTGAACCGCTGGGGGCCGAGTGAATTGGGAATTATCTGGCGCGCCACGGAGAACTACTACTATTACTAAAATAGTAGCGCACCTGAAGAAAAGGCCGAGCATACCAAGGGAGATCGCACTTGAATTATGGCGTCAATAAGGCGCCTTGGTAGAGCTCTTCACTCTCATTACAGAACCCTAGCTTCTACTCCCCTTTCTCCACCGCAACTCCCTCCGCACAATGGTACGCTCTACCGCACTTTATTCCTATATATATAGCCTGCTGTTTATGTGGGTTGCCTTAGTCTTCTCGTGCTAGTTTTAACTAAGCCGTTAAGGAATCGCTGCAATTTTTCATAATCTGAGTGGGTATACATGTGATCATGCATTTAGGACTCTCTACAATTATGCTCAAGGTTAACTGCCCAATTTCCTTTTTAAATTTCGCGATGATAAGAATTTCCTGTTTACTTGTTGCAAGTAAATCATGATAAGCTATGACTGTAAATTGTGTATATTTAATTAGAGTTTGGTAGATTGTGATAGCTCTAATCCTGGCTCTAGGACTGTTGTTGAATTTTATTAAGAGTCCAAGGAGGATCATTTGACTACTAAAAACTACATGGATGACTAATAGAACAACTACTTGGAAGCATATTTGTTTTTATTGAGGAGCACTGTTTTACTAGAATATTTTTTTGATAACCATGTTGTCCCAGCTAGCTTGTGCACACCTCCTCTAATTCCACGCGAGACCTGCCACCTCCCACTAACAACAAGAGGTAACTCTATCCACCAAGGTTAGGCCAGATGGGAAGAAATTACCTAGTGTTTCTCAACCTGAGACCTCATGTTTCTAGACCCACGTCATTGGACACTAGGCCACACAGTTGGTTGCTCAGTGTTCTACTGGACTGACAGTGGGAAATGGCAAAAACATCAAATCTGGACTGGTCGGATATTTGGATACTAAAAGATGAGCTTCCTTCTTTGTATAGTTTGGCTATAAATAGGAAGTGTATAGCTGGTTGTTTCTCTAATACTAGATGATATCTACAACTTAGAAGAAACGTTAAAGATTAGGAGATTCCTTTGTTATTTTTCAAGAAAAAAAAGGAATTGGGAAACTGATTAGTTTAGTCTCCCCATTTATGGTGTTGAACATTCGATAACCTCCTTTCTAGACCTTCTTTCCCATCATTGAGCCTCATAAGCCATTTGAAAAGTAGGCTTTTATTATGAAGCTTGGGATGTTTCACTTCAACGCCATCTCTTAGTTATTCATCACCACACTATGCAACTTAACTGTAAGCCATTTGATAAGTAGGCTTTGTTTTGAAGTGAGGGATTTTTCACTTCAACACCATCTCTTATTTATTCATCACCACTCTTTGCAACTTAAATATGCATCTTTCGATCAATAGCATTACCTTCCCAAAGGAGATTGCTTCTCAACTTGTTCATTCTTTTCTCCAGTGTGGAAGGAAAGTGAATAAGGGACATCAAGTATTTAGGCATGTAATCGAACACACTATTCACCAAAGTGGATCTACCACCAAAGGACAAATGCTGTTTCTTCTGTGGAGCTGATATTATCTCACGTCTGTCTTGGACTCCCTGCCAGATCCCTTCACTAAGAGGTAGACCCAAATAAGTTGTAGGAAAATAATCTATTTTGCACCCAGGTAGTTTAGAGCGCTCTAGAATATTGTTTTCTACATTTAAAGCAAAAATAATGCTCTTGACCAGGTTAATGTTAAGGCCAGACACTGCTTGAAACGCCAGTAAGATAATTCTGAGATGCAAAGCTTGTTTAGCTATCTATCAGCTTACCATCAGTGTGCAAACCCCTAATCCATCCAAAAAAATTTTCTTTACTCTCTTTAACATGAGACTTAGTGCTTCCATTATCATTATAAACAGATAAAGTGAAAGAGAATCACCTTATCTCAGGCCTCTCAGTGACTTAGAAAATCCTTCTGGATTCCCATTAATACAAAAAACAGAGAACCTGACTGTTGATATACATGTATTTATCCATTGGATCCACTTGTTCCTGAACCCCATTTAACTTCATTATATGAAGTAAAAATGACCATTCACAGACATATGCCTTCCCTAAATCCAATTTATATTAATACCCTATGCCTGCTTGTCTTCAAATAGTGTTCCATTCATTGGCCCTTCCTTTTATAAAAGCATTCTGATTTGCAGAGTCTAATTTATTAATCTCCAACTTCAACCTTTCTATAAGCACTTCAACCTTTCTATAAGAACTTGACAACTTGTAAACACTTAACCAAATTGATCTGCCTTTAGTATTTTATTTCCACAACACCTTTCTTTTTGGGAACAAAAGCAATAAATGTGACATTTGAACCCCTACCAGAAGCACCTTCACTGTGAAAAACCCAACAGTTCCCATAATATCATACTTCACAGTAGACTAACACTTATGAAAGGTCATGTTAAGGCCATCGGATCGAGGAGCTCTGTCTCCCAAAAGATCATGGTAAAGCCATTGGTTAAGGAGCTTTGTCTTCCATAAATTGCTTTTATCAATGCTTCCACTTTGTGCATAGTGAAGGATCTTTGCAGACATCATGCTTTTCACCTCCTCATTCTTTGTGAACAGCTTCCCGTAAAAGCCCGAAATGTAATCTTTAATCTTCTTGTCTTCAACCTCAATCTTGTCAATAACGTTGTATCTCATGTGGGCATTGGTTATCTATGTTGCTCGGACTCGGCTGTTTTGCCGCCGAACCCGTCTCGACACGAGACTGAGGCGGGGACGGGTGCTTCCGCTGTCTCCGATTCGGTTAAATAATTTCGGAGACGTTGACCAAACTAAAGAAGAAATTTGAGGGGAAACATGGAATAATTAACCGGCGACTAACTGAAAAAAATCCCGACCAACGACCACCGGAACAGAGATGGCGTTGTCGACGTGCCACCGCAGCTGCTGTCGCCGGGAACCATCGTCGCCGTCGTCGTACCACTTCAGTCGTCGTCGTACCACTTCAGTCGTCGTCGTCAGTCATCCATTTCTCCCACCTTAGTCGTCGTCGGCGTTGGACACAGTGACACTGTTTTATTCGTTTGTGTTCTTAATAATATATATTAATATTAATACTAACAATATATATATTTTTTAATAAAAAGTAATTTTTTAAATAAAAAGTAAAAGTATACTTTGGTAGCACTCAGCAGTATGTCGATTTATTATGATATACTTTGACAGCAGTATACTTACTTTGACAGCTTTACGTCAGTTTAGATTCTTAATTATACTTATTTTTTATTTTTTGGTAAATAAACGTGAGTTATAATTTTGGAAAAAGTTTCTAATACAAATACTATTCCTAATTGAAAGTAAAATCAATGAAAAAAGTAACTAAAAATAGTAAAGTAACTAAAAAAATAAATTCGAATCCCTGTGGGTCAAGGAAAAATAAATTGGGTTAAAATTGGGAAAAGTCTAAAATTATCTTCATCAAAAAAATTTTTAACTTAAAAAATTTGATTATTCTTTATCAAATAAATTGGGAAAAGTTTAATAAAGTATTTTTAGAATATCTGTATAACTCTATATTTATAATGTTTGATTTTTTTAGCTGAATCCCCACACCCGTATCTATACTCGGATTCGCACCCCCGAATCTTAAAATTTATATTTTGACGAATCCGACTCTCGGATCTGCACCTGTCGCTGAATCCCCACACCCGTATCCATACTCGGATTCGCACCCCCGAATCTTAAAATTTATATTTTGATGAATCCGACTCTCGGATCTGCACCTGTCTCGGATACCTGCACCCGAGTCCGAGCAACTTAGTTGGTTATTTTATGAAAGAACTTTGTATTCTTACCAACTTCTTTAATCCACAAACATCTTGATTTTTGACTCCAAGATGTTTCTTCAGCTCGTTCGATCTCTTCAAACTGCTTGATAAGGTTGAATTCCTCAGTTTCCAACTCACATTTCTGTTAACCTCCATGAATCATGTATCAGTTTAGAAAGTAGAAACTGAGCAGCCACATTTTTTGTTCAATATAAAGTCTGCTTTCTGGATAGCCTCATCGTTGGTACACTTTATTATGTCTAGCATTTGTCTGGATCTCTTGTTTGGTTTGAGATTTGTATGTTAGTGTAAGGATAACTGTGAAATTTGGAAGATCTCTAGTTTTAGAAACCCGTATCTGTATTACAAGATATATTATTGAGTATTGAAATGAACTGAAATCCAATTAGAGTGGGATGGACATGGAGAATTCATATAGCCGAACTTAACTAGTTATAATTGAGGTGTATTTATAATTATATTTATTAGCCACTTGGCCTACATCTTAGGTTTGTTGACTATTGGTTGGGAATATTAACATATTATTATTTGTACAGAAAATGGTGTTACTTGTTTATATACATATCAATCTATTCTACTCCCTTTGTTGAGTAGTCTGGGTTTACTGTTTTCTCTTTATTCAGGAAGAAATGGAATATTGTAGGCTTGGGGATATCTCCGATCTGTTTTGAAGTGCTACTGAGATTGCAGATTTTAAACTAGAATTTGTGTTACAGGAATTAGGTGTCACGGACATGCATTTTCTTCAAGATCAGTACCTTCAACTACTATTCCTGTCATTTTAGCTGGACTGCTTGGAGGTTGGGTCCTGGATGTAGCTTATGCAGATTCTGATGAGGTCAGCATGCATTATTGATGTTAAGTTTTGTCCATAGGTGGTTATATCACGCCTTTATAGTTCATGGGTTCGATCCGTGGAAGCAGCCACTAATGCTTGCATTAAGGTAGGCTGTGTACAATACATCCCTTGGGGTGTGGCCCTTCCCGGAATCCTACTAAACGCGGGATGCTTTGAGCACCGGGCTGCCTCTGTAATTATGATTAATCTAGCACACTCACTAATTTCATGTAAGCTTTCGTAGGTGCAAATGATAATCCTTTTGAATGCAGGAAATGCGCTAGTCACTAATAAGATATTTGGTGTTCTATGTTGACACAATAATAATAATTTGAGAAGCAGTACTGATTTAACTTGCCCTTCTATAGGTCAGTCCAAAAGTTCCGCCTTCTGATTCTCCTCCAATTCCAAGCCACAGTCCCCTTGAAGAAACAGCAAAAAAGGAGAGACACAGATTAGAGAACTTGCTCAAGAGAAAAGGAGTGAAGCATGGTTCTTATCCCCGTTTTACTGTTGCCGTAAAGGGTCAAAAGGTTATTCTCTTGCATTTCCTTCTAGATAGTAGAAGCTTAGCGTTTTGTTTTATTGATTCTGCAATATGGCTGGGTTTTCTTTCTAGCAGGTCACTGTCAAGTTCCAAGTTCCTCCAACCTGTGAAATTCCACTACTAATTGCAAGCCTTGTTTCACGACTCGGAGTAAAACTTGAAGATCCTAGTGCAGCATCAAATATGATGTTACGTGCTTGGGACAGGTTAGTTAAGCATTGCTTTGCCGATGTCTGATCATATTGCACCAATATTACAGTTCCTGTCATTTGGAAAATTTAAATGCTTTTTGATATTCATAGCCTATTGTGTTTGCTTCATCTATTTGAATATTAGTCTCCTTAAAGTTTTTTCTGTCCATCACAGTGGGGTTGCTTGGCAACTGGCACTTAGCCGTCCCCAAATGAAAAATGGAACTGCAGGGGAGCAGTCTGATGGAAGGGATACAAATCCTTATGATGAAGATTTATGCATTCTCATATTTCGTCCACTCATTAGCGCCGACAGAGCTGTACAGTTCCTGTGACTTTTGAACCATGCTTTGTTGGAATCACTTGCATTACTGTGCTTTTTCTGGCTTGCAAATTACAACCTTCCTAATATTGGAAATTAATGAGAGTTTCTGCAATTATGGCAGGAAATTGAGTTTATGAAGCCCGGGAGCTTTACTGATGAGGAGCTTGATGCTTTGGTATCTGTGCTACAATTTACAGTACAGCCAAAAGACTTAAGATCAAGAGGAGATGCAGGACGAGTTCCTTCTGCAGATAAAACAGTTACTACTCTAGAATCTCTGGGAGTAAAAATCTTTGGCATTAATGCGTCCACTAGTGGTAATCCAAAAGCTAATATTGCCTGGGAGAATATTGCTGGATATAATCAACAGAAACGGTAACTGACCCGCTCTGAATCATCACATCTGTGCATTTTCTACAACCCTGGTTCAAGATGAAGAATTTATCTTGTTCTCCATTAACCAAATGTTAAACTAGAGATAAGACATGCGAGTTTGGATTAGTCTCTTTTCCCTGAAAGGTAGATAATATGTATTATCTAGACGGTGGAAATGTGTCTTCCTCTTTTAGTTTCTTCCCTCTCAACCTTCATCTTTTCACCCCAACCAACCATAATTCCTTCTAAAAAAAAAAAACCTTATGGTTGGGTGGGGTGAATAGATGAAGGGAGAGAGGGAAGAAACTAAGAGGAAAATTTGTTTTGTTTTCTGAAAAGTTAGTGGGATTGACGTCAAAAAAGAGCATTACGGAAGTAGTGTGGTTACTCCCAAAAGATTACAGGGAGAATAGAGGAAAAAATCTTACTTCCTATACAAAAAAATTTATGAATTGTGACAGTGTTTCAGCTTATTTACCCATTCTAATCTACACCAAAAGGATAGCAACATAAAACAATCCTATTTTACTTTCATTACAGATGTTCTGTTCATCTCCAAAACATATTCTGTTTCGTTCTTTCCATATAAATCACAAACCGCAAGCAGGAATTGTGTACCAAGTCTCCTTTAACTTCTTGTTTAAACCCTTTTGTTCAAGCATAAAGAAAATCTTTAGTTGTTCTTGGCATGGCATTTCATGTCAAGAGGTTGAACCAGTTTCCAAATTTCAGAGGTGACGGAACAATGCAAAAACAATTGATTATTGGATTCAGCTTTTTCTCCACACAAATGACATCTGTGACTAACTGCTTACCCCTCCACATAGAACACATAACCTGAAACAGGCACATAAAATCAGCTATTGGACATGAAAAATTCTCAGGCACTTTCGGGCGGGGGAGGGAGGGGGGAGTGAAATCTCTTTTCTGGACCACCGGTTTTCTTCCGGAGATCCTTTCAGTTTTTTTTATTAATCAACTCCTTTGATTAATCTAAAAACTGTAGCAGTATAATGGGGGAAAATAGGATCTATTTTGCAGTTGGATTCAAGTTGTATGAGGAGGGGTGCTGAGGTTACGTTGGTTCGGGCACGTGATGAGGAGGGGTGCTGATGCGCCAGTGCGGAGGTGTGAGACACTGGCTATGGATGATTTTAGGCGTGGGAGAGGTAGGCCGAAGAAATATTGGAGGGAGGTGATTAGGCATGATATGGAGCAGTTACAGCTTACGGAGGACATGACCCTTTATAGGAATGTACGGAGGATGCAGATTAGGGTAGAGGGTTAGGGGGTGGGAGGGGGTCGGTAACAGCAGGGGAGTGTTCTGTAGTTGTGTCTGAAGTTTCTTGATAGTAGGTGTTGAGTGTTGTCTATGGTTTCAGATTTATAGTTTTAGTATTATCTTGTGGCTAGCGTTGTTAGTTTATTTTGCATACGATACAAGTTTATATGCTTTTATGTATTGTGCTTGTTATATTGTTATTGATTCTAAGCCGGGGGTCTATCGGAAACAGCCTCTCTACTTCATCTGAGGTAGTGGTATGGACTGCGTGCACTCTACCCTCCCTAGGTGGGACTACACTGGGTATGTTGTTTGTTTGTTTATTCAAGTTGTATGACATTACCAGGCTCGTCGCTAGAGCTGAAGTTTGGTTTGAATGGGTAGAAGGAAGGAGAAAACCTGATATGAAGAACCACTTTTAGCCGGAAAACCATGGAATGGCTGGTTTTTGTGTTGCGGGAGGCATCAAAAGATTCTGGTGCATATACAGGTTTGGAAGATTTATAAGTATAATGACAGTTCAAGGAGGAAACAGATTTGTCATTATTATTCCAGTGGTTAAATTCAATGATGGATGGGGCGATATTGCATTTAAGGTTGAAAACTTCATTAAATAATACAAAGGAGGTTTTATTACAAACATTCCTAAGAAGGTAGACCCGAAGGTCCCTTATGCTGAATCAGTTAGGACCTAGCAAATAACAGACAAAGGAATCTTCTGACCTTCGAATCGACACCATCAATGAAACTATTAGCACTTCTGAAGGTGCAGAAAATCATGTTAATGGTCTGTTGGGAAGATGTGTTATTGGAAGCTTCAGATGCAGATCTCAAGGATAAACCAACTTTAGCAGATATTCGGAGATGGGCGGTGAATATTTGGAAGAATGCCTTTGGTATTAATATTTACGTAATGGGGGGATGCTTCTTTCTATTTGAATTTCCAAACAAGCATATGGGTGAACACATTTTTCAGGCGAGTGGTGGTGGAAGCATCCGAAGATCCACTTGGAATGGTGGTGGTTTCCAACTGCTGTATGTTGTACTCGTCGGAAAAATTCGATATGGATCAGAGCAATGCGTTTACCACTTCATACGTGGACGGAGAAATTCTTCGAAGGTATTGGCAATTATTGTGGAAGATGGCTGGAAACAGAGGAGGAAACCTCTTTTAAAAAACACGTGAAATTGGCACGAATAAGGATCAAAAGAGATCGTGACTTAGTCCCAAAGGAGGTGAAGATAACAGATAATGGTCTCACCTTTGTCATTCCCATCTGGAACACAAACCATGATGATAGCCAGTGGGGGAGAAACAGGGAAAGCTTTGGACCTTTGGACAAAGAAACCCTATATGGAGGAGGAAAATAAGGTACAAAATTTTTTCATAAAAGGGTACAATCACGTGGGTTGTTCAACAATTCACCAAATTGGAGGTGGGGAATGGAGCAAAAATTAGATTTTAGAGTGATTTATGGACTGACAATGAATGCTTGAAACAATTTTTTTTCTTTATTTCAGTTGTTGCAATAACAAAGATGGAGTTGTAACTGATTTTTTTTTTCTTGAAACTGGTAACTTATATTCCTCAGCATTCAGGGCTATGCTGGCCACCTCCAAAAGTAATTACAAATACGGAAAATACAGAAAAAAACAGAAATATTTACGAAGAACGATTTCCTCTTCTATATTTTGTTCTTTACACCAAAACCCTAAGGAAGTAATTACTATCCATTTAATCTTCCGTATTGAGCATTCTTTTCCTTAAAAAATCCTCTGGTTCCTTTCCTTCCAGATATTCCACCAGATACAATTAGGTACCGTCCTCCACCACTTCTTTTGACTCTTGCTGCCCCCCTTCTGATCCAACAACTCAATAAGTCTGCTGTGTGTTCTGGCATACACCAGTTTAGGCTAGCTAAATTGAAGAATAAAGCCCATACTTGTGTTGTTACTTTGCAATGCAAAAATAAGAGTTTGTTGGTTTCCAGTGCCTCTTTGCAAAGTAAGCATCTAGAAGGTATGTTGATGCCCCTTTTCTATAATGCTTCATGAGTCAAGCGGGCTCTTTTAGCTACCAACCAGACAAAACACTTCACTTTAGTAGGAGCCACACTCTTCCAAACAACACTCCATGGCCCTGTTTTCCTTCCTCCAGTTACAGATAGACCCCACCTATATAATCTATTGACAGAGAATCTTCTATCAGGGTGTTGTCACCATAATAGTCTGTCTGTTTCCAAGTTAGTGCTTCCAACCTTCTGAAGACCAAATTCCATCCTTGTTGAGACCACAACTCATTAATTCTGCTATGAGGATGCACACTGATAGAATAAAGTCCGGGATACAAACTTTGAAGAGATCCTTGACTAGTCCAGTCTTCTTTCCAGAATAAAACCTTTCCCCCTCTCCCAACTTTAACTTTTGTAATAACTTTTAGAGCCAGCCAAAAGCTTCTGAAAGTCCTCCAAACTCCAACTCCATAAGTGGTTGTTACTTCACCTGAACACCATTGCCCTTCTTGGCCGAATTTATGTTGTATCACCTCTTTCCATAGTGCATGCTCCTCTTGGTTGTACCTCCATAGCCATTTGCTTAGCAAACTTTTGTTCTGTAACTTGAGGTTCCTTACTCCCAAACCCCCATAATTCCTGCCTTGTTGAATTGTTGCCCATTTTTCTAAATTGAAACTACTCTTAGTTTTATTTCCTTGCCAGAGGAAATTCCTTGTCAACGCGTCCAGAGTTTTGATCACCCCACTAGGCATAGGGAAAAGGGACATCACATATGTTGGTAGGGAATCTAGCACAGAGTTTATCAAAGTGACTCTACCTCCCAATGGAAGGTACTGAGACTTCTAGAGTGCCAACTTCCTCTCAGTTTTTTCAATAATCCCATCCCAAATAGTAGTTGCTTCATGTTTTCCCCCTAATGGCATGCCTAGATAGACTGGTGGTAGCTTCTCAACCTTGCACCTCAAGATGTTTGCTAGTGTTTGTAATTGTTGAACTTTTTACGGAAAAGATACTGCTTTTTCTCCAGTTAACCTTGAGTCCAGAACAAGCCTCAAAAACTACCAGAATCACCCTTAAATAACACAATTGTTCCTGGTTTGCTTCACAGAACACTATTGTATCATCGGCATAGAGTAAATGTGTCAACTCCATATTCTCATTTGCCCGGTTTGTTATATTGAAGCCTCTAATCCAATTATTTTGCAAAGCTTTCCTCATTAGACTGTCCAATCCCTTCATAGCAGGAATGGAGATAGAGGATCCCCTTGTCTAAGTCCTCTTTCTGCAGGAAAAAAACCTACAAGTTCTCCATTAACAAGGATAGAGAACCTGGTGGTTTTAATACAAAAGTCTATCCAACTGAGCCATCTACTTCCAAACCCCACCTGTCTAAGAGTGTTAATCAGGAACTTCCAATTTAAATGGTCGTACGCTTTCTCAATATCCAACTTGCACATAAACCCCAGGATGTCTCCTCTAATTCTAGTGTCAATACACTCACTAGCAATTAAAGCAACATCCGTTATTTGTCTACCTTTAATAAAGACCATCTGATTTTTGTTCACAAGCTTGCTCTTCACCCTTTTGAATCTCTTTGCTAAAACCTTGGCTATGATTTTGTACACCCCGATGATCAAGCTAATTGGTCTAAAGTCTCTCAGATTATTTGCCCCCACTTTTTTTTGGAATCAAAGCTACAAAGGTAGCATTAAAACTTTTTTCAAATTTCTGGTTAGTGTGGAAGTTGTGGAAGGTCATCATTAGGTCCTCCTTTACAGTTTCCCAAAAAGTTTGAAAAAAAGTCATTGTGTAACCATTCGGGCCAGGTGCTTTGTCTACTTTGTCTACTGCACACATTTTGATCCCTTCTAACACCTCTTCCTCTTCAAAATTTCTTGTAAGCCATTCTTGTTCCTCTGTAGTAATAGTATAGTAATAGTTTGAACATAAAAAATATTCAAATCTGGTCGCCAACTTTCAGCTTCTTTGCAAAGATTTTGATAGAAATCCACAATGGACCTCTTAATTTCTGTAGGATTCGAGGACAGAACCCCATTGATCAACAAAGAATCTATAATGTTGATTCTCTTGTGCGCAGTGGCCATTCTGTGGAAATACTTTGTGTTCTTGTCACCTCCTTTAGGTATGGAGGGAGCAATAACAATAACAATATAGGGATCAATAACAATAGATATGACAGTCAGGGTGGATAGGGTGAAAAGGGGTAGATTGTCATGTATTTTAGTAAAGGGGGTGACAATCCACCCCCATGACAATCCACCCCTTTTCTCTCGAGAATCATCCCCTTTAGGTACTTTGTGACCATGACAATCCAAATTGTACACC
The DNA here is from genome assembly GCA_030864215.1 of Capsicum pubescens. Taxonomy (NCBI): domain Eukaryota; kingdom Viridiplantae; phylum Streptophyta; class Magnoliopsida; order Solanales; family Solanaceae; genus Capsicum; species Capsicum pubescens. The sequence goes on along the minus strand of CM061539.1, from coordinate 37,589,394 downwards.
AGATGCATGCCGGAGCAATTCTCCATCTATCTTTATCTGAAGCTTCCACCCCTAGCTCGTCCCAACTGTGTAGGAGATGTGTGCTCTTGTTAGGCATCGCCCAAACAAAACCTCTGAGACGATGAAAATCCTCCTGAGTTGAGTTGTTATACTACATTGGAGAAACAAATGATTGACCGTCTCAGCCTCCTCCCCACATACATAGCATCTGGAACACACCGAGAACTTTTTCTTCTTGAGATTTTCTTGTGTTAGAACTGCTTCTCTTGCCGGAAGCCAAGTGAAATATGCCACTTTGAAAGGGATTTTCGATTTCTTAATCTGTTTCCAAGGCCATTGTGGAGGCTCATGTCCACCTTGGTTCAAAAACTTATAAGCTGAGCTCACTCACCCTGGAAGTACCTTTGCTATCTTTGATCCACCATAACCTGTCAAGCTCTTCCTCCATTCCTTTAAAACTGTCCAGAGCACTGAAATATTCTGTCACCTTTTCAATTTCCCAATCATTGAAGTTCCTTCTGAACTGGAGATTCCAACCTTGTTTTGTCCAAATGCCAGCTAAGCTAATTTGTTATTGCACTGCCAAGGTATACATACATCTCTAGAAAAAGATTCTTCAAACTTGAAGTGCCCAACCATTTGTCCTCCCAGAAAGTTGTTTTTCTTCCATTACCTGTCCTGACCATTGTATTTTTCGTCAAAAGAGGCCAAAGGATTCTGATGGACCTCCATAGACTTACACCATAAGGTGTGAGAACCTCCTTTGTCACCCACTTGTTTTCCTCTCCATATTTAGCTTTGATTACTTTGCCCTAGTATGCTTAAGGCTCTTAAGAATACCTCCATAACCATTTCAATCTAAGAGCTTTGCTCTGCAGTTTCAAATTTCTTATTGTAACCCACATTGCTTCTTCCCTTGGAGAACCTTTTTTCATTTGACTAGATGTTGCACAGTAGTCACTCTCCTTAATCCCTGTAGAGTCTCTCTCCTTAATCCCTTTCCAAAGGAAATTCCTCCTAATCTTGTCTAGTCTATGAATCACTCCATCACTCTATTAGGAATGGGAAAGATAGACATCATATAGGTTGGAAGGGTATCCAAAACTGGATTAATGAGAGTGACTGCCTCCCAGGTACATGTCCAGCTTGCTGACTTCTTCTCGCACTTTCAATTACTGCATTCCAAATGTTCAAAGCTTTTGATTTGGCACCTTAAGGCATTCCTAGATAAATGGTAAGCAGAGAACCTACTTCCCCTCCCAAAATTCTAGACAACTCCACCATATTTGGGATTTCATTGATTGGGAACATCTGATTTTTCTCCAATTGATATGAAGGCCAGAGACACCTTCAGAAAGTACTAGTATTAATCTTAGAACCAGTAATTGCCCTTCATCAGCATCACAAAAAATTTAGGTATCATCGGCATGTTGTAGATGAGTAACTTCCATGCTGCCGTTTGAACTTGAGGTTTAAGTTGTAGCTACCTCAAAACCCCTGAGACATCCATTCTCTCTAGCCACCTTTACCATGTTATTTAGGCCCTCCATGACAATGATAAATAAGAACGGGGATAGAGGATCACCCTCTCTCCAGCCCCTTTGAGCAGGGAAAAAACCTTCAGGTGATCCATTAATAAGAACTGAGAATCTGACAGTGGAAATACATTATCTTACCCAATGAATCCACCTCCTTCCAAATCCCATACAAGCTAGCATTCTCAACAAATTATCACAACTTGCATGATTGCAAGCCTTCTCAATGTCTCGTTTGCACAAAATTCTTGCTTTCCCTTGAGTGATTCAGGAAATTAAGATGGCATCCATTATTTGTCTGTTTTTAATGAAAGCCATTTGCTGGACATCTACCAGTTTGTCAACAACTCTCTTCAATCTTTCTGTAAGCACCTTTGAAATTAGCTTGTAAACACAGCCTATAAGACTGATGGGCCTAGAGTCTCTCAGTTCTTTGACTCCCGTCTTCTTTGGGATCAAAGCAATGCATGTTGCGTTGAAACTCCTCTCAAAGATGCCATGGTCATGGAAGTTCTTGAAAGTGTCTATGATATCCTTTTTCACTACTTCCCAACATTTGACGAAAAAGCCCATTGTGTATCCATTTGGGCCTGGAGCTTTATCCATGGCACACATCTTTAGACATGAAAGTACTTCTTGTTCCTCAAAATCCTTTTGTAGAGCATCACTTTCAGCTTCAGTAATCACCACAGTTGATCATATTACTATTAGGTCTCCTCTCTGTATTTTCTGAATATAACCTCTGATAGAACCCAATAATCTCCGTTTTCAATTTTCTCTGGATCCCTCACTGGTTCATCTCGAATCACCAACTTGTCTATGTTGTTGCTTCTTTCATGTGCATTTGCCACTTTGTGGAAATATTCGGTATTTCTATCCCCCTCTTTCAACCATAATGCTCTTTATCTTTGTCTCGATGCAATTTCTTTGTTTTTAAGGTGCTCTTCATAGTTCATAAGTAGATGCCTTCTAAGCTGACTCTTCTTCTGTTAGGAGTCTGATTTCCATCTCTTCATCCAGGGTGGCTAATTGACTAAGAAGTTGAGCCTTTTGCATTCCCAGATTTCCCATAGCTCCACTCCTTTAATTTCCTTTAAGGGCTTTTAACTTACACCCAAGGATGAATAGACTCATAACAACATTTATCCCCCCCCCCCACACGCGCGTTCTCTTTCTAGTCTGCAATTTGGAGCATAAACTCATGTAATACGGCAGTTGAAATCTTGTAACATTGCCTTGAACTTGCAAGTAAGAGTGTGAGAGCCAACTTCCAGTACTTCACCTTTCCATGATCTTCTGTCCCATAACATTAAAAGGACCCCACTGGTACCACTAACTTGCAAACATGCATATTTAAGCCATCTACCACCCGAAATTTCCTTTCTCATATCTTGAATCTCCCCCTCTAATTTGGATTCCTGCAAAACAGACTATGTTTGCATTCTAGTTGAAGATTAGACTCTTCACAATTCTCCTCTATCCCTACTATTCAGATTCCAGTTGAAGATTAAACTCTTCTCAATGCTCCTCTTATCCCTACTATTCAGACTCCTCATATTCCATGACACAAGTTTTGCCTTCATTGTAAAGGTTTGCTTTCTTTCCCCTCTCGTTTCCCTTCACATTTGAAATTTAAGTCAACAGATGCAAGTCTTTTGAGCTCCTGTAGCCCCTTATATCTAGGCCTCTTGATAGTGGAGTCATTCTCCAGCTTTCTAGCTTGTTTGGAACTTTCTATTTGCATAAGAAGTTCTTGCGTCTCCTCATGCCCCTGAAAATCGATCCCACACACTTTCCCCAACTTGATTAAATTCTCTCTCACCCATGCAGATGTCTCTCTCCTTTTGAATTGCTAGACTCTGATCATGTTGAATTGGTTCGACATTCTCCACCAACCGCTCTTCAATTTGCATATCATTCTGCATGTTAGCGATGCTGGTTTGGTTTTCAATTTCCAAAACCCTAGCTGTCTCGTCGATGCTAATCTCCATCACCTTCGCTTCAGAGAGATATTCCGGAGCATCTCATGAGTCTGAGGCAGTAATTTCATGGTCTACATGTCTCTCCCCAGTTGCGTTGATTAGTTCTGTTAAGTCTCCCTTTAGAACTGAAACTTGTTCGTTTGTTTCTAGAAGAAAAGGGTCAAAGAAGCCTTCGACACTTGGGCCTATAAGTCATTAAAAATGACATTTGCTTTATCAAGCCCAAAGGCCCAAAGTTCTTCTGTTTGTCACCTCGGCCCAAAGACTTTTTTAAATAGACTTGGCTCTCCACCTCTTTAGCACGTGACTTTGGGGCTTTATTCAAAAAAAGCCCAGCTGTCAAGTAGTTGTGGAGGAACAGGGGAGTCAGATATGGGCAATTGGAGGCTAGTGGCACTTGGGGGTGGGCGCGTGGGGGATATAATGTTGTGGGACAGTAAAATATGGGAAGGGGAGGTCGTGGAGGTTGGCTTCTCCACTCTGACTTGTAGCTTCAAGTCTAAAGTTAGGGATTTCAAATGGCACTTGACAGGGCTCTATGCCCCAAACTATAACAGGGAGAGACAAGAAGTTTGGGGGGAGATCGGGGCAACAAGGGATCTTTTTTCAGGGCCATGGGTGGTAAGAGGAGATTCTAATATTGTCAAATTTGCATCAGAGAAAAGGAGTTGTGCCAAAACTTCTATCTACATGAATGATTTTTCTGATTTTGTTGGAGATATGGAGTTAATTGATCCACGTTTGGAAGGGTAAGTTACACTTGGAGAAGGGGACTAATCTGGAAACTTCCTCCAAAATTGATAGATTTTTTTATTCGTCAGAGTGGAGTGATGTATTCAGCAATATCAAACAAGAGACTCTTCCGAGAATTGTCTCTGATCACACTCCAATTGTGTTACAAAATGGCTGATGGGAACATACATGTGAGAAATAATGGAGAAAAATATTATTGAATTGTGTGCTTACATAATTACATCGAGACCCTATGTATAGACACTATAGTACAATCTTTTTCCAAGTAGGATTTTTATATACTATTTCTTTTTCTTCTCATATTCTAGCATTCCCTCTCAAGCTGGTGCATATAAATCATATGTACTTAGCTTGTTACAAATGTAATTAATACGAGCACCGGTGAGAGACTTGGTGAAGATATTTGCTAGTTCATCACTTGACTTCACAAATTTTGTAACAATATCTTCTAAGAGTATCTTTTCTCTCACAAAGTGACAATCAATCTCTATCTGTTTAGTCCTCTCATGAAACATTGGATTTGATGTGATATGTAGGGCTGCTTGATTATCACACACAAGTTCTATTTACCGTTTCTCTAAATTTTAGTTCTCTCAGCAACTGTTTGATCCAAACTAGCTCACAAGTTGCTAAAACCATTGCTCGATATTTTGCTTCCGCACTAGATCGAGCAACCACACTCTGTTTCTTACTCTTCCAAGACATCAAATTACCTCCTACTAAAACACAATATCTGGAGGTAGAACGTCTATCAGAGGGTGATCCTTCCCAATCAGCATTTGTGTATTTGACCTCGATCTTCAAAGAGTAGTCTTTTGGCTGGAGCTGACTTTATATATCACAGAATACGAACAACTGCATCCTAATGACTATCATAGGGGGAAGTCATAAACTGACTTACAACACTCACAGGAAAGGATATGTCAGGTCTAGTCACAGTGAGATAATTCAACTTTCCAACCAACCGCCTATACCTTTCAGGATCACTGAGTGGCTCCCCCTGTCTTGCCAGAAGTTTAACATTTGGATCCATAGGAGTGTCAATGGACCTACATCCCATCATTCCTGTTTCCTCAAGAATGTCTAAGGCATACTTGCGTTGAGTAATAACAATACCTGATCTGGACTGAGCAATCTCAATACCCATAAAATATTTCAGTTTGTCGAGGTTTTTCGCCGGGAAATGTTGAAAGAGATGTTGCTTCAATTTAGTGATACCATCTTCATCATTGTCCGTGATAATGATATCATCAACGTAAACCACCAAATAAATACACAGATTTGGTTGAGAATGTCGATAAAACACTAAGTGATCAGCTCCACTACGGATCATGCCAAACTGCTGAATTACTGTGCTAAACTTTCCAAACCAAGCTCAAGGAGACTATTTCAGACCATAAAGTAACCTGCGCAATCGACATACAAGGCTACTAGACTGCCCCTAAGCATCAAAACCAGGTGGTTGCTCCATATAGACATCTTCCTCAAGATCTTGCAGAAAAACATTCTTAATATCCAACTGATAAAGAGGCCAATGACGAACGACAACAATGGATAGGAAAAGACGAACATATGCTATTTTAGCCAATGACGAACAACAACTTTGCCTATTTTTCCTTTCTGCTAAACCGTGCTATACCGTTCTGCTTGGGTGTATGGACATGCTGTCTGGTGAATAATTCCTTGATGAGTCATAAACTCTTGAAACTGGGAGGATAAGTATTCTAAGGCATTATCACTACGAAAAGTACGAATAGAGACATCAAATTGATTTTGTATATCAACACAAATTTTTTTGAATATAGCAAATAACTGAGAACGATCTTTCATTAGGAAAACCAAGTGCAATGTGAAAAATCATCAATGAAACTAACAAAGTAAAGAAATCCTAAGGATGAACTGACTCTACTAGGACCCCAAATATCTGAATGAACTAATGAGAAAATAGACTCTGAATGACTCAATACTACGTGAAAATGTAGATGGGTGTATTTCCCAAGTTGACACGACTCACAATCTAATGTGGATAAACTAGACAAACTAGGTACCATCTTTTGTAGCTTGGATAGACTCGGATGTCCTAAAAGTTTGTGAACAAAGTCTGGAGGGTCTGTAACGAAGCATGATGTGAAGGAATTTGAAGAGGTAAGATGGTAAAAGACTTGTGATTCATGTCCCGTGCCAATCGTTTGTCCCGTACTGCGTTCCTGCATTAGAAAAGAATCATAAAAAAAGTTATACTACAATTAAGGGCACGTGTTAAATGACTAACCGATGCAAGATTAAAAGGACAATCAGGGACATAAAGAACAGAGTTTAGAGTGACAGAAGATGGGCTTTGGCTTGTTCAACTCCTTCTGGTTTTGTTCGGATCCCATTGGCTAAAGAAATAGGTGGAAGAGACTCTGAATAAATAATATCAGACAGAAGTGACTTGTTGCCAGAAATATGACCAGAAGCACCTGAGTCCACAACCCATGATCCAAAGGTAGGAGATTGTGTAGTTGAGACTATTGATAGAGATGTATGCTTACTTGCTCGATACTAAAGATACTTATGATATTCCTTGTCAGATAAATACACCCGTTGATCACATATGGTGATAGACTGAGCAACATGAACATTTTGAGATGGTAGACTATGCAAAGAATAACATATTCCACGAGTATGTCCAAGCTTATTACAATAACTACATTTAGATTGAGAATAGCATACATCACGAGTATGCCCAAGCCTTTTACAATAACTACACTTAGGTCGAGATCTTCAAAATCGACCTCCCCCTCGACGATTCTTCATGGACTCTGATGTTTGATTTTCTGATCTCCTCATTAAGGATTCAGATTTAATCACAGGATTAAATTGAGCAAAAGTCGGTCTCCAAAAAATATTGGGCCAGTCACTGAAAAATGGTTAGTAGCCGAAAAAAAATGAATTTGATTGTCGGAATCAAGAAATAGCTATAGGTACAACCTTGGAATGAAGGGGCGACTTCACTGAAAAAGAAATCTGGCCGGAATATATTGCACGCGCCGACGCGTGATGTGTAGGTATGAAACTTCCGGCGGCGCGTGACGGTGCATGGCTCACCAGAGATGAGATTCGGTCACTGGGGTTTGCTCGCGTGAGCGTTTCACACCTCATGGTAGTGTTGGTTTTCATACACAACACTTATAAAATACACAACACTTATAAAATAGACGAGGGCTCAAACTAGACTTGACAGTTACCGAAAATCGAAGCACGAGGACCGTCTTATTGAGTTTTTTTTCCAGTATGTTTCTCACCAAACCTGCTCTGATACCATGTGAGAAATAATGGGGAAAAATATTATTGAATTGTGTACTTACATAATTACATCGAGACCTTATTTATAGACACTATAGTACAATCCTTTTCCAAGTAGGATTTTTATATACTATTTCTATTTCTACGCATATTCCAACAATACCAATCCTACTTCAAGTTTGAAAGTTGGTGGTTCGGGACTAAAGGTTTCAACGGAAAGGGCGAAGAATTGGTGGGTCTCTTTTGAAGTCGAAGGAAGACCAGATTATATTTTAGCTACTAAGCTAAAAGCTATGAAAAGTAAGCTCAAAGACTGGAGTGCTAGCACTTATGGGAATCTGGAGAATAGTAAAAATTTGATACTTAGCCAGATTGCAGATTTGGACTTTATTCAACAACATAGAAGTCTAAATGAAGAAGAGGCAATCAAGAAAGCTAATCTTTGTATGGAATTTGAAGAATTTGCAAAGAGGGAAGAGATAGTTTGGAGACAAAGATCTAGAACTTTGTGGATCAAACAAGGGGATAAAAATACTACATTTTTTCAGAGAATTGCAAATGCTCATAGGAGGAATAATCATATTGACAAACTGGTAGTTGAAGGGGAGGAAATTGAGGAGGCGATTCTCCTTTTATTTGAATCTTTATTCTGAAACTGGGAAATGGAGACGAGCCTATAACATGAATTTGAACATGCTATCAGTCCAGAGGAAAATCAGGAAATGGAGAAACCTTTTGAAGAGAGGGAGGTGTTGGATGGATTAAAATTGTGTGCAGTGGATAAAGCTCCGGGTCCTGATGGTTATACTATGGGATTTTTTGTCAAATGTTGGGAATTATCAAGTTTGATATCATGGAAACAGTCAATAGTTTCCATTCCCATGAACTTTTTGAAGAGACTTTTAATGTCACTTACATGGCTTTGATTCCGAAGAAGGATGGAGCCAAGGATTTGAAGGACTTCAAACCCATCAGCTTAATAGGGAGTGTATACAAATTGATATCCAAAATCCTAACTGAAAGATTGAAGAAGGTGATGTACAAGCTGGTAGATACACAACAAGTGGCTTTCTTGAGAGGAAGACAAGTGATGTTGTTCTCGTTGCTAATGAGCGTCTCGATTCCAGATTAAAGGAAAGTGCTCCGGGCATCATGTGCAAATTAGATATTGAGAAAGCATATGATCATTTAAATTGGATCTTTTTACTTGGAATTTTGCAGAAAATGGGGTTTGGAGGCAAATGGATTAGATGGATAAATTTTTTGTATAAACACAGTTAAATTTTCTATTCTGATTAATGGATGGATCACCTGAAGGCTTCTTTCCTTCTCAAAGAGGATTGAGACAAGGTGACCCTCTTTCTCCTTTCCTCTTCATTCTGGCAATGGAGGGGCTTAATAAGATGGTGAAGAATGCACAGAGTAATGGCTGGTTAAAAGGTTTCAAAGTGGTCAAGGAGCAACCAGTAAGAGTGGAGATTACACATTTGCAGTATGTAGATGATACTTTAATTTTTTGTGAGGCAGAAGAGGAGCAAATGAAGGCTTTAAGATTTATACTAGTCCTATTTGAAGCAATTTCTGGCCTACACGTCAATTGGAGGAAAAGTTGGATTTTTCCAGTAAATGAGGTGTCAGGGATACAACAACTGGCAGGTACTTTGGGTGGGAAGATAGGGTGCTTTCCAACTGTGTATCTAGGGATGGTCCTGGGAGCCAAAAGCAAATCTAAAGTCATCTGGAATGGTGTTTTGGAAAGATGTGAAAAAAGACTGACTAGGTGGAAATCTCAGTACTTATCTCTCGGAGGAAGGTGGGTTACAATTAATTCGGGATTAGGTGCGCTACCTACTTATTTGATGTCTTGTTCCCCTCTTCCCAGTAATGTTAAGGAAAGATTAGATAATCTTAGGAGGAACTTTTATGGCATGGAAACAGTGAGAGGAGAAGGATCCATCTGGTTAAATGAAAACTTCAATCCTTTCCAAAAAACAAGGTGGTCTGGGAATCAGAAATCTGAAGAATCAAAACAAAAGTCTACTGATGAAAATGGCTTAGGAGAGTACCAAAGGATAAGCAAACTTTGTGGGCTACTGTGGTGATGGCTAAATATGGAAAGGAGGGATTTTGGAAGACCAAAGGGGTAACCAGCCCATATGGAACTAGTTTGTGGAGATCAATTTGGAATTTGTGGCCTGAATTTGCACGAAAGATCAGCTTCAATGTTAAGGATGGTAGGAAGATAAATGTTTTGGGAAGACAACTGGTTGGGAAACGACAGCTTGAAGCAGTTATACCCCCACATTTTTAACTTGAACCAACAGCAGAGTGCCACCTTGAATGAAGTTTGGTCCACACAGGGATGGAATTTGACTTTTAGAATACTGATGCAAGACTGGAAAATAGACACATTGGCAGATTTCTATGGCACATTAGATCAATACAATGGAGTACAGGTAGGGGAAGATACACTCAGGTGGAGTACTCATAGTACATGCAGTTTTACAGTAACCTCTGCTTACAAGGATCTGAATCAAGTGTTATCACAGCCGAATCTATTGGCCATGGAATTAATATGGAGAGTAAAACTTCCATATAAAGTTGCCATTTTTACTTGGTTGGTGGTGAATGACTCAGTTTTAACTCAGGAGAATCTAAGGAGAAGGGGATTTCATTTGTGCTCAAGATGTTATTTTTGTGGGCAGAATCCAGAGACAGCTGACCATATGTTTTTACATTGCAAAGCTTTAGAGGTATAAGGTGGACAATGCCAGGTAGAACATTTGATGCACTAGTAGCAGCACAAACAAAGATAGATGGAGAGTTGTCCTTGCAACAATTTGGTGGACATTTTGGAAGGAAAGGAATTCTAGGTGTTTTGAAGGTACTAGTAGCTCCTTATAAAGGATTAAGATGAATTGTATTCTTATGTTGTGTTCTTGGTGGAAATCAGAGTATATAGATGATCCTATATCTATTATAGACATCCTAGGGTCCTTATGAGATGATATAGGGTGTAGGTGGTTTTTGTTTCTAGCTTATTGTTTTGGGTTTGGATCCACTGACGTAAACACTCCATTTTGGCTCCTGATACAAACCAGCCAACAATGGATACAAAACCAGCCACAAACACGACAACAAGATGAACAACAAGAAGCTACAGATTCAATACAAAAACCGAGAACAAGATAGACAACAAGCAATAACGATAAATGGATAGATAACTTGACATACAAATGCACAAATCTAAGAACCAAAATGTGTATCAAACATTAAGAACCAAAGATTCTTACAAGCAACACCAAGTTCTTACAAAGACCTCAAGGGAACCGGAATTTCCAAGCAACCTCCGTTTCTAAACTGGTAACCAACAAAAGTGATTCCGCACTTGCCACAAGTGAATCCACACTTGCAAGACACTCTCAAAGAGTTTATCTCTCAAAATATAATCCAAGTTGCTGAAAAATGAACTAAGAGGAGCTATTTAAAGTCTTGTCCTAAACTTATTACATAATAAAAGACCAAAAGGCCCTTAATGAGGCTTTACAAAAGGGGTGGCCTTGGAGTGTATACATGGGGCGTCTTTGGAGTGTTTGAAGTCTTTCTTCACACTTCAATGCTTGTTCTCTTGGTTAGGCATCGAAGGCAAGCCCCAAGCTGGAGTCTTTATGCGTTGGCCTCCCACGGTGTCATCGAAAGCTATGACGCCCCTTTGACTCGTATCATCCTCCCCTTCTTGAAAAGGATTCGACCTCAAATCCGAACTTTGCAAAACCAATGGAAAGACAAACATACACAAACTCCTCATGGCATGAGGGTTAGGGTTAGTACAAACAATCATAGCATCATGCCAAGGTTGCACACACTTCACATATAGCCAAACATTCTTCGAGACATTGGAAAGAAAGTCGACATTTAGAGTGCAAAGGATTCGGCTATGAAAATCATCAAGAATTTCCCTTAAGTGAGTTCCATTAACAACATAACCAAGCAAATCATAACATGTTGGAACAACTAAGGGTGGAAACAAGGAATCTTTAAGGAGTAGATTACCCTTCCAATCACAAGAAACCATGCTTAAGTACCGCACCTCCCCTTTACCCAAACAACCTTCCAAGAAAGAATCAACTAGTCTATCCACATAAGTGTGACAAGAAACAATGAACAAAAGTTGTTTATCAAGTGGAAACCATAGACTCTTCTTGGAACAACAAATAAACTTGCCATTCGGAATAGGGAAGCCACACATTTTATGCACATTCAAGACATTCCAAGAGACATCAATACCATCTCGGTAGGACTTTAAAGCAAATGGCTTTTTAGCATTGTCTACTCTAGGGTAAATGTCCTTATGATACCAATACACAGGACAAATCATGTAACCACCATACTTCAAATGATCATCGGGATCAAATGGGTAAAGTGTCCATGGACACGGGTTTAGGAAACACTTCTTTCCCCAAGATTACCACCAATACAATCATTTACACCCTCTATACTAGCATGATCATCAACAAAGGTAATTGGAGGGCTATTCATTTGACCAACATTTTCAACATCACCATTCACTTGAGGTCCTTTAAACACTTCACAAACATCCCCAAGTGGTGGGTTGTGTTCACACACAAGTTGGTCCACATTATCTCCACAAGACAATGTACTATCACTTATCTCATTGCCTTCAACACTAGGTGGACACAAATCGCTCTTACTAGAAAAGTCAATTTTGTCATCATAAGGATCAACTAGTGTTTCCAAGCTTTCAAGTTGTACATTATCATCATGAAGTAAAGAGACATTAGGCTCACTTAAAGATAAACTATCTTTCACACTTAGTTGGCTACTAGCCTCATTTACTAGAGTGCAAGAGTTAGTTTGATTACCTTGAAGTTCATTTGGAGCATGTCTACTCAAGGGAGCTTGAGAATTTGGTGGATTGGAAAGGGCGGATTTGGGAAAACTTGGATGCTCTATCATGTTATCCAACCTTTTTGAAAGAGAGTTTTCCCTTCCTTCCATTCTTCCTTTCATTTTTTCCATTCTTCTTTCCATTCGGCTAATCATAGCATCATATTTTTTAATGAGGGACCTAGCCCAACTAGGCATCCCACCTTCATTCGCTATTGTACCCATAAAAAGAAATACTCCCTCCGTTTCAAAAAGAATGACCTACTTTCCTTTTTAGTCCGTTTAAAAAAGAATGACCCCTTTCCCTTTTGGCAATACTTTAATTTCAACTTTCAACATGGCATGTTTAGGACCACAAGGTTAAAGGACATTTTGGTACATTTGACCATAAAATTCAAGTCTTCTTTATTTTCTTAAACTTTGTGCCAAGTCAAAGTAGGTCATTCTTTTTGAAACGGAGGGAGTACTAAACAAACAATAAAAAAGCAAGCAAGTTAAGGTTAGAAAAGAAAACATCCCAGAAGCTCTCAAGCTCACACTTTTGAAATGTCACTCAATTGGCGTCGCAAGTGTTGGTATCTCGTTTATGCTCCAGTGAGTTTACTTAGTACCAATTGTGGCTTGAGGTCGGAGTAGATTCTTTTTTGAAACGACTGAAAGTAAATATGTACGGACTTGAACCAAAAAACTACAACGAATCAAAAAGATAAAAGCACACAAAGAACGCTTAACACAAAGAAACGAATTCAAACAACTAATTCTCAACCTAGTAGATGATTACTAGTTGCTAAATAGTATTAGAATCAAGAAATGCAACTAAGGAAACAAAGAAAAGGAACTAAGAATCTGAAATTTTGAGCCTTAGGTCGTTTTTGAAGGGTGGTGACGTGGAAGCCACGTGGCAGCCTTGGATTGGGCGTTGGAATCGTTGAAATTTTGAAAATTTTTCTTGTCTTCAATTTGTAATGATCAATATTCAATTGGAAGAGTGGAATTTCGGTTTTGGAGGGAACAACAACTAGACTTGGAGGTTTTTCAAGTTCAAAAGGCCCCGACTTTCCTTTCACCTTTTTGGCAAAACACTTTTTGAAAGTCTTTGTCCCCCTTTCGTCTTTGGTAAGTCTTGGGAAGACCCCCTTCTCCCTTTTGGTAATTAGTCTTTTTGAAAGGCCTTTGGTCCCCTATCTTCTTTTGTAATAGTCTTGGAATATGTTTCAAGAATAACAAGACCACACCTTCTTTCTTCTTTGTTTTTTGATCAAAACCACCACTATTGAAGACTCTTCTTCAACAAGACATAAAGATGGTGAAGAACTCCAAGAACACAACTTTTGAATCTTGGAGTTCTAAGGTTCACGTTGGACCCCAAAACATCAACAACACATGTTCAAGCTCAAATCTACAACAACAAACATCAACAACACGTTTTTCCAGCCACTAATCCTCAATAACAAACAACAACAACAGTTTTTTTTAAGCTCAAGATTTAGATCTAGACTCAAATAGTGTTAGTGAGGAAGGACCTAACACTAGAAACAATCAAAACACACAAAAGACTCCTAGATCTAAGTTCAAACTTTTGGCCAAGGAACAAAAACAAGAACAACAATTTTGGCCAAGACACAAAAAGGGACAAAATGTGTTCTTTTTTGGACTTTCAGTTTTCTACACTTTTTTTTTGGTTCTCTAAGTAACAAGCCCAAGATTGATCTCGTAGGAACGAAATCAATCCTTGCTCTGATACCAAATGATACAAACTAGCCAAAAAAGGATATAAAACTAGCCACAAACACGACAATAAGATGAACAACAAGAAGCTAAGGATTCAATACAAAAACCGAGAACAAGATAGACAAGCAGCAATAACGATAAATGGATAGATAACTTGACATACAAATGCACAAATCTAAGAACCAAAATGTGTATCAAACATTAAGACCCAAAGATTCTTACAAGCAACACCAAGTCCTTACGAAGACCTCAAGGGAACCGAAATTTCCAAGCAATCTCCGTTTCTAAACTAGTAACCAACACAAGTGATTCCACGCTTGCCACAAGTGAATCCACACTTGCAAGACACTCTCAAAGAGTTTATCTCTCAAAATATAATCCAAGTTGCTGAAAAATGAACTAAGAGGAGCTATTTTAAGTCTTGTCCTAAACTTATTACATAATAAAAGACCAAAAGGCCCTTAATAAGGCTTTACAAAAGGGATGGCCTTGGAGTGTATACATGGGGCGGCTTTGGAGTGTTTGAAGCCTTTCTTCACATTACAATGCTTGTTCTCTTGGTTAGGCATCGAAGGCAAGCCCCAAGCTTCAGTCTTTATGCGTTGGCCTCCCACGGTGTCATCGAAAGCTATGATGCCCCCTTGACTCGTATCAGCTCCCAACACTTTGCGTTTATGATTTATAAACTGTTAGTTACCTTGAAAAAAAAAGAATACATAACCTGAAACGAAGAAAGCAAACTCAAAAATTCATAGATTCTCTGGTAGGGTTTCTAGGGAAAGGATCGATTCACAGGGTGATATATAAATTTAGCTCGTTAAAGGGCGACTGGAACTTTAGGATTCAATGGAAGAGAGAACTCCAATCTCATCAGCACGATAAAGGAAAACTGAAACCTTAGAGTTCAATGAAAGAAAGAATTCTCATCTTTTGTTTTTTGCTGTAATATGATTTATTGAATTATTCTCCAAAAACCCTTTTAAATAGGAGTCAATAGTCTAATCCTTATGAAAGTAGGAAAAACAAAACCCTATTCTAGAAAGTCTAATCCTTATGAAAGTAGGAAACATAAAATCCTATTTTAGAATAATAAATAAAACTACTAAAATATAATTAAATATTTAATTAATCGACTTTGATGGATCCACAACATTACTCACCTCATGTTGGAAGAGCTTGTGCTCAAGCTCAAATTCCAGGGAATACTGTGAACTGAATCATCCAATTTCAGCCCTAGCCAACTTTTCTTGAAATTGACGTTGATAGATTTCAACTTTACCAGTTTGCCGGAGTGTGACTAATTTGCCCATCAGGTTGCTACTTCACTAGGTCCAAATCGCTGAAAATAATGTTATTGTACTTCTTTCCAATTCATTGGTCTCTTTGATCGTTTAAGTTGATAATACCCTAATTGTGCTTCTCCCAACATCTGAAACCCAACCACTTCAACCTTTTCTGTTTCCGTTGTATGTTGATTTTCAAAAAATTGTTCACAACGATGTCCTTAGATTAATTGGCCGGTGACATCATAAGTAGGAAATTCTTTGTATACCTTTGTACTGTCGAATGAGAATTATCACTTATTGGATGATTTTGATCGGTCAATTGATTTGGGGGTTTATTGCATTTAGTAGTAGTTGTTGTTAATATACCAATCGTCGGGGCGCTACTTGACTCAGTTCCATGGGTTGCTGGTTTTGTGAAGCCAATTCCCAAGCTAGACAATTGTTTTTGGATGATTTAGACAATTCTTTCGCTGAGGCGTTGTTCCATTGCTGCAATTTTAGAGTCCATTAAGGTTTATGTAATTGCACGTTCTTCCTAAATCTGAAATTGATCTCGCCCATTATGTTAGGCTCTGATACCAAATTGTTAGGTTTTCTAGGGGAAGGATCGATTCATAGGGCAATACATAAATTCAGCTCATTAAAGGGAGACTGAAACGTTAGGATTCAATGGAAGAGAGACCTTTGATCTCTTCAGCTCGTTAAAGGGAGACTGAAACCTTTAGAATTCAATAAAAGAAGGAACTCCAATCTCTTGCTTTTTGCTGAAATACGACTTATTGATTTATTCTCCAAAACCCCCTTTAAATAAGAGTATTACATCAATAATCTAATCCTTATGATAGAAGGAAAAATAAAACCCTATTCTTGAAAGTTTTATCCTTATGAAAGTAGGAAACATAAAACCCTATTCTAGAAAGTCTAATTCTTATGAAAGTTGGAAACATAAAACCCTATTCTAGAATAATAAATAAAACTAAAATATAATTAAATATTGAATTAATTGACTTCGACGGATCCACAACATTCTCTACATTTCCCAGTCATTGGGGTTCTCCTGAAACCTAATATTCAACTGGTTATTGTCCCAGCTTTGTGCTAAAGCCTAGTATGAGGTTGGCATTCTGTGTGATACTGTAGAGGGAAGAGAATTGATCTTTGAGAGGGGAATGACCTAGCCAGTTGTCTTTATAGAAGGAGACTCTTCTTCAACTTCCTTCTTTAAAATTAATATTCTTGGAGTAACTAGGTCATAGTGTTCTGATGCTTTTGCAGACTCCAACTCCCTGTGCCCTGTGGTTATTTTCCCTGTGATCCAAAAGAGAAATATTAGTTATTTCCTTGATTGATGAGGGAAGACTATTTAGGTGGCAGTTGTCCATGAAATTCTTTTTTAGCTCTTACAATAAATTTTTCCAAAGATGTGTTTGCTATAACTTTTCTAGAAGTTCTTCAAAAACAGTCTTTTTGATGAAGTGGTTTCATGGTGTTTTTTCAAGGAAAGATCTTCTTGCACCCACAACCAGTAAAAGATCTTCAATAAAACTATGACCTTCCAATTTGATCTCTTTTTGCACAAACCTTTATTTTGTTGAAACTGGTAATTGTATTCTTCAGCATTAAGGGCTATGTTGACCACCTCCAAAAAGTTTACAGAAAGAAAAAAAGATTACTTACAGAGAACCTATAAAGTCCACTAATTGGATTTCCTCTTCTACACTCTGTTCTTTACACCAAAAACCTAATGAAGTAATAACTTTCCACTTAATTTTCTAACTAGTGGATTCTTTTTCTTCAAAGATCCTCTCGTTCCTCTCCTTCCAAATGGTCCACCAGATGCAAGCTGGGACTGTCCTCCACTATCTTTTCTGGCTCTTGCTTCCTCCTCTTTTGATCCAGCAGCTAAGCATGTATGCAGTATGCTCAGACATGATCCAATTAATTCCAGCAACGGAAGTGAACATTGTCCAAACTTGTGATGTTATTTTGTAATGCAAGAAGAGATGTTTGTTGGTTTCTAGTGCCTCTTTACATAAAAGGCATCTAGATGCTATGTTGAACCCCCTTTTTTGTAATGCCTCATGTGTCGAGCATGCTTTCCTAACTACTAGCCAAGTAAAGCACTTTACTTTAGTAGGGGCTACACTCTTCCTAATAGTATTCCAAGGTCTGGTTGATCTGCTTGCAGCTTCATTCAATCCCCTCTTTTATACCCTGTTAACAGTGAAAATTCCATCATTGTGGTGCTTCCAAATGAGACTGTCCGGGTCCAAATTAGTGCCAGGGAAGTCTCCTATGAAATTTAGAAGATCTGCTACGAGAAAAAGTTGTTTAGACTCGCTAAGGCTAGGGAGAGGAAGGGTCGTGACCTCGACCAGGTGAGGTGCATTAAGGGGGAGGACGGTACAGTGTTGGCGGAGGACGGCCACATTAAGAATAGATGGCAGTCGTACTTTCATAGGCTCTTGAATGACGAAGGGGATAGAGATATTGTGTTAGGGGAGCTGGAGCACTCTAAGGAGTGTCGGGATTTTAGTTATTGTAGACGTTTTAAGGTAGAAGAGGTTAGAGAGGCTGTTCGCAGGATGCGAAGGGGTAGGGCGACGGGGCCGGATGAGATATCGGTGGAGTTTTGGAAGTTCGCTGGAGAGGCTGCTGTAAGGTGGTTGACTGGATTGTTTAACGAAATCTTCAAGACGGCAAAAATGCCCGACGCTTGGAGGTGGAGTACCATGATCTCTCTCTATAAGAATAAGGGTGACATCCAGAGTTGCAATAACTATAGGGGGATTAAGTTATTGAGTCACTCTATGAAGATTTGGGAGAGAGTGGTCGAGGTGAGGCTGAGACGGATTATGTCTATTTCGGAAAATCAGTTTGGATTTATGCCTGGCCGCTCGACGACGGAGGCAATTCACCTGGTACGGAGGCTGGTGGAACAGTATAGGAAAAGGAAGAAAGACCTGTACATGGTGTTTATCGACCTGGAGAAGGCATACGACAAAGTCCCCAGGGAGGTGCTTTGGAGATGCTTGGAGGTGAGTGGAGTCCCGCTGGCATATATCAGAGCAATTAAGGACATGTATGATGGAGCAAAAACTCAGGTGAGGACGGCGGGAGGAGACTCAGAGCATTTCACTGTCTTGACAGGATCAGGGATCTACTCTTAGTCCCTTTTTGTTTGCTTTGGTGATGGATGTGTTGACGCGGCGTATTCAAGGGGAGGTGCCTTGGTGTATGCTTTTTGCAGATGATGTAGTTTTGATTGATGAGACGCGAGGGGGTGTGAATGACAAATTAGAGGTGTGGAGACAAACTCTTGAGTCTAAAGGGTTCAGGTTGAGCAGAAGCAAGACAGAGTATTTGGAATGCAAGTTTAATGACGTGAGGCTGGAGAATGAGGTGGTAGTGAAGTTGGAATCACAGGAGGTATGTAAGAGGGATAGTTTCAAGTATCTCGGGTCCGTGATCCAGGGTAACGGTGAGATTGACGAGGATGTCTCGCACCGTATTGGGGCGGGATGGACGAAGTGGAAGCTCGCGTCGGGGGTGTTGTGTGATAAGAAGGTGCCGCCCAAGCTTAAAGGCAAATTCTACAGGGTGGTAGTCCGTCCGGCCATGTTGTATGGAGC
This sequence comes from Capsicum pubescens, assembly GCA_030864215.1. Taxonomy (NCBI): domain Eukaryota; kingdom Viridiplantae; phylum Streptophyta; class Magnoliopsida; order Solanales; family Solanaceae; genus Capsicum; species Capsicum pubescens. The sequence goes on along the minus strand of CM061539.1, from coordinate 37,570,279 downwards.
GGAGTGTTGGCCAGTTAAGAACTCCCACATCCAAAAAATGAAGGTGGCAGAAATGCGGATGTTGCATTGGATGTGTGGGCTGACTAGAGGGGATAGAGTTCGGAATGAGACTATCAGGGAGAAGGTTGGTGTGACTCCAGTGGAGTATAAGATGCGGGAAGTTCGATTGGGATGGTTCGGACACGTGATGAGGAGGGGCATGGATGCCCCGGTTCGTAGGTGTGAGAGGCTAGCGTTGGATGGTTTTAGGCGGGGTAGGGGTAGGCCGAAGAAGTACTGGGGTGAGGTGATTAGGCGGGACATGGAGCAGTTACAGCTCACCGAGGACATGACCCTAGATAGGAAGATCTGGAGGACGCGGATTAGGGCAGAAGGCTAGGGCCAGTTTGGGTCGCTAGTGTAGGGAATTACTTAGTGGGGGTATTATTCTTGTTATGATACCTTGTTCCATGTTGTATTACGAATCTGTGTGCTTTTCTCTGTTTTTTATTACTTGTGGGTGCCGTATTTATGTTATGAAATCTTGTTCTGTGCTTTACTATGTATTTGTGTGGTATCTCGTGTCTTGAGCCGGGGGTCTATCGGAAACAGCCTTTCTACTTCTTTAGAGGTAGAGGTATGGACTGCGTACATCTTACCCCCCAGACCCCACTAGGTGGGAATACACTGGGTTTGTTGTTGTTGTTGTTGTTGTTGCTACCGATGGTATTTCCCAATCATTTAGGAATCTTCTGAAGGTCAGGTTCCATCCTTGAGGAGTCCACACTTCTTGTAGTCTGCAATTTGAATTCAAGCTTATAGAAAACAGAGAGGAAAAAAAGATTGGTGAGTTCCATGACCACTCCAGTCCTCCTTCCAAAAAAGTGCCTTGTCTCCTCTGCCAACTCTAGCTTTAGTGTGTGTTGATCTTGAAAGTCAACCAGAGATTCATGATTGACTTCCAAATCCTAACCCCATAAGTATTAGTCACCTTATTAGTGCATCACTGCCCCTCTAGACCATATTTATGTAGAATAATCTCCTTCTACAAGGAAGGTTCTTGGTTAAATCTCCATAGCCATTTCAAAAGCAAACTCTTATTATGAAGTTTTTGGTTTCGCACTGCCAGACCTCCAAAACTCTTGCTATGCTGAACTGTGCTCCAATTCACAAGGTTGAAGCTCTTCTCAATCTTGCTTCATTGCTACAAGAAAGGAGTAAATCCTTCCTTAGCTTGTCTAAAATTTTCACCACCTCACCAGGGATGGGGAATAAAGACATTATATATGTTGGCAAAGAATCTAAAACTACATTGATCAAAACTACTCTACCTCTTAGGGAAAGGTATTGTGATTTCCAAAGGGCTAGTTTTTTTTCTCTCTCTATTATTCCATCCCATATACTCACAACTTTGTGTTTAGCACCCAAAGGCATTCCCAAATAAGTAGTGGGCAGCTTCTCTGTCCTGCACCTCAAAATATCTGCAAAAGCTTGAATTTGCTGCACCTCTTTGACCGGAAAAATGTTGCTTTTTCTCCAGTTGACCTTCAATCCAAAGCGGGCTTCAAATTCAACCAAAATCACTCTTAAGGAAACAAATTTGTTCTTCTTCAGCTTCACAAAAAACCATTATGTCGTCAACATATAATAGGTGGGTCACCTCCATAATTTCATTGTTCCTATTTTTAATGGTAAAACACCTTATCCAGTTGCAGATTGTCTAGTCCTTCCATATCTATGATGAATAGAAAAGGGGATAGGGGATCCCCTTGTCTCATATCTCTTTCAGCTGGAAAAAAGGCAAGTTCTCCATTTATCAGTATGGATGGATATCAGTATGGAGAACCTGGTAGTTTTAATACAAAACTCTCCATTTGAGCCACCTGCACCCAAATCCCATTTGTCTGAGTGTGTTCAACAGAAAGTTCCAGTTCAGGTGATCAAACGCCTTTCCTATATCCAACTTGCACATTAACTCCTGGTACATCTCCTCTAATCCTAGTGTCAGAGCACTCATTAGCTGTTAGAGAAGCATCTATTATTTGTCTCCCTTTGGTGAAGGCCATTTGGTGGTTGTTTATAACCTTGTTTATCACCTTCTTTAATCTCTTTGCTATGATTTTGTTGACCCCAGAGATTTGATGGGTCTAAAATCTCTTAGATCATTTGCCTCAACCTTCTTAGGAATTAAAGCTACAAAAGTAGCATTGAAGCTCTTCTCAAACTTATGATGAGAATGAAATCTGTGAGATGTCTGCATCTGTTCATCCTTTATTGCTTCCCAAAAAGCTTGGAAGAAAGCCATGATGTATCCATCTGGAACGGGGGCTTTATCTGCATCACAGTTTTATCCCTGCCAATACATTTTCTTCTTCGAGAACTCCTTCAAGACAATCTCTTTTCTCTTATGAAATGTTCTGTACTTCGTGAAGGTTCAAAACAAGTTTCCAATTTTCTGATTCTTTGTAGAGATCTTGATAAAATTCCACAATGTAGCCCTTAATTGCTACATGTGGATTGCTATCCATTGATCAACAGGGAATCAATTGCGTTGAGTCTCTTGTGTGCAGTGGCTATTCTATGGAAGAACTTAGTGTTCTTATCACCACTGTTGATCCACTAGACTCTAGATCTCTGTTTCCAATAGATTTCTTCATTTTTATCCACCTCCTCAAATTCCATAGGTATTTGAGCCTTTACCAGTTGTTCATCTTGGATGGATTCCAAGCTTCCAATTTGATCTAGGATGTGACTTTTCCTTGCCTTCCAGTTTATTCTATGCTCCTTGCTCCATTCTTTGAGTTTAGCCTTTAACAAGCTTAATTTTGTTCCCTGGATGTGGTCAGGAGTACCAGACACAACAAAAGAACTTCGCCATTCTTAGACTTTTTCCTTGAAGCCTTCTATATTCAACCACAATTTTTCGAACTTAAAGAAAGACATCATAAAGTTTTCATCCAGACATCATAAAGTTTTCATCCCCACAAGTTAAAATAATGGGGTTGTGATCAGAACCAAGGGTAGGAAGAGAACTTTGCCTAATCTGAGTGAACATATCATCCCAAGGAAAAGAATATAGAAACCTGTCTATTCTAGAGGCTTTCATGTGGTTTTCCCCTCCTCTCCAAGTGTGAGATCCCCAAAAAGAGGGGGGGGGGGGGGGTCTATGAGTTCTAGTTCATTTATGCAGCTGGAGAAATCAGACATTGCTCCGGATAAGTTCACACAAGCTCCTGATTGCCCCTAGTTCTTCCCATAGATCCCTTCTTTCAATCCTATCACATGATGCATAAACAACTGTGAGAAACAAGTTTGAACCCCGGTTAATCCCACAAAGTTTGCAAGTAATCATTTGACTGCCACTCTCTACTACTTCCCCCCTCCAAGCCCTATTATCCCACATGATAATAATTCCACCCTTAGTCCCTAAAGCTTCCATCCATACTCCCTCCATCCATCTATTTCCCCCATTGTTGAATATATCTACCCATTGTCCCATTTTATTGTCTCCACCAAGGCAATTATGTCTGCTCCCTCCTGTTGAATTCTACTTCTAACTAGTTCCCTTTTATCCTCCCTGACATTCCATGCTAAAATCTTTAGCTTCATAACAGCTGAATGGATTGTTTCCTCCCTCTGCTTTTTGAATCACTCTTTGTTTTTGACTTTTTAAATTTCACATCAAAGATCAAATTTTTGAGCTCCTTTGGAACCATCTGCTTGTCAAGATTTCTTGTTGCTGGGGCTTCCTTCTCTCTCCTTTGATCAATTTTGAGTAGCAGTCTTCTGTATACCCCTCGAAAGCAACCCCAAATTCCTGACTGAGTCTGAGAATGTTTTGTTGGACCCATAGGTTTGCTTTTTTCCCTGCTTCTTCGCTACACTCTGATGGGACGGAACAAATTGGAATTGGATCCCCCAAAAGAGTAATCTGATTCATCTTATCTTGGTCTTCTATCTCTCCTTCACTACCTTCCTCCCCCTTATAGTTGAATTTACCTCTCATGCAATTGAATTTCTGCTCCCAGATGATTGATTTCCTGTTGTTCGAGCAATATCTCAGCTTCAAAGGCTAAGCTTTGATCGACAAAGTTCAAAGAGTTGTCTTGGGTTTCTGAGGTGATGGGCCATAAATTTATTTCATCCAAAAAAAGGCTCAACATTTTTTGATTTAGAGGTTCGGCCTACAACCCTTGGCTCATCTGATATTTGCTGATTTGAAAAGTTACTGGGTTCACTAACACGTGGGATTTTTTCCCAAAAAGGCCACTATCATCTTTATATTTTCAATTGCTCTGACCCCTTTCCTTATCCCCGTCTTATTGCGACCCTAAGAACCTAGGGTTATCTGAGGACCCTTCACCTCGAAAGAAGCCCCATTTTTTCTGCCTCCTTCACCTCGAAAGAAGCCCTCTTTTTTCTGCCTTTTTCCGTCGTGAATGCTATCATCTCTTTTCCGGTAGGTGGTTGGTGATTCCACCCAAATATGTAGTGAAAAGACAAAATTCTCGTCGTCGATGCCAATTGATGCCGGAATTTTGGTTGCCGGACCTTTTACATGAATTCTAGCCCACCTCAAGTGATTCTTCGGTTTTGTTTCTTCTTCTGTTTCGAGCCACCCCCACACCTTTCACCTATTTTCTTCAGCACTGAACTGGACCAGAGGTGGAGAGGAAGCCCCCTAGCAGACAAATCCAGCATTAGTTGATTTTGTCACTCGTAGGGAAAGAGCCGGAAGTCGAATTCCACCATTGAAGTTTGAGCGTACAACCTTTGTCTCTTCCATGATCCTATCATCAGGATGTGTTCAGCTTCCTTCCTAGAATGGAACTCAAAAAGAACGATTTCTCCGTTCATGTCATAGACCGAGACTCCTTGTGCTCCCTTCCAAGTTTGCTGAGCCCATCGCCTCACCTCATTCCTTGTGGGTGTGTCCTCTTTGCCAATGAAGAATCCGACTAAGCACCTGTTCAAAAGGTCGTTCTCTTCAAGATGGACTTTCGCCTTTATCACTTCTCCTTCGGTAGAAGCCTCAAGTTCTGAAGCTATCTCCGTTTCTGTCTTTGTCCATTTCCCTTTTCGAAGCATCTCCCCATAACTACCTTTCCCCTTGTTTGCGGCCTGTTCTGCCTCCCCTTTGTATTTATACGCTTGTTTGGTGGTTGAATCTCTATTAATGAAGGTATTTATTTTGTCTGCAGGATCCCCCCACCCAACATTAAAAGCATTTTCTGGACTGATAATAATTGTTCTGTCTGCCCCGCTTGACTGTAATCAAAGATAGAAACCTTCCATATTTGTTGACTTTCAGTGAAAGAAAAATGTTAGTGAAATAGTCTGCATCTCCAAGTTTTAAAAGATCCCCCTCTCGTTTCTGATGCTTCGTAAAATTGCTTGCAAATCCAGAAAAGAGCTTCTTTGCTCAGCACCGTTCTCCTCAGATGGAATCTGCCGCTTTCTACCCAGTCATACTAAGTCTCCGCTCTGGCTCGTGACTCGGTGATGTTGTAGGATTTCCCCCCTGAGCGAAAATAGATCCGATTTTCCATCCTTTCGTGAGGAGAGGATGGTAGATGTAAAGAAAAAAAAAAGGAACAGAAAGTCAGAAACTGAGTGAGAAGGGAAAGGAAGAAGGAAGAGAAACCTTTTCCGTACGGCTACTTAATTTCCCCTTCCTTATATAACCCTTTCTCTGATAAGTAGCAAACATGATCCAAACTAATGAATAGGAATTAAAAATTATAGGATCATATGAGAACATGAAGGGGAGCCTTGGAGTAACTAGTAAAGTTGTTGCCATGTGACCAGGAGGTCACGGGTTCAAGCCTTGAAAACAGCCTCTAGCAGAAATGCAAGGTAAGGCTGCGTACGATACACCCTTGTGGTGGGGCCCTTCCCCGGATACCGCGCAAAGCGGTAGCTTTAGTGCACCGGGCTGCCCTTTATGAGAACATCTTAAATGACGAGGCTAGCATTCCTGCAGAAACTGTAAGTCAAGTAATAAGCATTAGATGGATTTTCATATGGACTAATGGTTCATGCGATCTTCCTAGTTTGTGATATCAAAATACTGGTAACGTGAAATTATCAAGCTTACCTTTTCTTTCTGTACAATGTAATTACTTTTGATAAAATGTGTTCCTAATCTTGTGGGGGGAATTGTTTATCATGTTTGAGGCTTTATCAATCTAAATATTTGTTGCCTAAATCATTTACTTTACCCTGAAATCATTTATGATACTGCACATCCATTGTTTGTTAGGACTGACTGGATAACCAATTCATGAAACATTTGTAGTAACTTGAACGTAGTTGCTTCATTAATAGTATATTTGAAATCAAGCAAGTGTCCAGGTGACGTTGACTTCAATAATACTATATACTTTATTGGTGAATGTGCATGTGCCAGGCATAGTACAAGTTTACTGGTGAATGGTACCTATTGTCAAGAATAGTATGTTACATTGTCTTGAATGATCACCTAAGTTGATTTTCTAATTTCTAGAGAAATTGAAGATACAATACTGCTCGCCTTGCAAAGTCCTGAAGTATATGATGATATTGCTCGTGGGACCCGGCGCAAATTTGAGACGAACAGGCCCCGAGCAATTTTATTCGAAGGTCCACCAGGTTTGACCCTTATGCCTGAATGTTGAAGGCTTATATTTTATTCAGTGTGGGGATGCTCATTCAAAGTCATTTTGTTCCGATGCTCTTGTATATATATTTGTATTTGTGTAATCAAACTGTTGTAATTATGATGTTGAAATTTTATCTTTTCTTTATATTTATCTTGATGCTTCTAATCCAGCTATGTAGCCTATTGATGCATGTGAAAAGATAGAAAGATAGAGATATACTGTGCCATCCACAAACTTTCCAATGTGCAGAAAACAACATCATATCATATATTTGCTTGGTTTAGATATACATTAAGTTGTTCCATTTTCTTGGATAACAGTTAATTGTGAAACAATGATATCTTTGCGACTTCCCTTTAATGTGACCAGGAGGTCACGGTTCAAGCCGTGGAAACAGTCCCTTGCAGAAATGTAAGGTGAGGTTGTGTACACTAGATCCTAGTGGTCGGGCTCTTCTCCGGATCCTGCGCGGGTGCTTAGTGTTCTGGGCTGCCCTTTAGTGATATCTCTGCGACTCTTGAAACTTGGAAATCTAAAAGGAAGAAATTGGGAAACAGTGATATCTCTGTGTTAGCTTCCAGAATTTTGATTCAACTACAATACCATACTTTTTGAGAGAGAGGGTCACCACGACAACCCAAAACACGTGATATTTTATAACCTTTTAATGTGGAGAAATAACACAATTATTCCTTAATCACCACAACAACCCAAAACACGTGATATTTTATAACCTTTTAATGTGGAGAAATAACACAAATTAGTCCTTAATATTGTTCACTTGTTCTATGTTAGTCCTCTGCTTAAACATAGTAAGTTAGTCCTCTGCTTATAAACATAGTAAGTTAGTCCCTGAAGTTCCCCAGCATGTAACAACTTTGACCCCTCCGTGAAAATTGTGAACTGCAGTGGGAAACATTTGCAGTTGAAGTTTCTATAATTCAACCAATTATGATATACTGGCATATTATATGTTCATGATTTTGTTAAAGTTCATTATTTTCAGAATTACTGTTTCTTTATTTATTTATTGGAAAAGGGTTAAAATAACCCACGAACTATTCGAAATAGAGCAAAAATATTCCCCCGTTAAAATTTTGGCTGAAAAATACCTCCTCTCTAACGGAATAACACCAAACATGCCATGTGGAAACAAATTGTCACATGACCAGTCCACGTGGAAAATCCCCTCATTTAATCCATCAACGCATCATTTATCCAAAATGTAAATGAAGATTAAAAATATTAAACGTGGATGTCATCAAAGGCGAATCCAAGATTTAAAGTTTGTGGGTTCCCTACATTAACTAAAATAAAAATAAATAGTAGCTAAGGAGAGTTGTAATAAAGGATAAAATCAACTCCTATTTTTTAAATTTCAAATTTAGTAGTTCCTTCTCCTTAGGACTCTTGTACATAGATAAGTATTATCCTTTTCTTTGTTTATCTCTTTGTTGTATTGTATTTATATATACTCAGTCTACAATCAATGAGAAGTATCGTTCCTTTCATTCCATTAACAGTTTTATACTTCATATGGTATCCAGAGCCAATTAACTTTCACGAGTATAATTCTTTTGATCCCTCCTACTCTTCCCATCAAAATGGCCACAAACATAACTGTAACAAATTCAGATGCCAACACCACAATTGTCCAGTTTAATTTTGTCACCCAGTTACCAATCAAACTAACTGGCAGCCACAATTTTTCCCTCTGGAAAGCACAAATGTCCATGCTTATGCGTGGTCACAACATTTATGGCCATCTCGACGGTTCTTGCTCTGCCCTTACTCGCACAGTCACTCAAAATAATCAGGAAGTCGAAAATCCTGAATTTGTTTCATGGTATCGCCAAGATCAGCTTATCCAAAACGCCATCTTGGCCTCAGTTGATCCTACACTTTCTGCTATAGTTGCCGCTGCATCCACCGCCAAGGCTGCTTGGGATGCTTTGCACACTGCCTATGCCAACAAATCGCAAACAAGAATCTTCAGTTTGCGTGATCGTTTTGCTCGTCTCTCGAAAGAAGCCCTTCCCGCCGTCGCTGATTATCTACACCAAGTTCGATCTCTCTGTGATGAACTTGCCACTGCTGGAGCTCCTGTGTCTGATAAGGAACTGATTGTCAAAATCCTCACTGGACTTGGCCCAGAATTTCGTGAAATATCTGCTGCGATCCGTGCAAGAGACTCTACTATCTCTTATCCAGAACTTTATGAAAAGTTGCTTGATCATGAACTTTTTATAAAACATGAAGAAGCAAAGAAGCCATTATCATCACCAATTACTGCTGCTATTGCACAGAAAACAAACACGCATCCTCGCCAAGGAAACAACAACTCCAACAGGCGTCCCAGTGCAAATTTCCCCAACACCAACCAGCCATGGCATAGTGGAAAAAATAACCAACAACAACGATATGACAACACTCTGAAGTGCTAGTTGTGTGACCGTCCTGGTCATTTTGCCAAAGTCTGCAGATCCCGATCACACAATCACCTATAAGCTTGAGCAAACTATGCTGCTCGTCTTTCAACTCAGGAGGCTCCTTGGATTATTGATACTGGCGCCACTCATCATATGGCCGCAGATGTTCAAAACTTCGCTGATGTGCAAAACTACCACGGTCCAGAGGAGATAGCAATGGGAGATGGTAGCAATATTCCAATATCTCATACCGGTAACACCAACATAAGTGCATCAAATAAGCAATTTAAACTTCTCAATACCTTATGCTCTCATGATATAAAAAATAACCTTATTTCTGTTTCTAAATTTGTTGTGATAACCACACCTCCATTGAATTTTTCCCTTTTTCTTATCTTGTGAAGGATCTGAGTACGGGGGCGCCTCTATTTCGCGGGCAGAATAGAGATGGGTTGTATGAGTGGCCGTCGGGCAGTGAGCATCATTCACCACAATGCAATGTTGTCATTCCTCTACACCTGTGGCATCGGCGTTTAGGTTATCCTAGTCATCGTATTTTAAATAGGATTTTGCATCAGTTCTCTCTTTCAGTTTCACATTCTAGAACCAATTCAGTTTGTAATTCGTGTTATTCTAATAAAATGCACAGGTTACCTTTTCCTGAAAATTCATTGCAAAGTAAACGACCATTGCAAATTATTTATAGCAATTTATGGGGGCCTTCTCCTGTTTTGTCAATCGATAACAAGCGATATTATGTCTTATTTGTTGACCATTACTCGAAATACATGTGGTGGTTCACTATAAAATCAAAAAAAGTTCTTGATGTCTTTCAAGCTTTACATCCCTTACTTGAGCAACGGTTTCAAACCAAAATTCTCTCTCTATACAGACGGTGGTGGTGAATTTCAAGGTTTATCATCATATCTCAAAAGTCATGGTATTGAACACTTAGTGACCCCTCCCTACACACCCCAAAGAGTCGCACTAGTTGAACGCCGTCATAGGCATGTTATTGAGACGGCCAAAACCTTGCTGCACCAAGCCTCATTACCCCCGATTTTTTGGAGTTTTGCCTGTCACCAAGCAGTTTACCTTATAAATCGTCTAACAACTCCAAATTTACAAAATAAATGTCCCTATGAAATTCTATTTCAAGAGCCTCCAAAGTATGAATCCCTTAGAGTTTTTGGTTGTTTATGCTACCCATGGCTCAAACCATATGGAAAAAATAAATTAGAGCCAAGATCTAATCCCTGTGTATATTTAGGATTTTCTAATAAACATTATTGCCACCGATGTTTTGATCCCGTCAGGAATAAATTATACTTATCAAAGGATGTTCTGTTTTTAGAAGATACCTATCCTTTTCAGAATATGTTTTCCAATTTAAAACTCAAACAGAGCGATAATATTGCCTGAGAAATTTGTTCTGATGTTCAACCTTTGAATCATAAATCGTCAAGTTCAGACTCGTGTCATCCACTCCCAGATGCTCTGCCTGTGCAGTCTCCACTACCCAGCTCAACGTCTGCCACACCAGAAGGCGTCTCCACTGCATCAGGTAATTCTCAAAATTTATATTCTCCTTTGTTGCCACCTGCAATTCCACCCCCACCTGATAATACTCAACCACCACCATCATCCAAACCATTAATCACCTATAAACGCAAAAATCGCCCACAACCAAACACCTCATTGATGCCACTTCCTTCCACTGTCCAGTCCCCCAGCCCGCCTTCTCAATCACCCAATGACAACTCTTTCCAGAGCACACTTGCTTTGATTCCGTCCACTCCTTCACCTGTGGTGACCACTTCAACTCATCCCATGGTCATACACTCCAAAATAAATAACCTCAAACTCAAGCAGTTTAGTGTTAGTGTCCAACTTTCCTTGCCATTTGTTCCTCGTACATATAAACAAGCATGTCCTCACCCTCACGGGAGAGAAGCCATGAAAGCTGAATTTGATGCCCTTGTTAGGAATCATACATGGGATTTGGTTCCAGCTGCTCCTTCGATGAATGTGGTTGACTGCAAGTGGTTGTTTCGTATAAAACATAAATCTGATGGTTCCTTTGACAGGTACAAAGCTCGGCTTGTTACAAAGGGATTTACCCAGCATCCGGGCTTAGACTACGATTCGACTTTTAGCCCGGTAGTCAAACTAGTAACTGTTCGGTTGGTGCTTACTATTGCGACACAGTACAACTGGTCTATCCATCAGATTGATGTAAATAATGCCTTCCTACGAGGACGTATTGAGGAACAGGTATATATGAGGCAGCCACCAGGCTTTGAAGATCGAAGCCTCTCCACCCATGTCTGCAAGCTGAACAAAGCGATCTATGGCTTGAAACAAGCTCCCCGAGCATGGTACACTGAGCTAAAAAATTATTTGTTAACTGTTGGGTTCGCCAAGTCTCAATCTGACTCTTCTTTATTTATTTTGCATAAATTTGGGTTCACTGTCGATGTTCTTATCTATGTGGATGATATAATCATTACTGGATATCAGATTCGGGGGGTTCGTCATATAATAGATGGTCTTTCCAATCGCTTCTCTTTGAAAGACCTTGGACAAATCCATTACTTTTTGGGCATTGTGGTTATCTCTTCTACTGATGGTCTTTTTTGTCTCAGCACAAGTATATTATGGATCTTTTAGATGACGTTGGCATGATAGGTTGTAAAGGAGCACCTACACCTATGACTTCAACTACCACTTTGACAGCTTCGGTGAATGATCCTCTAACTGATGGTAATATTTATCGACGGGTAATTGGAAAGTTGCACTACTTATCCTTTACACGTCCTGATATTGCCTTCACAGTTAGCAAGCTTTCTCAATTTATGCACAATCCACGTCACTGTCACTGGAAATCAGTCAAGCGATTACTTCGTTATCTTCATCACACCTGCCAATATGGTATACGGATCGCAAAAGCTCCAGATTCTCGTCTGGTTGTTTATTCTGATTCGGATTGGGCTGGTGATCCAGAAGATCGCACCTCTACATCTGGATATGTTATTTTCATGGGCAGCACACCAATTTCCTGGTCCTCAAAGAAACAACGCTCAGTCTCTCGATCCTCTACAGAAGCTGAGTGCAGAGGTGTGGCTGCTGCTATTGCAGAAACCAACTGGCTCACAAATCTTCTTCGCGAACTTCGTCTTTCACTTAAGGGGGTTCCGCAGGTTTTCTGTGACAACATAAGCACCACTTACGTTTGTTCCAATCCAGTTTTCCATAGTAGGATGAAGCATGTAGCCATTGATTTCCACTTTGTTCGTGAACAGGTCCAGAACAAAGATATTGAAGTACATCATGTTCACTCAGCTGATCTAGTGGCCGACATACTCACAAAACCACTTTCCAAAGCCACTTTTGTACAACAATTTTCCAAGTTGGGTGTTGTTGACACCACCAACTTGCGGGGGCGTAATAAAGGATAAAATCAACTCCTTTTTTTTAAATTTCAAATTTAGTAGTTCCTTCTCTTTAGGACTCTTGTATATAGATAAGTATTATCCTTTTCTTAGTTTATCTCTTTGTTGTATTGTATTTATATATACTCAATCTACAATCAATGAGAAGTATCGTTCCTTTCATTCCATTAACAGTCTTATACTTCATAAGTTGAACCCACAACCGAGAGGACAATAAAACTTTTACAACCCCATCTACTCCACTAGACCAACTGACACACTTTGTTTATGGGTTTCAACTTATAATTCTTACATATTTACTAGATTTCTCTATATAAATATTAGATCCGCATGAAAGTTACTAGGTTCCCGAGAACCCCCACCCACAGTCATCATGATTGAGCAATTTGAACCAGGTTGAGCTATATTGTTCTTGCAGCATAAACGTGGGTTAAATGAGAGATAATAAGGTAAACAAAGCACTAACAATGGAGTTAAAATATGATGAAAATGCAGTATGCAGTACTCAGGAAACAACTAAAACTTTTTTCAAAAAATATTTCACTAAAAAAACTTCGAAGGCAAAGTGCTATTCCAATGAATTAAGGTAAAGTTAATATTAATAATACTAGCACTTACAATAATACGCAGAAAAATAGAGCAAGAAAAAAGAGAAAGCCGGCTGTAAACTTGGACGTCGATGGTAGAGTAACGCGACACAGCCTGCTGGATAGATTCTCAAGGATAAAGAGGTGGTATCAATTTAAGTATCTTTCTGTCTTAACCCACTTCATTAGTGACAGATAGTGACATACCCATTGTATTCTCACAAAGTGGGGTTAGGGAGGGTAAAGTGTACGCAGTCCATATCACTACCTCAGATGAAGTAGAGAAGCTCTTAACCCTCTTTATTAGTTTCCCTTTTTTATTTTGTTAATTTTATTACAGCAAGTACTAATTAACGAAGGGATTTTATTACAGTAAGTACTAATAGCTTGTTTGGGATTGCTTTTTTCTCAAAAAAAAGTATTTTTTTTTTTTGGAGAAAAAAGTACTTCTTTTGAAAAGAATGATGTTTGGTAAACTTGCAAAAGTGCTTTTAAAAAGAAATAGAAGTAGTTCAGAAGCAAAAAATTATTTTTTTCATGACAAAAATATCCCTATCACTTATATATATATATAACATATTTAATAAGTTTGATTTTAAAATTTATACTTCAAATTTACATCATAGTTCTTTATTTCATTCTATGATTTACGTATTATTATTTTATTTTTTACTCATTTTCTTTATATAAAATTGAAAATATCATTGATGATGGTGATCGAAGAATATATTTCTTTATTTTTTATTATTAATGATAATAAATGACAGACGAATCACGTTGCAAGATCAAATGGTACTTTGGCAGCACTTGTAAATTTTTTCTCAAATATTTAGTTTTAAAGACATAATTCATGAAAAGTGATATATTTGTTACAACGTGGTGAATTTTTTCATATGTAGTGTAATTTTTTTAAGAAAGGGGCAGCCCGGTGCACTAAAGCTCCTGCTATGCACAGGGTCCGAGGAAGGGTCCCGCTATAACGGTCTACTGTATGCAACCTTACCTTGCATTTCTGCCAGAGGTTGTTTTCAAGGCTTGAACCTGTGACCTCCCGGTCACATAACAACAACTTTTCCAGTTACTCCAAGGCTCCCCTTCAAGTGTTTAATTTATGGAATAATTTTTTAATTCATTTTTGTTTGATGTTTTTAAGTAATATTTAAATTATTTAAGTAATATATCATTATTTAATATTTTTTAATGAATCTATGCATATAAATATTGATTGAAAAATTTATAGTAAGTACTTTTTAATCAAATAAAAATAAAATTTTAATTAAAAATATTTCAAATAAATTTTCTTATAAAATGATTTTAGTAGTAAAAGTCTTGATATATGTCCTTTTTGGTCATTTGTCTTTCAAAAGCACTTTTCTGAAAAGCTATTTTATAAAAGTACTTCTCAAATAAGCAGTTAGCAATCCCAAACGAGCTCTAAATGAGGAAATTTTCCATGTGAACTGGCCATGTGACTATTTTTTTTTCATGCCAAACCAAATACAAATTGCTTTTTTTTCAAAAGCACTTTTCTGAAAAGCTATTTTATAAAAGTACTTAAATAAGCAGTTAGCAGTCCCAAACGAGCTCTAAATGAGGGAATTTTCCACGTGAACTGGCCATGTGGCAATTTTTTTTTCACGTGGCATGTTAGGTATCATTCCGTTAGAGAGGGGTATTTTTGAGCCAAAAATTTAACGGAGGGATATGTTTGAGCCAAAAAACTAACAGAGGGTATTTTTGGTCCATTTTGGATAATTCAGGGGTATTTTTGGCCCTTTTCCGCTTTTTTATTTTTTGGTCTTTGCTAATAGGTTTGTGTTGGAAAATAATAGGTCTTATTGATAAGTAAATAGAAAATAAAAATTAAATACAGGTAAATAAATAAATGCACATGCTAGAGGTGATAGAAGTGGGTGGAATGAAATTGTTGTGAGGTATTGGGGGGGGGGGGGTAAATTTTGGAGTGAACCTCTAGATTTACTAATTTCAAGCAAAACACAGATTCAATTTGTATATTTTATGTTTATATTCCAAATGAACGTTTTTCTTGAGGGTGGACTGAAGTTGTTAATATTGTCTACTACTCGTAACTAGAGGAGTTCCATAAAGAACCATTCATGGCATTCTTTCCTTGGCTGCAATCAAAAGGTGGCCTTATTTCAATTTGACGTGCAGAACAGAATGCCTTTCAACAACATAAGGGAAGGGGGCAAGAATAAGTTTCTATCCAGCCGATGTATGCAACCTTGGGGACCAAAATTGTTTCATGGCCTCATGTCCTGTCTCTTGACTATTTATTTCAGAATTGTCTGGACCCTTATGCAAAACAAAGAACTGAACGTTTTAATTATTTTAAAGGATTTGACGGGTGGTCTCGTTTGTGTATATCCATCTCTGTGGAGGAGTTAATAACACTTGTTGATCTATATACTTCTTTCAGGAACTGGAAAGACATCTTGTGCACGTGTTATAGCTAATCAATCGGTATACCAGTTCTCTCTTTTATGACTTTCATCTCACCATTTTGTTGGTTTGTGCTATTGTTATTTTTCATCACCTGTATATGTAGGCTAGTCAATGTAGAACACAATTACACTATAATTATATTATGCATACTGATCTTTGATTAATTTTCTCTCTGGAGATGTTATAACTAAGAACCTTTGATTTACAAGAAATTACTGATTTCTGTCATAACCTGAAATTATTTATCTGCTACAATAAACCTATTTTATGAAGTGAACATGTTGAGACATGCCGACAGTGAAAATAAGTATACAGTAACCTATGCATGAGGCCAATTTGTGGAATGAAAATGCAAGCTTATGCCTTCAGTTCATTGAATAGATGTCAATTGAAAAAGCAAAAATGAAACTTGCTTCTATGATATACATTGATCTCTGCAAATGTCACTTTACTGGAACTCAAGTCTAATCTTTTGTATCTTAGCACACTTTTCTCGGCCGGTGCATCACAAAAATCATCTTTATCCATTTGTCTCAAAAAGTACCCATAAAAGCTAATTTATTTCAAAGGAGATCATATTTAACTCCATATGCATTTCAGTTTAAAATCCCTGTGTTTGGCTGTGTAGAGAGAGGAATATCTAATTAATTAAAAGGACTCATACTCGATTTTGCCGGAGCTTGCAGGATTTTGAAGAGTGGAATCAGGATGAATGTAAGAGCTTGGATCTAGGCAGAGATTGTAGGGGAAAATTAGGTAAACGCTAGGTGATTCTTCCCATCTGTCCTAGCCTTGGCAGATAGGGTTACCTGATATTTATTGTTGGTGGGACGTGAAAAAGGTCTCCTGTGGATTAGTCAAGGTATGCGAAAGCTGGCCCGGACACCACGGTTATCCAACAAAAAAATAAATTAGGTGAGACCTTATTCAGTGGAGTCATGGAAGTAATACCACGTGCTGTACACGACAGTATGTAGGAAGTTAGCTCTTGTATTATTTTATGTGCTATATTCCTGATACCTTAGGAAAATAGTTTTGAGTTCACTTGCATCCAATCCATATTCCTGATCCCTTCAAGAAAATAGTTTTGAGCTCACTTGCAGCCAATCTATATTCCTGATGCCTTCAGGAATAGGTTTGAGTTCACTTGCATCCTGAATCTTGAATATGATGGTGCATCTAAATGACACTTTGGTGGTACAAATGTCCCTTACCTGGTCTGATGTCGTCCTCATCTTTTTATGTGCTTCAACAATTAAGAGATTTGTACAACCTAAGTTGCTCGGACTTAGGTGTGGGTGTCCGATATGGGTACGAATCTAGAGGTCGGATCCTCATGGTCTCAATTTAAAGATTCGGGGATATGGATCTATAGATGGATACAGGTGCAGGGATTCGGTGAAAAATAATTTAAATATCCAAAAATAGAGTTATAAAACATAAATTATGAGATATTATGTGAAAATTGAGGAGAAAATATTGTTCAAGAAGAAAATCCTAAAAGGAGATAAAGAGAAAAGCAATAACATAGAGATTTCTATATACAAGCATTCCATTTTCTTCAATTTCACCTTAGTTTTTATTTTTATTACAAAATTTCTTAAATCTGTCCAGACTTTCGCAGTCGATTTTGGTCAAAGTATCCAAAATCGATTGACTAGATCGGGTACGGATCCCACACCCACACCTATGTCGTGTCGGCACGGGTGCGACACCAAAGTGAAGAGTCCGAGTAACTTAGTGTACAACTATCCAGAAAAGCAGGAAACTTATAATTGTACGTACAACACGGAGGTTTCAGAAGGGGTGTTTTGGAGTTTTTACGTAAATCTGTTCCAAGTACTCCCTCTGTCCTAGTTTATATGACACACTTTACTTTTGAATCAGTTCAAAAAAGAATGACACTTTTTTATATTTAGTAACCGCTTATGTTGTATGGAGCCGAGTGTTAGCCAATTAAGAACTCCCACCTCCAAAAGTTGAAGGTGGTGGAGATGAGGATTGTGCGATAGATGTGTGGACTTACCGGGGGAGATAGAATTAGAAATGAGATTATTTGGGAGAAGGTGAGAGTGACTTCGGTGGCGGGAAGTGAGGTTGTGATGGTTCGGGCATGTGATGAGGAGGTGCACGGATGCTCCAGTACGGAGGTGTGAGAGCCTGGCTATGAATGGTTTTAGGCGGGGTAGGGGTAGGTCGAAGAAATATTGGAGGGAGGTGATTGGACATGCTATGGAGCTATTACAACTTATGTAGGACATGACCCTTGATAGGAAGGTGTGGAGGATGCGGATTAGGGTAGAGGGGTAGTGGGTGAGAGTTCATCCGTAACAGTAGGAAAGAAAGAGTGCTTTGTTTGTATTTGCGTCTGTACTTCCTTGTTCGTGGTGTTTCGTCGATGTCTATGATTTCGAATAGATAGTTTATAGTATTACCTTGTAGGTGTCTTGTTTTCTTTATCTCTAGCGGTGTATTATCTCATTTTGTTGTCTGTTTTTATGTTTTGTTGTTTGTTATACTATTATCTGTCCTGAGCCGGGGGTCTAGCGGAAACCACCTCTCTACGTCATCTGAAGTCGTGATATGGACTATGTACTCTTTATCTACCCAGACCTCACTGTGAGAATAAGTTGGATATGCTATTATTGTTCTTGTTGTTTAATTTTAAAATGCCTATTTCACCCTTATTGAGATGATTTACAGCCACACAATTATCCATGACTTGTTTTAGACCACAAGTATCAAAAGTCTTTTTTCCTTTCTTAAACTCCGTGCCAAGTCAAACAACGTCACATAAATTGGGAAAGAGGGAGTATTACTTTCCACCTTTCCCTGTGCAGCAGCAATTTTGAGGCTTTACAATATTTTGGTTTGATGATCTCTCTGCTGTTGCAGGGTGTCCCATTGTTATATGTGCCATTGGAAATTATTGTGTCAAAATTTTATGGTGAAAGTGAACGTCTGTTGGGGAAGGTGTTCTCACTTGCCAATGATCTCCCAGATGGTGCTATTGTTTTCCTCGATGAGGTGATCCCCGAGACTGAAGTGACATAATTCTTCTCTTTCAGTTCCGTCTTTAACTGTCAAAATTGTCTTCCAACAAATCCACTGTCCTTGTATACTTTTTTGAACCACTCTGGCAGGTTGATTCTTTTGCTACTGCTCGTGATGGCGAAACACATGAAGCAACACGCCGACTTTTATCAGTGCTATTACGGCAGGTACTGTTGGAGATCCTATGTATGCTTAATCACTAGCTTTAGCATGTGTAAATGATATGCAAAAGAATGTCTGGACATAGTCTAGTACCCCTCGGGAATATTTTTCGCACTCTGTTATATCCTCAGGAAAATTGTCAGTAAGGTATTGTTTAATACAGCAGGGCTTTGTTACTCGAGTCTAGGCCTGGGCGTCGAGCTGAGCGAGCCGAGTCCGAGTCGAGCTCAACCGAGCTTTGACCAGTACTGAGCTGACCCGAGTCCGAGCTAAGTCAAGCCGGCTCTTTAATATTTAGTTCTGTGTCGTATTACATCATTAAAAATAAATAAATTATGATCTGTTTGTTCGAGTTATAATTATTATTAGTTTAAATTGGTAACTGTGTCTGCATTCAACTTGATTTAATTATATAATATAGTCTAAACTAGAATCCAGTTAAATGACACAAGTTAATATTAAACAAATAGAATTTTAAGTAAAAAATAAAAAAGCAAAAATAAAGCAAAAGTAAATTCAAGAAAAGTCATATAATGTTACATTTCTTTGATTTGAATTTTTAGATGTAATTCCATAGAGTATCTTAAAAAACAGTGTATATAAAAAAACTAATTAAATGAAATTAATTTAAAAAGTACAAAATTATAACTAATTATAATAAAGTATATTATTAAATTGATATTTTCTAACTTTATTAAGATTAATGAATGAATTTTAGCTTTAAAGTAATCATTACATGACCAAAGCGTGGCTCAACCGAGCCCGAGCTTTTACCAAACTCCAATCGAGCCGAGCCCCAAGCTGTCTCGGCTCTATGCCAATCACATCTCCTAGCTTTATTATGGTTTAAAGTTGACCCTAATTTTCCCTGTATTGTTAGAGACTCGTTGGGAAAGATAAAAGGAAAGGTTTAAGTTTCCATATGTGGGAAGCAAGCAATAGCGCTTCTCAGACGTCCTGTCCTGGATGATTTGGCTTGAAAAAATGATGCTTGTTTTAGTTTTATATTGATTTAGAAAGTGCATCTACTACTATATTTATATATATGATTACAACAACAACAACATACCCGGTGTATTCCCACAAAGTGGGGTCTAGGGAAGTATTTATATATATGATTGACATTAACATATTCATACGGTGGCTTATTAAAAAATTTACTTGGTGTAGATTGATGGATTTGAGCAGGAGAAGAAAGTAGTGGTAGTGGCTGCTACTAATAGAAAGCAAGACCTTGATCCTGCTTTAATTAGGTAAATGAGGTTTTAGATGTCTAAATGATACCTTCTGAAACTTTTGCTCATCGTTTCCTGTTGATTCCAGCCGATTTGATTCCATGATTACATTCCCCTTACCTGATCAACAGACTCGTCAGGAAATAGCCGCACAGTATGCAAAGCATTTGACAGACTCTGAATTATCTGAATTTGCTAGAGCCACGGAAGGGTAAGCATTTATTGTCAGACAATTTCCCTCTTAAAACAGATTAAAGTACTTGTTGGTATTCTCAACTTCAGCAGATGAGTTGGGGAGCTATTGTGGTTTTCCAGTTTTTAATTTTCTTATTAGTTAATAGTTCCCCTCTTTATCATTTACATTTATTTTCTTTCTTGGATTTTTATAATAGATAGTACTTCCTCTATCCATTTTATGTGTCATACTTTCACTTTTAGTCTGTCCAAAAAGAATGTCATACTTCCTTATTTAGAACCATTTGACATTAAACTTTCCATATCACCCATAATGAGATGATTTATAGTCACACAAATATCTATGGCATGTTTTAGACCACGAGTTTTAAGTCTCTTTTTCAAACTATGTGCCCAGTTGAATAGTTCCAAATAAATGGGGACTGGGGGAATACTAGTTAACGCTTGAGAGTTCTGCTTACAATCCTGGGTTACTAACTGCAGATTGTCTGGGCGGGACATGAGGGATGTCTGTCAGCAAGCGGAACGACATTGGGCATCAAAGGTGTCACTTCGATATCTACACTAAATTTTGTTCTGTTTCTTCTCTTGAAAGTTTATTACCACCCTTCACCCTTTTTACTTACTCTGTTTGGATGTTACAGATCATTCGTGGTCAAGCTCCTAAAAGTGAAGATAGTGGTGGTTCACTTCCCCCTCTCCAAGAGTACATTGACAGTGCTAGGAACAGGCAAACAGCTCTGTTTGATATTGAAACTCAGAACCGAAGCATGAATCCCGCTGCAAAGAAGCCTCAGTTTGATTTTGTATAATATTATCGCAGGTATGTCATCTCTTGTATGTGCATATAAAATTCACATTCATTAACTGCCATGATTAGTCATCATTGGGTGCTATGCAATTATTCAGGTGGTTTTCTCTAAAAGGCTTCCATGTTTTACCTATGTGCCGTTTATGTATGCTGACTGCAAGAAAACAATGTGTTCAACACCATACCCCAGAAGTTTCAAAAAAGAAATACCATATCCCAGAATTTGTTCATTGGTCTATATTTCTGTCATTGGCGTTGTACCAGTGTTTATGTTGGAAATTAGCCCTAAATTGATCTGAAGTTTTTAGTTGTAGTAGTTCTTGTTCATTTTATTCAAAAGTTTGCTTGTGATTGGAAAGAAACATTTTTTTTTTTTGTAAGTCGATGTTTGCTTTGGCTTTCTGAATTGACGAATTTAAATTGGCCAATGAGCAGATTCTCATCGGGGGAAGCCAGAAGCCCAGAACTGCCGTGGAAAACATTGATAAAAGTTGGCTGTGTAGCACAAAGACCATATTGGGTGCTAGTGGAATCTCATTATAATTCTCAAATCATATCATGCAGTCAAATCCCAAGACAGTTTTGATCCAAAAATTCATCGCTAGAAGTACACAGCATGTAAGGGCATATTCATACTTGGTTGAAATCCTTATGCTGCAGTCTTTACATGGAATATAATTGTAACTGGTAACATATAACGACAGAACCATCATCTTGTTAGTGGAATGGGTAAATAGAGGAACTGTTTTACAGTTTGAAGCTTGTTTCGTGCCATCCCTCTCTTGGGGGTCCTCATTATATGCTTCCTTTTGTTTGTGTTTGCTGTCTTTATTATTTTCCTTTCACATGGAAGGATCATGGTTTCTAAGAAATATTGATGTGCAACTGTTTGATCGGCAAATGCTGGAGCAAATCCACTTCGTAAAGCTTGTGGTCCTCCACAACTTGTGATTTAGTAAGAGCCTTACTTGGGATAACACTCTCAACCAAATAGTATATAAAGATATCATAGCACTCTTGAGTTCATCGTTCATCTCCTGCATCATTCAACAGAATTTTGTCGAAACAGGGGGCGTCCAGACAAGGGTATAGTCATTATAAGTTGACATGAATGCATGATTAGGGAGAATGAGACATTCAGTAAAAGCATGTAAATCGATCGATCTCATTATTCCAATTTGGCGGAGAAGAAAAAACAAAACCCAAAAAAAAAGGGAAAATGGACGAGTTGACTCATTCCTTGTAAAAGCGATGGGATCTCTGTAATGTTTGATAAACACATGCTTGTTTGGCCAAAGTTTTAAAATTAGCTTATTTTAAAGATTAGCCTATTTGAAGTTTTTTTTTTTAAAAAAGAATTCAGTGTGAGAGTTTGTTTTTGCCCAATACTTTTTAAAAGTACTTTAACAGCAATTAATGTGTGGCCATATTTTTTGAAAGTCTCTTTTTCAACAGAACTTCTTTTGGAGAAAAGTTTCTTCTTTTTGCCATGCCCCGATCTTACTCCCGAGGCATGGTCGGCACCCGATGCCATTGTTGGTCCTAGCAAATCCATAGCAGGGCATAAACATAGAGGACACAGTTTATAAGTAGTAAATCATTCAAGTATAGTGACAGTTATGTTAAGGTCAAAACTGGAATGCATGGCCTGAGGAACATATGACTTTTTTGTTTTATGAGGCCTCTAATATACATGACTGAATAAACTGTTATCGGGACAAGCTCCTGGTATGATCGATAAACTTAAATAATTGAAACTGGAAAATTATGTCCTTAGAACGAATGGAGCTTACCAATAGATGAACACAGAACTTAATGTGCTGCTCAGTCATTTTAAGTGCCTAAGTTTGCATCATTTAATAATGCAGCGGTCCCAGTAAAAGGGATATAAATAAATAAAATTTTAATAAATGTAAAATGGAGGAATGGAGAAAAAAAATCGGGGAGCTGATTAAAAGTGTTCAAACTTATATAGTTAAAAAAAAATCAATGAGTGGGTTAACCAATTAAATCAAATTACATAATATTTAGCTTTGCCAAAGTATTTTTATAGTTTGTCGTCGGAGCAGTATCCAAACAGCAGATTTTAAATATGTTTTTTTTACTCAAAATTTTAGTTGAACAAAGAAAGTTATTCAAAATTGTCCAATAACTAAAAAAAATCATCATGCACCAGTAAAATAAAAGGTTGTAAGGTAAAAAGAGAATAAATCAAGATCAGACAACCATTTTCACTGGCGTCCGACGGGGGATCGGGAGGGGGTGGGGGTGGGGGCAACGAGATTTCAAACAAAGGTTAAGTATATAAATAAGACCAGCAAAATCATTAGTAGTTTAAATAGTGTGAAAAATCATTGATAAATTTAAGAATTACCAGTTTAGGTATACGCGCGTCGCGCATGTACCTCACTTTAATGAGTTCACACGTTACACTAAATAGAAAATTTATTTAAATAATAAAGATGAATACAATAATTAAATTCAACATCTTCTGAATATGTAAAGATGGGGAATTTATTTAATTAAACCTAACTTTTATCGAAAAAAATTCTCAAAGCCGATCGACATTCATCTACCACCTGTAAACTGCAACAAACAATATGATAATAGAGATATCAAACGATACAATTAAATCTAACTTTTACACAAAAATTTCCTCAAAGCGCCCGACACTCATCTACCACCTGTTAACTATAACAAAATAATACGATGATAGAAATATCAAAATAATACAATTAAATCTAACTTTTACACAATTTTTTTTCAAATCTGAGATATCAAAGCAATACAATTAAACTTAACCTTTACCTAAAATAATTCCTCAAAGTCAACCAACATTTATCTATCACCTGCAAACTACAACAAAACAATATGATAATTCCTCAAAGTCGAACGACATTTATCTACCATTTGCAAACTACAACAAAACAATACGATAAAAGATATCAAAATAATATAATTAAATTTAAACTTTACACACAAAAATTCCTCAAAGCCAATCGATATTCATCTACGACCTGTAAACTATCACAAAATAATAAACTAATAGAGATATTAAGACAATACAATTAAACCTAATCTTTACCTAAAGAAAATCCTCAAAGCTGACCGACATTCATCTACCACCTGTGAATTAAAATAAAACAATACGATAATAAAGACATCAAAATAATATAATTAAACCTAACATATATATATATATAAGAAATCCCTCAAAGTCAACCGACATTCATTTATGACTTGTAAACTACAACAAAACAACACAATAGTGATCACAAAGCTTCGATTTTGATGAAAATAATTTTTGTCTAAGCGAAAATTTTGACTCTAAAGAATGA
Organism: Capsicum pubescens; assembly: GCA_030864215.1. Lineage (NCBI taxonomy): Eukaryota > Viridiplantae > Streptophyta > Magnoliopsida > Solanales > Solanaceae > Capsicum > Capsicum pubescens. The sequence continues at coordinate 37,545,930 of CM061539.1, read as the reverse complement.
CTTAAATGAAAACACAGAATATATATATATATATATATATACATGTTGAATTCTATTATGTTGACAAAAACAGTGAAGAGGTTGAGGGTTAGAAAATTAAGCATCCACCAATCTAGACGTGCAACCGAATCAAGATAGATGAACATCAATCATATTCTCCCAATAGGTAAATTGGTTTCTTCTTCTCTAGTGTAAAGTGCATCTCAATATTTATAGATGTAATTCCTTAATAGAGTCCTATTTTAGTAGTATTTTTTTAATTGACCAGTACAAAGGAAAATATTAATTGATTCTTCTTCCATATATTTTACGAGTCATATATATTTTAGGAGTCTAACTAATATAATAAAAAATAATTAAATAATAAATTGAAGAAAATTGTGAAAAAACAACATTATTTAAAGGAGAGTCTTTGAATGAAGAACAAAAAGTTCAAATAACTTTTCTAAGATCTTTACATTTTTAATATATTATAGATATAGATTATAGATAGATATAGATATAAATATTTTGATATATTTAGAGGTAACTTTACCTTTTTCAAACAACATTTTGTGGGATTTCAAGCAAACACTGTCAGGTATATAGGTAGTAATAAATTTACAAATGTAAACATCTTTACTAGATTTTAAGTTTATATATATTGAAAAATAATTAAAGAAAATATTCACTTATAAATATATGTCTGCTAGATTTAATACTTTTATGACTTTTTCTGAATTCAATTTGTGTAATCTCAATTACTAAATTTTAGATTTTTTTTTTTTGAAAAGATATGTCTCATTCAGATTCTATATTGAGCTTTCAATATGTGCGTCAAAAAAGACAGATATTCATAAGATTAAATGTATATCCGGTACTGGTGTAGTTTGAAAATTTCAAAACTAATCTGAGTAAAACTTTCTAATTTACTTTAATGGTATATTAATGTGTTATATTAAAAACTAACATTTAATTCTATTATTTTAAATATTTTTAGTTTTATTATTCTAATCTTTTTTAAAAATATATTTTTTATTTTTCTTTATTTATATTTCATTTCCTAACATTTACCTCTTGTGATTTCATGTAATTGTTTGTGTTACTATTTATTATTTATTTATGTTTTATTTAGTGTTAGTGTTCTAATTTTTAAATTAAAGTAGAATTTATTGTCGAATAAGGTTATAGATTTACATTTTTCTTTTCTTTGAATTATATTTATGTACGTCATGTTGAAGTTTGACATAAGAGTATTATTATGTTAACCTTTTTTGTTTTGAATTTTAAACTTATGTTATATTTTTCGTCTCAATTTATTTTTTTAGTAGTATTTACTTGACATTTCACGTAGTTAGAATTGATAGATTATCTTTTCATCAAATATTTTAATAATTTTATAACATTATATATATAAAATTAATCTTTTTATCGAACATGCATATCATGATGTTCTTAAAAATTATGTACTTTTAGTTTTTATGACTAATTTAACTAAAATATACTAATTTGAAAAATATATATTAATTGTATTTTATAATATTAGTTAATACAACAAATATCTAAAATACCTAATAAATATCCTTTTTAATGTCCCTTATTTATCAAATACTATTAATTTTTAATTTTTTGATAATTAATTTTTATTTTAACTTTTAATATAATCATATAATTGCACTTGTAATTACATTGTAATTACACTATTGCAAACAAACAGGTCAGTGTAATTACTAGGTTGTGTAATTACTAGGCTGATAATTACTACCCTAGTAATTATATCAATTTCAAATTACCCGATGACTTTCCAAACAGATTCTTAGTAAACTCATGTGGCTATTTTCTTATTATATAAGAGGGAGTTAGGCAACAATCATTTTTTTGGCTATACTTAGAAGGATGAGTGAAATGGATCGGATGGAAGGGGAATCACAGAAGACCGTCAACATGCCTATTAGGGGTATTGAAAAAAATTGAAAATTCGACCGAACCAACCAAACCGAATCATAGCGAAATGATTTAATTCACTTTTTCAATAAAATTGTGGATTTTTATTCAACGTTAACTATCACGGTCTGAGACTACTCCCTAGTCATAATACGGTGCTTAGAACCACAAGTGATCCCAAGCTAACCCATGTACTGGCATGATGCTTGAGCAAATAATTTAAAACATATATAAAAGCTAAATTTGCTGAGCGGAAGAATAATCATGACATAATCTGTTTTAAAATATTACTGTTCAAAGTTTACAATATTGTAATCTAAAAGAGAGAGGAACTTAAATTACATACTAACTCTGACTGACCGTCTATGAAGCTTTTACAAATATTGACTATACGTAGTCGGGACATGACCACCAACTATCCCTAATCAATACATACGAATAAGAAAATACAATACAAGAACTGCAACTGACTTGAGTCCTCGAAATAAGAGAACTCATCACCTGCTGGCTGAATATTGTGATCTGCCTAACTATAAGCCTGAGAGTAAGCACCTGAATCTACATCACATGAAAAATATAGGTAGAAGAGGTATGCTATTAGTACTTTAGAATGTATTGAGTATGTGAGATATGGAATAGTCATGAAAATACTTAAAATTGAGGACATAAGCCATTTACTGAAATATGTATTTAAAACATGTCTGTACGTAAAATCTGCAAGGCATAGTGAAAATTTTAAATTGTGAGCAAAAATATTTTTGTGAATTGGGAAGCGATAGAAACATGAATACTATATTTAATCTCAAGTTAAGCTGAATATGCTGTAAAACTATACTGAGGATCATGTATAAATATTGAGCTTGAAACTGTGGGATGTGAACTGATGCAATGACCAAGAATAAACATGTACTAAATGAAAATTGAATAACTGAGTACAAGGTCATGGAAAATCTGAAAATTGAACATAATCTGAAACATAAACTAAGGACTGTGGGAGCTAACAATAACCGGCATGTCCCAATCTGAGCTAATCGGGGTCCAACCTGTAACCCCAGTTGGAAGGGTGCTAGTACCTTGCCAAGGGTACCAACACTGGATGGCATGGATCTACTACCAGAAAGACTAGGGTGTCAGTCCTCTATTGGCGGGTGTCCCCTCATAACCTACAATGTCAACGTAGTTCTGGAACTTAGGGACTTTTACTAAAGGTCTCAATCCTCAATTACGGGGTGAACCTTCATCCCTAGGTTCGCTCGATGCTAAGTACTAATCCAAACTGAACTGACACTGATAACTGATATATGCTCAACATGATCTGATATATGCTCGACTTGGTAATATTTTGAATTTAACAACATAAGCATGATCTGAATGACTCATAACATGTAAACTGATATATGCATGGATTTCCTAGGTATCGGGGGTTCATAACCCACCAGTTCTGTCTAATGCAACTAAACATGTGTAAGACCCACAAAATTCTAAGCTTAACTCAGTCCCTAAAAGCTTGCTAAGGGGTCCCAAACTTAGAAAATTCTAGCTAAGTATTCAGACTTAGTATTATTTTGGCCTTTGTAAGTTGGCAACGCTATTTCACGACCTCTATAACCTTAAAATATCAATCTTTAGGTTGATTCATGATCAGGAATGTCAGTAGATGTTCCCAGATGAGTTTCGGATTTTTTGAACCTCATTTGAACCACGTTTGGGAATCCAAAATAGTGTATCGATGCGATCTCGGCGTGGCGCGACGGCTTTCGCGTCGATCAATATTTTCCTTGGATTCCAATGGAAATTTCTAGTGAAATGACGCGGAATCAACGCGGCGCGTTGGTCATCACATCAATGCCTACGACGCGACGCATCGGCCTGTGCGTCGATGGTTCAACTTTCAGTCTTTTAAACCCGCGTCCAGAGGGTTAAATGGGTCTTTTCCTACCTTATATCATCCCCCAAAACATATCATTAAGCCTTCCAAGAGGCAAAATATACTCATTCTCTCTAGAATTTATCAAGAAAAAGCCCTAGTTCATCATATTTCAAGATCCAAGACTCAAGGTTTCCACCATTATTCTTCAAGAATTTGCCAACTAAGGTATGTGAAGTGTTTATCCAAGGGTTCCTTCCACCCTTGGAGTCCAAGAAACTTTTTTAAACTTTAAGTAGTTGGAATTTATGACTTCCATGATTGGAATTAAAGTGTATTCATGATTATTATTTGAATTAGTTTTCTATTTCATGATTTATTATACGTTTTATGTGGAATTGGCTATTATGTGTGTAGATTCGTATGAATCCATGTTAAACCCCTTGAAATTGTGAAATTGGAAGCGAATCATGATGCCCTCTTATTATGTGCATATATTATGCTCATCAAGTGCTTGATGAATTTTTCATGTGAACTAATAAGGGAAAAAAATCACGTCATGCTAGCTTATATGCAAGTTATACCATGCAAGTGTTTGATAAAATGTCTCTATAGTACATCATGAACAAGTGTGCATTTTATGCTATGCAAGATCATGTGATGCTTTACTTTTCATGCTATCGAGTCCTGGGGGTATTTAATACCTGACAATTTAGCTGTTTACCTAGAGCCAGTGTTAAATACAGAATAATCTCGGTCATGTCACAATCAGTAGTACTCTCAGTCAGCTACAGGACTCAGGAAAACTCAATAGACTCTGTATCAGTCCAGTCTAGTTCAGTATTCAGTGCAGACCTCAGTAAATTCAGTCAGTTAACAAAATTCAGTAGTATTTCGTTAGTCAACGCAACTCAGTGAACTCAGTTCAGTTCAATTAGACAGTATAATCAGTAATAGTCCAATCAAGCCTAGTATAAACTAGGAAATCAGTTCAGTGTCTATTTAGATGAGAGTAGGAGTCAGCACCAAGTTAACCCAGAGATGGGGGTATTTCTGCCAGCAGAGGGTTTGACCCTTAGTATCAATCCCTGCATTACAGAACTACGTAGCCAGCGTAGGTTGAGATATCTTTCTGCTAGATATTATGAGGGTTGATACATCTCATTCGAGTTTTCTTGCCAACGAGGGTTGACGAAAGAGCTTCCTATTAGAGAGAGTTAACTCACAGCTTGTCTTTACCTGTGGCACAGTATTGACACCCTTCCAACTGGGGTTACAGGTTGGATCCTAATCTATGTAGAAAGGGGCATGTCAGTTAGATGATTACCTTCCACAGTCTCAGTTTCAGATTCAGTCTCAGTATAGAACTCAGTTCAGTTTTACAGATTCAAAATTGTCAGACACAGTCACTCAGCTCAATACGAAACTCAGTATAGTTCAACAGAATCAGGACTGTCAGATACAGTCATTCAGTTATCAATAATTCAGTATCAGTATACTCATATATCAGTTAATTAGTATTCAGAATCAGTATTCAGTGTTATCACGATCTCAGTTACAGTTACGTATTCATGTATGTACTCTCATCCAGTTATACTCATGTCATTCAGTCAATATTGTTCATGCATATGAACCCATGCATTTCAGCCTACTCACTTAGCATACCAGTATATTCAAAGTACTGACACATACTTTTCTCTTGCTCTATGATGTTTTATATCATAGATTCAGACGCACAAGCTCCTGAGCACCCTTAGAGTTCAGATCTTCAGCAGTCAGAGTTAGTGGTGAGTCCTTATAGTTTGAGGACATAATTATTATTTCAGCATTTTAGTTTATTTCAGTAGTCAGAGTTAGTTGGGGACTTGTCCCATCAACTCCATATTTCACACAGTTTAGAGGCTTTTCAGACTAGAGTATCTCAGACAGATATATCAGTTTTGGTATTACTATACCGAAATCAGATTTATTTCAGTATTGAACCTTATGGCATATTTTTTGCGTAATTTTTGCATATTTCAGAATTATTATTATTTAGTTATTACAGCAGGTACCAGTCATGGGTTAGCTTATGGTCCTTCGAGATTATGAGCACCGTTTAGCATTCGAGGTACAGACTCGGGGTGTTACAAACTTGGTATCAGAGCCTAACATTCAACAGAGTCCTAGGAAGTCTGAAAGCCGCATCTAGTAGAGTCTTGTGCATGGGTGTGTAGTGCGCCACACTTATGGACAAGAGGCTACGAGATGTTTTAGGAAAAATTTCCCTTCTTGAAGTATTCATGTCGTGCGAGTGAGCATGAGCTCCAGTTAAACTCTCTATCTAATCCAAGTTTCCTTTTATTTATAGAATATGCCTCTAAAGAGGACTAAGGGAAGAGGAACAAGAGACCATCCAGAACCCCAGCCCGTCCAGCCAGATCCTCTGGACGAACATGTCTCCCACACTGAGTTTAGAGCAGCTTTCACCACCCTAGCTCATTTTGTGAAAGCGTAGAATAAACGTCCAGTTGTTGTTTTGGCTAACCCAGTAGCCAATACTGCTGCTGCCAAAATTTGGGATTTCACTCGAATGAACCCTCCATCTTTTACTGGGTCTAAGTCAGATGAGGACCCCCAGGAGTTTCTTGATCAGGTGCAAAAAGTTACAGATATTATGGGGGTGACTTCTATTGAGAGCGTTGAGTTGGCCACATATCAGTTGTAGGATGTGTCCCACTCATGGTTCAAACAGTGGAAAGCAAAAAGGCCTATAGATGCAGGGTCCATAGAATGGGAAGAGTTTGCTATTGCTTTTCTGGATAGGTTCTTCCCGCTAGAGTTGAGAGAAACGAAGGTTTTGGAGTTTATAAATCTGAAGCAGGGGAACATGACGGTGCAAGAGTATTCTCTTAAGTTTACTCAATTAGCCAGATACACTCCTCATGTGGTACCATACAACAGATCTAAAATGAGTAAGTTTGTGTCTGGCATGTCTAATAGTATAGTCAAGGAATGTAGGACCGCAATATTGATTAAGGAGATGGACATATCCAGGCTCGTGGTCTATGCTTAGCAGATAGAGAAGGCTAAGAATAGGGAGAAATAGAGGGAGAACAAGAGAGCGAGAACAAGTAGTTTCAACTTTGCTCAGCCTAAGTCAGAGGGTGGGAATCGTTCTCAGTTTTGCCCAAAATCCTCAGTTCCAGCTCTGTCCTTAGCCAGTGCTCCAATGTCAAAATTCAGAGATGGAAACAGAGATAGGGCGCCAAGACCTAAACCCCAGGGTTATGTTAGCAGTGCCCGAACTAATTCTCTTTGTTAAAAATGTGGCAAAAACCACCAGGGTATCTGCAGAGCTGGCAGTGATGTGTGTTTCAGATGTTATAAGCCAGGACATAGGATCAAATAATATCCTCAGGTGGGTTCTTAAAGTTAGCATAGCCGTCCCCCAGCTTAGTCCGGTCGCCTGAATCAGCAGGGTGCCGCATCCAGTGCCACCAGTGGGCAGCGCCCAAATAGACTCTATGTTTTTTAGTCTCGACAGGATCAGGAAAGTTCTCCTGATGTGGTCACTGGTACGTTACAAGTTTTCTATTTACATGTCTATGCTTTTCTAGATCCAGGATCTTCTTTGTCATTTGTTACTCCATATATAACAGTTGATTTTGGAGTCAGTCTCAAAATTCTAGCAGAGCCTTTCTCAGTATCTACCCCATTGGGTAAATATCATAGCCATGTGGGTATACAGGAACTACCCGGTTATGATATCTCAGAAAGTCACTTCAATAGACTTAGTCGAATTAGAGATGGTTGATTTTGATGTCATTCTCAACATGGATTGGCTTCATTCCTGCTATGCCTCAGTCGACTGCAAAAACAAAATTGTCCAATTTTAATTTTCAAATGAACCCATTCTAGAGTGGAGGGGTAGTATTTTAGCACTTAGGGGTCAACTTATTTCTTACCTTCGGGCGAGAAAGATGATATCTAAGAGATGTGTCCACCATCTCGTTCGAGTCCAGGACTCTAGTTCAGAAACCCCTACTCTTGAATCAGTGTCAGTAGCATATGAATTACCAGATGTGTTTCTCGAAGATCTTCCCGGAGTTTCTCCCGAAAGGGAAATCAACTTCGAATAGACCTTCTTCCAGATAATCAACCCATATCTATTTTGCCATACAGAATGGCACCTACAGAACTCAGATAATTAAAAGAACATTTGAAAAATCTCCTAGATAAGGGATTCATCAGATCCAGTGTGTCTTCATGGGGCACAACAGTTTTATTCATGCGTAAGAAAGATAGTTCTCTCAGAATGTGTATTGACTACCGTCAGTTAAACAAAGTCAGGGTCAAGAATAAGTATCCACTTCCCAGAATTGATGACCTGTTTGACCAGCTTCAGGGTGTCAGTTACTTCTTCAAGATAGACCTCAGATCGAGCTATCATCAGCTCAGAGTCAGAGAATGTGACATCCCGAAAATAGCCTTCAGAACTCGATATAGTCACTTTGAATTCTTAGTTATTTCCTTTGGTCTTACCAATGCCCCAGCAGCCTTTGTGGGCTTGATGATCCATGTGTTCAAGCAGTACTTGGACATGTTCATCATAGTCTTTATAGATGACATTTTTGTCTACTCCCGCAGTGAGCATGATCATGCAGACCATCTCAGAATAGTGTTGTAGACTCTAAAAAACCATCAGCTATTTGCCAAATTTAGTAAGTACGAATTTTGGCTAAGGTCAGTAGCTTTCCTTGGCCATATCATTTTCGGTAATGGCATTAGAGTTGATCCCTAAAAGACCAAAGCAGTGAGAAACTAGCCTAGATCTATCTCTCCATCAGATATTAGGAGTTTCTTGGGCTTGGCTAGCTATTATCGATGGTTTGTTGAGGGATTTTCATCTATTGCATCCCCTATGCTAGATTGACTCAGAAGAAAGTCAAATTCCAGTGGTTAGATTCTTGTGAGAAGAGTTTTCAGGAGTTGAAGACTCGACTCACTACAACTCTAGTTTTGACCCTACCAGATGGTTCAGATGGGTTTGTGGTGTATTGTGATGCCTCCAGAGTTGGTTTGGGGTATTTTTTGATCCATAAAGGTAAGGTCATTGCCTACGCCTCTAGACATCTTAAGCCCCATGAAAAGAACTATCCTACTTATGATTTGAGTTAACAGTAGTAGTGTTTGACTTAAAGATTTAGAGGAACTATTTGTATGGTGTGCATGTTGATGTGTTCACAGACCATAAGGTCCTACAGTATGTTTTCTCTCAAAAAGATCTAAACCTCCGTTAGAGAAGGTGGTTGGAGTTATTGAAGGACTACGACATGAGCGTCCTGTATCATCTGGGTAAAGGTAATGTAGTGGCTGATGCTCTTAGTAGGATGTCTATGAGGAGTGTTGCTCATGTCGAGAACAGTAAGAAAAAATTAGCTCAAGAAGTTCATTAGCTTGCCCGACTAGGTGTTCGCATAGTTGATTCAGTAGAAGGTAGCGTATGGGTACATAGTAGTTTAGAAACATTGTTGTACTGTTAGGGTCGGCTATGTGTGCCAGGTGTAGATGACTTGAGGCATTGAATTCTTGCAGAGATGCATGGCGAGCGCTACTCTATTCATCCAGGGGCCACTATAATGTACCATGATTTGCGGGAGATCTATTGGTAGAGTGGGATGAAGAGAGATATTGCAGAGTTTGTGGCTAAGTGCTCAACATATTAGTAGGTTAAAATTGAGCATGGACTTTGTGACAGGTTTGCCTTGTACTCGTTACCAGCATGATTTAGTTTGGGTCATCGTAGATAAAATGACCAAATTAACTCATTTCCTACCAGTCTATACCTCTTATTCAGCTAAGGATTATGCCAAACTCTATATTAGGGAGTTGGTCAGATTACACGTGTTTCACTATCCATTATCTTATATAGAGGTACCCAGTTCACCTCTTATTTTTAGAAGGCATTCCAAAAAGGTCTTGGTACTCGAGTTCACCTCAGTACAACCTTTCATCCTCATACAGATGGTAAAGCATAAAAGACCATTCAGACTTTAGAAGATATGTTGTGTGCGTGTGCGATTGACTTTAAAGGTAGTGTAAGACCCCACAAAATTCTCTCGTAGTATGAGTCTTAGAGCGTATTCAGTAAAGTGTTAATCTGGCCCTAAAAGGTTGAGAAATGTCTTCCTAAGTGAGAAGTATTTTAAACCATGTAGAATTTCCCTAATATCAATTCTTTTTCAAGTAGATAATTGAATAAGCTTTCCGTCGATACCAAATTCGCTTAAATCCAACACTCGGGCAAAGAGTTAGAGCTATTTTAGTGAGACAGTATGCCACCTGGCACTTTAGCGTGTTACAGATCCAACCAAAATAGGAATCGTCAAAATCCAGTGAGCCTCCGTGATTATGGCACGTTGCGCCAAGGCTTAATTTCAGAATTGTTAATTTCTAGTGTACCAACATGATTCCACCGCATCGCGGTGCCTTTCCAGTTAGCAACCAAGGTGGCAACGCGATTTCCACGGCGTCGCGCCATCAAGCAGTTTCCCGATTGTCCAATTTCCAGTGGTCTGGCGCGATTATGGCGCATCGCGCCAGTATGTAAAATCAGAATTATCCAGTTTAATTCCATAGGCGAAAAGGGTCATTTTGCTACCCCTATATATACTCCTTAACACGGGATTTGGCCTCATTTTAACCCAAAAATTCTAGTTTTTTCTCAAAGTTATTCAAGAACAAGAGCTAGGGTTTCTACAAAATCAAAATCCTTCCTTCTTCTTCAAGAGAAATCAAGAAATCAAGAATCTCTCCAAGAGCTTTCAAGAAAGAGTTTCTCTAAGGTATACAAATATTGATTCTCGGGCCCCTTTCATCCAAGAAGCTCAAGAACCCTTTTCTAAATTTCAAAGCTTTTATGTTTATGTGTTTTCATGATTCATGTGAGTTGAAATTGATGTTCATGCTCTTATTGAGTTGTGATTCTTGTTTGTTTACAAGGTTTTCAATCTTGACTCTAGTAACTGAAATTCATGTGATGTTCATGATAAACCCTCTTCAAGTTGCTTGTTAAGTGATGTGTTCATGTCAATTAGGTGTAGAAATTGTTGAATAAGCAAAGCATGCTCCACATATGTTTGGTAAAATGCTTATGTGAAGGAATTAGAGCCATTCTATCATGTTGATTAGAAATCCTCAATTGTGCGCAAGCCCATGCATGCCTAGTGATTGTTGAAAAGCCTTAGTGAATGAATTGTGACATGATAGAATGAAATTCCCCAATTATTTTCTCTTTGATACATGCTAAGACTTTAATACATGCTAAGTGTTTGATGCAAGATCTTATTGAATGGAGTATGAGCTAATAGCATGTCTCCTATACTATCACATGTTTATGATTTCCAAATGCTTGAAGAGATGCTGTAGTGATTGTGATGGTGAACGAATGTCCATGGTCTTGATAATTCAAGAATGGTTATGCTTTACTTTTATGTTATCGAGTCTTGGGGGTATTTATACCTGATAATTTAGCTGCAGTCCAGAGCCCGTGTCAGTTTTCACGATAATCTCAGTCAAGCCACGATTCTCAGAACTCAGTAAGTTATAGAACTCTGTACTCTCAGACAAATACAGAACTTAAGTAATCTCAATAATCTTTGTAGTCTCAGTATCGCTAGTAATCTAGCCTTAGTTCTGTACTCAGCTCAGATCTAGTAGTATTCAAGTGTTCAGTTCAGTCCTCAGTAGTGTTCTAGTAATCTATCTCGAGCTCAGTGTCATTCAGTCAGATAACAAGATTCAATAGTATTTCGTCAGATACGGAACCAAGTAAATTCAGCTTAACTCAGTCAGATCATTCGAGAAACAAGATCAGTATCAGATTCAACTTAGTTTGTGTTCAGTTAAGAATTAGTTCAGAGTCTTTCAGTTGGGAGTAGGAGCTAGCACCGAGCGAGGGTAGGGATGGTGGCTCCCCATCAGAGAGGCAAAGTCGTTAGGAGCAATCCCTGAACTCCAGAACTGCATAGCCAGCGTAGGATGCAGGAGTCCCCCGTCAGATAGGCTTGACTATTATATTGCCTTAGGCTTGACTTCCTGCGAGGGTCACCTGTCAGATAGGCTTGACTAGAGAGATATTTACCCATGCACGGTATTTACACCCTTCCAGCTGGGGTTACAGGTTGGACCCCACCAGTTGAGATTCGGGGCATGTCGGTTAAGTGACTACTTCTCACAGTTGTAGTTTCAGTATCAATCTTCAGAAATCAGGACTATCAGATACAGTTATCTATTTAAGTGAGGAACTCAGATAGTTCCATTGATTCATGGACGACCTATCAGATAGGCTTGGTCCCATATAAAGTTACTCAATATCAGATCCCGAGATCACCCGTCAGATAGGCTTGATCTCAGTCTCATATTCAGTTGAGTAATCTCATTATCAGATCCCGAGATCACCCGTCAGATAGGCTTGATCTCAGTCTCATATTCAGTTGAGTAATCTCATTATTAGATTCTGAGATCACCCATCAGATAGGCTTGATCTTAGTCTCATATTTAGTTAAGTAATCTCATTATCAGATCCTGAGATCACCCGTTAGATAGGCTTGATCTCAATCTCAGGTTTAGTTGAGTAATCTCATTATCAAATCCTGAGATCACCCGTTAGATAGGCTTGATCTCAGATTCAGTTGAGTATTTTTGTTATCAGATCTAGAGATCACCCGTCAGATAGGCTTGATCTCAGTCTCAAATTCAGATGAGTATTCTTGTTATCAGATCTAGAGATCACCCGTTAGATATGCTTGATCTTAGTCTCAGATTCAGTTAAGTATCCTTGTTGTCAGATTCGGACATGATCATTTCTTATCATTGATAGTAGATTCCGAAATCATCCGTTAGAGAGGTTTGATCTCCGATGCAATCAGTCGAGAGTAAAAAGCTCAGAATTCAGTCATTGATATGAGTAGATTGAGTTAATCAGTTTTAGTATCATCAGTTTTTGAGATCACTCGCTAGATAAGATTGATCTCAACTATAATACTCAGTTATCAGTATCAGATGATTCAGTGTTCAGTATCTCAGGCATTAGTAGTGAGTTCAGATGGTAGTAAAGTAGTATCTGAGTTTCAGTATTTTGAGTCACGATGATTTCAGTTATGGTTCATGCATTCATGCATGTGTTCTCATTCAGTACTCTCATGATTATTCAGTTAAGTAATTGTTCATGCATGAGCCCTTGCATTTAGCCTTACCTCATCTTCATACTCGGTACATTCCCGTACTGACGCATTGATAACTCTAAACTTACACGTCAATTAAATGCAAGGCGATCATCGTCAATATATTTACCCAACTTTAAAGTCGGGGTCGAATCCACAGGGAACAATGTGAGTGGCGATTAAACTAGTTTGAAACTAAAGCTACAAGTTAAATTCAAACAAATGATACGAAAAGATAAAATGGGGGTTTTCAATGATCAAACAAATGTTAAAGTTTAATTTGCTTCAGAGCTCAAATCTTAAACTGCAATATCTCAAATCAATGATATAGAGAAACTAGAGTTGTGATCACTATGATTAATCCTCCATTGAATAACAGTGGTAGTATTGGATTCTCGTGACTTATGGGAAACACCAAATTATCATTTTCGATAGTCCATCTAAGTGTTTCTCAACCTACCTAGATATTGAACTCCCTAATTCTCTCGACTTAGAAAAGCATTCTATTCATACTGATTTTATCTCGAGTTGATCAATCTTGTTACATTATTAATCATTAGATGAGAACTTAACCTTCCCAAATCCTCATTGATAATTCACTTCTTACTAGGGTTGATTTCTTATCTCAAGCAAATCAACAGTAAGCAAGGCCTATTGTTTGCAACCAACAGAAAATAATTAATACAAAAGAATTATCAAGATGTTCCCACAATCACTCGAACCCTAACCAAATATTAAATCCATGGAGGAATAATCATAGATCCCACAACCCTAGTTATGGGTTTTAGTTCCACATGATAAAAAAAGAGATAGCAACAATTATATTCATCATTCAAAGTAATTAAACTTACAAAAGATGAAGTCTAAAGTTGATTCTCTTCTATGTTCTAGAGAAAATTCCCACAACCAAATCAAAGAGTTGAAAAATTGAATTCTAAGTTAAGAGAACCAAAAAGAGGTAAAATAGCCTTTGGAATGAGTTCCAGCCGTTTTATGATGTCCAAGATAATGCGGCTCAATGAACCCTAAAAGCTGCTATTTATATCCGAAACTTAAGAAAAATCCAAAATTAAGAATTCAGAATTTTTCTTTTAGGTGACGACATGTCTGATAACTTATCACAAATCTGATAATTTATCAGAGAATGTCGTCAGGTCCTCTTCATCTTTCTAACGACCTATGTGACGACTTATCACAAGTCTGATAAGTTATCAGACTTGTTGTCAGACCTTGCTTCTAATTTCTGCCTTCTGCTTCTGAGTGACGACATGCCTGATGGCTTATCAGAGATCTGATAGCTTATCAGGATATGTCGGCAGAAAATCTTTAATTTTTCTTGTTCTCTGCCTATATGGGATGACATGGTCTAATAGCTTATAATAGATCTGATAGCTTATCAGACCAAGTCGACAGAAGAAATCTTCAGAACTTAATTTCTTGCATCTTTCACCAAAAATCATCCTTCTTGATGGAGCTTTCATGTATTTTCATGCATCTTGACTTTTACTGCAATATCAAAGAGAAAACAATCAAAAACTACAAAAGTTGCTTAAGACTTTGTAATTATTCTCAGTTAAAAGCCTCAAATGTGTTAGCATCTGCTCACACATCAACACCCTCAACTTAAAACAATTGCTTGTCCTCAAGCAACTAAAACACAACCAAGAGGATACAAAGTACATTTGGCAGTCAACCATCCATATTATCTCAAAACATCTTCACCATCTTCAAGGTCAATTAATTTAAAAACAACTGTGTATATTATTAAAGAACAACAATGCGACACACAGGAATCAAGATATGACATCAATTCAACAATAACAACCATGCATGTACCAAGATTACACTATCCAAACAAGTAAGTACATAGCAATGCAACCAATGTGCCCTTATAACAAAGAAGTCCCTCTTCACTCATATATGTAATCAAGTATGTCAATGAGTGGACCGTCAAGAGACATTCACTCTCAGAAAGAAGTTCCAATCAATGTATGCCAAATACCATAAGCTTGCCCTTATTTTTATCACCGAGGCTTTTAGACAGTTAAGCTAGGATCACTATACGACTTTTCTTCAGTTTGTAATGTAGGCTTGGGGCTGGTATGATACACAAGGATATTTAAAGTGACTAACCCTCCTTGGCACTACACTATTTTTGGGGTCTCACTTATCAACCTTTACCTTATTTCTCCCTTTCTTGATTAAAGCACATTCAAGCTGGGTGCAGTTTTTATTCATTCATTTGTTTTTTCACAACTTTTCTTTTCTCATTCTTTGTCTACCATACCCAGCCTTGCATATATATATATATATATATATATATATATATATATATATATTATTACCCTTATTCATACTCACTTTACATCACACACCCCTATGATAGCCACCCTCAACTTAGTCTATTTGCCTAAGTCAAAGTGCATAATATCCAAGGAGGACCAAGGCCAAAACAGGTTTATTGTGATACAAATAAGAGGGTGGTAGGTATAATAAAAAGAATAGGAAATCAGGCTCAAAATTAAGATCAAGGGATATTATTCACACATAGAAGGTCATTTAGGCTAAAAGTAGACCAATATCAACAACGACCTATGATCCTTTCCTAACCGCTATCCTACAATCAAGGCAAGACCAACCGAGCAAGTTCTGGATTTAACACACAATGGGAACTAGGTAGTAGCTCACACACACATGGCACAAAGGTACATCACAAGCTACTACCCATTCGGTTCATGCAATTGTTTAACAATGGTTATCATGTCACTAGTGCTAATCCCATAACAAGATGCACAATGGTCATACATAAATGCATATCATGCAGTTATAAAATAGACCATTGGAGAGGTGTTCAAAAATCAACAAAAATATGTTAACTGCCTAAGGTACTTGCATTTCTCCTAGTCAACTACAACATTTTACAACAAATCACAATACACCTAAACATGCCAGCTCTACTAGGAACAAGACTCCGGGGATAAGAGGCACAACAACAAAAACCCCAAGAGGACATCAACTCCCACAAGTAGCCCCACCCTCAACTTAAAATCATGCAATGTCCCCAATGCGTCAAACCAAAACAAGAGAGTTAGAAACATACCTGTGGCACCATGGGTGCGAAGATCTGATGTCAATCACATAATACGAATACAAACAACAAAATACCTTGGGTTGCCTTCAAAACAACGCTTGATTTAGTATCGCGGCACGACCCAACTCAACTTTTTCCTCCACCTTGAGGATATGAATTTCACTCCCAACTTAGAGTCTATCTTCTTTCCCCGCTCGTAGGGGGATGGTACAAAAATTAAGAAGTCGTGTAATGGATTGAGCGTGGTAAACCACTCGTCCTTAAAGTGAGGTGTGTTTTTATGTTGCTTGTCTAATGTAAAATCAAGAATATAGTAGTCTTGTTCCTCATCTTCACACTCTTCTACTATTTTAAATGATTCCACAAACAAGATATCATCAAACATAATATAGAAAAGTGCTTTGAATGGGGCCCAATCAATCCTACTTCAAAATTTACACTATCTACTACACACTCACTTTTATTCACCTTCTCGACATCTTCACTTCGAATTGGGCTAGAGTCTTTATAAGATATTGGATTTGTTTCTTCTTTTGACTCTAGCACCATTTCCTCAATCTTGGCATCATCTCTCATGGTTGGTTTGGTTAGTTGGGAAATCACTGAGGGTTGCTCATCATCAAGCTCAACATCAATATAGGGTTCTTGCTCCCCATCTTCACACTCTTCCATTATTTTAAATGATTCAATAGAAAACATATCATCTAAACATAATATAAAAGAATGTTTTGAATGGTTGACCTCTATATCTATCTCCTTATGAATGATTGGATTCATGTCTTGACGAATATCACATACGATATCATACGTTTCTTTCTGGAGATCCAACATTCATTGAAACATAGCTTCAATGCCACTCTTACCGGTGCTTTGTTCTTCCTTTTCTTGACTATAAGACCTATCAAACTCTTCAGAAGAACTAGAATTTGGGTTAGCGAATAAGGAAAAGGGGCATTTGGGCAATCACTTCAATGTCCATCTTGACCACCACATAAAGAATAATCATACTCCCGGTAGGATGAAGATGGTGCACACATCTCTCTCCAGGGAGCATATCTACAATCTTGCCAAAAGTGAGGTCCATCACAATATAGACATGGATCATCAAGATAAGATTTCCAACCACCAAGCTCATGTTCATTCCACGATGCCATAGTAATAAGTAAACTAAGATAAAAATCTACCTAATGCAAAAAATAAAAAAAACTAAAAACAAATATTTAAGTTTGAATTCAAGCAAGTAGGCTAAAATTCTAAACCAACTCAATAAGCCAAATTATTCCCCGACAACGGCGCCATTTTTGATAACGCTAAACTTACACGTCAATTATGTGCCAGGCAGTCGTCATCAATATATTTACTCAAATTTGGAGTCGGGGTCGAATCCACAGGGAACAATGTGAGTGGCGATTAAACTAGTTTGAAACTAAAACTACAAGTTAAATTTAAACAAATGATACAAACTTTTATCCACTATCCCCAAGAAGACACACCTAGAATTCTTAACTACCTATGACATTACCAAAATCTTTGGCTCAATATTTCTTCACACTTATAACCTTAGATAAAATAAGCATACAAAAATCTTTCCCTAATAAGGAACATTTCTCCCATCTAAACCATTGTTCATCCATTTTCATCACTATCTTTACATAAGGAGAGGTCACTAAAAGGTTAGAACATGAGGACCTGAAGCATGAAAGAATACTATACATAACTTTGACACTTAACTGAGGCCTGAGGAATAGGGTATCAAAGGCATGGATTCATTAAAGAGATAAACTGAGGTCATATGTGCCATGATGCGAATTTAACTGGTTTTTAAGGGTGTACCATGAGTTCTGGAACTGAACATACTGTAAAACATGAGTACATGAGTCATGAGTTGCATGACTGGATATTGGAATTTATAAGTTCATGGAATATGATTTGTAATAAGTTCATGGAATATGATTTGTACTTCTGAGTGAACTGTCGCTCCTTAAACGATGAATTAAGAGCGTACATGATTCTATATAAAGTGCATAAATATGAGCTATGATCATAGAGTTGACTTGTAAGGCAAGAGTAAATATCATAATGACTGAAGTACAAAATTTGTACTGAGATAAGAATGGGTTGGGTATCTTCCTCCCCTACTATTGTTCTAGAACTCACTGGCATCACTACTAGAATCTGACAACCTAACTTGGTTCCTTGTTCTATTATTTCCTCCTTAGAGTTAACCCATCGTTCTAAGTATGTAGACCTTTGCAATAAACTCTGAACTAAACTGCAATCACTCTACTCTAGAGTTTGGGATATAATGATACACATAAATACTAAACTCCTCCAGAAAGATAATACTTGAAAATATAAAACCCACTACTAGTACTTTCTTCTGAGATACGATTCTTAACTTTATATAGACTCAACATCTTCACAATAACTTAAGCACATACTAACTTAGAATCTTTAGGAGTATCACCACACCTTGAGTTTACACGTTTTCCTTCTAGAATTTTAAACTTTTCTTTCTATTAGCTTAATCATCCATAATTCAAACTTAGATTCTAAGACTCAAAATGGATACCCCCAAACTTTTAATGAACTATACTGATGTACTATAGAAATATAGCACTATCAACGCTTAAAATGAGGAAAATATGCAAGTTTCTAAGGCCTTTTTTTAGTTATGATCTATTTTGGGTATGTTTTATAGAAAACCATAATTTGGATGATAAGTTCATGAAAATAGTAAAAAAGGTATTGTTGGCCACTTTTGGAG
This sequence comes from Capsicum pubescens, assembly GCA_030864215.1. Lineage (NCBI taxonomy): Eukaryota > Viridiplantae > Streptophyta > Magnoliopsida > Solanales > Solanaceae > Capsicum > Capsicum pubescens. Next base: position 37,527,076 of record CM061539.1, on the reverse strand, counting down.
AGATTATGGATGATTGGGATGTTTTTTGGCTTGATCATGATCAATGCATGTTCGAGATTTGAAGTAAAGCTGAAAAACTGACTCCGGTACCTACTAAGTCAACCTACGAACCACATATTGACCTACGAACCGCATGTAGACAAAACGGGTACCAGAAAGTCCAAAATACCAAAAGCTAACTTGCAGGAAATATCCCATCAGGTACTTGCAGTTGGTACCTGTCCCAGAGCAGACCGCAGGTACAACCTATGACCATGACCAAACCGCAGGTATAGGAAGCGGGTGGTCATCGACCCTGTTTTCACCTATTTAATTCAAGCTTAGTTTTTAGGTTTTTCTCTTGTACTACAAATACCCTTATGTACTTTCTAGTAGAGGTTCGACACTTTTATCACTTGGAAACATATTTTGATTTCAAGATCCTTCTTTGATCTTGGGATTCCATTATATTGACTTTGATTGATTATTTAGTTTACGGTTGTGGATTTTCTTTCATCTTATCATTGTGATTTCATCTTTGCTTTCCGATATGAATTTTATTGATTTCTTCATAATCATGAGAGGCTAAAATCCATAGCTAGAGTTGTGGAAACCCTGGCAGATTGAAGAAGTAGGGAAAGTGCGATTATTGAAAGGAACCAACACCCATGTCATGCAATGTTGTATCTTCGATATGATTGATTTCTTAATGGGTGCTATATTAGGATCCCTCCTATATATTACTACTTGCTCTAAAAAACGGGGGTAGTAACTAGGAAAAGATAAAGACAACAGTAATTTGGGAGTTAATAGTCTATCCATTGCAGCACAATGGTATATTTGAATGATTTTTAGCCTTTATCTAATAACTTGAGACTCAAAAGGTGATAGTTAATTGAGACCAGGGAAAGGGTTAGTAATGCGACATCCTGAGACTCAATAGGTAAAGTGTGAAATCCTCCTACTCGTCGAAAAGACTATAGGAGGTACATAACTTATCGGTTCTACATGCAAGATATTAGGTTGGTTCAACGATGCATTATAAACCTATGGAGTTGAGGTTCCAGGGGGAACAAAATCCTAGTGTTCACTTACGATTGATTTTCAACCAAGTTAATATTGTTCTGTGCTCGAGACGACTACAAACATATCCCCCAATTTATTTTCCTATTTTTCGCATAGACTGTAACCACTGAGATCTGTCAAACCACGTCTTCCCTTAGGATTTTACCCTAATCTTAGTTGGGTTACTATATCTTGACAACGACCGTACTATCATCTAAAAGGAGGTGTTGCTTGGATGTCATCAAGAGATTGGCACCGTTGCCGGGGAGCACAGTGTTGATTTTTAGATTAAGGTTATTGCAATTTTTGGGTTTTTAATTTTTTTTTGTTCTTAGTTAGGCGTACGCCGGTGTATGCCTAGAATACGGAATATAGTCAATCCCTTACTCCCAGTAAATACGAACCTAGAGAGGATCCTACAAACACCTGGAAGGATGTCTGGGCTAAAAAGAGGTAATAATCCTAAAGGGGTTTGTGATAGTATGCCTCCTACCGAAGGGGTACAAGATATTGTTGATTGTTAGACTAGTGAGCTTTTAGCTAAAACTGAAGATGAAAGGAGAGCAGCAAAATAAGCTAAAAGGATAACTAGGGATGCAAATCTAGGTGAACAGAGACAAGTAGCAGTTCACCGAGCAACACTCGGTAGGAATCAAAATAGATATAGAGATGACCGTGTTCAAGTTATCCCAACATATAAGTCTGTGCAATGATATATTGATGATTAGGAAGATATGGGATATGTTGAGCCGACAGAGACTGGAGCCATAGCACATCTTGTTTTTCACCTAGGCATCAAATTTGACATTACGAGTGCCATGATCCAACTTCTAAATTGAAGGGTGTGTTTGAAGGATTGCTTACCGATGATGCAAACTTACACCTTGCAAATTTACTTGGAATCTGTAACTCGTATACCAATCGATGGGTAAATCAAGAAGTACTTAGACTAAGGTTTTTTTCCTTCTCACTTATAGGAGAAGCATTTTTATAGTTAGGGGAATTGCTAGGAGGCTCTATCACGACTTGGAATGAATTGCGCAGGCAATTCTTAAATAGGTTCTTTCCTCCATCAAGGATGTTGCAGTTTAAGGATGAGATCTATAATTTCAGTTAGTTCTAGTTAGAATCTATGTACGAGGCTTCGTTCAGATTTAAGAAAAAATTGAACATGGTTCTGAATCATCAGTATTCAGGGAAAACTTATAAGAGATATTCTACAGAGCCCTGAACATCAGCTTCAGAGACATGGCAGACACCATCTAAGGAGGATCTTTAATGAGACTACGTTGGGAGAAAGCTTCAGAGATGTTAGATCGGATCTCACTCACTAATCAAGGGTGGAAAACTCAAGAGGCTGAGTGACACGACACGCCCTAGGGCATTGTCATAATGGGAGTCCCAAGTTTGACCAGGACCGTAGACCACCCTTGTTACCCAACCCAACCTCCATCCGCCTGCCCTGAGTTGGCTGAATTCTAAGCATGTAACAAAGTAGTGTAACTGCCAACATAAAGACAATGGGAATAGATCAAAACCGTGACCAACCTAACCGAGTCCAACCATCCTATAACCATAATCCAACCATACCAAACCATACCAAACAACGCCATAAACCAGGCCATAACCAAAGATGTTCCAAAAAATAATATAATTAATCCCCAAATAAAATAGGATGTAACAGTGAGAAATTATGTCCGATGATGTTAGTCTCCCTTCCTATTCCAATGCCAAGGCTGACACCTATACCGATCCCGCGTATTCCAACCCATAACCAAAAGAGTGATGAAATCCGGTTAGGAAATGCCCCCAACCATAGCCAAAACCAAAATCCAAAATAAAACCAAAATGTCTAGAAATATACATAACATGAACTGATGCCTTACGAAAGGATGGAAGTTAACCACTTCAGTCCTAATGCTAATACCAGGTCAATCACTATGTAGGAGGGGTAGAATATCTGGTTCCTACATAGCGTGGGTATACAGCTGCCAGTAGACGGGGTTAGCGAGTGACCGCTAGCATGATCTCAAGGTAAGAATAAAATAATGCCATTTATAAGACCAAGTAAAATCATCCATATGCACACAACCATACATATATATATATTTATGTATAACCATGCAGGGAAAAGGGAACGAGTTTAGCACGCCTTTAAGACCTTTACCTGGGCTATGTAGCTTTACCGTCGTAAACCATTCACGGGCTATATGAGTTCAGCTCTCCCACTGAAAGAGCCCCAGTGCGTGTAGCTGCACGACCAGGGAAGTATCCCATGGGATGAATAGTACATCCCCAAAATAAAGTGTGACATCATGCACACGGTCATCAAGACCAACCTCATATCGGCAAATATGAGTTTCCAGTTTTAGTCCCCCTAAAACCTCCACCTTCCACGGCTTTGCTACACCTTCCGCCATTATTGCCCAATTAAAATCAATTTCCAAATAACCAAACCATTATCCATTTATTAACCAAGGCCATTGGTATTGGTATCGTCATACCAACCATTACTTGCAAGTATCATTAATAGCCAACCATTTATTGGTGTAAGGGGACTTTCAAGTGCCCTTCTATTTACCATATTAAACCACTTAGGAGACTTCCATGTTCCCCACAAGGATAAAAAATTAGTTTCTTATCCTTTCCAAACCATTTAAACCATGCATAATTCCTTTACCAAGTTTAAAACATGCAAGGGTTCCATTAAAAGAAGTCACTGCAATGAACATATCTTTATATGCATTTCGTAAAACACATTAAAGGCAAAATATGACCAAAGCCAATTCCAATTACCAATAAACCATTCCCATGCAATCCAATTATCCAAAACCACCATTAATACGTATAAAAACATAATTAAAATCATGGGAAACCATAACCAACCATTTAACATCAAAACCCCCAAATCATATTTGAAAACCAAAATATACAATTAATGAAATCATGAAAAATTCATACAAACCATGCCTTTAAGTAAAATTAACAATGAGGGAAGAGAACATGGCTCAAACCAGGATGATGATGGAAAGAAATCACCAAGACAATCCCCAAATTGATCCTAGTTGAAACCCTAGCTCCCCTTGCCCAAAAACTCTTGAGATAATTATGGAGTGTTTAGAAAGAGTTTCTAATTGTTAATGAATAGAATAATTGGGTAAATAACCTCCCAAGTAGGTTAGAAGTCATGGTATCCTATTATGAAAAGTAGGGAAATGTCCAGAATACCCCCACTAAAGTTGCACCAAAATCCCATTGTAGGGATATGACTGACCTGCATGAGTCGTACCCTCCGATACAATCAGTATCCACCATTTGTAACCTGGCCTCAACCCTAGGATCAAACACTATCCAGCATACGACTCATCCAACCAAGTCGTAACCATAATATACGATTCATATCCATGGCCCGTATCCCTGGCATAATAAAATACCAGGAGAATTGAACATTGTCTGCCATACGAGTCCCTAGTACGATTCGTACCCTGGCTTACAACTATTGGTGAGCCACTCGTACTCAGATCCAACCTAAGTAACCAAGTCTAAGATTAAGATAAGGAATCAAATGATCTATAACCACCAATACGACTCGTACCCCTAAGTCGTATCCATTCAAATAACCAAAATCTATCCCACCAACCGACACTAGTTAGTATACGAACGAACCATACCATATGTACCCCAACATACGTCTTATACCCATGAGTCATATTGGATCCAAAAATCAAAACTCCAGGGAATTTTCTAATGTTTAGAAACTAGGGTGTTTCAGTCTCCCCTACTAGGAACATTCGTCCCCAAATGACGAACAAGGTAGGGGTAAGCACACACTAGAGTCATTTGCATTATGTTATCTAACATATTCCCAACCTTTAACAGAGTTCAAAAACAAAGAGGCAAAGATATAAATCTTTTCTTTAATGAGTTCTAAAAGAAAGATGTGTTGAAAACACATACCTTCCACATAAATTCCCAGGAGCAGAAAACAAATGTGGATATTTAGACTTCATGTCCTCTTCTGCTTCCCAAGTAGATTCTCCCACCTTATGGTTCCACCAAAGAACCTTAAACAAAGCCACATCGTTGGTCCGCAACTGATGAACCTGCCTATCCAAGATCTCAATCGAGACTTCTTCACAAGACAGAATCCGTAAGACCCAATCCTTCCAAGGGAATAACCGAAAAAGGATAACAAATGCACTTTCCCAACATGGAAACATGATAGACCGGATGAACAGAACTCAAGCAAGAAGGCAAGTCCATCTCATAAGCAACATTACCAACTTTTCGCAAAATCTCATAAGGACCCACATACCAGGGACTGAGTTTGCCCTTCTTGCCAAACCACACTACTCCCTTCATGGGAGATACCTTGAGGAAAACCTTAGCCCTAACCTCAAACTCCTAGTCTCTATGCCTAACATCCACATAGGACTTTTGGCGACTTTGGGTAGCCTTAAGCCTATCCCAAATTACCTTCACCTTCTTTATAGCTTGGTAAACCAAGTCGGGACCAAAGATATTCTCCTTACCATGCTCAAACCAACCAATAGGAAATCTACACCTCGTACCATACAATGCCTTAAAAAGGGCCATACCAATACTAGAATGGTAGCTATTATTGTAAACAAACTACACCAAAGATAGATGCTCAACCCAATTGCCACCATAATCAATCACACAGGCCCGAAACATATCCTCTAATGTTTGAATAACATTCTCCACTTGCCCATCCATCTGTGGATAAAAAGAAGTACTTAGGCTCACCTTAGTCCCCAACCCTCTCTAAAAAGATCACTAGAAGTGAGACATAAACTGCATGCCATGATCAGAAATAATAGGAACAGGCACCCCATGCATCTTCACAATCTTCTGAAGATACAACTTCACGTAATCCTTTGCTGAAAGGGTTGTCCGCACTAGAAAAAAGTGCACAGACTTAGTCATCCTATCCACGGTGACCTAAATCAAATCATATTGACTTTGAAACCGAGAAAGACCAATATTAAAGTCCATATTGATAACTTCCCACTTCCGTTAAGGCAAATTAATTTCTTAATACAACCCTTCTATCCTCATATGCTCAACTTTAACCTATTGACATACCATGCACTTGGCCATAAAATTATCGATATCTCTCTTCATGCTATTCCACTAATAGATCTTCTTGAGATCATGATACATCTTAGTCGAGCCAGGATGAACAACATAGCGCAACTCATGCTCCTTAGCCAAAACCCTTTGTTGTAACCCATTGACACCAGGAACACATAACCTCCCTTAGTACCGTAAAGTACTATCACCATTGATCTCAAAAACCACTACCTTTTGCCCACCAATGTCACTCTTGATTTTTATCAAGATAGGATCCAACACTTGCTTCTCCTTAATCTTCACACCAAGAGATGATTGAACTACTTCTTAGACCACCACACCACTATCCTTGGAGTCTAAGAGGCAAACTCTAAGATTAGCTAAGTGGTGAATATCCTTCATAAATTCCCACTTTCCTTCCTCCACATGAGCCAAACTTCCCATGGATACCCTGCTAAGAGCATCAACAACCATATTAGCCTTACTTGGGTGATAGTGAAGACTCATATCATAATCTTTGAGAGGCTCAAGCCATCTCCTCTACCTGAGATTAAGCTCTTTCTGCGTGAACACATACTGTAGACTCTTATGATCAGAAAAGATATCCATATGAACACCATACAAATAATGCTTCCATATTTTCAAAGCAAACACAAGCGCTAATAACTCTAAATCATGAGTAGGATAAATCCTCTCATATACCTTCAACTGCCTGGAAGCATAGGCAATCGCCTTCCCATACTATATCAACACACAATCAAGCCCTGCTCGAGAAGTATTGCAGTAAACCAAGAACCCGTCATTGCCTTCTAGCAAAGTCAAAATTCGAGCTGAAGTTAACTTATCCTTCAAATTCTCGAAACTCCCTTTGCAAGCATCTGACCAAGAAAACTTAACCTTCTTCTGAGTTGACTTAGTCAAAGGAGCAGCTATCACCGAAAAGCTTTCCAAAAATTGCTTGTAATACCCGACTAAACCCAAGAAACTCTGAATATTGGATAGAGTCGTAGGTCTAGGCCACCTCTTCACCACAACAACCTTCTATGGATCCACCACGATCCCTTCACTAGAAATAATATAACCTAAGAAAGTTACAACGTTTAACCAAAACTCACACTTTGAGAACTTGGCATACAACTATTGTTCCTTTAAGGTCTGCAACACCACATGGAGGTGATTAACATGATCCACCTCACTCTTTGAGTAAACCAGAATGTCATCAATAAACACAATAATGAAGAGATCTAAATACTGATGAAAAAATCTATTCATCAGATCCATAAACACAGCTGGAGCATTAGACAACCCAAATAATATTACCAAAAACTCAAAGTGCCCATATCGGGTATGAAAAGCTGTCTTAGCGATATCTACCTCTCTAATCTTTAGCTGATGGTACCCAGACCGAAGATCTATCTTAGAAAAGAACTTGTCACCTTGCAATTAGTCAAAAAGATCATCTATCCTTGGAAGAGGATACTTGTTCTTGATCGTCACCTTGTTCAATTGCCTATAGTCAATGCACATCCGAAGAGAACCATCCTTCTTACTCACAAACAACACCAGTGCACCCTAAGAAGATACTCTATGATAAATAAACCCCTTATCCAGAAGATCCTTAAGTTGGTCCTTGAGTTCCCTCAACTCAACTGGAGCCATTCTATACGGAGGAATATAAATTGGATAAGTGTCCGAAATTAGATCAATACCAAATTCTATTTACCTATTCAGATGATACTAGTAAGATCATTCGGAAATACCTCTGGAAACTCATTAACCACAGGAACTGACTGAAAAAAAGGACCTTCCAAGTTAGAATCTTTAACCCAAACCATGTGATAAAGGCAACCGTTACAGATCAACATCTGAGATCTAAGATAAGAAATAAACCTCCTTGTAGGAGCTAAATAAAAAGCCTCCCATTCTATAACCAGCTCACCAATGAATCTAAAGATAACCCTATGGGTCCGACAATCCAAAGATGTGTAATAAGAGTTTAACCAGTCCATACCCAGAATAAAATAAAAATCCACCATATCCAACTCAAATAGATCCACCAATGTCTGCTTGACATCAACATATACCACACCCCCTATAGAATTTCTTAGAAATAACTGAGTCACCTACTAGGGTAGAAATAGAAAAAGGATCCGAAATAACTTTCGGATCAAAACCAAAAGATATACCCATATAAGGAGTCACATAGGAGAGAGTAGACCGTAGATCAAGCAAATAATATACATGACAAGAGAAAAGTTGTAACGGACTAGTAATGACATCAGGTGATGCCTTAGATTTCTATCGAGATGCCAAAGTATACAGCTTGTTCCGACCAACACTAGAACCAAAAGCAGTGACAGAAGCAGATGCCACACCACTAAGTGTAAGAACAAAAGATGAAGCCATAAGAATCTTATTCAACCCTTTAGCAACCTTATTAATTGGACAATCCCTGAGCCGATGACCTACCTGGCCATACTTAAAGCATTTGTCCTTTCCTTCATCGCAATAAACCCATTGAGTATGACCACAGAACCGACAAGGAGGGCATGAAAAAATTGACTGACCTTCACTTGCCTGAGATTGGGCACCCTGCGCCTGGAAATTATCACCACCATGATGACGCCTGTCGCTCTATTGATAAGGAGAACTAGTAGAAGAGTAGGAACAAGAACTCCTCTACTTCTTCTTCTTCCATTGGCCACTATCCTAACCACTCTGAGACTGAGCACCTCCCTGGTCAAAAAACCTATTCCTCTTACCCTGCCTATATCCAAACTTCGTCTGCTTTCTCTTTTCATCCTCTACCTGCTACATATGGATAATAAATCTAGAGATGTTCATATCCTTAATCAACAAGATAGTCTTGATCTCTAAAATCAAATCCCAATTCAACCTAGAAGTAAACTTCTTCATTCTAGGCCGCATATCAATCACTAAATTTGGAGCATACCTTGACAATTGGTGAAACTTCAAGGCATATTCCTTGACAGACATTCTTCCCTACTTGAGGTTCACAAACTCCTTTATATTTTCTCCCCTCAATGCTTGGGGAAATAAATAATTCAGAAAAGCACCAGAGAAGGCATACCATAAGGATGACTCCTCCATATTTCCTCTATCCTATCCCAATCTTCATACCACTAATATACAACGTCTTTGAACTGATAAGCTATAAAGTTTACCACCTCCATATTAGTGGCCTGCATTACCCAAAATATCTTTTCAATCTCAACCAAGAAGCCCTATGGATCTTCCTCCTCCTTCACTCCAAAAAAAGTGGGAGGACCCATCATCATAAATTGGCCAACCCTTGTGGCCTCAGCAGACAAAGCACCAGACACATCCCGCTCAGCCTAATCAGCAACCAACTTAGTAATAGCATAAATAGACTATCGGAATTATGCATTAGTCACATTGCCTTAAGAAGGACTAGTAGCAACCGACAGAACTCCAGAACTATAAGGGATATGACCGTGAGATCGAAGATGAACCTTAGAAGTAGGATGCAACCTTTCAGGATTACCCCCAGATGGGATAGAAGAATTTTCTTGTGTTCTATATCTACGAGGCATGATCTGAAAGATGAATAAACAAGGATTAGAGAAGATTCTAGGATTGATACTTCAAGCTTGAAAATAGAATACCAAGAAAGTGAAACATTTCTAAATGCCTTTTAGCCTCTCCCTTATGAGTGTGGCGTACTACATACCCCTAAAAGAGACTATACTCGACACGGATTTATGCACTCCCAATTGACCATGAACCAAGGCTCTGATACCAAATTGACATGACCCACCCTGGGGCCTTATCGTAATAGGCATCCCAAGTCAAACCAGGACCGAAGACCACCCTTGTGACCAAACCCAACTGTAATACCCGTACTTTTCCTAGCTTGAAATTTTTCCACAAGAATGTTAGAAGCTTTCTTTGAAAGATGAATCCACTTTTATAGATGTGGTATTTTCAATATTTTTACTTTTTTTTCATATGGGAAATTCCATAAGATTTCCATCGATACCAAATTCGCCCAAATCCTACACCCGGGAGAAGAGTTAAAGACTTTTTAGTGAGACAGTGTATCACTTGAGCCATCAGCGCATTGCGGAGCCAGCTTAAATGACAATTGTCAATTTATAGTGTTGCTCCATGATAGTGGTGCATCGAGCTAAACTTTCAGGTCTCAAACAAGGTGGCAGCGTGATAGCTCGACATCGCGCCACCATGCAGATTCCCAATTGTCCAATTCCAATGACTTGGCGCGACAGTGGTGCGTCGCGCCAAGGATGAAAATTGAGAAATTTTCACAAGAATTAAAATACGTGTCATAAGGTTAAAGTGTCAATTTCCCTACCCTATATAAGCTCAAAACATGGATTTGATCCTCCATTACACCAAAATATACTCTATTCTCTCAAAATCCTCTCAAGAACACATTAGGGTTTTTCATAGAAGATTCAAGTTCAAGAATTTCCTCCATCAATCTTCATGTATTTGCAAACCAAGGTATGCGTAGTGTTCATTCATGGACTCTTTACACCCATGAAGCCCAAGAATCTCTTTTCCAACTTTAAGTTTATGGATTTCTTTATGAGTTTCATGTTGGGTTTGTTTTTTCATGTTGAGAATGATTAATTGAATTCTAATCTATGTTGGGTGATCAATTTTATGTGGAATTGATTAGTATAGATGTAAATTTATGTGAACTTACAATTAAACCCTATAATGATGAAATTAGAATTGAACCATGATGTCTAATTATTGTACAATATTGTTTACATATACTATGCCTACCATGTGTTTGATTGAATGCCTATATGAAGGAAAAGTGCCCAACTAGCATGATATTATGAAATCCTCATTTATGTACAAGTTTATGCATATCAGATGTTTGATGAAGTGCTTTAATATATGAATTATGAATTGTGTTATTAGTCATGTGTTTGAGTAAGTCATATTATATCAGTGTTTTTCCATCGAGTCCCGGGGGTACTTATACCCGACAACTTAGCTGTATGCCTAGAGCCATGTCATGTTTTATGATACTCTCAGATAAGTCACGATCCATAGAACTCAGTCAGTCATGTGACTCAAGAAATATCAGAAATCTCAGTAGTTCAGTAACCTCTGTGATCTCAGTATTCCCAGTAAGTCTCAGTAACTTTAATACTCTCAGTCAGTCCTCAGATCTCAGTAGTATTTTGTCAGTCAACGGAACACAGTAAATTTAGTTTTAGCTCCACTAAATGATACCATCAGTTAATCAGTTCAGTTCAGTTAAATCAGTTCAGTTTAGTTAATCAGTTCAATCTCTATTCAGTTGGGAGTAGGATTCAGCACCAAATGAATCCAAGGATGGGGACTCACCTATTATTCAGTAGAGAGTGTGATCCTTAGAAGCAATCCTTATGTTCTAAAACTACGTAGCTAGCGTAGGTTGAGATGCACCCTACACGTTTAGGGATATATATATATATATATCTCATTTGGGTTACATACTAGGAGGGGTTGACGGAAGAGCTCCCTGTCAGCGAGGGTATACTCACAACAGGTCTTTACTCGTGGCACGATATTGACACCCTTCCAGCTGGGGTTATAGGTTGGACCCCACCAGTTCAATTTTGAGGCATGTCGGTTATATGATTACCTCCCATAGTCTCAGTCACAGTATTAGTCTTAGTCTCAGTAAAAGAACTCAGATAGTTCTTTAGATTTCAGGACTGTCAGTTACAGTCAAATTCAGATACAATATGGAACTCAGCTAGTTCCATCAAATTCAGGATTGTTAGATACACTCACTCATTTTATCAGTTATATTAGTTCTCAAAACTTATGTTATCAGTATTTAGCTTCAGGACTATCAGATATAGTCAACCAGACCAGTTTTTTCATAATCTGAACTGTCAGAAACCGTTATTCATGTATCAGTAACATAGTATCAGTCCCTCAGTATTTAGTAATACAGTATCGGTCTTTCTTATTTATCAGCGACTCAAGGGTCAATATCAGTAGACTCAGTATTCAATCCTATCACGATCTCAGTTACAGTTATGTAGTCATGCATGTATTCTCACGTTCATGTTAGTAAGTCAGTTAGTATTGTTCATACATATGAACTATTTGCATTCAGCCTACCTCGCTTGAATTACCAGTACATTCAAAGTACTGACGCATTTGCTCTATGGTGTCTTATATCATAGGTTTAAAAGTACGAGCTCCAAGCATTAGTAGTATCCCAGTTCAGCAGTCAGAGTTAGTTGTGAGTCCTCATCCTTCGAGGATATGATGATTACATTACTATTTTATCTTTTAATTTAATTAAATTATCGGAGTTGGTTGGGGACATGTCCCATCAACTCCTTATTCAGACAGTTTAGAGGCTTTCAGACTATAGTATGCCACACAGTTACTTCAGATTTGTTTTGGTATTTGTTGTACTATTTTCAAACATTGTTTTATCAGATGGTTATTCAGTTTTGAACCTTATGACCTTACAATTTTTAAGTATTCCACATAATTTCAGTATATTTTTTAGTGCTTAGTTACAGATATTATTCATGGGTTAGCTTATGGTTCTTCGAGGTCATAGGCACTGTGTAGCATTTTGGGTACCAAATTTGGGGCGTTACAAATTTTGTATCAGAGCCTAAGGTTCAATAGTATCCTAGGAAGTCTGAAAATCCATATCTAGTAGAGTCTTGTACATGCGTGTGTCATGCACCACATTTATGTGCAGGAGGCTATGAGATGTTTTAGGAATAATTTCCTTTCTTTCAGTAGTTATGTCGTGCCAGTGAGCATAGGCTCAAATTTAAACTCTCAGTCTAATCTGCTTCTTCTCTTTATTTACAGATCATGCCTCCCAAAAGGGCTAGCGAAGAGGGAAATAGAAATTAGTCAGCACCTCAGCCTGTCCATCCAGATCCTCTGGATGAGCATGTCTCTCATGCAGAATTCAGGAATGCATTCACTACTCTATCCAGTTCAGTCGTAGCCCAGAATAAACGGCCAGCTGCAGTTCCATCCAACCCAGTGGCGAATTCTGCTGCAGTTAGGATTTGGGACTTCACCCAAATGAATCCTCCTATATTCATCGGTTTTCTGAAGAGGATCCACAGGATCCACAGGAGTTCCTCGACCAGGTTTAAAAAGTCACAGACATCATAAGAGTGACTTCTAGTGAGAGGGTAGAGTTATCCACCTATCAGCTACAAGATGTAGCACATACGTGGTATAAATAGTGAAAGGTAGACAGGGGTACAGATACAGAGCCCATAGAGTAGGAAGAGTTTACTACAGCTTTCTTAGATAGGTTCTTTCCTATAGAGCAGAAGGAGGCTAAAGTGTTAGAGTTTATCAATCTCAAACAAGGTACAATGAGCATAAAAGAATACTCCCTCAAGTTCATTAAGTTATCCAGGTACGTTCCCTATGTAGTAGCAGATAGCAGATCCAGAATGAGTAAGTTTGTGTTAGAGGTATCAGGTAGAGTGGTTAAAGAGTGTAGGACTGTGATGTTGATTGGTGACATGGACATATCTAGGTTTATGATATATTCCTAACAGATGGAGGAACAGAAGCTTAAGAAGAAGGAGAGAGAAAATAAGAGAACCAGAATAGGTAGTTATAGTTTTGCACAGCATGGGTCACAGGGTGGTAACCGTTCTCAGTTGTGTCAGAAATATTCAGCCCCAGTTCACTCTTCAGCTAGTGCCTCAATACCAAAGTTTTGAAATGACCATAGAAATGGGGCATCAGGCTCCAACTCTTAGAATAGTAAGAGCAGGATTCTTACTCATCCATTTTGCACAGAGTATGGTAAGCATCATAAGGGTATGCATAGAGCCGACAGTGGTGTGTGTTTTGGATGTGGTGATTTTGGTCACAAGGTTAGAGACTGCCCCCAGTCAGGTTATTAGAGTCATCTCCGCCCATCATTTCAGTTTGGTCGCCTGAATCAGCAGGGTGCCAATTTCAGCGCTATCAGTGGGCAACGCCCAAGCAGACTCTATGCACTTCGGTCATGGAAGAATCAGGAAAATCCTCCTAATGCAGTCATGGGTATGTTATAGATCTCTCATTTATATGTTCACGCTTCTTCATATTTATGAGTTCTTTTTTCTTTTAAAACCTTGCATAACAGTTAAACCATGGGGTCAGAAAGTCAAGCCTTTAGATTCTAGTTATAGTTCCAGTATGTGTAGGTAATCACTAAGGGAAGATGCTTCCCGACCTACTCTTATCTCAGTACAATTGTTTTGTACCACAGTCATCACCTTACCTACGCATGTTTTACACACTACCCATAGGATCGTGTGTGTCAAATTCCTAGCAGGACGGGTTCCAACACCCTCAGTAGTACGAGCCATGTTCCATGAGCACAAAAATTTTAGACTTAAGTCATACAGCTCATGACTCAGGCACTCATGTCATGTTTTACCATATGTTCAGTCCACATGACTCATGCTCTACTCCTAGTGATCAGTCAAGATTAGATTATGTCATGTATACCTCCAGTTTAAATCTCTTGATAAATCCATAATGTTGGTACTCTGTTCCTCAAGCCTTAGTCGATTGTTCAGGTTGATATAGTATTTATTTGAGCATTGAATCCTTTCCTATGTCAATATTTCCCCAAGTAGTTATCGGTATCTAGTCTCAGTACTTCAATATCATTCTAAACCTTAATTATCAGAACCCAGCATTCAGTTCCAGTTAGAATCTCAGTTACAGTTTTAGTTATAATACCAACTTCAGTTTAGTAATCAGATCAGAAACTCAGTTTAGTTCCAGACTTGCTTGACCAATACTACAGCTATCAGTTACTCAGTTAGTAGTATTTTAGTACCTCAGACTATAGAATGTTTCCAAACCATGATTTACGTCTAGCCTTGCATTCTTGAGGTGATGCAGTTTTGCTCATTCATTCGTAGTTACCTCATGTTATCCAGTCAATCATTATCTCCTATGCATAGTGTTTTAATGCCTTATCTAGTTATTCGGACTAAGTATAGACCAGTCTCTCTTACCCAATATTCAGCTATCAGTTATCCAGTTAATCAAATAAGTTAGTATATTTACGCATTCGTGCTCAGCACCTCGTAAATCTTTCATTAGTCTCAGTTACAATGCATGAAGCTTAGTTGCTTCATGTTAGATGATGTATCAGGCCTCAAGTTTCAAATCTAAGATAATCTATCATGATTCAGATACTAGGTGCCTTATGTATCGCCTCAGTTTCCCCTCAGTAGCTCAGCCAAAACAATATTCCTAGAAGGATCTAGTGTCCTAAGGAGGAGATATGCTATGATCCCCCGAACCTTTATAACATAAGCATCCCATTCTCTTCTAATGAAATAAATCAATTTTGAAGTAGGGTATACTCATAAGTTGACCCTCAAGTTTGAATCTCAATCATGAGCCATGTATTTAAGGGCTCAGATCAGTTTACGAAATTCAGTTTATATACCATGTTTCAGCCTCAGTCATGTTCTCAGGTCCCCGTTCATGTATACTTCTAGCATAATCATGGGGTCATCAGTGCCTTTCAGTCACGTAATAGTTTTCTTAAACTTACTCAGTTCCATGGTCAAATTACCATTACAAACTTGGTATTCAGTTCATGCTTAGATCCCATTACAAACTTGGTACTAAGTACTCTTGCATATTCAGTCATGCATTCATATACCAGTTCAGTTATGTAATCATGCAACAGAAATTTCTTCTCACTTCAAGAAATTTAGTTCATCAGAACATTCAGTCATGTATTCATAAGTCAATTATCCATGCATCAGATATGCATGAATTCAACTTATCAGTCATGCATGTTCAGTATGTTATATTCATCTCTTCAGTCATGTCAGTCATGAGATCATGTTTCAATTATTCATGTTCAGTATGTATTCCAGTTCATATTCTCCCCTCCCACTCAGTCTCATTCAAGGACGAATGTTCTCAAGGGGGAGATATTGTAATACCCGTACTTTTCCTAGCTTGAAATCCCCCCCCCCCCCCAAGAATTTTAGAATCTTTCTTTGAAAGATTAATTCACTTTTATAGATGTGGTATTTTCAGTATTTTCAATTTTTTTCATGTGGGAAATTCCATAAGATTTTCATCGATACCAAATTCGCCCAAATCCGACACCCGGGCAAAGAGTTAGAGCCTTTTTAGTGAGACAGTGTATCACTTGAGCCATCAGCGTGTCGCAGAGCGAGCTTAAATGAAAATTGTTAACTTTCAGTATTTCTCCACAATAATGGTGCGTTGTGACAAACTTCCAGGTCTCAAACAAGGTGGCAACACAATAGCTCCGCGTCGCGCCACCATGCAGATTCCCAATTGTCCAGTTCCAGTGACTTGACGCGATAGTGGCGTGTAACGCCTAGGATAAAATTCGGAAAATTTTCAAAAGAATTAAAATACATGTCCTAGGATTAAAAGTATCAATTTCCCTACCCTATATAAGCTCAAAACACGGATTTGAACCTCCATTACACCAAAACATACTCTATTCTCTCAAAATCCTCACAAGAACACATTAATGTTTTTCATAGAAGATTCAAGCTCAAGAATTTCCTCCGTCAATCTTCGTGTATTTACGAACCAAGGTATTCATAGTGTTCATTCATGGACTCTTTCCGTCCATGAAGCCCAAGAATCTCTTTTCCAATTTTAAGTTTATGATTTCTTTATGAGTTTCATGTTGGGTTTGTTTTGATCATGTTGAGAATGATTAATTGAATTCTAATCCATGTTAGGTGATCAATTTTATGTGGAATTGATTAGTATAGATGTATATTCATGTGAACTTACGATTAAACCCTATAATGATGAAATTAGAATTGAACCATGATATCTAATTATTATACAATGTTGTTTACATATACTATGCCTACCATGTGTTTGATTGAATGCCTATATGAAGAAAAGTGCCCAACTAGCATGATATTATGAAATCCCTATTTATGTACAATTTTATGCATATCACATGTTTGATGAAGTGCTTCAATATATGAATTATGAATTGTGTTGTTGGTCATATGATCGAGTAAGTCATGTTATGTCAGTTTCTTTCCATCGAGTCCTCGAGGTACTTGTACCCGACAACTTAGTTGTGTGCCTAGAGACATGTCATGTTTTCATGATACTCTCAGACAAGTCACGATCCATAGAACTCAGTCAGTCATGTGACTCAAGAAATCTCAGAAATCTCAGTAATCTCAGTAGTTCAGTAACCTCCGTGATCTCAGTATTCCCAGTAAGTCTCAGTAACTTTAGTACTCTCAGTCAGTCCTCAGATCTCAGTAGTATTCTATCGGTCAACAGAACACAGTAAATTCAATTTTAGCTTCGCTAAATGATACCATCAGTTAATCAGTTCAGTTCAGTTAAATCAATTCAGTTTAGTTAATCAGTTCAGTGTCTATTCAGTTGGGAGTAGGATTCAACACCGAATAAACTCAAGGATGGGGACTCACCTGTTATTCAGTGGATGGTGTGATCCTTAGAAGAAATCCTTGTGTTCCAGAACTACATAGCCAGCGTAGGTTGAGATGCACCCTACGCGTTTAGGGATATATATATATATACATCTTATTTGGGTTACCTAATAGGAGGGGTTGACGGAAGAGCTCTCTGTTAGCGAGGGCATACTCACAGCAGGTCTTTACCCATGGCACGGTATTGACACCTTTCCAACCGGGGTTACAGGTTGAACCCTACCAGTTCAGTTCTGGGGCCTGTTGATTAGATGATTACCTCCCACAGTCACAGTCACAGTATCAGTCTCAGTCTCAGTAAAAGAACTCAGATAGTTTTTTAGATTTCAGGACTGTCAGATACAGTCAAATTCAGATACTGTACGGAACTCAACTAGTTCCATCAGATTTAGGATTGTTAGATACAGTCACTCATGTTATCAGTTATATCAATTCTCAGAACTCATGTTATCAATATTCAGCTTCAGGACTATCAGATACAGTCAACCAGACCAGTTCTTCATAATCAGAACTGTCAGAAATAATTATTTATGTATCAGTAACATATTATCAGTCCCTCCATATTCAGTAATACAATATCAGTCTTTCTCACTAATCAGCAACTCAGGGGTCAATATTAGTAGACTCAGTATTCAGTTCTATCACGATCTCAGTTACAGTTACGTAGTTATACATGTATTCTCACGTTCATTTTAGTCAGTCAGTTAATATTGTTCATACATATGAACCATTTACATTCAGCCTACCTCACTTGCATACCAATACATTCAAAGTACTGACACATTTGTGCTATGGTGTCTTATACCATACGTTTAGAAGTACGAGCTCCAGAGCATCAGTAGCATCCCAGTTCAACAGTCAGAGTCAGCTGTGAGTCCTCATCCTTCGAGGACATAATGATTACATTACTATTTTAGCTTTAAGTTTAATTCAGTTATCGAAGTTAGTTGGGGACATGTCCCATCAACTCCTTATTCAAACAGTTTAGAGGCTTTCAGACTATAGCATGCTAGACAGTTACTTCAGATTTGTTTTGGTATTTTTTGTACCATTTTCAGACATTGTTTTATTAGATGGTTATTCAGTTTTGAACCTTATGGCCTTACAGCTTTTACGTATTCCGCATAATTTCAGTATATTATTCAGTGCTTAGTTACGAATATCAATCATGGGTTAGCTTGTGGTCCTTTGGGGTCATAGGCACCGTGTAGCGTTCTGAGTACCAGATTCGAGGCGTTACACCAACCTCCATCCGCCTACCCTGAGTTGGCCGAATTTTGAGCATATAACAAAGTAGTGTAACTACTCACATAAAGACTTTGAGAATAGATCACAAACATGACCAACCCAACTAAGTCCAACCATCCCATAACCATAATCCAACCATACCAAACCGCACCAAAAAAGACCATAAGCCATGTCATAACCAAAGACATTCCAAAACATAATATAATTAATCCCAAAATGAAATAGGATAGAATAGTAAGAAATTATGTCCGATGATGCCAGCCTCCCAACCTATTCCAATGCAAAAGCTAATACCCATAGATCCTGCCTATTCCAACCTATAGAAGTACCACAAATTCTCTAACCAAAAGACTAATTAAATCCAATTGGGACACGCCCCCAACCATAGCCAAAACCAATATCCAAAATAAAACTAAAATATCTAGAAATATCCATAACATGAAATGATGCCTTCTGAAAGGATGGAAGCTTACCACTTCAGTCCAAATGCTAATCCCAAGTCAATCACTGTGTAGAAGGAGTAGAATGGCCGGTTCCTGCATAGCGTGGGTATACAACCGCCAGTAGACAGGGTTAGCGACTGACCGCTAGCATGATCTCAGTTTTAGGATAAAATAATGCTATTTATAAAACCAAGTAAAACCACCCATATGCAAATAACCATACACACAAATATATATATGTATATAACCATGCCGGGAAAAGGGACCGGGTTTAGCATGCCTTTAAAACCTTTAGCTGCATTGTGTAGCTTTGCCGTCCTAAACCACTCATGGGCTATATGGGTTTAGCTCTCTTTGCTGAAAGGTCCCAGTGCGTGTAGCCACATGACCAGAGAAATATCCCATGTGATGAATAGTATATCCCAAAAATAAAGTGTGACATAATGCACACGGTCACCAAGATCAACCTCATATTGATAAATATGAGTTTCCAGTTTCGGCCTCTCTGGGACCTCCACCTTTAATAGCTTTGCTACACCTCCCGCCATTATTGCCCAATTAAAACAAATTTTTAAATAATCAAACCATTATTAATTTATTAACCAAGGCCGTTGATATTGGTATCATCATACCAACCCTTACTTGCAAGTATCATCCATAGCCAACCATTTATAGGTGTAAGGGGACTCTCAAGTGCCGTTCTATTTACCATATTAAACCAGTTAGGAGACTTCCGTGTTACCTACAAGCATAACCAATTAGCCTTTCCAAACCATTTAAACCATCCATAATTTCTTTACCAAGTTTAAAACATGCAAGAGTTCTATTAAAAAAAGTCAATGAAATAAACATATCTTTTTAAGCATTCTGTCAAACACATTGGGGGCATACTATGACCAAAATCAATTTTAATAACCAATAAACCATTATCATGCAATTAAATTATCCAAAACTACCATTAATGCATATAAAAACATAACTAAAACCATGGAAAATCATAACCAACCGTTTAACTTCAAAATCCCCAAATCATACTTAAAAACCTAAATCATACAATCAATGAAATCATTAAAACATTTATACAAACCATGGATTTAAGTAAAATTAACAGTGAGGGAAGAGAACATGCCTTAAAACAAGTTGATGATGGAAAGAAATCACCAAGACAAGCCCCAAATTGATCCCTTAGTTGAAACCCTTGCTGCCCTTGCCTGAAGCTCTTGAAAGAATTATGAAGTGTTTAGGAAGAGTTTCTTAGTATTAATGAATAGAATAATAGGGTACATAACCTCCCAAGTAGGTAAGAAGTCGTTGTGCTCTATTAGGAAAAATGGGGAAATATCCAGAATACCTCTACTTAAGTTGCACAAACATCCCATCGCAGGGATACGACTGACCCACATGAGTCATACCTTTCGATACGATCTGTATCCAGCATTCATAATTTGGCCTCAACCCTAGTATTAAATACTATCCAGTATATGACTCATTCAACCAAGTCGTAACCACAGCATATGATCCGTATCCATGACCCGTATCCTTTACAGAATAAAATACCAGGAGGATTGAACACTCTCTGCCATATGAGTCCTTGGTATGATTCATACCCTGGCTTACAGCTCATGGTGAGCCACTCATACTCAGATCCAACCTAAGTTACCAAGTCTAAGATTAAATTAAGGAACCAAATGATCCGTAACCACCAATATGACTCATACCCCTACGTCGTATCCATTCCAGTAACCCAAATCCATCCCACCAACCAACACTGGTCAGTATATAACCGGACCATACCATCTGTACCCCAACATAATGATCATACCCATGAGTCATATTGGGTCCAGAGATTAGAATTCCAGGGAATTTTCTAAGGTCCAGAAACTAAGGTGTTTCACTGAGAAAGGATCTGGTACTTATGCTATTGGTGCCTCCTATGACCAAAGATTAGAAGATGATATAGTAGCGTAAGAAATTGTCTTACTAAGGACTAATTTAAAGGTGCTAGCAAAGCAGTTTGCAACAATAAGTTTTTAGTAGGTAAATGTAGTAGCAACACAGGGGTCAGCTTCCAAATCATACAAGTCTGCATTGAAAGAGGAAGCTAATTACCTGGATCATCAGATGGAGGATTCTTGAGACCAAGGGCAAGGGAACCAAGGTTGAAACTATTATGATAGGTACAGAGACCATAGTTGAGAGCGAGATGGTGAATAGAGGAAGAAGGATAACTATATATAGAAGGGAGATAGATATATTCCACCTAGTAGATGCGATGCAGAATCTCGAATGAAGGAGATACTGGATAAATTAGTGAAGGGCTAGGAAAATTAGGAGACCAGCCTTAAGGAGATTAAGGATAATATTTTAGGATTAACCTAGAAGGTCGAGTCTTATGCCACTGCTATCAAGTAGTTGGAGCTACAGTTTAGGCAGATGTCAACAACTCTAAACCAGAGGTAGCCAGGTACCCTTCCGAGCAACATAATGAAAAATCCAAAAAGCAATGATCACATAATTTCTATTACCATGAGGAGTGGTATTACTACTATGGATCTCCCAATGACTGCTACAGAAGTTGTTGATGATGAGACACATGCTAGTGAGTTTGAGGAGGTAATAGAGAATAGAGATACAGTTGCTAAAGATAAAGGTAAGGGTCCAGTCATTGAGCTAGAGTTTAGATAAATTCTGAGACCATCCTCACCTTTTCCACAGTGATTGATGTAGAAAGAAGAAGAAGGTAAGTTTAAATGATTCATTATAATTCTCAGGGAATTGAGTTTGAACATATCTCCTCTTGAGGCATTAGAGAAGATACCTTGATACGCTAGGTTTATGAAACAATTAGTCGCAAGGAAGAAAGAAGCAACTTTTGAGGATGTTGAGGGTGTGCACCACTACAGTGTAGTCACGACTAGGTCCTTGGCACAAAAAAAGGGTGATCTCGGCATGCCCTCAACCTGTTTGTAAATTTTTCAATAAGAATGATATTGTCACAAGTTTGAATTTTGTTTTGAACTAAGATTGGAATAAAAATGTTAATGATTGATGAATGACTTTAAAAGGGCATTGGTGTCCATAAATTAAATTGAATTAAAAACCTTTTAGGGTACATGGGAATCCCACAAGTGATTTTAATAAAAAATTTACGGCGTACATGGGAATCCCCTAAGTGTTGGATAATGACACTGCTTATAAGCTATAGTCGGTATGAAGGTACCACTTTATCAGGACTTAATAATTGTCTCCTGTAATAAGTGGTTGGTTCTATGCTAAATGTTTTAATTGGGCAATAACGGGGGTTGTGATAGCTAGCCGTCAAGGTGTAAGTTCGATGGACGGACACTGGAAACTCATGTTTGTTGACATGAGGGTTGGTCTTGGTGACCTTATTCTTGTGGGGTACATGGTAATCCCCCAAGTTTATACTTGTATATATGTATCATGGAGGGCGAAGGGTACACGAGACTCCCCAACCTTCTATGATATCTCTAGTTCATATGGCTACACGCACTGGGGCCCGTTCAGGGGGTTGAACTAAACCTATATATCCCTGGGTGGATTATGATGGTAAGGCTACACAACCCAAGTTAAGAATTTAAATATATGCTAATTTTTTTTCCCTATCCCGGCACGGTATATATTTATATATGTGATTGCATATGGTTATTTGATTAGCTTTAAATGATAGCATTATTTTATATTTATTCCTAAGTTACATGGTAGCGTTCATTCCGCTAACCGTCTTTGGGCATTGTATCCCCACGCAATGTAAAAACCGGTCATAGCATTATTTTTCCTGCTCAGTAACTTGAATTCATGGATAGCTTTGAGTCAGATTAAAATGAGCTTCCATACTCTGAAAGACTCCATTTCATTCCACGAACTTCTTTTCATTATTTTTATCCCCTTGGTTTTGGTTTTGACTATGATCGGTGGCATATCCCGATCGGGTATTCTTTGATTCTAGATAGAGGCTTTGTTGAACTACTATAGGCATGGACGGTGTCGGTATTAGTGTTAGCCTTGGTATTAAAATTGGCATTGGGATTGATATTGGTTGGATATTTGGTTGTGGTTGTTTTGTTATGGTTTTAGACTTACTTTATTGTATTTAGATTATTATTGTATAATCTTGTTATATGTTTAAAATTCATCTGACGCGAGGTGTAGGGTGGTTAACAGTGGGGTATTGAGGGTGGTCTCCGATCCTAGTTGGACTTTAGATACCCGACACGACTAGGACTTGGTTCGAGTCGTGTCAAGATGAAAAGCTTATCAATTACATAAAAATTTCATACATCAACCCTCTGAAGTATTACACCTAACCATAGCATCCTGACCATTCAATGCTTGGGGATTGGATGTTATTGGACCACTGCCAAAATCTTCTAGTGGACACTTGTACATTTTGGATGCTACTGATTACTTCTCAAAATGGGTCGAAGGTGTTGCTCTTAAAGAAATGAAGAAGAAGAATATTGTCAAATTTATTCAAGTGAATATCATCTACCGCTTTGGAATCCCTCAATACATAAAAACTGACAATGGTAAGCTATTTGATAACAAACTAATGAACAAGATTTTGATATCTTTGGTTTCAAGTAGTGTAAGTCTTCTATGTACCATGTTGTTGTCAATGGTCTAGCAGAAGTATTCAATAAGACTTTATGCAAGCTATTAAATAAAGTCATCTCCAAATCCAAACGAGATTGGCATGAATGAATGGAAGAAGCTTTGTGGGCATATAGGAAGACTTACCACACACTGATGCAAGCAACCCCATACTCACTTTCTTTTAGAGTTGAAGCAATCCTACCACTTGAGAGTCAAATACCTTTCTTTGAACTAGCTATTCAAGAAGCACTCATCGAAGAAGAAAATGCTAAGTTGCATCTTGCAGAGTTGAAATCTCTATATTAGAAGAGGCTAGAGGCTCATTAAAATCTTGAATGTTATCAAGCTCGGCTATCTAGTTATTTTAATAAAAGGGTTCGTTTGAGGTTATTTCAAGTTGGAGATTAAGTCCTTGAGTAAAGAGGCACATTATTACTTCTCGTAAGTTTGGGGGAAAATTCACCTCAAAGTGGGATGTACCATATATCATACAAGAGTATATTCAAAGGGTTCTTAGAAGTTTGTCGATGCATATGGCATGACAATTGACCTATCAATTCCAAGTTCTTGAAGAAATGCTATCCTTGAAGAAAGATGACACTTCTTAAGGCACGAGTATCACTGCATGTTTTCTCCTGGCCTGCAAGAATATAAATTGTGTACAACTAATAAAAAGGAAAAAAAGTCTGCTAGGTTGAAAACCTTGAAAGAGTCGGCCTAGGAAAAAGTTAAGATACAAAAAAAACACTCATCCGTAACTATGTTGTGACTTGATTCTCTTTACTGAGGTACGTAGGCACTTGGAATTTCATTCTGAGTTTAGATGCATGAGTGTCCAAAAATACATCTTCCCGCTTGATCCTCCATATGAAAGTTAAGTCTATAGAACTTTCATTAAAACCTGAACGTTAACAGGTTTATCCTTTAAAGGATATCAAAATTTTCATGCCTTAAAGTGGACAAGATTTGTCCCTTTGCATCTTAAGCTAACATTTTGATGAATTTATCAAGTAAAGTTGCCGAAACTTCAAGTCAAATTGGTCACTCATAAGGTGTACAGAGGAAAAGTTAAGATCTCACACCTTAAGCCAATTGTTGCACAACACCATCATGAAACCATTGGTTGGTCTTAAGGAGTACAAAGGCAAAGTTTAACTCTCACACCTAAAGACGATTGTTGCACAGTCACCATCGTAAAGCTATTGATCGGTCTTAAGGTGTACCTGCAAATTTAAACACTCACACGTTAAGCCAATTATTGCATGGTCACCATCTTAAAGCCAAATTGGTCAGTTTTAAGGAGCATGGAGGCGAAGTTAAACTCTCGAACCTTAAGCAGATTGTTGTACAGTCACCATCTTGAATCCATTGGTCGATATTAAGGTGTATAGAGGTGAATTTAAAATCTTGCACCTTAAGCCGATTGTTACATTGTCATCATCTTGAAGCCAAATTGGTCGATCTAAAGATGTACGAAGGCAAAGTTAAACTCTCTCACCTTAAGCTAAGTATTGCATATTCACCATTTTTAGGCCAAATTGGTCGGTGTAAAGGTGTATGGAGGTAAAGTTAAACTCTCGCACCCTAAGCCGATTGTTGCATAGTCACCAATCTCGAAGACAAATTGGTTGATCTCAAGGTGTAAGAATGTAAAGCTAAACTCTCGCACCCTAAGCCGATTGTTGAATAGTCACCAATCTTGAAGCCAAATTTGGTCTCAAGGTGTATGGAGGAGAAGTTAATCTCTCACACCTTAAGACGATTGTTGCATAGTCACTAATATTAAAGCCAAATTGGTCGGTCTTAAAGTGTATGGAGGTGAAGTTAAGTCTCACACCTTAAGCCTATGGTTGCACATTGCTATCTGCTTCGATTCTACAAGAGAAAAAAATAAAGAAACAACACAAAGAAAACACAAGTAGAAGAGAGATTGTTACTTAGCGGGACGTTTCGAACCTGAAAGTCATATATCACCATCTTGGATCGAAACAAGATATTTTAGATGAGAATGAAACCCTCAAAATCTGATTTTCATTAGTCAACATACCTTTTGATGGTGAAGTTTTTGAATCAAGATATAAATTATTTACTGAGGCGACGCAAATCTAAAATTCTCTGCTGGACAGAATCTAGGATCAACTTCAAAAAAAATTAAGAATAATTTAAAAGGTCATAAATTCAAAATATTGGATATGTTATAGATGCATATTTTTATATCTATAAAATCAAGTGGATCACGATTTTGATACCACCTATTGAGATATAAATTTTTTGGTGTCATCGGGCAAATCTAAAACTGTTTGTGCATCAAAATCTAATGTTAATTTTGGGATAATACCTAAAAATATCTCGAATGTATTTGTAACGCCCCGCATTTCGGGCTACAATATAGACCATGACTCCAATGCGTTGATAATACCAAAGCCATAAATCCTATTCCAATATAGCATGTTAATTATTTGCATAGTATGTGAATCCATTCAAGCTTGAATTTAGACCATAGAGGTCCTTTGACTCAAGGACGAGTTGAAAACTACTTCGATCGATTAAGTTTAAGTGGATATTATAATTTGTGTCAACTTATATCAACCATGACTCTTTGTATATGTCGAATTAGAGAGCCTACTATGTGTAAAATGATAGGTTTTCGAGTTAGCTTTCCAACGATACCAATTTTGCTAAAATCCGGCACCCTAGCAAGAAGTTATGGCCTTTCAAAGTAGAATGTGTCGCCTAACCAATCGCACATGGCCACTGGAAAGCATATGCGATAGCATATGCGGCGCCTATGTAAATGTAGGTGATATCATATGCGGCACCTATGTAAACATAGGCGATATCATATGCGGCGTCTATGTAAATATATGTGATATCATATGTGGCGCATATCTTATGGTTTCAAGTGACTTAAACACTCCGTTTTGGGGGCAAAAGGGTCCTTTTCCCACCCTTATTCAGCCATAAACACGAAATTCAGTCCCCAATTCGTTAAAATACATCCACATTCATCTAAAATTCTCAAGAACACTTCGAAGGGTTTCAAACTAAAAACTCAAATAAATCAAGATTCAACCGTGGGTTTTCAAAATTGATTAGAGATTCGGAATCGCCAATCCGCAAGCTTTAAGAAACACCTATTATCTTTGGAAATAGAGGCACGTGGGGTTTGTCCTAAAAACTACATGGGCTTGAAATTTGTTAAAGGCATGATTTAAGTTTTTATGCACATATTTTATGGGGGTTTTGAAAATTATATCATAGATTATGTGTTTCAAAGGTTTAAATGCTATTATGCTTTGTTATTGTGGTTTTTCCCCCATAAATTGATTTACATGTATATGTATGAAACTAAGATTTGAGCTTTGTTTGTGAGAATGAATTATGGACTCCCTCTCTTGTGATAAATTAAAGATTTTGGCTTTATTGAAAAGAGAATTGAAATGCATGTTCTTGTGATTTGAAATGCCATAGTATTTGAAAACATTATCTTAGAGTTATTGAGAGGGTATCTTGATGCTACTATGTTTTGATTCAAAAAGATGAGTTAATTGCATGTGTTTATACAGAGATCTATGAAAATTTAACAATGGCTCAGAGATAGGACTTGCAAGTCAATGGTATGACGATACCATATGTTATTATGCCATAATAGAGTATGTTTTCAGAGTATGTGTTCAGAATATGTTTTCAGAGTATGTTTTCAGAGAATGCATATTTTGATAGAGTTTTAAAAAGGGGCTTAAAGAGTGTTAGGTGGTTCCCCGAAGAAGGCGTGGGTTCAAGTAACTCATAGCCCGAAACCGTATTTGCTGATACGGGTAGATTATTATTATTGTACGCTGGTGATGGCCATGTGGCATAGTAGAGATAGAGACTATGACCCTTGTGACACACTTGGGTTGGGGGCTTAGGTACCGAGTTAATGGCAGGGTCTATATGGCCCATGGAATTTTCAAGAAATGTAGGGTATACCACCTAACGCAGAAAAGTATAAAGAGTGTCACAGATTTCAAATATTTTTTTTTACAGAGTTTCTTAAAGATGCCCTTGAGATTTCCTACTATACAATTGTTTATGAACTATTTTAATTGCTCTCATATATGTTAATTATAAATGATTATTTTTGGATTAGCTCTGCGTACCAGTACTTTTGTACTGACCCCCCTCCCCCCTCCAACCTCTCAGGTTCTGAGGCTCAGTCTAGGGGTCCAGATAAGCAGTAGGTATTCAGACTTGCAAATCATATTTTGCAGTGGTGAGCCTTCTTTACTCCAGAAGGCCAGCAGATTTTTTTTAGAGTACTATTAGTAGTTATATTTTGGTCTACTGGGGGCCTTGTCCCAGTTTCTTTTTTCAGACAGATGTTGAGTTGTTAGTAGAGATTTCGCAGACTGATGTCGGATATTATTTTCCAGATACATTTTAGATTTGACCATGTTTCCGTAGTAGATTTCAATTCTGCATTTTCTTATGTTTTTATGAATGTTGTGCATGATTACCAGATAAAGAAAGGGTGTTTCGAGCCTTCATGGTTTGGGATACTCGTCACGGCTAGGGACCCGTGTTGGGTCGTGACAGTATTAAATTAAATTTTTTGGATATATTATAGATCTTTGTATCTAGTTTCACAAGAATCAAGCGGCTTGTGATTTCATCCTTTCTTCTTCAAGATATAAAAGTTTTGGCAAAGACGCGCAGATCTGAAATTTTCAGCATAAAAAATTTTGGGCTAAATTCAAAAAATTATTGAGAATTATATTGATAGATTTTAAATCTGAATTTTTGATATGTTATAGATCTTGAAGTTTAGTTTCTGAAATATCAGTTCATGACGCCTTTTATGGACTTTCATCTCAGCTCATTATTTTGATATTCCTACAATGAGATGTGAATTTTCTACCACTAACATGATGGGTTGGAAAAAGGTGACCAAAAAATAAAAGAAAAGTAGAAGGGAAAGAAATTACCTCAACATTATTCATGCCTTCGAAACCCCAAAATTGATATTGAAAAAGTGGAGAACCTACATTCTTTTATAGAAATGCAGGGTGGTTGTTTTCTTCTCCAATATAAATTCAAATTGGAAGAGTTTCCATCTCCAATATAAATGCAAATTACAAGAGTTTCCATCTCCAATATAAATTCAAATTGGAGGTTGTTTCCTTCTTCAATATAAATTCAAATTGGAGGTTGTTTCCTTCTTTAATATAAATTCAAATTAGAGGTTGTTTTCACCTCCAATATAAAAGGACGGATCTATATAGGGTCGTGGTGGTGCCACGGTACCCGCAAGCTTCGGTGAAACTATATAGGTGTATGTATAAAAATTGTTATAAATAGTTAGAGTGGCACCCAAATAATCAAGTGGCACCGTAGTAAATGCAAGTACAAAGTTAGAGCGGAACCCAGACAATGAAGAGGGTAGTAGCAAATGCAAATCAAAATGGTTTTCATCTCCAATATAAATTCAAATTGGAAGAGTTTTATTCCTGATTAGTAAGGCGGTTAAAAAAATTTCAAATTGGATAAAGTCAAGATATCCTAGTAGAAGTGGACATCATGAAAATATTCATTATTGGAGTTGAATATCATGTCTGACCAACGGGTCTTACATGTAGAAATTCATGAAATAAATCGAGACTATAAAAAGAGTTTTTGAGAGGAAATATCAATATGAAAATCTTTGAAGCACGAAGAAAGAATGTTTAAATAATCATACTTTAAGTCTAGTCTCTAAAGTATACACTCTACTAGTCTTGAAGTAGGGGGCATTTTGTGCACAATAAAATTTTATTAAATTAAAATTTGTACGATATTTTGAATTATATTAAATTCAAAATATATTAGTCCCAAATAAATATTGTGGATCAATATAATTGAATTAATTATTTAAATTCAAACATGTATGAATTTAATTAAAGTCCAATTTTTATTGGGTTAGCCCATTGATTTGAGCTACAAATGATGAGTTCACTTTGCTAAGCCTAAGATATTGTCATATTCTAGAGGCCCAGATGAGTATCACATGTTGAATGATATGGCATGCCAAGTCAAATGAAAGAGCCAATAGGACCATGTCACATGCCAAAATGATGCAACATGCTTAGTGAAATTGAAAGTCCATAAAAGGCGTCATGTCACTTGAATCTGATTGGTCAAAAGAAGTTCATATTCACCATGACTCTTTACTTCCTACAACTATAAATAGGGGTCTCATAATTCAAAAAAGGACCAACAACTCTAACAAGAAGCAAGAGAGAGCTGGTGGATCAAAGGCCACAATTTCTCTATAAAGTTTAAGCATTTAAATTCAGTTCATCAAGACTCAAGATCAAGACCACAAGATTCAAGAACGAGTTCAAAAGCCCTTGAATTTAAGTACAAGTAAAGATCAAATCCATCAAGTTCACAAGTCAAGTTCAAATTCAAGATCAAGCTTGAAGCCCTTGAATTTATATTTTAAGAGGCAAATCAAAGGATTACTAGATATTGTAACACTCACTTATTGAAATCAATAAAATAATTTTTGCAATACTTTTCTTGTCCCGATTATTAATTTCTCGATCTCAAAATTTTATTGTCCAACAATCTCATTCTTCTTTTTAAAAAAAAATATATCCCTCATATTTCTTTTTTCTTCATCGATGAATATGCTTGTGAAGACTTCTATACCTATGCTACAAAACCTAGAACCTAGGGGAGCTTATTTATTCATGCTACTTATTTTCAAATTTACTCATCCTTTTTAACATGTTCTTTTTACTTTTATAAATTATTGTATATATATTTAGTTACATAAAAAAAATTACTCCAAAATTTAGCTCACTTTTTAAAGAATATTTTTTTCTTTTTATCTTATATTCTCTCCGTTTGATTTTACTTGTCATATTTTTACTTGGTCGGTGAAGAGTGACTCTGCCCCTGGCTTTGAATACATTCATTAAGAAAAATAATTAATAACATAGTTATTTTTACCACAATACTCATATTAAATGATGTTTACATTGTGTCTTGAAATTAATTTGGAGAAAAGACAATTAATGCTAAAAGTAAAATAGAAAAAAAAAGTTGTCTTTTCAAGATATGTAAAAAATGACAAGTAAAAGTAAAAATACAATTAGAAAATTAGTGACAAGTAAAAGGGAATAGAGTGAGTAATAATAAGTTATAAGACTCGTTTTTCATTTAGACGAAGAAAGAAAAATCTTACCTATATTAACTTATCATATATTTTGGGACTCTTTAATTTTTTAATAATTAATTAATAATTGAGGAAATAGGTGAAAAGACAATTTTGTCCAAAGCAAAGAATTTTAATGAAGGAAAAAAAGTTCAAACAACAATTCTAAGACCATTCACACTTTTAATCTTAGGATAAGTGTGTTGCACGTGAATTTTAATTAATTATCACCAAGATATTACTCTTAATATAATGCAAAATCAAATTATGAATTGGGTTATTTAGGTATCCTAACTAATCAAACTGAAGCTAACACATAGAGAACATTTATAATCTAGAACAGGATAATATTATTCGAATGGATTAGAAGTGAAAAGATACTTAAATACGTTTTAAGCTGTCGAATGAAAGTGAATGATAGATGGTAATAATCATTAAAAGCAAGAAAAAAAATATATATATATATAAGGCTAAAATTGTTACAATATCTGGGCCTTAACAATTCACTAATAATATTTTTGAACTGCCCACATGTAAATAAAGAGATCCGGCCTAGTTAATATAGTAGAATTTATTTCATTTACATTTCAGTCCACTTGTATTTTGACTGTATATAAAAGGATGGAACATTCTAGAAGAACAGTGAGAGATATTTTTCATTACATTCAAGCTTACAAAATGACTTAACTTTTTCTCTCTCAAGTTTTGGGATTATTCAATTTTGCTTTCTCTTTGCTTGATTTCTACTGATTTTCGAAATCAACATGGTATCAAAGCCATGTGTTTCTTTCTCTACTTCATGTCCTCTTCCGATCGATCCTACCCTCAAGTCATTTAATTGATTTTTTTTATGATTGAGCTGAAAACATCACTTTCATGGAGTTTTTTTGGTATTCGGCTGCAATGGTGGATGTCGGTTCATAGTCTCCATGCTGTTCTAACCTCTATTTTATTGAAGTTGTTTTGCTGATTTTCATTGTGGTGTGGAAAATTTGACAGTTACTGTTGTTGGATTTCATTGTGATAAAATCTGACAGGCTTCGTGTTGAACAAGACCTACACTTCTTTGGGTTTTAGAGAAAGAACGGTAACATTTTCATTTACTATTTTAGGCACCAAATCTATTGATTTGTTGATGTTATTACGATACCATGAGTGGTACTTCGTCTATTCCAGTCAATACTACTTCTATGTCCACTGAAGGATTTACTCTCTTTTTCATTGACAATCTTATCCATTCTATGTACATCCATCTGACAGTCCTGGTATTCAACTCACTGTGTTATCGTTTGATGGAAATGATTTCGTTAGTTGGCGTAAAAGTATGTTAATTTCTCTTTCGACTAAGAACAAACTAGCTATAATTACTGGTAGAAGCCCTAAACCTGTGCTTGAATCTCCCTATTATCCATATTGAGAAAGGTGTAATGATATGGTAATATCCTGGATCACTAATTCCTTATCTAGAAACATTGCTATGAGTGTCATTGGTTTTAATACTGCTCAAGAGATTTGGGAGAATCTCAATGAACATTGTGGATAGTCTAATGGGTCCAAATACATTCAACTTCAATAGTAATTAGCTTCAACTAGTCAGGATTCTTCAGATATAGCGACATATTTTATGAAACTTAGAGGCCTTTGGGATGAGCTGAACATGACATATGTGGGCCCTACTTTCACATGTGATGCATTACCTAAATTTCTTGAGGAACATAAATTGTTTAAATTCCTTAGTGGCTTAAATGAACCCTACTCCATATGCAAAAGTAACATTCTCATGATGACTCCTCTTTCTAGCCTTAGTAAGGCTTATTCCATGGTTCACCATGATGAAAAATAGAAGGAACATTCTACTCTATCCAACTTTACTAATGATTCAATGTCCTGCCATGTTTCTTCTAGAAAAATAGAAGAAACATTGTATTATAATTGTAAGCTTGCATGTAAAGTCTCCAAGCACATAATATCAAAAGCATACCATCACATGCACTGTTATTTAGCAATCTGTTACCATTGTAGCTTCCTTGATAGTCAAGAAAATGAAACAACTTTGGTTATGTGCCAACCAAGAAATTGTAAAGTTGCAATATCAGGCACCCAAATATGCTTCATTCAAGTTGACAAGGATATTCGCATAAATGCTTCAGTCTCCAATACACAGTCAGGTTCTCAACATGTATGAACCCTTCGATCACAGTCTCATTTTCCAATAAGTTCTTTGACTTATTCAACTTTCAAAGTACAAAATCTGAAGCATGACAAGAAACCATTTGACGATACTACAGTTCACTTTGTGGATAATGCATAAGAAGTCGATAACAGAAATTTAGTAACAGTTGAGAAGACAAGATATGCTACTGTAAGTTGTAAATCTAGTGATTTGAAAAGTGGCGTGAAAAATAAGCTCAGTAGCTCTCATTACAGAAGTATTTTTCATAAAATTGTAGAAAGTTCCTTCCCCGTTGCTAGTCTGGAGAGATCTCCTATTTCTAAGAATGTGAATATCAATGACATCCTTCTTTATGATAGGACAAGATCAGAGAACCACAACACCAACCAAAGGAAAGCAACACTCATGAAGTTTCATTTAAAATGGAAAGATACGTGCGATGAAAAAAAGGTATATATATTGCTAGTGTCATTATCTTATTCTTCAATTCTATTATTATTGTTATTTCTTTTACTTCGTTGTGTTTACTTTTTACCTGTCAGTATTTTTCTGCCTTCAATATCTTCATCTAACTTGTTTTGAAAATCGTTTACTTGAACTGAGGCTCAATATTAAAAATGATGTTCATATGAGTATATCAACCTATAATCTTATACATAGGAATAATATATGTAGCTGCAGTAATTAATACTTACCTTTTGATTAGTACTTACCTTTTGTTCTTACTTTGGAATATCGCAATTTCTAAAGTAAGAGAAAAAGGAGTAAATTTATAGTTGGGTTCAAAGTATAGATAAAGTGTGAATAGAAGATAGAGGAAACCAAGTGGAACGAAAAATAGACAAGAAAACACTAAAATAGAAAGTGTACTCTAAAATGAAAAGTCTACTATTTCTCCCACATTGGTGGGAGAATGTGACTTTCAAGTGTTTATATTAAGAAACACTCATTCCACTTGATAAGTGAGGTAAGATATAAGAGATGCCTCGCGCCATCATCGTCGCTCGCTCACTTGGCACGGCTTCAGATTCGGCTTCGGCTTTAGATTTGGATTTGTCAAATGATCGATCGATGAGATCTATCTTTTTGGACAAAATTTATTTGACATAAATCTAATCCGAAGGGAAAATAAAAACGCAGTAAATTTTTTTTATGTTTTGATCCTCCAGTTATATGCATGCATGCAGTGTTTTGAACTGATACTTCAGAAGGATACACTGTTTTGAACTGATGCTTTAGAAGGATGCACTATCTCGAACTGATGCTTTGGAAGGATACAATCCTTCAACGAAATGACACATTGGTTCATGAAATGGTTTGC
Source organism: Capsicum pubescens (assembly GCA_030864215.1). Lineage (NCBI taxonomy): Eukaryota > Viridiplantae > Streptophyta > Magnoliopsida > Solanales > Solanaceae > Capsicum > Capsicum pubescens. Next base: position 37,492,455 of record CM061539.1, on the reverse strand, counting down.
CTATTCGAAAAAGATGCAATCTTTGGATGAACAAATATGATTTTTCAGGAAAGGTCACACCTTTTAAGTGAATCATTGCCACTTTTCAGAAGAAGCATATGAAGGCTATATAAACCTGCTTTCAACCACAGGTTTAGATACAAATTTTCTGAAATACAAATTCTCTTCTTGTCTTCAAAAACACTCTGTGTGATCAATCAAACTATTGAGTGAGTTCGTTAAATCCAACAATTTGAGGTACCACTATTTTTCGGATTGAAGGTCATTTTATCCTGGGAGGAAGATTCCATAACCTCGGGTACAGTGAGGGGAATTATTCCTTAAGGACACTCCGTGAAGTCGGGGGACTTGGCCTTAAAATTCTATTTCATCTCTTTTCTGAAAATTAACACACTTCTTAGATAGATTATTCATAATCTAGTGTTGAAGGTGTTAGGTAACTTCATAAGTGTTCTTGTCTTAGCCTTGAACTAGAGTTGAAGTTTGTGTTACATGTATATAGATTCTTGTACCCGAATATATACAAGGTAACAATCTTAAAGAATAATCCAAACCTGTATTGCTTGTTTTTGGAGATTAAAGCTTTAAGCTTTCTACTCCCTTTGAATTTAACTAGTGATTTGAAGACGTAAAATCTTTATCGCAAGTTGAAAATCACTCGGTTGACGATTGGAAGTCATAAAAACTTTATCATTAACTGGAAACAAGAGGTGTTTAAAATTGTTGTAATTTTTAATAAGTAGTATTCTGAAAATACTAAATTTCCTGTCTTGTGGTGGCAGGAAAAATGACTAACGAAAGTCAAGTGAAAGATGCGGCAACGACTGTAGGGGCAACTTGTATTGCCACGACAAGTCAAGCAAATGCTCCACAACCTATGGCAGCTGTGGAGAAGCCCGAAAATTTTGTGGACATTGACTGCAAGAGATGGCAGCAAAAGATATTCTTTTACCTCACCACTCTATGTCTTCAAAGGTTCACCAGTAAGGATGCTCCTGAGGTGCCCGAGGGAACCTTGAACAAAGAGAATTTCACAATTGTAGAGTCTTGGAAACACTCGGACTTCCTTTGCAGGAATTATATCTTGAGTGGTCTCCATGACGACCTTTATAATATTTATAGTGGAACTAAGACATCGAAGGAATGATGGAGGGGCACTAGAACGAAAATATAAGACAAAGGATGCAGGAATTAAGAAATTATTTGTTGCAAGGTTCTTGGACTTTAAAATAATAGATAGCAAGTCGTTTGTCTCTCAATTGTAGGAATTGCAAGTAATCATCCATGATCTCCTAGCGGAAGGTTTGATTGTGAATGATGCATTATAAGTAGCAGCGATAATTGAGAAGCTACCACCTATGTAGAAAGACTTCAAAAATTAATTGAAGCACAAATACAAGGAGATGACTGTCGAAGATCTTATTGTCCAACTACGTATTGAAGAAGATAAAAAAAAAGGGAATTTTATAATTAATGGAGCACATATTGTAGAAGATGATCCAAACAATTCTAAGAAAAGAAAGAAAGTTGAATATGGAAGCAATCAACCTAGGAAGAAATTCAAGGGAAAGTGCTTCAACTGTGGCAAGATTGGCCACAAGTCCACGGATTGTCGTGCCCCTAAGAAAGGCAAGAAAAAGGACCAAGCAAATATGATTGAGTCCAACAAAGAATGTGATGATTTGTGTGCTATACTTTCAGAATCCAACTTGGTGGGTAATCCTCACGAATGGTGGATAGATTCTGGTGCCACCCACCATGTTTGTTCCAACAAAGAGTTTTTTTTCGTCATTCGCTCGTGTTTAAGTATAAGAAATGATCTACATTGCTAACTCCGCTACTGCTAAGGTAGAAGGAACAGGAAAAGTGTGCTTGAAAATGACTTCATGAAAGGTCTTGACACTTAACAATGTCTTGTATGTTCCTGAGTTACGTAAGAAATTGATTTTTGTTTTACTTCTAGACAAGAACGGATTCAAATGTGTAACCGTTTCTGGAAAAATTGTAATAAGAAAAGGAGAAGTATATGTAGGAAAAGGCTATCTCACCGAGGGCCTTTATAAGATGAATGTAATGAATGTTGAAATCAATAAAAGTTCAATTTCTTCTTACTTGCTTGAGTCTTATGATTTGCGGCATGAACGTTTAGGCCATGTTAATTAAAAAACATTATGAAAACTTATTAACTTAGAAGTTTTGCCAAACTTTGAGTGTAATAAATCAAAGTGTCAAACATGAGTAGAATCAAAGTATGGAAAGAATTCTTATAAGTCTGTTGAAAGTAATTCCAATCCCTTAGACATAATACACACTGACATTTGTGATATAAAGTTAACACCATCACGTGGTGGGAAAAGTTATTTCATAACTTTTATTGACGATTGTACTATATATTGTTATGTCTACTTACTAAATAGTAAGGAGGAAGTAATAGATGCGTTTAGGAAATACAAAACTGAAGTTAAAAATCAGTTAGAGAAAAAGATCAAAATGATAAGAAGTGATAGGGGCGGAGAATGTGAATCTCCCTTCGCCGAAATATGTGCTGAAAATGAAATTATCCATCAATCTACGACCCCGTATTCACCTTAATCTAATGGTATTGTGGAAAGGAAAAATCAAACTTTGAAGGAAATGATGAATGTCTTACTTATAAGTTCAGATTTACCGTAAAACTTGTGGGGGGAGGCTATCCTTACAGCCAACCGTATACTCAATAGAGTTTCTCATAGTAAGACACAATTAATTCCTTATAAAAAATGGAAAGGAAGGAAACCTAACTTGAAATATTTCAAAGTGTGGGGGTGTCTAGCAAAGGTCCAAGTTCCTATGCCTAAAAGAATTAAGATAGGACCTAAGACGGTGGACTGTATATTCATAAGATATGCTAAAAGTAGTAAAGAATGTCAGTTTTTGGTTCATAAATCTGAACATCTGGATATTAATGAAAATACGGTAATTGAATCAGATAATGCTGAATTCTTTAAAAACATTTATCCGTATAAAATTAGACATGAACAGTCTAGTGGGAGGTCTAAATGACCTCGAGATGAACCAAGTGAGAATGTACATAATGAAGAAAATCCAAGACGTAGTACACTTCAAAGAACATCAACTTCATTTAGTTCATACTTTGTAACATTTCTCTTAGAAAATAAGCCTCAAACATTTAAAGAAGAGATGTCGTCATCAGACTCATCCTTTTGGAAAGAGGCAGTCAATAGTGAGATTGATTCAAACTTAAGCAACCATACATGAATTGGTTGATCTTCCTCCAGAAAATAAACCTTTAGATTCTAAATAGATCTTCAAAAGAAAAATGAAAGCGGATGGTACTATTGACAAATACAAGGCAAGACTTATAGTAAAAGGCTTCAAACAAAAAAAAGGTTTTTATTACTTTGATAAATACTCGCCGGTAACAAGGATAACGTCGATTCAAATGTTAATTGCCTTGGCGGCTGTATATGGTCTTGAAATCCATCAAATGGATGTGAAAACCGCATTCCTAAATGGGGAATTAGAGGAAGAAATTTACGTGGAACAGCCTAAGGGTTTTGTGGTTCCAGGAAAATAAAATAAGGTGTGTAAACTTGTTAAGTCACTTTATGGGCAAAAAAAAACACCTAAGCAATGGCATGCAAAGTTTGACCAAACCATGTTGGCAAATGGATTCAAGATAAATGAATGTGATAAATGTGTTTACATTAAAGACACTCCAAATCACAAGTCATTGTGTGTTTATATGTGGATAATATGTTGATCATCAGTAGAGACATTTCAGACATAAATGCAACAAAATGAATGCTTGAGAGCAAGTTCGATATGAAAGACCTTGGAGTTGCGGATGTGATCTTAGGAATAAGAATCCATAGAATTCCACAAGAGTTGGCATTGTCACAGTCTCATTATATCAAAAATGTACTTGAAAAATTCAAGTATATGGAATTCGGTATTGCCAAGACTACATTGGATGTGAGATTTGCACTTCGAAAGAATGAAGGTGAAAGTGACTCATAATTGGAGTATGCAAGAGTATTGGGATATTTAATGTATATAATGAACTGTACACGACCAGACATAGCATGCACTATTAGTAAATTGAGTCGGTACACTAGTAATCCCAACAAAACTCATTGGATGGCAATGAAAAGAGTTTTGAGGTATCTTAAATACACTCAAGACTATGCCTTGCATTATAATAAATATCCTGTGGTACTCAAAGGATATAGTGATGCAAATTGGATCAATGGATTGAACGAAGTAAAATCCACAAGTGGATATGTCTTTACTATCGGTGGAGGAGCAGTCTCTTGGAAATCATCCAAACAGACTTGTATTGCTCGCTCAACAATAGAATTTGAATTTATCGCATTGGATAAAGCCGGTGAAGAAGCAGAATGGCTCCAAAATTTCTTGGAAGATATTTCTTATTGGCCCAAACCAATGGCACCAGTATGTATACACTGTGATCACCAAGCGGCAATAGGTAAGGCAGGGAGCATGATGTATAATGGTAAATCTCATCACATACGCCGAAGACATAATACCATTAGGGAACTTCTCTCTAGTGGAATTATCACTGTTGAGTATGTAAAGTCAAAATATAATGTGTCGTATCAACTTACAAAAGTCCTATCTAGAGAAGGATTGGAAAGGACATACAAGGGAATAGGTTTAAGGCCTAGGACAAGTCATCATGGCGGTAACTCTACCTAGAAGACAGGAGATCCTAAGAGCTATCTTAAAGGAGATCAAGCAAAGTTGTGACTGACAGGTTCAACATTGTCAATATACCCAACCCATTATCATGATATAGATAAAGTTTAGTAAACAAGGATAAGACTTAAGGCAAACAGTTTTTTAATGATTATCTAAATTTGATAGATTTGACCAAATTGTTTAATCTATAGGATTGAACATTTAGAAATAACTTGTATGAGGGAGAAGTGGAAGCCGCTTCAAGGAGAATGTTAGTAAAGGCCTATTCTCTAATCTCTCATAAAATCGAGACGTGTTCATGGATGAAAAAAATAAAACCGTTAGAACCATAAACGATAAAATATTGGTTGTGTGACATATGTTGTCTAGGTGTACATTAAAGCTCGACGATTCAAATATATCAAATCTACCGATTGATCAAGTGCATCCGATATATGTTCACTATGGAAAGTTCAAAGGGAAACCCACTTATCCAGATGCAATCAGTTATTGCTTGATGATCACATACTTGTCTATAAAATTTTACGAAAAATAGCCATTCCTCATTCATGTGGAGGATTGTTGGGTTCAAAGTATAGATAAAGTGTGAATGGATAATGAAGGAAACCAAGTGGAAGGAAAAATAGAGAAGAAAACACTAAAATGGAAAGTGTACTCTAAAATGGAAAGTCTACTATTTCTCCCACATTGGTGGGAGAAAGTCACTTTCAAGTATTTAAATTAAAAAACACTCATCCCACTTGGTAAGTGAGGCAAGAGATAAGAGATGCCTCGCACTATCGTCGTCGCTGCTAGCTCGGCTCGGCTTCGGCTTTGGATTTGGATTTGGATTTGGATTTGGATTTGTCAAATGATCGATCGATGCTTCAGCTTCGTATTTGGATTTGTATTTGTCAAATGAACGATCGATAAGATCTATCTTTTTGGACAAAATTTATTTGACATAAATTTAATCCGAAGGAAAAATAAAAACGTAGTAAATTTTTTTGTATTTTGACCTTCCAGTTATATGCATGCATGCAGTGTTTTGAAGTGATGCTTCAGAAGGATGCACTATTTTGAACTGATGCTTCGAAAGGATACAATCCTTCAACGAAATGACACACTAATTCATGAAATGGTTTGCCTGTTTGGAAAAGATGCAATCTTTGGACGAACAAACATAATTTTTCAGAAAAGTTCACACCTTTTAAGTGAACCATTTCCACTTTTCAAAAGAAACATATGATTGTTATATAAACCTGCTTTTATCCACAGGTTTAGATACGAATTTTCTGAAATACAAACTCTCTTCTTGTCTTCAAAAACATTCTGTATGATCAATCAAATTGTTGAGTAAGTTCGTTGAATCCAGTAATTTGAGGTACCGCTATTGTATGAATTGAAGGCCATTTTATCCTGGGAGAAAGATTCCATAACCTCGGGTACAGTGAGGGGAGTTATTCCTTAAGGACACTCTATGATGTCGGGGACTTGGCCTTAAAATTCTATTTCATCTCTTTTCTGAAAATTAACACACTTCTTAGATAGATTATTCATAATCTAGTGTTGAAGGTGTTAGGTAACTTCATAAGTGTTCTTGTCTTAGACTTGAACTAGAGTTAAAGTTTGTGTTGCATGTATACAGATTCTTGTACCCGAATATATACAAAGTAACAATCTTAAGGAATAATCCAAATTTGTATTGCTTGTTTTTGGAGATTAAAGATTTAAGATTTCTACTCCGTTTGAATTTAACTAGTGCTTTGAAGACATAAATTCTTCACCGCAAGTTAAAAATCACTCGGTTGATGTTTGTAAGTCATTTAAACTTCATCGTTAACTAAAAACAAGAGGTGTTTAAAATTGTTGTAATTTTTAATAAGTAGTATTCTGAAAATACTAAATTTCCTGTCTTGTGGTGACAGGAAAAATGACTAACAAAAGTCAAGTGCAAGATGAGGCAACGATTGTAGGGGCAACTAGTATTGACATGACAAGTCGAGCAAATGATCTGAAACCTATGGCACCTGCGGAGAAGCCCGTAAAGTTTGCAAGCATTGACTTCAAGAGATGGAAGCAAAAGATGTTGTTTTATGTCACCACTCTATGTCTTCAAAGGTTCACTAGTGATGATGCTCCTGAGGGGCCCAGGGGAACTCGGACAAAGAGCGTTTCATAATTGTAGAGGCTTGGAAACACTCGAACTTCCGTTGCAGGAATTATATCTTAAGTGGTCTCCAAGACGACCTCTACAATGTTTACAGTAGAACTAAGACATCGAAAGAATTGTGGGGGCACTAGAATGAAAATACAAGACAAAGGATGTGGGAATTAAGAATTTTTTCGTTGTAAGGTTCCTGGACATTAAAATGATAGATAGCAAGTCGATTGTCTCTCAAGTGTAGGAATTGCAAGTAATCATCCATGATATCCTAGCGCAAGGTTTGATTGCGAATGATGCATTTCAAGTAGCAACAATAATTGAGAAGCTACCACCTATGTGGAAAGACTTCAAAAACTACTTGAAGTACAAACGCAAGTAGATGACTGTCGAAGATCTTGCTGTCCGACTATGTATTGAAGAGGATAATAAAGCTGTCGAGAGAAGGTCAAAAGGGAAGTCTACAATTAATGGAGCACATATTGTAGAAGATGACCATAACAATTATAAGAAAAGGAAGAAAGTTGAACATGGAAGCAATCAACCCAAAAAAAAATTCAAGGTAAAATGCTTCAACTGTGGCAAAATTGGCCACAAGTCCACGGATTGCCGTGCCCCTAAGAAAGAAAAGAAAAAGGACCAAGCAAATATGATTGAGTCCAACAAAGAATATGATGATCTGTGTGCTATGCTTTCAGAATCCAACTTGGTGGGGAATCCTCTCGAATGGTGGATGGATTTTGGTGCCTCCTACCATATTTGTGACAACAAAGAGTTGTTTTCGTCATTCGCTCCAGGTTAAGTAGAAGAAATGATCTACATGTCTAACTCTACTACTGCTAAGGTAGAAGGAACAGGAAAAGTGTGTATGAAAATGACTTCAGGAAAGATCTTCACACTTAACAATGTCTTATATGTTCTGGAGTTACGTAGGAACTTGATTTCTGTTTCACTTCTAGACAAGAGCGGATTCAAATGTGTAGCCCTTTCTGGAAAAATTGTAATTAGCAAAGGAGAAGTGTATGTAGGTAAAGGCTATCTCACCGAGGGCCTTTATAAGATGAATGTTGAAATCAATAAAAGTTCAATTTCTTCTTACTTTCTTGAGTCTTATGATTTATGGCATGAGCATTTACGCCATGTTAATTACATAACATTACAAAAACTGATTAACTTAGAAGTTTTACCAAACTTTGAGTGAAATAAATCAAAGCATCAAACGTGTGCAGAATCAAAGTATGCAAAGCATCCTTATAAGTCTGTGAAAGGAATTTCAATCCCTTAGACTTAATACACACTGACATTTGTGATATGAAGTCAACACCATCATGTGGTGGGAAAAGTATTTCATAACTTTTATTGACGATTGAACTAGATATTGTTATGTCTACTTGCTAAATAGCAAGGATGAAGTAATAGATGCGTTTAGACAATACAAAACTGAAGTTGAAAATCAGTTAGACAAAAAGAACAAAATGATAAGAAGTGATAGGAGCAGAGAATATGAATCTCCCTTCGCTGAAATATGTGCAAAGAATGGAATTATCCATCAAACTACGGCCCCGTATTCACCTCAATCTAATGGAATTGTGGAAAGAAAAAACCAAAATTTGAAGGAAATGATGAATGCCTTACTTATAAGTTCAGGTTTACCACAAAACTTATGGAGGGAGGCTATCCTTATAGCCAACCGTATACTCAATAGAGTTTTCCATAGTATGACACAATCATTTCCTTATGAAAAATGGAAATGAAGGAAACCCAATTTGAAATATTTCAAAGTGTAGGGGTGTCTTGCAAAGGTCCAAGTTCGTATGACAAAAAGAATTAAGATAGGACCTATGACGGTGGACTGTGTATTCATAGGATATGCTAAAATTAGTAAAGCATGTTGGTTTTTGGTTCTTAAATCCGAACATCCGGATATTAATGAAAATACGGTAATTAAATCATATAATGTTGAATTCTTTGAAAACATTTATCCGTATAAAATTAGACATGAACAGTCTAGTGGGGGTATAAACGACCTCGAGATGAACAAAGTAAGAATGTACATAATGAAGAAAATTCAAGACGTAGTACACGTCAAAAAATATCAACTTCGTTTGGTTCTGACTTTGTAACATTTCTCTTAGAAAATGAGCCTCAAACATTTAAAGAAGCAATGTCATCATCAGACTCATTCTTTTGGAAAGAGGCGGTCAATAGTGAGATTGATTCAATCTTAAGCAACCATACATGTGAATTGGTTGATCTTCCTCTAGGAAATAAACCTTTAGGTTCTAAATGGATCTTCAAAAGGAAAATAAAAGGGGATTGTACTATTGACAACTACAAGGCAAAACTTATAGAAAAAAGGCTTAAAATAAAGAAGGTCTTGATTACTTTGATACATACTCACCGTTAATAAGGATAACGTCGATTTGAATTTTAATTGCCTTGGAGGCGGTATATGGTTTTAAAATCCATCAAATGGATGTGAAAACCGCATTCCTAAATGGAGAATTAGAGGAAGAAATTTACATGGAGCAACCTGAGGGTTTCGTAGTTTCAGGAAAAGAAAATAAGGTGTGTAAACTTGTTAAGTCACTTTATGGGCTAAAACAAGAACTTAAGCAATGACATGCAAAGTTTGACCAAACCATGTTGGCAAACGGATTCAAGAGAAATGAATGTGATAAATGTGTTTATATTAAACACTCCAAATCGCCAAGTCATTGTGTGTTTATATGTGGATGATATGTTGATCATCAGTAGAGACATTTCAGACATAAATGCAACAAAACAAATGCTCGAGATCAAGTTCGATATGAAAGACCTAGGAGTTGCAGATATGATCTTAGGAATAAGAATTCATAGAACTCCACAAGGGTTGAGATTATCACACTCTCATTATATCGAAAATGTACTTGACAAATTCAAGTATATGGAATTCGGTATTACCAAGACTCCATTGGATGTGAGCTTTGCACTTCGAAAGAATAAAGGTGAAAGTGACTCACAATTGGAGTACGCAAGAGTATTGGGATGTTTAATGTATATGATAAACTGTACACGACCAAACATAGCATGCGCTATTAGTAAATTGAGTCGGTACACGAGTAATCCCAACAAAACTCATTGGATGTCAATGAAAAGAGTTTTGGGGTATCTTAAATACACTCAAGTCTATGCCTTGCATTATAATAAATATCCCGCGATACTTGAAGGATATAGTGATGCAAATTGGATCAACGAATCGAACGAAGTAAAATCCATAGATAGATATATATTTACTATCGGTGGAGGAGCAGTCTCTTAGAAATCATCCAAACAGAATCGGTGGAGGAGCAGTCTCTTGGAAATCATCCAAACAGACTTGTATTCCTCGCTCTACAATGAAATCTGAATTTATCGCATTGGATAAAGCCGATGAAGAAGCAGAATGACTCCAGAATTTCTTGGAAGATATTCCTTATTGGACTAAACCAGTGGCACCAGTATGTATACACTGTAATAACCAAGCGACAGTAGGTAAGGCAGAGAGCATGATTTACAATGGAAATCTCATCACATACGCCGAAGACATAATACCGTTAGGGAACTTCTCTCTAGTGGTATTATCACTGTTGACTACGTAAAGTCAAAATATAATGTGTCAGATTCACTTACAAAAGGCCTATCTAGAGAAAGAGTGGAAAGGGCATTCAATGGAATGGGTTTAAGGCCTAGGACAAGTCAGCATGGCGGTAACTCTACCTAGCAGACTAGAGATCCCAAGAGCTAGGTTCAAGGAGATCAAAAAAATTTGTGACTGACAAGTTCAACATTGTCAATATACCCAACCCATTCTCATGATGTAGACAATGTTTAGTAAACAAGGATTAGAATTAAGTTGAATAGTCTTTTAATGATTATCTAAATTTTGCAGATTTGACCAAATAGTTTAATCTATAGGATTGAATGTTTAGAAATCACCTCTGTGAGGGAGAAGTGGAAGCCGCTTCAAGGAGAATGTTAGTAAAGGCCTATTCTCTAAGCTCTCATGAAATAGGGACGTGTTCATGGCTGAAAAAAATAAAACCGTGAGAACCATAAATGGTAAAAGGCTGATTGTATGACATGTGTTGTCTAGGTGTACATTAAAGCTCGACGGTTCAAAGATATCAAATCTACCGATTGACCGAGTGCATCCGATGCATGTTCACTATGAAAAGTTCAAAGATAATCCCACTTATCTAGATGCAATCAGTCTTCGCTTAATGATCACATACTTGTTCGTAAAATTTTATGAAAAATAGTCATTCCTCATTCATGTGGGGGATTGTTGGGTTCAAAGTATAGATAAAGTGTGAATGGAAAATGGAGGAAACCAAGTGGAAGGAAAAACAGAGAAGAAAACACTAAAATAGAAAGTGTACTTTAAAATGAAAAGTCTACTATTTCTTCCACATTGGTGGGAGAATGTGACTTTCAAGTGTTTATATTAAGAAACACTCATTCCATTTGGTAAGTGAGGTAAGAGATAAGAGATACCTCGCGCCGTCGTCGTCGCTCGCTCGGCTTCGGCTTCGGCTTTGGCTTCGGATTTGGATTTGGATTTGGATTTGGAAAAGTGAGGCAAGAGGTAAGTTATATGCATGCATGCAATGTTTTGAACTGATGCTTCAGAAGGATACACTGTTTCAAACTGAGTCTTTAGAAGGATGCACTATTTCGAACTGATGCTTCGAAAGGATACAATCCTTCAACGAAATAACGCATTGATTCATGAAATGGGTTGCCTGTTCGGAAAAGATGCAATCTTTGAACGAACAGACATGATTTTTCAGGAAAGGTCACACCTTTTAAGTGAACCATTGCCACTTTTCAGAAGAGGCATATGAAGGCTATATAAACCTGCTTTCATCCACAGGTTTAGATACGAATTTTCTGAAATAGAAACTCTCTTCTTGTCTTCAAAAACATTCTGTGTGATCAATCAAACTGTTGAGTGAGTTCGTTGAATCTAACAATTTCAGGTACCGCTATTGTTCGGATTGAAGGTCATTTTATCTTGGGAGGAAGATTCCATAACCTTGGGTACAGTGAGGGAAATTATTCCTTAAGGACACTCCGTGAAGTCGGGGGACTTGGCCTTAAAATTGTATGTCATCTCTTTTCTGAAAATTAACACACTTCTTAGATAGATTATTCATAATCTAGTGTTGAAGGTGTTATGTAACTTCATAAGTGTTCTTGTCTTAGACTTGAACTAGAGTTGAAGTTTGTGTTACATGTATACAGATACTTGTACCCGAATATATACAAAATAACATTTATTTTTGTGTAGTTGATTGAATTTAACATTAGTTTGCATGAACAACAAACAATAAATTTACAAAGAAAAATACACATATTTTATACATTGACATACCTTCAAGTTCTAATACAAGAGTAACACAGTGGAGTTTACGGACTTATCATCAGCCGGTTATCAACCTTCAAAAATTTCCTTCTAGCTCTTTGCAAAATCGACAAAATCTATGATTATATCAATCATTTTAAATCTATGGCAAAACAAAAAATATAAGCAACAAAATTTTCACGATAATAGCCGTTGGAGCTTTTCTCAGATTCATACAATTTGTCGTTAATCTCCCAACTCTTATACCTCTTCTTTTTATTTAAATAAGAGGCTTGCTTAGGTGACATTATTGACAGATAGAAACATAAAATTATTGTTGGTCAATTACAATATAAGTAATGGAAAGAATCAAACGTGATAGCTAATCCGTCTTCAAGTTATTGATATTCATAATTAATGAACTTTTATTGATTAATACACAAGTAAATTACTTGCTGCTCAAACGAATCAAATTTGTTTTATTCCTTATGAAAATTAAGACCCCAAAATAAAAAATACATGCTATGAACCTAATCAAAGGTTCGTTTAACAACTACTTCAATCAAATTAACAAAAAATAAAATAAATTAAATCACAATTAGTATAAAGTTTTTGAACAACGTACGTGAAAAAGAAGGCATACATAAAAAAAGTACCTACGAATATGTTCCACCGGATAACCTATCAACAATTGTTTTGGGGGGAAAGATATCGATAATTTTTTTCCTCATCATATGTATAGATTTTTTTTATCATGTAACTTAGAATTTCTTTTTCATCTACATAAGAAAAAGAAAATCTGCCTACATTAATTTTTATATCTGTATATATTTAATTAAATAATAATTGAGGGTAAAAGTGAAAACATGATTTTCCCTATTACAAAGACTTTTAATGAAGGACAAAAAGTTCAAACAATACTTTTAAGGTCCTTCACACTTTTAATATAACTAGCCTATAAAAACGCGTGTTGCACGTTAATTTCAATTTATTAACATCAAATTTGAATTGCTATTGATACATCATTAATGGTACATGTATTTTTACAAAATAAAAATCAAAACTCAATGCAAAAAAGTAACTACTCTTAATTTGAAGTTACCTATTCGTGTAAACTTGATGCTAATATAGTGATATATATAGCACTCTAATTTAAGGATAAATTAAATACATAGTTGAACATATATAATAAATTAGTTACATTGTAAAATTAAGTATTATTGATACATAAATTCACTATGATTCTGTCATGACCTGAGGTGTTAATTTTACCTAGTAAAATATCACCCGTCTCACCCAAGATTTCAACACCACAATTTTATTTTTATCTAAATTACACAGTAAATAGGCTTCTAAATACAATATTTCATTAGTTACTTTTTCATGGCCTTAGCTTGTCACGTGATTCTGAATTTCATGTTTTCATATGAAAAAGAAGTATAAATATTTTCATATAACCTAAAATATGCTATTTAAGGAAAGAACTCATCAACACGACATAAATATTTTTTTAAAAAAAATTTTAGTCAAACTACGCAAATCTTATATATTCATTCAATGGTTAAAGAATAATAATATAAACCTTGAATTTTTGGCTACTTCATTTGGGGGAAATATATTTGTTTCATTCAATTTTTTGATCAGTTTTCAGCTGAAAAAGAAAATACGAAAAATTATTAAAAAAGGGATAATTCATTATCAATTGTCCGTCACTATAATTCATATTAAAACTATTAACTAAATAAAAAAGGAAAGACACAAAGATGATGATAGTGAATGCAATAAGATGACTTGAATTAAAATCAAAATAAGAAGAAAACGTAAAAGTAGAATAATCTAATTGTTTATGCATTATCAATTGTTGATTACTATAATTCATATTAAAAACTATAAACTAAAGGAAGTAAATAGGATGATGATAGTGAATGCAAGGAAATGATTTGAATTAAAATTAAAATTAAAAGAAAAACTTAAAATTAGAATAAATCGATTGTTTATATATTGTCAATTGTTGATTACTATAATTCATATCAAAACTATAAAGAAGATAACTTGAATCAAAATTAAAATAAAAAGAAAAGTAAAAGTAAAATAAGCTATTACACTACAAAAAATGGGTCAAATTGTGGGGTTAATTTTAAGGTTTGCGGGGAATTTTAAACCCCCGCAAAATGTGATTCCGGTGGTTTTCAAAACCCCCCATAATACGAGCCGTCACAACCAATTTGCGATAGTTTTTTTCCGACCTTCATAATTAATTTGCGGCGGTTATTTTGCGGCGATCGACCCCCGTTACTCTAAATTTATTTTTTTTTATAATAAATTTTTATTTAAAAATTGTGGGGGTTTAAAACCTCCGCAATTTTTTTTATTTAGTGGGGCCCATCAATTTTCAATAACTAATTATAGATTCTAATTTTAGCTCAAATTTAATTATTCCTTAAGGCATAACCTACAATTCAATATTTGTTCAATTCATCTATCATTAACACAACATGACTAATTAAACATTGTAATTAACAAGCATATCAAAAATACATTGAACATTAAACTTCAAAATTAAATTTTCAACATTAACATCTTCAAACTCCAATTTTTCAACATTAACTAGTATCTTCAAACTCTAAAATCAAATCTAAACACAAAACTTTCAATATTCTATGATTCACTCCAACCGCACAATTACATCATCATAATTGAATATCCCAGACAATTTGCAACGAAATCAACGAATGTCATTAGGATCACTATCATCACGTGATCTCCTTAGGTGAAATGGGTCCACTAGCCGCATCACTTGGCTACATAAAAATGCAAAGTATAAAAATCAATCAATAAAATTCCAGTACTTATTATAAACAAGTTAGGCTAACCATCTGCATTATCAATGATAAAAAGCAAAGATAAAGAGAACACATTATAGTGAACATCATGCTTTAACACCAAGTTTGAAAATTTTGCTCTATCTGTTATTCGAATGTGGTCTGTGCAGTTCATGTAACTGTGGTCTGTGCAGTTCATGACATATAAACAAAGGAAAAATACCACAATTGCTTGCATTATATTGGAAATTAATATCCATGCATAAGAGAAAATACAACCAAAGCATATGAATATGATTGGCAAATAAGTTTTATTTTTCTTCCTCTAATCCACCCTTATTAACTAAAGAATTACTTCTTACTATTATCTGAATGACTTAAATAGAAACCATCAACTTGCACTACTCAAACTTTAAACATACACCCCACTTCACTTCCACAGAATTCAACAAACCATAATATTATCACATCAGTTCCTTAAGTTTAGCATATAACAATGTGATGAATTCATTCTTAACCAGATGCTAACATTATTAATAGGGTTCAAATTTATAAGCACGTCAAATGATCACACTCAAGAATACTGTGCAAACAATACCAACATGTAAATCTCTGGCATACTTTCTTAACATCATATCCTACACTTGTAATTCAATCCCCAATGCTACTTCAACGTTCAAACAATTCTATCAAAACTAAGGGGAAGCGGCAGTGCATCACATATACATGGTGTGTCACTTTTCACTTATAATTTCACACAACATCACAAAGAGTTAAAAAATATCAAAATTTTCAAAAAACAACCTAGATTACATCTCACATCAGTGACAGACATCCCACACAATCACCACGATTAATCTTTGAGTAGCCTAAATATGTATTTCATAGCAAAACCTATAGGTAGGTTATATTTTACATAGTATGAACTACAACAAAGTTTGAAAGTTAGGCTTTAATTTTCACTGAACTTACTAGGCTTTAATTTTCACTGAACTTACTGTTGCATTAATACAGGGGTTAAAGGAAAAGAACACACACAACACACAAAGACAGGCACAAACAGTTGCATTACAGGGAAAGAGAACAGTTTGGTTAAACCAAAAGTGTCCTGCCTGTAGTTTTTAAATTTAGTAATATGTCTAATGTCAAGTTAGCAACCAGTGGATGGAGTGGCCATGCAAAGTGTATTAGCAACCAACAGATGTAGTGGCTATTTAAAGAGTATTAGCAAACCATATAAAGTGCATCCATTTTCATCATAAATATTGTAGCATACAATACTCTAGTATATAAACTTCACAACTCTTTTGACAGAGGAATTAAAGAAAATGGAAGGTGAAACACTGAAAAACCAGAGAAGAGCAGACATGGCACTACTTGAGGTAAAAAAATAGTGACTCAATATCAAAAGGAGACAGACAAATGTACTTCAGGGATGGGAACTTGTGAAGAAGCTAGAGAAAAAGATGAAATTATTTTAGAAGCACAGAGACAAATCACTGCTATATGGGAGCTCAGAGCACGACATCAAGGATGGAAACAAGAGCTTATTCAGGTCTAGTAAGTGTATAGACAAGTTCTTAATGAAGCAAGTAGACTGGCACTTTACTAGTTTTTGATAGATAATATTTGTACTCAGCTAGTATGGACAGTTCCCTAATTTTACTAACAATAGAAGTCAATTTTCTCAAGGTAAGAAATTAAACATCTCGTTCTATTTATAGTTTGATGGTTTCTTCAAATATACGATGCTCTGTAGCATAAAAGGGGTTGAATGTAACGTAATTACACTGAATAAGACCATTCTCTTAGAGCAGAGCTTATTCAAGAGCAAAAGTTGTATGAAAAAACCTCAACGACTAAGATAAACAATCATTCAGTTATCTACCAGAACTGGTAGAAAGTAAAAAACAGAAAGTTGCAGGTTCGATATCCGCACAAACTAACCCGAATACTATGATAAAAAATATCATTTAGTCATCAAGGCTGATTTTCAAATGATTGAAAGGCTCGAGTAATGAGATTATGTCCTTTATTACTTAAAGCACTAAAATCTATCCAATGAGAATAGTTTAATCGATTGAGAATTGACAGAAAACAGACAAATATTTTTCTAAGCATCTTTAGGGAGAAGAACATAAGATTTTGGAAGCTGGAAATAGATGTATTTCCTGTCTTAAATCATATAACACAAATCAACAATCATTGCTATTCCAAATTCAAAATAAAATGCACTATATACTGAACAAAATATAAATAAAAAGAATCCCTAGCATTTTAAGGCATATAACCGTATAGTGTAATGTGATTTTCTTAATATCTACAGTACTAAGTGTTATATGAACCATACTATAATCAGCTTCCACTTGTATATTTCCTAAATCAGTAAAGATAGAGGTGTTGTGACACACTCAAGTTGTAATTCTATCAACGGCGACTTATCCCCTCGTGGAAGTATATGACAAAGAAAAGACTATTAGAAAGGGTCTGATTAAAAAACATGGTGTTGAGTTCATTATAGAGGAGGCGTTAAATTGAGAAACTAATCCTTCATTCAAGAGGTGCATTGTAGCCCCTTGTGAGAATTTCCTTGCAAACAGAAAATAGGGGACCAGAGTAGAATTATTCCGACACCACTCTGTTTTGTACTCTCTTTCATAGTAAATATGTGGATCTCCTGTAAAAATTAAAAGGTTGGCAAGTTGCACAAAATAATCAGTTCAGCAGGTAAGATGTCTTGATTCAATACCAACCAGAAGAGTTGAAGAAATAAAAACTACTAGGAAGTTGAAGAAATAACCAACAAAATATTTTAAGAAAGAAAATAACTAAAGAAGTCAGGGAAGGAAAACCAAAAAGGAGAAGTACAAGAAAGAAGACCAACTGAGGAAGTCAATAAAGAACCAAAAAAAAATCAACGAAAAAGTCAACAAGGAAAATCAAAAAGACGAAGTCGAAGAAAGATAAGTTGAAACTATGCCAACATGAAAACGTAAACAGATATGATCATAGTGTCGAATTCCCAAGCTAGAGATGACAGATTATTCCACACATCTCATACATACCTTTATTCTCTTGATCTGTATAGGGCCAGCATCTACATAGTTAAATGTTATGGGATGCCAACCTTTTTCTCTATATTTGTCAGAGATTCATTCCACTTTGTATAGGTTATTGTTCTACGTTCAAATTCTCCTTCAAAATCATGCATCTGTAAACCAATAAAAATCTAGGATATTAGTTCCGAAGTATAATTCTCAAAAGCAATCCACAAAGAGAAATCCTTTGTTTTTTTAAAAGAGGAAAAAAAATTGTTTGTACATCAATAAAACATGAGTACTTTGTGCAATTTGTCTAAAAAAAATAAGTCCCAAAAGAAAAATGTAGCATAGAGTCCTGAGAACACACAAATAAGACCAATAATGAAGTAGCCCAAGTAGAATAAGTCTGGTAAGTTCAAAGTCCTGAGAACACACAATAAGACTAAAGATGGAAAGTATCCGAGGTAGAACAATTTTGATATACTTACCACCAACAATGTCTGCACATAGTATTCATATGAAATGCAGGTGTACTGCTTTTGAAGTTTTTGCAAGGTTTATTTCAAGGTTAGAAGAAATAAGTATCAAGAAAAAAGAATAATTCCAGAGATAAAAAGGTGCATAGTGTACTAGTATGAATTAACAAAAATATAACGAGTAGTGGCGAAGCCATAAGATAGGGGTGGGGGGACTTCGCATACCATGAGGTGGAAAAGGATGAGGCTAAGTAAGAGTTGACTAAGGAACACGTTGACACAAATCCATGGATGATTCACATAAGAATGTTGCAAAAGAGCACAACAAAGCAATGCAGGTCAAAAAGAGCACTTGAATTATGTACAGTGGACCTCCTGTTCTCATTTATTAATAATGTCAAATGTATCGACTTAGCAGGAGGCACACTAACTTACCATATTCTTTTTCCCTTTGCTCGGTTCCAACGGTGTACATCTCTGCAAGATTAAGATCCTAACTCTATTAGTTATCAGATAAATAAAGCATACAAGATATAGTGCATCAATGTAAAACCACTCAACAGTTTCACTTAAAAAATGTAACTAACAATAATGGAAGGCATTAACTACAAAAGTATGTTCATCTTTGTGAGAATATTAGTAAAAGGGGGGCTTTTAGGCTATTGAGGAGCACAGTAATTTCATAAACCTGAGGCACAAATTCTTTATTAAGCATACACATATTCAACTGCACATGTATATGAAGTTTAAAGATGGAAAAACACATGATATGAACCTTATAGAACATCTTGAAGACTGAAAACACAGCATCATCATTTTCCACCACTTTCGAGTGTTCAATTGCAACACCTAGTGTAACGGCCGGCCCGAGTAGCAATGGTCGGCCGACCAGAGTCAATTTGGGGGGAAATGAGAGAGAGGGTCAATTTGGGAGAAAATGAGAGAGAGGGTGATTTGGGGGAAAATAAGAGCTATCAATTAAACAAGACAAAAAATGTTTTGGTCAAGAGGGAAAACATTTGGCCAATTAAAAAAAGGGAAAATATTATTTTTTTGATTGATAGTGGGGGTTTAAAATCCCCGCAATTGATAACTGGGATTTAAAACTTCCGCAAATTTATAAATTTTAGCGACAAATTTTTAACCCCCGCATTTTATATAATTTTACGGAGGTTAAAATAACTCCCCGCAAATAAACCCCCTCAATTTTATCCATTTTTTGTTGTGTTATTTCCTGTAAAGTTTGATCAAAAGATCACTTAAATAGAATTATAGAAATTCTTTTATATATAAAGCAAGCTTCTATTGATTTAGAAGTGTTAAATATTGTGATTTCTTACCACTAAAATTAAATAAGGACCTTAATTAATTTAAAACCTAAATAATATCTAATATTGACTTCTTTTAAAAAATAATCCTAAAGGACCTAAACCAACTTTGATAATATTTTTTTCCTAACATCAGTTTTGGTATTATAAAAGAGAGAGAGAGAGAGAGAGAGAGAGAGAGATGTTCTAAAATATATATAAAGTAACTAAGGCAATTTAGCTAAAAGTGACAAAAAAGTTTTGAAATGAGGTGTAGGTGACTCAAGTTTTAAAAATTGAGTATTGGTGAAAATTACTTTATTAGTGATTAAGAAAGTTGGAAAATTTTGAGAATATCCCACAAGTTTTTAAATTTATATTTTGATCTAAGTAAAACCTAATATAACTAGAAACAGGGGGGGAAATGTGTGTTTTCTCTCTCTTCTCATTATTTGTTGTTTTGTCTCTCTTCGCCATTTTTGTTGTCCATTGTTGATGCTTCTTTATTCATCATATTTTGATTCATTATCATCATCTTCTTCTTGTTTACCACTGTTGTTGTTGTTACCGCTAGTGCTGCTACGTGACCAATTTTTTAGGTCAAATTTAGTTTCGTTCACCACTTTGGCATTACTTCATAGGCAGCGTTGGTAAGTAAAATTATAATTTTTAGTTGAATTTCTCATCTGGGTACACTACTACTGCTGTTTTTGAAACAACGGATAGAACCTGAACATGAACCCAATAAAAGATTCATCTTTTTTAACAAATGACTCATCTATTGCAATAAATAAGTCATCTTTTACAACGAAAGACTCATATATTGGATTCATATTTATGGTTCTACAGTGATGTAACATGAATCGAACAGATAGGACATTTGTTGCAACAGACTAGTTATCTGTTACAACAGAAGAGTCATCTATTGAAACATATTACTCACCTGTTACAATAGAACCTGAAGTTGATTTCAGCAGATGTGTCATCTGTTGCAATAGTTGAGCAATCTATTGCAATAGGTTAGTGATCTTTTACAATAGGTGACTCATCTATTGGAATAAACTTTAAAGGTTCTATAGTACATCCCAACAGTTGAGTCATCTGTTGCAATATATGTATAATCTGTTGCAACGTATAAGTCGCTTGTTCCAACAGATGACTCATCTGTTGGAATCAACTTCATGATCTATAATACTATTACATGTATTACCAACAGTTTAAGTCATATGTTGCAACATATAACTCAGTTGTTGTAACATATTATTCACCTATTGCAATAGATTACTCATTTATTGGGGTTCATGTTACGACACTATAAAATCACTATTAATTTTATTATGAAGTCATTATTAACTTTTTTAATAAATGTCTTTATTTAGGTACCACTAATAGAGGGATTAATAATAATAGGGGTGGATTGTCATGGTGAATGGATAGAGAAGAGCAATCGATATGTATAGAATTGGAAGGAAGGTGAAATGCTAGAGACAATAGCTATCACAGTCAAATGTGTATTTCATATGATTATTTTGTGAACTTAATCATTAGCTATTATGAACTGAATTGTCAACCCAAAAAACTCATTATCGGCTACATGCATGGCTCCTTTGAAAATTAGAAGGTACTACCTTTCAAGATAATCGATCAGGTTCGGTTGCATTCTTATCTTAGTAATTCAGCTAGGCTAGTGTTAAGGGTGTACGTGGTTGAAAAATCGAGAGAGAATGAGAACCAAAATGTAGAAGAACAACAACAACAAGACATCTTTGATGATAAGCTGGATGATTTGGACATGAATATTCTAGATGATGATCAAACACCTATGTCCATTATACCGAGCAATACGATGGACAATTCTTCTCAATCAACACAGTTGGGCAATTATCAAGATGACGAGACTGGCTTTTACAAGTGATACGAGAATAATCATGGATATGGACTTATGAGAGTATGAGTTGGACCCGAGCCTTGGTGTGTGTAATTGAAGTGTAAAAGAGGCCCAAAATGTACCAATATCAGTCTATAACTTACACTTGATGGGCGCCTACTCTTTGAAGGGCCTTTTGGTTATTTTAACTTATATTTTGTAATAGCTATAAAAGGAACATTGTAGGGATTTTAGACTTAGTTTTTATTGAATAATGAAGTTGTAAACACTTAGAAAGACAAGTCCTCTCTCCTTTAGAAGGCTTGACCAAAACTAGGGCAAGATCTAGTATGGAATCACTAGTGATTGTATTTTGCTTTGAAACGTAGATGCTAGAGAGGTGGAATCTGATCTTGTGTCACGTAAGAGATAGGTGAATCATTTTGTGTGGTTTTAAGGGTTCAAGATTGGAATAGACTCTTAGGTTCTTAAGATTATACCTTTATGTAGTTTATGTATCTATCCCTTTTCTTTTATTGTAATTCTTGTTAGTGTTTGTTCTAGTTCTTGTAATCCATAACTTGTTGTTCTTGTTATAACATTGTTGTTGTTCATATTGTCTTCATATTGTTGTTTATAATCATAGTTTGGATGTATGTTTTGGTGTTAAAATACACCCTTCATCTCATTATTGTTGTTGTCATTTTTGAATTCGAGTGTGGTCTCCAATCGATCCAAGAATCCCTTTGATTAGTGGACTATTTTGGGGTGTGTTTTGTGTGTTACTTATCTTGATCATATCATTTGGTATCAGAGTATGGCATGATCTTGTTCCCACAAGATGAATCTTGGGCTCGTAAACTTGAAAATAAAAATAAAATTGTTGAAAAACTAAAAATTCTAGAAAATAGCAATCTGTCCATTGTTGTTGTTTTGGCCGAAATTGTGTTCTTGTGGTGTTCTTGGCCAAGATTTTTTCTTGAGTCTAGGTCTAGGAGTCTTTTATTATTCTTGTGTGTTTGTAGTGTTAGTTTTGTTCTTCACTAACACTTTGAGTCGATCTAAACTTGAGCTTATGTTGCTAATGTTGTTGTTGTGAACCAAAAGTAGTCGTAAGTTAACGTTGGTGTTCTTGGCCGTGTGTGACCTTTGTTGTGACTTAGTTGAACGTTTGTTGGTGTTGTTGTATATCTTTAAAGGTTGTTGTTTTGTTCTTTTTGTTCATCACAACCTTCACACCTTGATAAAATTGAAATACAACACTAAAGAGCCTTGACCCTGTGTTGGTGGATTGGAGTTGGCCGTTGGAATTGTTGTTCTTAAAATTTTTTGTTATTGTTCTTGGTGTGGTTGTTGTTCTTGAAGTCCTTCACCTTCCTTCATATATTGTTAGAACATAAAGTGAATGATAGATCCTAAAAGGTGAAGGAAAAAGGTATATGTACTTGTTAGTCTTGAAAGACCCCCAACCACCAAAAAACTTTACATCACATTTCAACCACTTTTCCATGATTTAAGGGTCCATGTTTTAAGGAGAAGTACAAAGAAATTCAAGTCTTCCTTTTTGAAATTTGAAAAAGGATTCCAAGACTTATATTTCCCTCCTTAACTAATTCCCACTAATTCTAAATTGCAAAATTGATCAACACTTCCAAATTTAGAAAATAAAATTGGTAAGGACTGAGGCCAATCACGGACTGACACATCACCAATTACTATTCATCGATAAATTTTAAGGTCAAATTTGATCTTTTAGTCTCATTTTGTGTCTTTAGTTTCATTTGTTGATTCCAAATCTAACTTACAAGCTAGTACTAGATTGTAAGTTAGTTTTGAAGCCATTCTTCGAGTTAACCTTCCTTTGTGTGTCTTAATTCTTTTGAGTCATTGTAATACATCCTTGTGTGTTTTCCTTACTCTTTGGAGTCCTAGTAAATGTTGGATTCACCTTTTAATATCTCTCGGCGTACAAGCAAGCTTACAACACTTGTGAGATTGAGAGTAAGGGATCAGAGAGACACAAAATAAAAAAAGAGAGTAAGGATATTTTGTACAACTAACATATTTTCTGTTTTGTAGGTATTTTCTTAGCCATAATGGACAGCATTTTGGCCCACCTTTATGTTATTTCCCGAGAAATAGCTAAGGCAAATATGGGTTTTGAAAAATTAGGCTCGAATATGTCTATTATACTTGAGAGGGTGGATCGAGTGAAGAGTCGAAGGAATTCTTATGTTTCTACTATCGAAACTTTACCTCAAATAATCAATCCTGCAAAACCACCACCAAATGACATAGACATAAGCCAAGCCACCAAATGTCCTCCAACCCGAGACCTAAGTTGGTCACTTCTCCCATAATTCGATCAAGTCCAACAAGAAGGACTTGGAAGCCAATCTCTTCCCATCCAATCTCCACAACCGAAGCTCCACATTACCAAATCAATCCTTTTATCTGAAACTCTACTTCACTTAAACTGATATGTCCATATAGAGGAGTGTGGTAGAAAAAAACATGAGGGACATAGAGTCTACAATGATACGTATATGATGGAAAAGAAGTTGAAGGGAAGACGTAGGGAACCACAAGGAACCCGCCACCAAGAAAAGAGGTGGGATGTGTTTAGTGTTTTATTTGTCATTCACTATGTGTTTCAGATGAGAATGAAGACAAGACTCACGATGGAGAGAAAGTCGAGGTTCAAAATAAAGATGTTGGTTGATACTTGTTGTTATTGAGCCCTCGGATTCTTCATGTTTTTGTGGACTATTTTCAAATTATTTTTGTGACTTATTTGTGGACTGTTCTGAGTAGGTTTCCTTTGAAGTGACCGATTGAACGAGGTGAAGCCGTGAACTTATGGAAAAATTCCTCTAAAAAATGGAGATGATGATACGAGAATAATCACGGATATGGACTTATGAGAGTGTGAGTTGGACCTGAGCCTTGGTGTGTGCAATTGAAGTGTAAGAAAGGCCCAAAATGTACCAAAATAAGTCCATAACTTACACTTGATGGGCGCCCACTCTTTGAAGGACCTTTTGGTCATTTTAACTTATATTTTGTAATAGCTATAAAAGAAACATTGTAGGGCTTTTAGACTTAGTTTTTGTTGAATATTGAAGTTGTAAACACTTAGAAAGACAAATCCTCTTTCCTTTAGGAGGCTTGGCTGAAACTAGGGCAAGATCTAGTGTGGAATCACTAGTGATTGTATTTTTCTTGGAAACGTAGATGCTAGAGAGGTGGAATCCGACCTTGCATCACATAAGAGATAGGTGAATCATTGTGTGTGGTGTTAAGGGTCTAAGAGTGGAATAGTCTCTTGGGTTCTTAAGATTATACCCTTGTGTAGTCTATCTATCTATCCCTTTTCTTTTATTGTAACTCTTGTTAGTGTTTGTTCTAGTTCTTGTAATCCATAACTTGTTGTTCTTGTTATAACATTTTTGTTGTTCATCTTGTCTTCATATTATTGTTGATAATCATAGTTTGGATGGCTGTTTTGGTGTTAAAACACACCCTTTATCTCATTATTGTTGTTGTCATTGTTGAATCCGAGTGTAGTCTCCAATCGATCCAACAATCTCTTTGATTAGTGGACTGTTTTGAGGTGTGTTTCATGTGTTCCTTATCTTTATCTTATCAACAAGGGAATGTCATTCAAGGATAAGAAAGAACTATCTACTTCTTTGTTTATTGCTTGCTTGAAAAAAATTCAGAGTAAAGAATGTGATTAATTCGAGTAAAGTCTTTTTCTTCAGATGTGCTAATCCGACCTGCAATTGGTGGTTGAGGTCTATGAAATACTTAAGCTCTAAAAGATTTGTCACTAATGTTTATCAAAAGCATCACGCATGTGATTCGGAGCACATTACGGGCCAAAATCCTCACGCCACGGCAGAGGTCCTCGATCAATATTTTCATAATAAATTTCCCAATGGCAAAGGCCCTTCTAGAAGTGATATGGCCAATCAAATCCTTATAGAATTGGGTGTTATGATCAGTTATTGGAAGATATATATGACCATGTGGATCGCTAATGAGTTGGTTAGGGGGACACATGAGCACGGGTATGCAGTTCTTGATGTCTACCGTTACATGCTTGAGTCCATAAATCCTTAAAGTAAGACGGCGTTGCATGTTGATGAAAACAGAAGGTTCTATTACTTTTTTGTATCCTATGGTACTTGTATTCTTGATTTTCAACATTTGAGAAAAGTCATATCCATCGACGGGACCTTCTTGAAGAGCAAGTATAATGGAGTTTTTTTAGCAACAGTGGTACAGGATGCGGAGAGTCACATCTTTTCTATCACTTTTTGTGTAACGGACAAGGAATGTGATGCCTCATATGGATAATTTTTTGAACAAATGCGAAGCTGCATCGAAGATACCAAAGAGATGTGTTTTATTTAGGATAGGTATCCAAGTATCCCAAAGATGGGTTCAATTTTCTACACTTCAACTCACTTTGGTTGTTGCATGAGTCACCTTGGAGATAATATTCGAAACAACTTTCACAATAAAAGGGTCGTGACCCTTTTTTATAGAGAAGTTAAAGCATATAATAGAGATGAGTTTTTTAACCATTTCAATCAAATAATAGATATGCATCCCAAGGAAGCAAAATATCTCGTACATGTCGGTTTCAACAGTGAAGTTGGGGATTCTGTTCGGTAAATAGGTACATTTTTATGAATTTAATGTCTTGTTTGAGTTACAAGTTTATTATGATATCGTACTAAGTGATTCTTTTGTGTAAGTATAATATTATGTCGTCAAACATTATTGAATCAGTGAATTCATTGTTTGGCGTTGAAAAGGAATTTTTCATCGTGGCACTATTTGATGAAATAAACAAGAAGTATGGCAAATTATTTCACGAAAGGCGTATGCAGTTCATAAATGCAAGAACCATATTTGTTCTAGAAGTGAAAAAATCAATATCAACGAATGTCAGGTTGGGAAATAGGTTATTTACTCATCAAATAGCACATTGCAAGTTCACTATCGACTGTCATGGTGATGTTTCCACAATCATCTTCAAACAAGATCTTGTACGTGCAGAGTTTTTGGCTTGAACAAAATTCCCTGTCCACATGTTATGGCAGCTCTTCGAGCCCAATACGGTGCACAATATGTAACTAAAATTTATGAGTGCTCGTCTCCATATTATTCGGTGGAATGATATATAATGGCATATAGTGAGAACATTAATCCGGTGCCTCCCGAAGAATCTTGGGTTGTTCTTGTAGAGCTTTTGGGGAGATTAATACCTTCTTGATATATTGACCCAAGCACTATCAAACCGGAAAGAAGGCAATATAAGAGGAGGCGTGGAATCAGAGAATCATTTCCATCAAGAAAAAATAAGTTCTCCGCGTGTAAGAACGCTAGCCACAAAAGAACTACATGTACGGACCATAATCCGCCATGATTTATTATATAAAATATCTTTTATTAACTTGTGCATCAATAAAAAGAGGTAAAATAGGAACTAAATACAACAGATCACAAAATTATTTTCAGCAGATTACTCATATGTTACAATAGATGGATATTTGCGGGAAGAACACAATACTGTTCATCAAACTGGAATGTGTTCCTCCAACAGATGACCAATCCGTTGCAATAGATGGGTATCTGTTGGAATAACACAATACAATTCCTACCACAAACCCAACAGATGATCAATCTGTTTCAACAGATGGTCCATTTGTTGAAAGAACCCAAAACTCTTGTTATTTTTACTGGACTCAAAATTGTTCCTTACCTCCAACCGTCGATATGTTTAACATTTGTTAAGAAGAAGAAATAAACAGAATAAAAATTAAATAAGAATTAAAAAGTCAAAGTCGACCAAACATAAATTTTTCATTAAACAAAAACAAAATGCATTAAGTTGGTAGATCCGATATAGAAAAATAAAAATACATACGCTAAAAGAAAAATATAACCTAATTATTATTATTATTATCATTATTATTATTATTATTATTATTATTCTCACCAGCCAATCGTCAACTAGCAGCAGCAGGGCCCTCCTCAGCCTGTGAATCTCTCGGAGCATCCTTGCTTTCATAGCGGTCAACTCCCACTGGAGTTCATTAACCTGCAGCCTTTAAAGTTCTCGCACAGTGTAGTGCAGAATAGCAATGTTCCAAATAGGATCAGCCATATCTAGAATACGTATGAATTGACAAAAAACATAAACACAAAAGTAAAGAAAGGAGTCCGAATGTAATACAATATATACCATGAACTTGTAGATTTATCAAAAAAGTAAAAAAAAACTAGCTCAATGAAAAAGGAATATGCTCTTTGAAGAGATGTGGTTAAATATGTAATAAGAAAGACAAAATGCAAGAAATAAATAAAGCGGAGTAGAATGAATGAGTATTGAGGGACCTATTTATAGAGGATTGAATCTGAATGTGGTAGATAAAAAGTCACGACTATTCGCCTCCATTTTATTAATTACATTCAAACTGATAACTTTTTTATTACTGTGAAAAATCATGACTTAATTAAATCAATCTGGTGACTTTTTGATTATTAAGACAAGTTATGACTGTTCAGCATCTTAAATATTAATTAATTCTTAAAATTAAATAACTATTTTTCTCAATTAAATAGTCGAAGATTTCTCACCTTTTCAATAACTATTTTTCTTAATAATATTCATTTTTATTAAGTTGTGGCAACAAATGGTCTATCTGTTGCATCAGATAACTCATCTGTGGCAACAGATTTTCTATATGTTGTAACAAATGATCCATTTGTACAACAGATGGCCCATCTGTTGCAATAGTTGGGTTATCTGATGCAATAGATGGACCATCTGTTGGGGGCATATTTTTAATAATCTCCTTATATCTTAGTTAATTCAAAATGGTGACTTTTCGATTATTTAAATTAAAAAAAAAAAAAAAAAAAAGGTAAAAAGTCATGACTTTTCGCCTATTTAATATTAACATCAGTTAATTAAAATAAAATAATCATTTTCTTACGGTTTTAAATTATATTTATCATTTATTTCCTTTTTATTTATTTATGAACCATTTTTCTTTATTAAATAATTAAAAAGTCATGACTTTTCACCCTTTCAATAACCCTTTTTAGTTAATTTTTTTAATAGATGGACCATCTGTTGAAATAGATTTGTCATTTGTTCGAAGAACATAAATCAGTGAAAAGAACTATATTGTGTTATTTTGGCAGATCTATGCAACAAATGTTCCATCTATTGCAACATATTGGTCATCTATTGGTTGAACGCAATACAGTCTGATAAAGTGTATTATGTTCTTCCAGCCAATGTCCATCTGTTGCAACACATGGGTAATCTGCTAATATATTTTTTATAGTCTGTCATATTTAGTTCCTGTTTAGTTACCTCTTTTTATTGATGCAGAAGTTATTAAAAACATACTTTATATAATAAATAAGAATACTTACATCCCCAATAATGAGTTAAAATTATCAAAGTCCATATCAAACAACAACACAAGTTTACTATTACAATGATCATGGTGCATTACATACGTAGCCTTTGTGTTTCCTTGACTGGCATGTAGTCCTTTGACGTTCAAGATGGTTACGGTTGATCCTCCGTAGTTTTGTACACTATTTCACGATGGAAACTGAAGATTAAACACTGTTTGATATTGATGGGATAGAAAGTGCGTGTACATGGATGGATCCAATTTTATATGTGAGAGTTATGTATTACTGATCAGGTTATCGTGATAACACATATAAAGTACAATGATTTTATGAATGCAGTTTTTTACCGCTTAGGCATTAATCCTTCAAACAAGATCATTTATTTTATAGTTAAACTTGATAGGTGCAAACTGATAAGGCCGAAGGGTTCCCAAGAAGGTAGTGTCGATCCCCTGATACTATTTAATGACAATTTTACTTATGTTTATGCGTCAAGTTCTGAGAAGGGATCAATATTTAATGGCATTATAGACATTCAATAGTGATTAGACCAATTTTATTGGTGCAATAGACTTTGAGAAGGCCTTTGAAGCCTCCCACTATAGCAAACAAGAATGAAAAACCAATAGAAATTCCCCTGGTCCAAATTTTTATGGATAGGTTGCTCGAGGAGACTATTATACAACATAAGGTGCTTGGGAGAATACCTATGCGGGAAAAAGAAGGTGAGAAGACCATATATCATCTCATACCTTGTTTAAAAGGAAATACAGGGCAACAAGTAAGGAACTTCTAGCCAATCTGGCCAATAAAATTGACTTGAAAGATGAAAAAATTGAATGAGCTGCAAATGTGAAAGTATATCCAAAAATTAAACGTTGTCAGTCGTTGTTGAAAAGAAAAATGGTAAAGTGGACTGTAGCTAGACACTTTGCTAGGGAACTACGACTAACTAGCATGGCTTGAATAAAGACCCACAAAATGCAGGAATCAGAACTCTAAGAAAGCATCTTAGTGAGCACCGAGGATTGGTAAGATTTTCAATCAAGAATGAAACTTAAACAAACAACTCCTGAAGTAAAAATAAGGGAAGCCAAGGCGTCAATTTTTGAAGTTTAACTTACATCCCATACTTTCTGTTTGTGGTTCTAATCAGGTCAATGGCAGTAGAAATAAAAAGGTTTAAAGTTAGGCAAAAATCACATGCCTTATTGTTTCCACTGCCTTTGACTTGACCAGAACCACAAGCAGAAGGCCTGGAATGTAAGTCTAACTTTAGAAATTGCCACCTTGGCTTAATCCCTTATTTTTACTTCAGGAGTTGTTGGTTCAAATTTTGTTCCTGACTGGCCATCTTACCACCCTCGGTGCTCGCAAAGCTGCAACCCTAGAGTTCTGATCCTGCACTTTGTGGGTCATCACTCATGCCACACTAGTTAGTCGTAGTTTCCTAGCAAAGTGTACAGCTCCAGTCCACTTCACCATTTTTTTTTTCAAAATCGACTGATGGATTTTCATTTTTGGATACACTTTTATTTTTTCTGCTCATTTGGTTTTTTCATTTTTCATGTCAATTTCATCGTCCATATTCGCTACACGTTTCTTGCTACCCTATGTTTCTTCTTTAATAAGGTATGAGTTGATATATGGTCATCAATACCTTCCCTTTCCCTCGCAGATATTCTACCAAGCACTTTTTGGTGTATAAGTATCACCTCGAGCAACCCAACCATATAAATTTGGACCTAGATAATAACTATATTGATTTTCATTCTTGGTTGCAGTAGTGTAAGGCTTCGGAGGTCTTTCAAAAGTCCATTGAACCATTAAAATCAGTCTAATCACTGTTAAATCTTTACACTGCCACCAAAAACTTGGTCCCTTCTCCTAACTTGACACATAAACATTAACAAAACCATCATTAAACCATAATAGGGTATCGACACCACCTACTTGATCCCTTGGCCTTATCAGTTCAAACCTATCAATCTTAACTGTAAAATGCAATATCTTGTTTGAATGATTAATGCCTAATCGATAAAAAAATTTATTCACAAAATCAGTGTACTCTATGTCTGTTTTCATGATAACATAATCAGTAATACATACCTCCCACATATAAAGTGGTTCCATCTTCAAGCAACTTATTCCTCCGAACCCATCTTTATTCTAGCCTTTTATCTTGGTTGGACAAAAGTTTATCCACTTTCACTTTTTTTTCTTTTGGAAGACATCTTTTATCTACAAACAAGAGAAAAACAAAAATAACATTACACTTGATGCCTGCATAGTTTAGAAAAAGGGGTAACACAAAATTCAATAAAGGGGTAATACAAAAAAACTATTTGTTACAATCGGTGACCCATCTATTGCAATCGGTGACCTATTTGTTACAATAGTTAACCCATCTATTGCAATAGGTGACTCATCTATTGCAACAAGTGGGTCATCTGTTGTTAGAAATCAAATTAGCCTTGCTACTAGTTTGATTTCTCCCAACAGGTGCTCCATCTGTTGCAACAGAAGGGTATTCCAACAGTTGATTCATCATTTGCAACAGATGGGGAATCTGCTGGAAGACCGATACTGATTCATCAATTGCAACAGTTTCAACAACACCAACACTACAAACAACATCAGCAATAAAGAAAAAAATAAGAAATAACCAACAAGGCTTTTTAAGTTCTCCCATCAGATGACTTTTTTGCATATTTTACTAAAAACAACGGTTCGTTCGTTCAAGACTCAAAAGACACCTTTCCTTTAATTTTCTCAATAAATAGGATATGGGTAATGGGTAAATAAATAAAAACAACAGATGGAAATAACTAATTTAAACAACCAATGTAAAAATATGATATTCACAATTTTAATTTTCATCATAGAAAATATCATAAATTTGATGAAACAGGCAAAAAAAAAATGAGAAGGCAAGAATAATAGCAGAGAGTGAAGATCTAATAGTGAACCATACCTGGATGTAAAAAAAGGATAAAAACACTAATTTTAGTCGAGAAAAGATATAGATTAGTTGAGATCCAAAAGGATCCTCAAGCGAAAAAGGAAAGAAAAAAAAACATAGAAAAAAAAAGTGATGTTTGGTATTACACTAAAGAGGAGATAAAGAGAAAAAAGAGGGATGAATTATTTAATATGTGGTTGAAGAAGATCAGATGGGTTTAAATATTTATTAATAATTTATGGTGGTGAAACTCTTTGAAGAGAACGAGGAGACGATGATGGTGACATTGAAAAGACAAGATAAAATAACTCAATGAGGTGATTTTTGAGTTATTCAACAAAACTTTTTACCGCCTTACTATTTTTTATTTATTTTGGTCAAAAAATTGCTTTAGAATTAAAAAAAGATCTTAAAATAGATAAGTCATATGTTACAACAGATGTCTACATCTGTTTGAAAAGTTCCAACAAATCAGTCTTCTATCGCAACAAATGGCAACATCTATTTGTTAATTTCCAATATATAATTTATATGTTGCAATAGATGTCATTATCTATTAGATAATTTTTAATAGATAAGTCATCTGTTGCAACATATGACATTATCTATTAGATAATGACCAATAGTTATGTCATCTGTTGCAACAGGTTAAACATCTGTTTTAATAGATGACTATGATTGTTTGATAATTTTTAACAGATGTGTCATCTGTTGCAGCATGTTAGTCCTCTATTTATTCATATTAATCCATTATTTAAAATATTATTAAATTAATTTAGCTAAAATTAGGGATGGGTTATTGGTATTGCGTTCGTCCTGACCTAATTCATCGACGGATCAATTTGAGTTGAAATAATTCATATTAAATTATTTTTTGAAATATCTAAATTGATTTATCTAGAAGTAGTGATGGGTTGATAGGGTCAACTACAATATTAATTGAGTCGTAATTGCATCATATTAGTATTGCGTTCGTTCTGACCTGAGTCATCGACTGATCAATTTGAGTTGAAATAATTCATGTTAAATTATTATTTGAAATATTATTAAATTAATTTAGCTAGAATTAGGGATGAGTTGATAAGGTCAACTATAATTTCAATTGAATCATTGCAATTGCATGATGTTAGTATTGTGTTTGTCCTGACCTGAGTCGTCGACTGATCAATTTGAGTTGAAATGATTCATATCAAGACAACATTTTAAATATCTAAATTGATTTAGCTAGAATTAGGGATTGGTTGATAGGATCAACTATAATTTCAATTGAGTCATTGCAATTGCATATTATTGGTATTGTTTTTGTCCTGACCTGAGTCATCGACTGATCAGTTTAAGTTGAAATAATTCATATTAAATTATTTTTTGAAATATCTAAATTTATTTTGCTAGAATTAGGGATGGGTTGATAGGGTCAACTACAATTTCAATTGAGTTGTTGCAATTGCATGATGTTGGTATTGCGTTCGTCCTGATCTGAGCTGTCGACTGATCAATTGAAGTTGAAACTATTCATATTAAATTATTATTTGAAATATTATTAACTTTATTTATCTTGAACTAGGGATGGGTTGATAGGGTCAACTATAATTTCAATTGAGTCTTTGCAATTGCATGATGTTGGTACTCCTGACCTGAGTCATCGACTGATTAATTTGAGTTGAAACGATTCATATCAAGCCATTATTTGAAATATCTAAATTGATTTAGCTAGAATTTGGGATGGGTTGATAGGGTCAACTACAATTTTAATTGAGCCATTGCAATTACATGTTGTGGGAATTGTGTTCGTCCTGACCTGAGTTGTCGACTGATCAATTTAAGTTAAAATCATTTATATTAAATTATTTTGAAATATTATTAAATTAATTTATCTATAATTAGGGATAGGTTGGTAGGATCAACTATAATTTTAACTGAGTCATTGCAATTGCATGATGTTGGTATTCCGTTCATCCTGACCTGAGTCATTAACTAAACAATTTGAGTTGAAATGATTCATATTAAATTATTTTTTCAAATATCTAAATTGATTTAACTAGAATTAGGGATGGATTGATAGGGTCAACTACAATTTCAATTGAGTCATTACAATTGCATGTTGTTGGTAATGCGTTCGTCCTAGCCTGAGTCGTCGACTGATCAATTTTTGTTGAAATGATTCATATCAAGCTATTATTTGAAATATCTAAATTGATTTAGCTTGAACTAGGGATGGGTTGATAGGGTCAACTACAATTTCAATTGAGTCGTTGCAATTGCATGTTATTGGTGTTGTATTCGTCCTGACCTGAGTCGTCCACTGATCAATTTAAGTTGAAACAATTCATATCAAGCCATTATAGAAATATCTAAATTGATTTATCTAGAATTAAGGGTGGGTTGATAGGTTCAACTACAATTTTAATTAAGTCGTTGCAATTGTATGTTGTTGGTATTGTGTTTGTCCTGACCTAAATCATCGACTGATTAGTTTGAGTTGGAACGATTCATATTAAATTATTTTTAAAATATAATTAAATTCATTAATGTTCTAATTCAGCTTAATACAATTTATTATGATGAAACATTTAAAGTTTATCTATTTTAAAAAATTAATTAAGATCAACTTAGACCAAATTAATATTTTCAAAACTTGTTTTTCTTTTCCAAAATACAAATCAACCCATACAAATCATCCATTTGTGGAAAAAATATTTCATCCTTTCAAATCTCAAGTTCTCGCTCTTTTCTTTCTCTCTCAACAATACAAACAACAACTACTTAACATATTGCTCAACCCTTTACAACAGATCAATTTTTTTCTCATTTTCCACTACATAGTTGTTATTTTCGACTTTATTCTTGCTTTTATCCGTCGCTTTCTCTGTATTTGTAGATACCAGAGTTCGAGAAGAGTTCTACATTTGTTTTTTATAAAAATTAGGGCTTTTTAGTTAATGATGAAAAAGAATACTTTTAGTTGTATTATCTTTGAGAATGGGTTAATAATTTTGAGTTTTAATGCAAAAAATGTAAGAAGAACCCGAGAAAATCTTAGTTTTTATCGCATATTTCGTTGACTGTCGTGGTATTACTGGAAGATGTTGGTATTGGTATTGGTGGTGTTGGTGATGGTGTTGGTGGTCTTGGTGTTGGTGGTGGTGGTGGTGGTGGCAATGGTGGCATTGGTGTGGTGGTGGCAGTGGTGGTATTGGTGGTATTGGTGGTGGTGGTGGTTATCTTGGTGATGGTCATGGTGGTGGTGGTGGTAGTGGTGTTGGTGGTCTTGGTGGTTGTATTGGTTGTCTTGGTGCTGGTTTTAGTGGCACTGGTGGTGGTGGTGGTGATGGCTTTGGTATTGGTGGTATTGGTGGTATTGGGGGTGGTGTTGGTGGTCTTGGTGTTAGTACTGGTGGCATTGATGGTGGTGTAGGTGGTTGTGTTGGTGGTGGTGGTAGTCTTGGTGGTGGTTTTGGTAGTGGTTTTGGTAGTGGTGGTGGTAGTGGTGGTGGCATTGGTGGTGGTGGTGGTGGTGACATTGGTGTTGGTGGTCCATCTGTTGCAACAGGTGGAACATCTGTTGGGAGATATTAACATAGGTCTTCAAACAGATTCCCTATCTGTTACAACAAATGTTTCAGTTGTTGGCATAAGACAAACCAGTAGCAAGACTGTTTTGATCTCATCCATCGGGTTGTTCATTTGTTACAACAGGTTATGCATCTGTCGTAACAGATGATTCATCTGTTCCAACTGATGGGTTATTGGTTGGAATATGTTTTTATAATATGACGTATAGAAATTTATTGAAATTTGTCTTAAATTTTTTTAAAAATT
Organism: Capsicum pubescens; assembly: GCA_030864215.1. Taxonomy (NCBI): domain Eukaryota; kingdom Viridiplantae; phylum Streptophyta; class Magnoliopsida; order Solanales; family Solanaceae; genus Capsicum; species Capsicum pubescens. The sequence continues at coordinate 37,456,482 of CM061539.1, read as the reverse complement.
ATGCAGACATCAATTATAATGTATTTTTTGTTTTTATGTTATTTGTAGTTAAAAGATGTCTCCTAAAAGAAAAGAAACTAAAAGTGGATCAACTTCTGACCACCTAACAAAAAAGGCTAGAGTACAAATGAATTCAGAGAAAATTCCTGACAATCTTAATCAGGGAAAAGTGAAGCTGAGGAAAGTTCTGAAAACAATGTTGAGGGAGGTGAAGAAGGGTATGTAGAGGCTGGTGAGGAAAATAAAAGTGAAGAAGAAGATGATAAACAAGAAGAGGAGAAAGTATAAAGTGAATGATGATGATGATCAACATGATAATAATGCATCGCCAATAGGGCATGAATTAAGATTAAAATCCTAGCATGATTATGTCAAAACTATTAGTATTGATAGGTTTCAAGTTGAGATGCCTATAGATAACCATACAGAACTAACTGGTGATTTTGTAGTTAAATCTCAACTAGGGAAACCTTTTGATGAATTTAGGGATACTATGAAGAAAGAAAAACTAGAGGAATTTTTTAAGAAAAGCTGTTTTGGGCACTTTCTTGAGCTGCTGAGAACAATAATGCCAGTTTTCAAATGAGCATGGTATATGGTCTTCTCAAGAACAGGATCACGTACGTGGGGGATGATAAAGATTTGAAGGAGGGGGCAAAAATATGGATGAAATTTAGATCAACTACTGTGGCATGTCGGTTTGTGTTGGCATGAAAGAGCTTTCCATAGTGACAGGCTTGAGATGCGATCGTCCAAAAGAACCTCTCATCAAGGAAGCACCCTACAAAAAGTCCAAGGCAAGCAGGACAACCAAACCACTACCATCAAATAAAGGCAAAGGATTGTCCAAGCGACCACCCACAAAAACCAACAAACACAAGGAAAAAATAGACGGGTTGTTGGACATTGCTGGACATGGCTACAGAGCCACGATATTGTTACAACATTTCAAGGATAATGGCATATCGGAGAAGTATAAGGAGAAAACGTGCTTAGTTTGGTTTTCCCATTCCGTTATATTTGTAAGAGACGTCAACAAAGTCATATAAGATGATTTGTTGGAGCTTGCTAAGGATCTTAAGAAATTCAACAATTAACCCTCGAAAATGACAGCTACAAGTTGACTATCAAATATTTATTGTCAAAGCTATCCCCGAAGATAATCATCTTGAACGACTTTCCTTGGGCTTTTATGGTAAATTTAATCACTATTTGTATACTCTTGCATTAGTTTATATTGAATAATTATTATGATTTTTTTTGTTTGCTTCTTGTTTATATTTTTTAGACTTGGGCATTTGAAGTCATTCCTCCTCTACGAAAATAGGTCAAGGATTACCCGAATGAGGTTTCTCATCTAAAGATCCTTAGGTGGTTGGCTGCAAAGAGCAATACAAGAATTAAGGAGGTTGATCTCGTTAACCTTCTGAATGATGCAGTAAGTCTTCTTTTAGGTAAAATAATTTGACTCAAAGAAAGATATTGAAATAGATGATTCATATGTTGCAACAGATCGGTAATCTATTGCAATTTATCTTAACAGATTATCCATTTGGTGCGACAGATGAGTCATTTTTTGCAACAGATTACCCATTTGTTGCTTTGGTTCTCTGAACCTAACTTAACAGATTACCCATCTACTGCAACTGATGCTACAAATGGGTAATCTGATGCAATAGATGGTTAATCTATTGCCACATATGAATCATCTGTTGCACCATAAAGATCATTTATTGCATAAGTTGTTTGTGTTAACACATTACCCAATTAACTGCCAATTATTATTTAATTTAAACGTATCTATCCATTTTCTTAGGTTGTGCATCCATGGATCGTTCCTACTGAGAAGGAGTTGGGAATGAGTTTTTTTATTACTCTAGGTCTTATTGATATAATAGCAGACCCAACGGTGGAGTTAATAAAGAAGGAATTGGTTGGAGCACCAGCCATAAGAAGAGCAATTAGGCAAGGTCAGCCTAATGTTGAGACTCTTCATGATCAACCTGTTGCAACAGATTCGGGTGCCATTTCTGGGGGTGTTACTGGTGGAGTTATTGATGTTGGTGGCAGCCATGCTGTTGCTGCTGCCAATCGTGGTGATGAGCATGTTAATTCTCTAGAAAAAGTAAATATGTTTGAAATCACCTCTTACATTTGTTTCTCGAACCCTTTCACCGGTCCCTCTAACCCTTACAGTGGTCTCTCTTACCCCTCTTCACCTCCATGTTCTTATTGTAAATGCAATAGGTGCATGGACAAACAGGATAAACTATTTGAAAAAGTAGAGTCTATTGCTAAAGCTGTCGAGGAATTGAAATCCAAGAAGGTGAGTGAGACATACACTCCTACAATGGCAGTTAGGAAGAAGAAAAGAATAATTAGACATATACTCTCAATTATAAAACCAAAAAAAATTGCAACTCCTTCTTCTCCAAAAGTTGTTGAAGTCCAAGGAACATTGAAGAAGGTGGACATATACGTAGAACTTGACGCCAAACAGAAGGATGTTCTTAGAAAGACAATAAGTTCCAAGCAACGTGTAAAAACCTTCACCGTGAATACCTTTCCCCCTAAGACTTCAAGAATATGACAGATATGGATCAGTGGTACGTGGACACGGTAATTTTATTTTTCCTCACCAAAACTTCTAATCCATTCCATGCAAAAGAAGCTACGCAATACAAGTCTCATCTATTGCAACAGCTGGGTATTCTGGTATAACTGGTGGTGGTTCTGCTGCAACAAATTACCCATCTATGGCCTAAGTACATTAGATGGGTAATCTGTTAACAGATTTAGAGAATCGTATGCAACAGATGGACCATCTGTTGCATCTTTCCACTTTGTTTTTCTTTTTTAAAATTAACCTATTTAAAAATTATCTTCTTATATCATAGTATGTTGATGAAATTCTCTACCTCATAAGGGGCAAGCAATTAGTGTACCCAAAAGCTTATGATATTGCCGATAGGATAATGGACCTCAACTTCTACAATAATTTCAAGGATAGGTACGATGATCTCATTAAGCTAGCGTCAACTCCCTGTGGCCCAGGATTTGATTCATTAGTTTTTGGGTTCGAATGGGATGAAAATATGATTAATTATTTTAGAGGGAAGAGGCCATATCCACATGGAAAGGACTGGACCAAAACAAAGAGGATTCTTGCAGTCATGGACGTGGAGAAAAAACATTTTTTGGTAGTTGAGATACTACTCAAGAAGGTAATGATGAAGGTTTATGACTGCAACTTACCTGTCTTCGATGAGGTAAATTTTTTATGAAGATGCAGCCACTGTTGGCATTGTTCTCCAACTTGTTGAGGAAGATTGGACTGATGAATCATTTGCTAGTAAATGTGTTGAAGCAAATATGGGATTTTGAAGGTCGAAACAAGGACAAGGACCTTCCAAAAAATAAAATCGGTGTCGTATGCAGGTCGTACGCGCTTGAATACATCGAATGTTTGCTAAGTATTTTTAATCCATTGCTCAAACACTCCGCATAAGCGACAACAAAAAGATTGTATCCCTGCTGTAACGACCCTATTTTCTGGAACCAAAATATCACACGGTGCTCATGATCTCGAAGGACCACCCTTTACTGATATCTGTACCTGAGCACTGCATAATATAGATAATAAATGCAGAAACTAGCCATAAGGTTCAAAACATCTAAAAATACTCAAATCTAAAAACTGAATACCGATACATCTTTTCGAAAAGCCTCTAAACTTTCTAAACTGTGTAGTTGATGGGACATTTCCCAAACTAACTTCGTCTACTAAAAATAAACTAAATCTGATGCGGTAATAAAATAATGATCATCCTCGACTGAAGAGGACCCACTGCTACGTCTACTGTTGCTGACTGGGACTGAGCTGCTAGGGGTACTCTGATCTCGTGCCTCTGAACCTATGGTGTCAAATAAAACACCATAGCGCAAATGCATCATTATGGGAATGTACTGAGTATGAAGATGAGGCAAGGCTAAATACAAGGGCTTATGCACGAACAATTACTTAACTGAATAATCATGATAGTACTGAATGAGAACATATGCATGAATGCACAAACCATAACTAAAATCATCTTGACTTAGAATACTGAAACTCAGGTACTGCTTTACTGGCATCTGAATGCACTACTAATACTGAGATTCTGAATAACTGAATCTCATGATATAGAAAACTGAGTACTGAAATCGAGATCAGTCCCATCTAGTGAGTGATCTCAAAAACTGATGATACTGAAGCTGATTAACTAAATCTACTCATATCAATGACTAAAAGCTGAGTTTACTACTCTCGACTGACTGACTCTAAGATAAAACCTCTCTAACGGATGATCCATGAATCTATTATCGATGATAAGAAAAGATTATATCTGAGATCCAACCTATCTAGCGGAAGATCTCTAAATCTGATAATGAGAATACTCAACTGAATCCGAGAATGAGATCAGGACTATCTAACGGGTGATCTCTGGATCTGATAATACTGATACTAAAGAACTTGATATGAGACTATGCCTATCTAGTGAGTAGTCCATGAATCAATGGAACTATTTGAGTTCCTTACTGGTATAGGTGACTGTATCTGACAGTCCTGATTTCTAAGTTCTACTCTGAAGATTGATACTGAATCTGCAACTGTGGGAGTTCTCCCTTAATCGACATGCCCCAAATCTGAACTGGTGAGGTCCAACCTGTAACCCCATTTGGAAGGGTGTCAATACCGTGCCACGGGTAAAGACCTCAACTCTAGTCAAACCTCTCTAACGGGTGACCCTCATAGAAAGTAAAACCTAAGGGAGTATAATGGTCAAGCCTTATTCTAACAGGTGACTCCTGCATTCTGCACTGGCTACATAGTTCTGGAGTTCAGGGATTTACTCCTAACGACTCTGCCTCTCTAATGGGGAGCCGTCATCCCTGCACTCGCTCGGTGCTAGCTCCTACTCCCAACTGAAAGACTCTAAACTGATTCTTAACTAAACTTAAACTGAGCTGAATCTGTTACTGATTATATTTCTCGAATGATCTGACTGAGTTAAGATGAATTCACTTGGTTTCGTTATCTGACGGAACACTACTGAATCTCTTTATCTGACTGAATGATACTGAGGTCTGAACTGAACACTCGAATACTACAAGGTCTGAGCTGAGTACTGAACTAAGGATAGAATACTAGTGATACTGAGATTACTGAGATTACTTAGTTTTGTATCTATATTAGAGTACAGAGTTCTATAACTCACTGAGTTCTAAGAATCGTTGCTTGATTGAGATTATCGAGAAAACTGACACGGGCTCTAGATTGCAGCTAAATTGTCGGGTATAAAATATCCCCAGGACTTAATAACATAAAAGTAAAACATAACCATTCTTGAATAATCAAGACCATGAACATTCATTCACTATCACAATCACTTAAGCATCTCTTCAAGCATTTAAGAATTATAAACATGTGATAGTATAGGGAGACATGCTATTGGCTCATACTCCATTCAACAAGGTATTGCATCAAACACTTAGCATGTATCGAAGAGCACAAAATTGAGGGAATTTTATGCTATCATGTCACAATTCATTCACTAAGGCTTTTCAATAAACACTTGGCATGCATGAGCTTGCACACAATTGGGGATTTCTAGTCAACATGCTATAATGGCTTTAATTCTTTCATATAAGCATTTTATCAAACATATGGGGAGCATGCTCTGCTTATTCAACAATTTCTATACTTAATTAACATGTACACATCACTTAAAAAGAAACTTGAAAAGGGTTTATCATGAACATCACATGAATATCACATACTAGGTACAAAGCTTGAAACCATGTAAACAAAACATGAATTAAAACTCAATAATAGCATGAACTCTAATTTCAATTCACATGAATCATAAAAACTCATAAACACAAGATCTTTGAAAATTTAGAAAAGGATTCTTTATCTTATTGGATAAAAGGGACCCAAGAATCAATATCTGCATCCTTAGGAAACTCTTTCTTGAAGGCTCTTAGAGAGATTTTTTATTCCTTGATTTCTTTTGAAGAAGAAAGAAGGGTTTTGATTTTGTAGAAACCCTAGTTTTTTATGTTGAAGATGAGAAATAAAGTTGTAAGCCTTGATCGGATATAAATAATGGCTAAAAAGAGTGGAAAAAGACCAAAAAGTCCTTTTAAAAATCGACTTAAAATATCCGATCGGGGACTGCGACGGTCGAAGTGACGGTCCGTCGCTAGTCTGTCGGTCCGTCGGATCGTCCGTCGCACGTTGGCCAGGAAAAGAATACACTACCTAGATGTAACAGTCTTAGCGATGGTATGTCGTAACCTTGACGGTCCGTCGGATCATCTTTCGCACGTTGGCCAGGATGAGGTCACACTACCTCAGCGGCGACAGTCCCAGCGACGGTGCGTCGCAGCCTTAATGGTCCGTCGTCCTGGCCGTCCCACTTGGGCCAAGAAAAGGAGTCACTACCTTGGTTGCGATGAGCTAGGCGATGGTCCGTCGCAAGCTTTCAGGTCCATTGCAAGCTCGACGGTCCACCAACTCGACCGTCGCACCTAGGCAGTTCTGACTGCTTTCAGTAAAACGGCCATAACTTCCTCGTCCGATGCCGGATTTTGACAAAATTGGCATCAACAGAAAGATTATTCAATGATATACATGACATAAAGTCGATATTATGGAAATTTTACACGGTTTAAAATCTCTCTCACTTGGGAAGCCACTTCTTAATTTTTTAAGGCCAAATTTACACTTTACTTGACACGCTCTAAAGCTCAGACTACGAGAAAATTTTGCAGGGTCTTACAATATCTCCCCCTTGGAAACATTCGTCCTTGAATGTCGCTTGATAGGCTAAGAATAATGATCAACTGAACTTACTTAAGGAGCGAGAACATCTCAAAACATGACTATGCAACTGGAACCACTGATACTCTGAGTTCTCATACTGGACATGCATATCTGATGTATGGAATACTCGACTGGAACTACTCATAAGCTGAATTCTCATAATAGACATGCATATCTGATGCATGGACTCATAACTGAGTTGATCTCATGAATGCATGACTGGATACACTGAAAAACTGAACTCTTTTTACTGAACATGCATATCTAATGCATGAATATCTGACTGAAATGACTCTCAAAAGTATGACTAGCTATGCAATAACAACTGATGTTAACTTCGTAAGGAGAGTCTGAACATGCAACTGAATGAGTCAAAGGACATGAAAGCATCTCAATACTATGGGGTATATCCCCCTTGGCACTCTATGTCCCTCTAAAAAAACTTTGCTGAAATACTGGGGTGGTGCACGGGGCACCTACGAACTGGGTCATGATTAACCGTCTGAGATATGAAACTAATGCATGACTCATACTGACATATAAGCTCAAAATGGGAGCAAAGGATCTAACAATGCATATTATAAAATGAAGGACTCACAACATACCCGAATCTATATCAGGGAACCTTTCCTGATCATGGTGGGTCTGAAGCGCATAAAGTCTGTTCTGATGCTGACCACTATTGGCACCGAAAGGGGTACCCCGCTAATGAAACTCTCTACCCTTCTGAGCTAGCACTCTATATTCTCGCATTTTATGGCCTGTCACACCATACCCAAAGCACACATCACTACCGACTCTATACATACCTAGGTGGCTCTTACCACACTCTCTATAAAGCGAATAGGTACGAATACCGCTAGCACTACTTGGGCTTTGGAGCCTGGTGCTTCATCATGACTGATATCCCAGAATTTTGGTGCGGGTACACTAGCTGAGGATGGAGTTAGGACTGAAAACTTCTAACTATGCTGAGAACGGCTACCACCCTGGGACCCTGCCTGAGATAAACTATGACTACCTATTTTGGCTCTCTTACTCACTCTCTCTCTCTTTCTTTCATCTTATCTGCCTCAATCTATTGTGCATGCATCATCAGTCTAGCAAGGTCCATATCTATATTAAGCATAAAAGCCCTACACTCCTTCAACACGAACCCAGATACACCAGTCACAAACTTACTCATACTTGATCTAAGGTCAGCTATCAAGTCGGGAGAATACTTAGCTAATTGGTTAATCATAAGACAATACTCTTTCACTGTCATGGATCCTTGCCTTAGGTTCATGAACTCTTCTACCTTAGCCTCTCTCATCTCTAAAGGGAAAAACTTATCTAGAAAGGCATCCTGAAACTCTTGCCAAGTCACGGGAGCTGCATCCTCCCCTCTACCCTTCTTTCATATCACTACCCAATCATGAGCAATATCCTTTAGCCTATAGGACGCTAACTCTACACTCTCCTCCTCAGAAACATGCATAATCTGGGTGATCTTCCTCACTTCTTCAAGATAAATCTGTGGGTTCTCACCTGCTACAGACCCAAAGAATTTTGGCGGGATCATTCTCATGAAATCTCTAATTCTGGCTGTGGTTGAACCCCCATCTTGCTGAGGTAGGGCCACAGCCTGATGGTTACCTTGGACATTAGTCACAGCTTGGGATAGCGCCTGAAAAGATGCCTAAAACTCGGTATGTGACACATTCTCATTCTCAGGATCTACTGGCTGAGGTGGCTGGTCACCAACCCTAGAGGCATTATCTCTGCGAGGAGGCATACTCTATAAATAGAAGAAAGAGATGGATTAGACTGAGGATCAACTTGAGCTCATGCTCACTCGCACGACATGAATACTGAAAGAAGGGAAACTGCTCCTAAAAATATCTTATAACCTCTCATACATAAATGTGGCACGCAACACACCCATGTACAAGAATCTACTAAATACAGTTTTTCAGACTCCCTAGATTACTATTGAACCTTAGGCTCTAATACCAAGTTTGTAATGACCCAATTTTTCAGAACCAGAACATCACACAGTGCTCATGATCCCGAAGGACCACAATCTAACCCTCTACTGATATTTCTACCTGAGCACTGCATAATATAGATAATGAATGCAGAAACTGGCCATAAGGTTCAAAATATCTAAAAATACTCAAAATTGAAAACTGAATACTGGTACATCTGTACGAAAATCCTCTAAACTGTTTGAACTGTGGAGTTGATGGGACATGTCCCAAACTAACTTCGTCTACTGAAAATAAACTAAATTTGATGCGGTAATAAAATAAGAATCATCCTCGACTAAAGAGGACTCACTGCTACGTCTACTGCTGCTGACTGGGACTGAGCTGCTAGGGGTACTCTGGATCTCGTGCCTCTAAACCTATGGTGTCAAATAAAACACCATAATGCAAATGATTCAGTACGAGAATGTACTGAGTATGAAGATGAGGTAAGGCTAAATGAAAGGGCTTATCCATGAAAAAATAGTTAACTAAATAATCATGAGAGTACTGAATGAGGACATACGTATGAATGCACAAACCATAACTAAAAAATTGAGTACTGAAATCGAGATCAGTCCCATCTAGTGAATGATCTCGAAAACTGATGATACTGAAGCTGATTAACTGAATCTACTCATATCAATGACTGAAAGCTGAGTTTACTACTCTCGACTGACTGAATTTGAGATCAAACCTCTCTAACTGATGATCCCTGAATTGTAACATCCCGTATTTTGCTTGTACTTATTCTAATTATATAGAACCTGGTATGGTCTCATAGGATAGGTAACAGGTGAGGTTTGTTATGCAAGTATTAATGGCATAGATAGAATAATATATATTGCCTGTGTAGTTTTTATGTGATGCGACCAAGTTAACGTCGATACAACTATTTAAACTTGGGATCACAAGCTAGTATTTGAATCGGAAGTTTAAAGTGACCAAGTGTGTATAAGTTTAAGGTTAGATTAAAGGGATTAGGAGATGAAAATGGAACAAAATATTGAGGTGCTTGCTTGACTTAATTAAGTTAGTATGTGAGTCACCTACTTGAATTATTTGGATCAAATTAATGGACATATGGCTATGGACCAGATTTGGGCCTATACTAATGTAATGTACTTATTTGGGCTCAAATTGAATAGAAGAAAAATGAAATGGGTATATGGACCAACACACATAATCTTCCAAGGCCCAAATATAATTGAGCCCAACAAGAAATTAAGCAAGTAGGTGCATCACCTACTTTGAAGTTTCAGCAGCTTGGACCCTTAAGTAGGTGCATCACCTACTTGGGCTAATTTGTAGCTGAAAATGAGGTCAATAAGAAAGATTATAGAGGGCCTAATATAAGCTCAATATTGCTGGTAATTCTATTCATTTTAAACACAATTTTACCCTTTTAAACTTCAGTTTTCTCTCTTTCTTAACAAAGGTTAAGAACATCAGCCCTAAAACTCCTTTTACGGTTCTTGAAAAAACCCTTACTTTTGCAGCCCAAGGTAAGTGAAACCCTTTAGTTTTTGTTTAATTATCTCATATAAGATTATGAAAAGATGTTATAAGTTCTTAATTATAAATATATGGTAGAATATAGAACAAACAATCTGCTCACTTTTCTTTGATATTAAAGAACTTCTCTTTTCTTCTTTGGTTTAAAGTGTGAAGGAAAGTTCAAGTTCTTGAAGAGTTCAATTAAAGGAATAAGTTGCAGAATTGAGGTAAGGTGACTTCTCCATTTGGTTCTCCTTGTATATGAATTTGAAAGAGAGTTATGGATGTGTTGTTATTAAGAACTCAAGAGATGATGAGTTCAATAACGGATTGCTACAATAAGAGTGATTTGGTACTATTTTGTGGACTGTATTGTATGTTCATGTTATGGGCTGCCATGTTGATGTTGGAGAGGGGTGTGATTAGTTTGTAATGAAATATAGAAGAAAGATGTGGTGGTACACCACCGAACTAATTATTGCCCTTGCTTACTGCTCAATGTGTTTTGTGTGTTGTTTGGAGGGTGTAATAAAGCTGAGGTGTTTCCGGTGATCTTATAAGTACATGTATGGTATGTGGGTTTAATGGGAGGAGAAAAGGGTTAAGAAAACGCCCTTGATGGAAAAATTACGTGTTTACTGCCCGGTTACTATTTTGGTGAAGTTAAGTAGCCTAAATGTGTTGGTTGGTTGCTAATACTAGTTTTCCATATATTTTATTGTAGATAAGTAATATAAAAGGCGATAAGTCAAGTCGAGTTAGTTTCGGATCTATATAACCAAGTATTTAAGGCATACTCCATTTTGTACTCTTTGGCATGAAATCGAACATTTGTCCCACCAAATAAGTTTCCAAGGTTGTCCTGTAACAAGTGACACATAATAGCAGCGTATTATATACCAAGAAGCCAACGACCTTGTTCCCACTCTTTAACATATCAAAACACCTCAATACATGTTTATTATTAAACCTACACATCTATCTTCATTTGAAAATTTCAGAAGTTCTCCATTTACTCAATTAAGACCCATGTGTTATGTTAAGCTCCTAAACACTTCATTGGTGTTCCAACAACTCTCTACTTCATTTATGTTGCATTAAGTGCCTATCTACATGTCTCTTAGTGGCAGGTTATTATTTCAAGGTACCATAATGTTATGACCACCAAAGTAACAATCTCAAAGGTTAGATAAACGAAGTAACGTAAATCTGTAAAAGGAGTGGCAGCTTAGGGGCATAAGCCTAGCATGGGCCGATCCCAATCTTTATATGTAGGTGGCATCTCAGGGGTACAAGCCTAGCATGGGCTGATCCTAATTTATCTATTTACCACTGATCAGCTGGTCATTTGCATTACATATGGCTAACAAAGATTATGAAGTAAAAAAGGTAAAAATGAAGAAAGGAACGTAATGTATGTAGTCCCACAAATATATATATATATATATATATAAAGGTGGTCTACTAGTACTACTTATGCACTTGTATCTGATTTCTATTGAGCTCTTGTATCGTGTGTTGTTACCTTCAGCCTTACATATTCAGTACATATTTTCATACTAACGTCCCTCACGGGGACCTGTATTTCATGTTGCAGGCACAGGTGCTTCAGCTCATACACCTCACTCGTAGTAGCGCAGGTTATTCTGTACATATTAGTAAGCTCCTGGTTTATTCGGGGCATTCCGAGTCTGTTCCATATGTTTTGGTATTGTGCAGTAGGTTAAGAGTAGGGCGGAGGGGTTTGTCCCGACCCTAACTAAGTCTATGTATCTTTTAGTGGCTTTGTAGACTAATGTAAAGTTATGGTAGTGTCTTCTTTTTAGACATGGTGTCCCCAACGGCCAAGTGTTGCATATATTAGTTTGTGCTTGCATGTGTAATTATTTACATCGATACATTATCATGTTTGTCAGAACATTTGGTTGTCATAGTTACATGCATGGGAAGTACAAGGTTATTAATTGGTTCTCTCGGGTCTTTATGGCTATGGGTACCTGTCCTCCCCAATAGTATTGAGGCATGACAATAGTGGTATCAGAGCGGTTGTCCTAGGGTGTCTACAAAGCCATGTCTATATAGAGTCTTGTTTATGAGCGTGTTGTGCACCACATCTATAAATAGGAGGCTATGGGACATTTAGGGGTTATCCTTTTTTCGTCATATCTTAGATCGTGCAATAGAGCCCATGTTGTAAATGAAGTCATATTTAACCATTGAACCTATTTTTTTCCTCTTATTATAGTAAAGATACCGGTTACAAGAAGGAGTAAGAATACAGGTAGGTGGATAGACGAGGCTGCTGGGGAAGGGACCAGCAAATCACCACCTAGACGAGCTAATCAAAGTGAGTCTCAAGATGAGTTTGTATCCCAAACTTCTTCTACTTCTCCATCTCCAGAAGAGCTAAGAAGAAGAAGAACCGCATCCTCAGAACTACCTACCAATGCTACATACCAAGATCTAAGGAATGCAGTACAATTGTTGGCTCGTATAGTTGCTGGACAAGCTCAAGGACAAGCCATTCCAACTATAGGTTCTAGTGGTGCAGATAGGGCAGCTAGCTTACGAACGCAAGATTTTATTAAATTGGATCCTCCCACGTTCACCGGATCAGATCTTAATGAAGACCCACAGGACTTTATTGATTAAATCCAAAGGGCTCTAGATGTCATGCATATGTCAGGTAAAGAGACAGTTGAGCTAGCAGCATATAGATTCAAAGGGAAGGCTATATTTTGGTATGAAGATTGGAAACGATCTAGGGGTATCGATGCACCTTCAACTACTTGGAAAGAGTTCAAAGAGGCACTTCTTGATCATTACCTTCCATTTGAGATTTGAGAAGCCCATGCGGATCAGTTCCTGAATCTTCGCCAAGGAAATATATGTGTGAGGGAGTACAACCTCCGGTTTAACTCCTTGTCTAGGTATGCACCTAATGTTGTGGCTACTATGGATGATAGAGTTCATCGATATATGGATAGGTTGGATCCATTTTTGGTTAGATATTGTACTATTGCTGCTTTGAACAAAGACATGGACATAGCAAGGATACAAGCTTTTGCACAAAAAATAGAGAATCAGAGGCAAAAAAGAAGAGCATAAGAATTGGAAAGAGGATATTCCAACAAAGATAGATCTACAGGGAAGTTCATGGTATCCCAAGGAGAGTTTAGGCCTCGGTTTTATAATAGACCACCTAGGCCATTATCTTCTTATTCTGCAGCTAGTGCTCCACCACAGTTTCAAGGGTATAAAGGTAACCAATTTGGTCAAAGAAATAAGGGTCAGAGTTCGCGAACAGCGGGGTATCAAGAGCAAGAGAGTATGAGCCAATTAAGGCTTCCTCGACATCCATGTAGACAATATAGAAATCTTCATTTAGGTGCATGTCAATTTGGAACAAATGCATGCTTTTGGTGTGGTACGTCAGGACATATGATGAGAGAATGCCCTCAAAGGGGCATAGGTGGTATGGCATGACCTACTGGATCAGCCATTGCATCATCATCATCGGTGCCTTATTCAGGTAGAGGTGTACAGCCTATGGGTCATGGTAGAGGTGTTAAAGGAGGAGCTAGCTCTAGTGGAGTTCAGAATCGTACATATGCTTTAGCGGATCGATAAAATTCAGAGGCTTCTCCAGATGTGGTTACAAGTACATTGTCCATCTTTTCACATGATGTATACGCATTAGTTGATCCGGGTTCCACATTATCATATGTCACTCCCCTGGTTGCTGAAAATTTCAAAAAAACACCAGAATTGCTAGTTAAGCCACTTGAAGTATCTATGCCGATTAGTGAATTTGTTATAGCTAAGAGAGTGTATCAAAATTGTATAATAACCATTTGCGGTCGCGATACAATGGCTGACCTGGTTGAGTTAGAAATGGTAGATTTTGATGTTATAATGGGTATGGATTGGTTGGCTTTTTATTATGCCACAGTAGATTGCCGAACTAAGAGGGTGTGATTCTATTTCCCAAGGGAGGCAATCCTAGAATAGAGAGGTAATATTGGTGCACCAAGAGGTAAATTTATTTCTTATTTTAAGGCAAAAAAGATAGCTTCCAAGGGTTACATATGTCATTTGGTTAGAGTAAAGGATATAAATACGGAGACACCAACTCTTTAAACTATTCCAATGGTAAATGAATTTCCCGAAGATCTTCTGAGTTTGCCTCCAAAACGAGAAGTGGAGTTTGGTATCGATGTGATTTCAGGTACTCAACCAATCTTAATTCCTCCGTATAGAATGGCCCCGACAGAATTACGGGAGTTGAAAGAGCAATTGAAAGACTTGCTAGAAAAAGGATTCATAAGGCCTAGTGTGTCCCCTTGGGGTGCACCAGTGTTATTTGTACGTAAGAAGGATGGCTCGTTAAGAATGTGTATTGACTATAGACAACTGAACAAGGTGACTATTAAGAACAAATATCCCCTTTCGAGGATGACTTATTTGATCAGTTGCAAGGAGCCAAGTGATTTTCGAAGATTGATTTAAGGTCTAGGTACCACCAAATGAGGGTCAAAGAGAATGACATACCCAAGATAGCTTTTCAAACATGGTACGGTCATTACGAGTTCCTAGTCATGTCCTTTGGGCTAACTAATGCACCTACATCTTTTATGGATTTGATGAATAGGGTGTTCAAGCCCTTCTTGGATGTGTTTGTGATAGTTTTTATAGATGATATTCTGGTTTATTCGAGATCAAATGAGGACCATGCCAATCACTTACGACAGGTGTTGCAGATTTTTCGTGATCGTAAGTTATTTGCAAAGTTCTCTAAATGTGAGTTTTGATTAAAATCTATGGCATTCTTGGGTCATATTGTATCCGATGAAGGAATAAAGGTTGATACTCAAAAGATAAAAGCCATGAAGAATTGGCCAAGACCTATAACGCCTACTGAGGTTCGTAGTTTTGTTGGGTTGGCAGGTTATTATAGAAGGTTTGTTGAAGGATTTTCCTCAATTTTTGCACTTTTAACAAAGCTAACACACAAAGCATCCAAGTTCCAATGGAATGATGCATGCGAAAGAAGTTTCCAAGATCTGAAGAATAAGTTGACTTCTACACCCGTATTGGTGCTTCCAAAAGGCACAGAGGGGTATGCAGTGTATTGTGATGCTTCAAGAATTGTATTAGGGTGTGTATTGATGCAGCATGGTAAATTCATAGCATATGCCTCGAGACAATTACGGCCACACGAGAAAAATTATACAACATATGATCTGGAGCTAGCAGCGGTTATATTTGCCTTATAGATATGGTGTCACTACCTGTACGGGATTCATGTTGTCATATACACTGACCACAAGAGTTTGCAGTATATCTTTAATTAGAAGGACCTAAATTTGAGGCAGCGAAGATGGCTTGAATTATTAAAAGATTATGACGTTGATATCTTGTATCATCCGGGGAAAGAAAATGTGGTGGCAGATGCATTAAGTCGGAAGACTATGGCACCATCTATAGAAAGACTAGGAATGACTAAAGATTTGTACCAACTAGCCAATTTAGGAGTTCGCCTTCTTGAAACTCCAGATGAAGGGCTTATTGTTTATAATGCTGCAGAATCTTCCCTAGTAGTTGAAGTAAAAGAGAAGCAATATGCAGATCCCATTCTATTAAAGCTTAAGGAAAATATGCAATGTGGTATGACGAAAGCATTTGAGGTTACACAAGAAGGAGTACTTCGGTGCCAAAACAGATTATGCGTGTCGAATATAGATGGACTAAGGAAGAGGATTATGACAGAAACACATCATTCAAGGTATTCTATCCATCCAGGGTCAACAAAAATGTACCATGATTTGAAAGGAATGTATTGGTGGGGTGACATGAAGAAGAACATTGAAAAATTTGTAGCCGAATGTCCAAATTATCAAAGAGTTAAAGTAGAGCACCAAAAGCCCGGGGGTTATATGCAATGTATAGATCTTCCAATCTGGAAGTGGGACATGATCAACATGGATTTTATCATTGGTTTGCCTCGTACATCTTGAAGGTTTGATTCCATATGGGTGATTGTTGATAGGCTTACTAAATCAGCGCACTTTCTACCGGTTAGGACCACTTACACAGTTGAAGAATATGCCAAATTATATATTAAGGAGATAGTTCGACTACATGGAGTTCCAATCTCTATTATATCAGATCGAGGAGCTCAATTTACTACAAATTTTTGAAAGTCTTTCCAGAGAAATTTGGGAACACAAGTGAATCTAAGTACAATTTTTCACCCTCAAACAGATGGACAAGCAGAACGTACCATTCAAACACTCGAAGATATGCTACGAGCTTATGTATTAGACTTTAAAGGTAGTTGGTATGATCATCTACCTCTTATCGAGTTCGCCTACAACAATATCTATCATTCAAGTATCAAAATGGCACCATATGAAGCTTTATACGGAAGAAAGTGTAGATCACCAATTGGACGGTTTGAAGTGGGTGACACTGCCTTGTTCAGGACAGATCTTGTTCATCAAGCTATGGAAAAGGTAAAAGTGATCCAACGGCGGCTAGAAATAGCCAAAAGTCGACACAAGTCATATGCAGATGTTAGAAAGAGGGGGCTGGAGTTTTCTATAGGTGATTGGGTATTCTTGAAGGTATCACCAATGAAGGGGGTTATAAGATTTGGTAAGAAAGGAAAATTAATTCCACGTTATATAGGGCCATACCAGATTACTCGAAGGTTTGGCCAAGTTACTTATGAATTAGAGCTACCCCAAGAGCTCTCAATAGTTCATCTGGTATTTCACGTCTCAATGCTTCGAAAATGCATTAGAGATCCATGTCATATTACCCCTACTGAAGATGTACAAATTACAGAAGATCTCACCTATGAGAAAATACCTATGGCTATTCTAGATCAACAGGTTAAGAAGTTGAGGAATAAGGAAATAGCTTCTGTAAAAGTGTTTTGGAGGAATTAACAAGTAGAAGAGATCACATGGGAAGCTGAAGAAGCGATGAAATCCAAGTACCCCCATTTGTTCAAATACGAAGAAAAAGTCCAAGATGCAGAATTGAAGCAATAACAAGTAAGTGTAAAATATATAGATACTATGTGGTAATAGGGATATTAAACTTAGGCTTGAACTTATTTTGGTTGGACAGTTATGCTAACATTTAAGGATGAATGTTTCAAAGGGGGGAAGGATGTAACATCCCGTATTTTGCTTGTACTTATTCTAATTATATGGAACCTGGTATGGTCTCATAGGATAGGTAACGAGTGAGGTTTGTTATGCAAGTATTAATGGCATAGATAGAATTACATATGCTGCCCGTGCAGTTTTTATGTGATGCGACCAAGTTAACGTCGATACAACTATTTAAACTTGGGATCGTAAGCTAGTATTTGAATCGAAAGTTTAAAGTTACCAAGTATGTATAAGTTTAAGGTTAGATTAAAGGGATTAGGAGCTGAAAATGGAACAAAATATTGAGGTGCTTGCTTGACTTAATTAAGCTAGTATGTGAGTCACCTACTTGAATTATTTGGACCAAATTAATGGACATATGGCTATGGACCAGATTTGGGCCTATACTAATGTAATGTACTCATTTGGGCTCAAATTGAATAGAAGATAAATAAAATGGGTATATGGCCCAACACAAACAATCTGCCAAGGCCCAAATATAATTGAGCCTAATAAGAAATTAAACAAGTATGTGCATCACCTACTTTGAAGTTTCAGCAGCTTGGACCCTTAAGTAGGTGCATCACCTACTTGGGCTAATTTGTGGATGAAAATGAGGTCAATAAGAAAGGTTTTGGAGGGACCAATATAAGATCAATATTGCTGGCAATTCTATTCATTTTAAACACAATTTCACCCTTTTAAACTTCAGTTTTCTCTCTTTCTTAACAAAGGTTAAGAACAGCAGCCCTAAAACTCCTTTTAGGGTTCTTGAAGAAACCCTCACTTTTGCAGCCCAAGGTAAGTGAAAACCCTTTAGTTTTTGTTTAATTATCTCATATAAGATTCTGAAAAGATGTTATAAGTGCTTAATTATAAATATATGGTAGAATATAGAATAAGCAATCTGCTCATTTTTCTTTGGTATTAAAGAACTTCCATTTTCTTCTTTGGTTTAAAGTATGAAGGAAAGTATAAGTTCTTGAAGAGTTCAATTAAAGGAATAAGTTGCCGAATTGAGGTAAGGTGACTGCTATATTTTGTTCTCCTTGTATATGAATTTGAAAGAGAGTTATGGATGTGTTGTTATTGAGAAGTCAAGAGATGATAAGTTCAATAACGGATTGCTACAATAAGAGTGATTTGGGATTGTTTTGTGGACTGTTTTGTATGTTCATGTTATGGGATGCCATATTGATGTTGGAGAAGGGCGTGATTAGTTTGTAATAAAATATAGAAGAAAGATGTGGTGGTACACCACCGAACTAATTGTTGCCCTTGCTTACTGCCCAATGTGTTTTTGTGTGTTGTTTAGAGGGTGTAATGAAGCTGAGGTGGTTTTGGTGATCTTATAAGGACATATATGGTATATGGGTGTAATGGGAGGAGAAAAGGGTTAATTTAACGCCCTTGATGGACAGATTATGTGTTTACTGCCCGGTTACTATTTTGGTGAAGTTAAGTATCCTAAATATGTTGGTTGGTTGCTAATACTAGTTTACCATATATTCTATTGTAGATAAGTAATATAAAAGGCGAGAAGACAAGTCGGGTTAGTTTTTGAGCTATATAACCAGGTATGTAAGGCATACTCCATTTTGTACTCTTTGGCATGAAATCAAACATTTGTTCCCCCAAATAAGTTTCCAAGGTTGTCCTGTAACAAGTGACACATAATAGCAGCGTATTATATACCAAAAAGCCAACGACCTTGTTCCCACTCTTTAACATATCAAAACACCTCAATAAGTGTTTATTATTAAACCTGCACATCTATCTTCATTTGAAAATTTTAGATGTTCTCCGTTTACTCAATTAAGACCCATGTGTTATTTTAAGCTCCTAAACACTTCATTGGTGTGACAACATCTCTCTACTTCATTTATGTTGCATTAAGTGCCTATTTACATGTCTCTTAGTGGCAGGTTATTATTTCAAGGTACCATAATGTTATGACCACCAAAGTAACAATCTCAAAGGCTAAATAAATGAAGTAACGTAAATCTGTAAAAGGAGTGGCAGCTCAGGGGCATAAGCCTAGCATGGGCCGATCTCGATACCTTAATATGTGGGTCGTAGCTCAGGGGCATAAGCCTAGCATGGGCCAATCCCAATCTTTATGTGTAGGTGGCAGCTCAGGAGCATAAGCCTAGCATGGGCCGATCCTAATTTATCTATTTACCACTGATTAGTTGGTCATTTGCATTACATATGGCTTACAAATATTATGAAGTAAGAAAGGTAAAAATAAAGAAAGGAACGTAATGTATATAGTCCCACAAATATATATATAAAGGTGGTCTACTAGTATTACTTATGCACTTGTATCTGATTTCTATTGAGCTCTTGTATCGTGTGTTGTTACCTTCAGCCTTACATATTCAGTACATATTTTCGTACTGACGTCCCTCACAGGGACCTGCATTTCATGCTGCAGGCACAGGTACTTCAGCTTATACACCCCACTCATAGGAGCGCAGGCTATTCCGTGCATATTGGTGAGCTCCTGGGTGATTCGGGGCTTTCCGAGTCTTTTCTCTATGTTTTGGTATTGTGCAGTAGGTTAAGAGTAGGGCGGGGAGGTTTGTCCCGATCCTAACTAAGTCTATGTATCTCTTAGAGGCTTTGTAGACTAATGTAAAGTTATGGTAGTGTCTTGTTTTTAGACATGGTGGCCCCAACGGCCAAGTGTTGTATAAATCAGTTTGTGCTTGCATGTGTAAATATTTACATCGATACATTATCATGTTTGTCAGAATATTTTGTTGTCATAGTTACATGCATGGGAAGTACAAGGTTATGAATTGGTTCTCTTAGGCCTTTATAGCTACGGGTGCCTGTCCGCCCCAATAGAATTGAGGCGTGACATGAATCTACTATCAATGATAAGAAAAGATTATGTCTGAGATCCAACCTATCTAGAGGAAGATCTCTAAATTTGAGAATGAGAATACTCAACTGAATCCGAGAATGAGATCAGGCCTATCTAACGGGTGATCTCTGGATCTGATAATATTGATACTGAATAAATTGATGTGAGACCATGCCTATCTAGCGGGTGGTCCATTAATCAATGGAATTATCTAAGTTCCTTCCTGATATAGGTGACTGTGGGAGTTCTCGCTTAAACAACATGCCCCGAATCTAAACTGGTGGGGTCCAACCTATAACCCCAGATGGAAGGGTGTCAATACCGTGCCACGGGTAAAGACCTCAACTATGGTCAAGCCTCTCTAACGGGTGATCCTCACAGAAAGTCAAGCCTAAGGTAGTATAATGGTCAAACCTTATTCTAACAAGTGACTTCTGCATCATGCGCTGGCTACACAATTTTTGAGTTCAGGGATTTGCTCCTAACGACTCTGCCTCTCTAACGGGGAACCGTCATCCTTGCACTCGCTCAGTTCTAGCTCCTACTCCCAACTGAAAGACTCTAAACTGATTCTTAACTGAACTTAAACTTAGTTGAATCTGTTACTGATCATATTTCTCAAATGATCTGACTGAGTTAAGCCGAATTCACTTGGTTTCGTTATCTAACGGAACACTACGGAATCTCTTTATCTAACTAAATGATACTGAGGTCTGAACTGAACACTCGAATACTACTAGGTCTGAGCTGAGTACTGAACTAAGGGTAGAATACTAGTGATACTGAGATTACTGAGATTACTTAGTTTTGTATCTATATGAGAGTACAGAGTTCTATAACTCACTGAGTTCTGAGAATCATTGCTTGACTGAGATTATCGAGAAAACTGGCACGGGCTCTAGACTGCAGCTAAACTGTAGGGTATAAAATACCCCCAGGACTCGATAACATAAAAGTAAAACATAATCATTCTTGAACAATCAAGACCATGGACATTCATTCACCATCACAATCACTAAAGCATCTCTTCAAGCATTTAGGAATCATAAACATGTGGTAGTACAAGGAGACATGTTATTGGCTCATACTCCATTCAACAAGGAATTGCATCAAACACTTAGCATGTATTTAAGTCTTAGCATGTATCGAAGAGCACATAATTGGGGAAATTTCATGCTATCATGTCACAATTCATTCACTAAGGCTTTTCAACAAACACTTGGCATGCATGAACTTGCACATAATTAGGAATTTCTAGTCAACATGCTATAATGGCTCTAATTTTTTCACATAAGCATTTTATCAAACATATGGGGAGCATGCTTTGCTTATTCAATAATTTCTACACTTAATTGACATGAACACATCACTTAAAAAGCAACTTGAAGAGAGTTTATCATGAATATCACATACTAGGGCCAAAGCCAGAAACCATGTAAACAAAACATGAATTAAAACTCAATAATAGCATGAAATCCAATTTCAATTCACATGAATCATGAAAACTTATAAACACAAGATCTTTGAAAATTTAGAAAAGGATTCTTGAGCTTCTTGGATGAAAGGGACCCAAGAATCAATATCTGCATACCTTAGGAAACTCTTTCTTGAAGGCTCTTGGAGAGATTCTTGATTCCTTGATTTCTCTTGAAGAAGAAAGAAGGGTTTTAATTTTGTAGAAACCCTAGTTTTTGATGTTGAAGATGAGAAATGAAGTTGTGAGCCTTGTTCGGATATAAATAGGGGCTAAAAATAGTGGAAAAGGACCAAAAAATCCTTTTTAAAATTACTGATCGAGGACTGCGATGGTTGAAGTGACGGTCCGTCACTATTCTGACGGTCCGTCGGATCGTCCGTCACACATTGGACAGGAAAAGAATACACTGCCTCGATGTGACGGTCTCAGCGATGGTCTATCTCAGCCTTGACGGTCCATTGGATCGTCCATTGCACGTTGGCCAGGATGAGGTCACATTGCCTCAGTGGCGACGGTCCGTCGCAGCCTTGACGATTCGTCGTCCTGGCCGTTGCACTTGGGCCAAGAAAGGGAGTCACTTCCTTGGTTGAAACAAGCTGGGCGACAGTCCCGTCGCAAGCTCGATCGTCCGTCAACCTGGCCGTCGCACTTGGGCGATTTCGACTGCTTTCAGTAAAACGGCTATAACTTCCTCATCCGATGCCATATTTTGACAAAATTGGTATCGATGGAAAGCTTATTCAATGCTCTACATGACGTAAAGTCTATATTAGGGAAATTCTACACGGTTTAAAATCTCTCTCACTTAGGAAGATACTTCTCAATCTTTTAAGGCCGGATTTACACTTTATTTAACATGCTCTAAGGCTCAGACTACGAGAAAATTTTATGGGGTCTGACACCTGCATTTGTAAAAATTAGATAATCCATATCTTGCAATTAATGTAAGCATTGTAAAATTTATGAAATGAAACTAAATCATGATAGTTGATTGATACTTACATGTTACCAATGGGTTGTTGAGCAATTCCTTCAATATATTCTACATCAATTGGATTGCCCATTTTATTCTCATATGCTTCAATCGTCAACCAATCAGTACAAATCTTTTGATCCAAAAAGCCACTTATATCAACGTAAGTAGGTAATATTTTGGCCAGCTGTTGTATCTTAGACGACGGCCCAGAACATCTCCTTCCCGACATCGACTTGTAAACTCGGATGTGCCTCTCTTTTAGAACGATGACAGCCAACACCCAATGGAATTCATCACCGTAATTTTTTGGGATGCACACTTCATTGACCAAATGCCAAGGTAAGTCAACTGGAATGTTATATGATATTTATTAAGCATTCCTCATTTCGAAAAACTTTCGGCTGTTGTTGACAATACCTATCGTAGGCATTATTAATGTAAACTTTGTACAAATAATTGTCTGTCATGTATCTGTATTGTTTCACCGTAATTTTTTGGGATGTAAACTTCATTGACCAAATGCCAAGGTAAGTCAATTGGAATGTTATATGATATTTATTAAGCATTCCTCATTTTGAAAAATTTTCGGTTGTTGTTGACAATACCTATCGTAGGCATTATTAATGTAAACTTTGTACAAATAATTGTCTGTCATGTATCTGTATTGTTCTTGTATTTGCAACTTGACTTCTTGCAGTGGTAGTAAAAAATGACATCGATGTGTTGCATATATTATCAAATATTTCAGATTACGTGACAATAAAATTAATACACAGATACAATTAAATAAAGTATTAATAGTAAGATGTATGGCATTTAAACCTCATCATTCCAGCAAGTTTGGGGCTGCGACATCAAATAGAATAAATTATTCGTTCTGGGATGTGCAACAACAATGTCAAACATATCAAAACTAAGGCCCGATTCATTCATTTTGTAGTGTTCATCATTTTATTTTTTGCATGATTTATATGGGTTAATGTCATGTTTTACAGCGAGAATTGTATAAATTAATATCTTTAAAAATAATTTATGTATCTACCGGCATAAATCTTTAACAATCCATCGGCAATTCATTTTGAATAGTCGTTGATCAACTTTGTTAATTTTTTTGGAGCTTTGTCCGAGATGTTGAACCCTTCAAATGGGTAATTCTTCTGCTCTTCTGGACTGACAAACTTCACTTTTTCTTCATCTTTGGAAGCATTTTTTGGATTATCAACTGTGATATTATGTTGTTTAGCAGTAGTTTCTACTGTGACATCCACCTGGAAAGCCAGAATTGTCAATGTTAATCACAGAGATACAAAAAAATAGAAAAGGATAACTCATCTATTTTAGCAAATTAAACAGTTCTTTCTTTTATTTTAAATTGTACCAACAGATTACCTATCTGTTGCAACATATGGATCATCTGTTGGGATAAATTAAAATAAGAGAAAGACCAGTATGATAATTTCCAATAGATGACCCATCTGTTGCGACATTGACTCATCTGTTTGGACAAGCTAAAACAGTAGGAAATATTGATTTAATTTGTCCCATCAGATGACCCATTTATTGCAGCAGATAGGTCATCTTTTGGTACAAATTAAAATAGAAGGAAGAACTGGTTGATTTGCTAAAATAGACGAGACATATGTTATAACAGATATTGTGTCTGATGCAACAAGTTAGTAAACTGTTGCAACAGATAAATATATCTATTTGATAATTTTTAGCAAATATGTCATCTGTTGAAATAGATATGTAATATGGTTTTTTAATGAAATAGATGATATATATTCACCTTCTTCAGCTCATGTTGCTCTCATGTGACCCTTGTACATTGATCAAAAGTACAATACAAAGACAGAGGAGTTGTAATTTTGCTTTTTTCGGTGCTTGATAGTGCCTTGGAAATTTTTTTTCTTCTCCTCTTAGTCGCCTTAATCTCTAATGGAGTGTATGGATGTGAAATCCTCTTTGATGGAATTACACCCCTCTTAGATGTTAATTCCATTTGTAGAAGCAGTTAATGCATTAATAGTATTAATCACTCCATCATGTTTCGCCTTGCAGTCTTGACATTTGCATAAAGAACATTTACTAGGAGAGGTAAAATCTGTAAAACCAGTATAATCATAATTATAATGGTTTGTTGTTTAAAAACTGCAAGAGGAGCATCATTATCCCCAACAACAACACCACTACCACCACCAACAGCTCCATAACCACTAACACCATCAGCAATAATAAGCCCACCCTCCAATATTGTTGTTTTTCTTGTGATGGTTGTTGCTCCAAATAATTCTTTTTTTATTATATCAATGACCTTAGGGTCTGATAAAGTTTGCACAGACTGAAAGTAAGATAAAATGGAATCTTCAACTCTCGATTGGTCGGAACAAGCCATGGATGCACAATCTAAAATAAATCAGTACATATATTAGAATGATAATCAAATAATTTTAAAAAAATCATTAATTAAAATAAAAACTAAATTAGAATTAGACTTACTGCTTCCTTCGGGGGGCTAAAGAGATCAAGAAATTTTACATTTTTATCAATTTTGGCTGACAACTATCTCAGGATTCTTGGACATGAAACTTCTTCCTGATAGTTCACTTGTTGTCTCAAATAAGGAATTACATCAAATGCCCAAGCCAATAAAATAACTCCAATAAATCAAAAACATTATTCAATAAAAAAATAAATGAATCGTAATAAAGGAAATATTTACTATGAAAGCCCATGGAAAGTCATATACGTTGACTGTCTTTGGCGTTAACGGAGTCAATAAATATTTGATAGTCATTTTGAAACTTTCATAACCCCAAGGATAATTGTTAAATGCTTCAAGATCCTCGTAGAGCTTTATTAAACCAAGCGGTATATTGTTGTTAACGTCTCTTACCCAAAGAATATTATGTACAAACCAAATCTGGCACAATGATTGTTTGTGCTTCTTTGAAAGTCTTTTACCTTTCAACACTTCAATCCAATTTTGTTTTTTAAGCTTGGACCAACAAGGGACACCAAGTCATCACTATCACTTGACTTGCCTTTTCCTTTTTGGGTGTGTGAGGTGTTTTTTTAGGTTAGAATAGGTATTACTTGAGAAGGAGAAGGAGGATAACATTTTAGTCCAGTAACTATGACAAACTTCTTCCAACCAAAACAAACCGGCATACCACAGTAATTTATCCACACCTCATACATATTATCTTTATTTTCATACATAAATATACGCTTGAGAAGATCATATACCATTTTCATATGGAAACGAGCATTGTTGTCCTCCAAAAAATCAAGATATTGCACAAAGCAGCTATCCTTGAAATAAGCATCTAATTTTTTATCACGAAGTATCTTTCTAAAGGCTTGAAAAGATTTTTTCATGGCTGACTTAACCACAAAATTACCATTTAAATATGTGGCACCATCGCACTGTATTCTCACAGGATAACTATCAATGCTGAAAGTTTTGACCAACTCTTTGGTGGAAGGGATATTAGCATTTGGATCATCTCTTTTGAAACATTCTTAATCCCTATGTTCATTATCTTCTGCTTCTGATTGAGATAACGCTTGTAAAGCAAGCTCATAGAGTGATGGATATAGCCTAACTACTTCAGTTGTTCCTTTACTTGGACTTGATTCAGTTTCTTTTCTTTTGGGGTCCATATTATCTAAAAATAACAGGAAAATAAAAAAATTATAATTTATTAAAGCATCATTAAAAAAAGGATAACTGTAAATCTAACATATATAACACAGTAAAATAACAGTTCTAACAGATCACACATATGTTGCAACATGTGTGTTATCTGTTGCAATATATAACTAATATATTGCAATAGATGAGTAGTTTGTTGTAAACAATAACAATAGTTTCTATATTATTGTGATTTCTTTCAACAGATTGCTCATCTGTTGAAACAGATGACTGGTCTGTGCAACAGCTCAACTGTCAATATTATTTAGATTTCTTCCAACAAAAGCACCATCTGTCACAACAGGTGAACTATCTGTTGGGAGAAATCAAAGTCTTGGACATGTCGTCCTATTGGAATAGTTAATAGGATTTCATATAAACGATTCTTCACCTGTAGCATCAGATGGTTCAATTATTGTATCAGATGGTTCATCTGTTGCATCAGATGGTTTATCTGTTGCAAGAAAAAAATAGTAGCAAGATTTTGTTCAGTAGAATAACAACAATATCACCATTTAATATCAAATACACTATTTTTACCAAGAACAACAACAAATCAACCCAGCAATACCAACACAACACAAACACCAAGAACATCAACCGTGACCAAAAACACCAAAATTGTCATTTTATTTGTACAAACACTAATAACAAAAATCAAACTTCAAAAAACTCAACAGACACTAACAAATCGAATCAACATTTTGATAGCAAGAACTATGATAACAACAAAAAATCATATTTCACTCCGAAAAGAGAAGAAAAAAAATACCAAAAATTAGGTTTTTCTTCAGTCCTCATTTCAAATTTAAGAAGCAAATATTGAAATTGTTAACCAATACTAGAAGAGAAGTTGGCTCAAGTTCCTCTTTTTCTTAATAACTAAAAAACCCTAATTTCTTACCTGTGAAAGAAGAAAAGAGACAATGAAAAACTCGAAGTTGTTGTCGCCGGAGAGCAATGTTATCACGTCGATTGATGGTTGAAAATTGAAAAGAAACTCGAATCCCAACTATTTATCGCCGGGGGTTGAAGTCACCGGGGATTGAAGGGAGAAATTTACAGAATTGTTGGTTGGAGAAGCTTGAGAAAAACAGTTGAGATAGAAAGATGGGAGAGATGATTGATTTGGAGAGGAGAGGGGTGTGGGTTGATTTGTATTTTTGAAAATATTAATCAAGTCCACAATTAACTTAATCAAGTTTCCTAATTATGTTTGAATTTGGTCAATGTCACCAATCTTATATTGAAGACTTAAATGACACCTTTCCTTCAATTTTCTCAAGTAACTAGTGTCACTTAGCTTGTGCTAAGCCCGAGCCCAAACTACATTAACATTTATATTTATAATTTTTTTGATTTTGCTACTCTTGTTTTTGTTTCTGTTTGTAACATTATAGTATTAGTTGAAAATACACTACTGGAAATTAGCCCTATGAAAATAGTTCAAAAACTGTTGCCATAGATACAAAAACTGTAGTCATAGATGTATCTCAACGGTTTGGCAAGCGTTGCATATGTGAGCATTGGGATAGATGTATCGCAACACTTTTTGCGACGGTTACAACAACCGTTGTAATAGATAGTCCTATTGCAGCGGTTGTTTGGACCTCCTATTATGATGCTTCATATTGTCTATAGCAACGGTTAAGAGTCATTGCAATAGACTATATTGCAACGACAGAAAAATATTGCAATAACCCTATTGCAACTCTTTTCAAAAATCTACTGCAACAGTTATTGATCTTTTGCAAAGATTTTTAACTACCTATGGCAACAGTTTTTGACACTTATTGCAATAATTTTTGAATCTTTTGCAACATTATTTTGCTACTTATTGCAATGATTTTTGCCTTCTATTGCAACTACTTGATATATATATATATATATATATATACACACACACACACACACAATTATATATATACACATCACAATAAAATCATTCATTAATAATAATCCAAATTCAAATATGCAACAAACTAATAATCTAAACCTAAAAGCAAAATATTTAAGTCAACTGATCATTAGTTTTCCCATATAGTATAAAGTTTGATTGACGATACGTTTCACAAAATTCAATATCATAAAAATCGATATTAAAGCATTCATCAACAATCCAAAAATCTTCTCAAGTAAGGCCAATTTCTTCATCACTTCTTTCGTCATCTCTTCTTTATTTTGGACACCTATAAAAAGAGAATAAATAATCTCAATTAGTGCAAGTAAAACTCTAATTAAATATATCCTATACCAGCATTGTTGCCCTAACACCGAAGCATTGGACTTAATAGAAAAAATTATAGCTCAACATTCAGTGCTTAATTTTCTGATGAAGGAAATATAAACTCTCAGTTGCAGCTAAATAATTACTGCATGGGATAATGTACAGTTTTCTCGTTTAATTTGTTGAGAAAATATGTTTCTGAAGTCCACCCCCACAACTCTATTGTAGGATCACAGAAAAGCTCCTCCAGAATATGTTGAGGCCTCTCTCATAGGTAAACTGAGGGAATAACTTCGTGGACACCACCAGGCACGTAAGTAAATATATACACATACACTGTAACAAATAGACTTAATGCATTCATACTTAATTGTGCAGGAATGTAACAAACCTTTATCTCGTAACACTACTGATTATAGGGATGTGGGCAGATAATGCATTCATGCTCAATTGTGCAGGAATATAACAGACTGTATGCATAAAAAATTAAATACCTTTCTACTAGTAAATATTTCTGCTGGCAGCCCTGGCAAATAATACATACAGTAATAATTTGATTGTTAGTTTACTGTACTTCCCAAAAGAAGTGGCTGCTAGAAATCTGATTACAACTTAGGAGTAGCCAAATATTGACCATATGTGATTGTTGTATTAAAATTCTGAGTTGGACTCCCTGAAGATACTGAGCAGATTACAGCCCTTCATCAAACACTAATATAATCTAGCTGATGTGAATTCCAAAATCCTTGATTAGATATACTATCTAAACATGGTTATAGTGTTGTTATAGGTTTCTTCAATATTATTACTGATAGTATATTAGTGGAGTGCAGTTCATGAATTCAATAGTTCAGTTGTAGTAGTGGTCATTGTCTTTGAATCTCAAATTATTGATGGTAAAATAAGAAGCAGGTCCTCATTATTGTGGTTGTACGGCATTAGTTGCTCATTCCCAAATTATACAGCAGTAAAAAACTAGTCAAGAGAACAACATTTGACCAGCTAAGATACAACAAACAGAGTAGAGACAACAGAATAAGCTCATTTCTGACACTTCAAACTTTTTTACTGGTTAATAAAAATATAGCTAAGACTTTTATCACACTCGTCACACCACCAAATAAGAAAGGTATGATTTTTCGCGTTAGCTAAATGCATGAAGAGCTAAGAGTATGCCTGAAACTACAAACACTGAGCAAGAGAAAAGAGTCACCAAGCTCAAATAGGACGGCTGGTAAAGCTTGTGCCCAACGTAAATAAAGTCAACAAGCTAGTATTGCTAACACGAAGGACTATGTTTCATGATGCATAAGCATCGACATCATGGCACCACCTTTGGTGCCCAGTCCACTGAGCAAGAGCAGTCATATACTTTGCTCTCTATAGTCTCACTTCACTTGATCCATAGATTCCCTTATTGCCAGAGTAACTATCTCAGCAACCCATGAATAGATTCTACTGATGATGAAATATGGTAGATGTGAGAGAGATTAACTTCTCGGAATCTTCAAGAAACCCAAACTAGTATTGTCATTGCAATTTTCAAAGTCATGGGAGAGAGTAAGAGAGACAAATTTAAATGCTATTGTAATTGTCTTTCAAAGTGTTACTCGGAGAGCATAACAAAATGAAGGTTACAGACTTAATATGGACAATAGTAGCACAACCTCAAAACAGAATCATAAAATGGTTAGCAGTGAGAAAGAGGCTTCGTACAGAGTAAAAGATGCTCAAGATGAATATGCAAGTGACAGATCCACAATGCAGCCTTTGTGCATGCACTATGGAGACTAATCACCATTTGTTTGTAGAATTTAAATGGGTGAAGAATGTCAAAGAGGAAATGATGTTATGGACTAATACACGAGTACAATTAAAAGAGTTGAGACATATGCTACAAGATATTAGGAGAAAGCACTGGAACTATTTTCAAAAGGAGGTTATATCTACAATATGTACAACAACAACAACAACAAACCCAGTATAATCCCACATAGTGGGGTCTGGGGAGGGTAGAATGTACGCAGTCCATACCACTACCTCCGAAGAAGTAGAGAGGCTGTTTCCGATAGACCCCCGGCTAAAGAAAGAGACCGCGATCGAAGTCCAAACATCTAAAGCATACAACATGATAAAATAAACATTTTACAACAACCATAAAAAGGACATTAACCAACAAAGGCACCCTCCCAACCCTAGCACTACCAACCAAGCTACACAAAACTCTTCTACCTCTCACCTATTGCCTGACCACACCCCTTAACCCTCTATCCTAATACTTTTTCTCCAAACCTTCCTATCGAAGGTCATGTCCTCAGTGAGTCGTAATTATTCCATGTCACTTTTAATCACTTCTCTCCAGTATTTCTTAGGTCGACCCCTACCCCGCCTAAAACCATCCAAGACTAACCTCTTACACCTACGAACTGGAGCATCCGTGCCCCTTCTCATCACATGCCCAAACCATCCCAACCTCCCTTCCCGAATCTTATCCTCTACCGACGTCACTCCCATCTTCTCCCGAATGATCTCATTCCTAACCCTGTCTGCCCTCGTGTAACCACACATCCAATGTAACATTCTCATTTCAGCTCCTGGACGTAAGAACTCTTAACAGGCTAACACTCCGCGCCGTACAGCATAGCCGGTCGGACTGCAACTCTGTAAAATTTGTCTTTAAGCTTGAGAGGCACCTTCCTATCGCATAGAATTCCCAAGCGCGAGTCGTCATTTCAACCAGCCCGCCCCAATACGATGAGATACATCCTCATCAATCTCTCCATTCCCCTGAATCATAGACCCAAGATACTTAAAACTATCCCTCTTACACACCACCTGAGAATCCAATACACTACCACCTCGTCCTCATGCTCCGTGTCACTAAACTTGCACTCCAAGTACTCCGTCTTAGTCCTACTCAACCTGAATCCTTTAGTTTCAAGGGTTTGTCTCCAAACCTCTAACTTATCATTAACACCTCATCGAGACTCATCAATCAAGACTACATCATCCGCAAAAAGCATACACCATGGCACCTCTCCTTGAATGTTCCGTGTCAACACATCCATAACCGCAGCGAATAAAAACGGACTAAGAGTCGATTCCTGGTGCAACGCTGTCAGGACTGAAAAATGCTCGGAATCCTCTCCGACAGTCCTTACCGAGTCTTCGTCCCCTCGTACATGTCCCTAATCGCACGAATGTAAGCCACAGGAACCCCTCTTGCCTCCAAGCATCTCCAAAGAACCTCTCTAGGGACTTTGTCATATGCCTTTTCCAAGTCAATAAACATCTTATGCAGGTCCCTCTTCCTCTCTCTATACTGCTCAACCAGTCTCCGCACTAGATGAATCGCCTCGATCGTTGAGCGTCCAGGCATAAAACCAAATTAATTTTCCAAAATAGACATAATCTTCCTCAACCCCCTCTCCACCACCCTTTCCCAAATCTTCATCGTGTGACTTAACAACTTAATACCTCGGTAGTTGTTGTAACTTTGAATATCATCCTTGTTCTTATATAAAGAAATCATCGTGCTCCATCTCCATGCCTTAGGTATCTTAGTGAACTTGAAAATCTTGTTGAATAAGTCGGTCAACCACCTCAACCCCGTCCTGCTAGTAAATTTCCAAAAATCCACTGGAATCTCATCGGGCCCCGTCGCCCTGCCTCTTCGCATCTTGTGAATAGCCTTCCACACCTGCTCCACCTTGAAACGCCGACAGTAGCCAAAATCGCGAAAATCCCCGGTATGCTCCAACTCTCCTAAAACAATGTCTCTGTCCCCATCATCATTCAGGAGACTATGAAAATACAACTGCCATCGTTTCTTAATATGAACGTCATCAGCCAAATCTCTTCCATCCTCACCCTTAATGCATTTAACCTGGTCCAAATCTCGACCCTTACGCTCTCTAGCTTTGGAAAGCCTATACAACCTTTTTTCCCCGCCCTTCTCCTCTAAACCCACATTCAATCTCTCAAACGCAGAAGTCTTAGCCGCGAAGACTGCTAAGTTAGCCTCCTTCCTAGCTAGCTTGTACTCATCCCTGCTCACCCGCCTCTCTTCCTCATCCTTACTCTCAACCAACTTAACGTAAGCCTCCTTCTTCGACTCCACTTTTTCCTTAACTTCTTCATTCCACCACCAATTTCCCCGATGCCGGCCAGACCAACCCTTCGAGACACCTAAAACCTCTCTAGCCGACTCCTTAATGCAACCCGCAGTCGTATCCCACATACTATCCATGTCCCCCTACACTCCCAAGCCCCTATCCCCTCCAACTTCGCCCCTATCTCTAA
The DNA here is from genome assembly GCA_030864215.1 of Capsicum pubescens. Lineage (NCBI taxonomy): Eukaryota > Viridiplantae > Streptophyta > Magnoliopsida > Solanales > Solanaceae > Capsicum > Capsicum pubescens. The sequence continues at coordinate 37,423,394 of CM061539.1, read as the reverse complement.
AGAAGTAACCGGGGTTAGGTCATCCCACCTGACTCTAGGTTGACCCTTCCTCCCCCTTCTCTTAATTCCCTTCTTCAGAACCAAGTCCATCACCAGAAGTCTATGTTGAGTCGAAAGGTTCTCACTCGGTAAGACCTTACAATCTTTACACAAAAGCTCTATCCCCTTTTCGAAGCAATAAAAAGTCAATCTGGGTCTTGGCTAATCTACTACGAAAAGTAACCAAGTGCTCCTCCTTATTTGGGAAACAGGAATTCACTATCACCAACTTAAAGGCCCTCGTAAAATTCAAAAGCGCGACTCCTGCATCATTCCTATCCCCAAAACCAAAGAGGAATGCTTAACTCTTTAAAGAGGGAATATAGAAGTAGGCACTTTATACCTAGGATTCTTTGCATTTAAATTTTTTGATATTTTTATGTATTACATGTATTTAGTAGATGTTTTTTAGGCTTCTTTTCTTAACACCATGAAAGCGGTTAAGGAGTAAGTGCTCCTTAGGTGTATTCTTTGTTTGTTCAATGGCATCTTTACCTAATTGCCAAAAAAATTATTTGTTTGTCACAACTACTTACATTATAAAGATGATCCATAGGGTCAAATGAGTGTCGTGTTCAACTATAGATTTAGTTTCACATACAGAACTCATTTTCATTTGTTCAAGTTAATATTAGTAGGTATGGCTAAATCAGGCAGGCAGGATGAGGCAAGTGGGTAGAGTAGAGATATGAGAAACCGGGATAGGATGAAATGACATTAATCGGGATATGGTTTCGGGCTGAGACTAACTAGACAGGGATAATCAGGACAAACACTGGTCCCATCTCGTCTCAATATTAAACAGGACTGGATAGATGGGATAAATGGAAAATTATTTTTCTTACAACATATTTAGAAGTATAATTTAAGATTTTAAAGAACATATAGGCAGAAGCAAACCAATGATCCAATTCTTAATCCCAGGTCTATAAACCTTCCACAACTTCCCTAACACTATATTTATCCACTCCACTGACTCTTTCCTTTGCAAATTTTTCTCCAACAATAAAGAAAGATTCGCTGGAACAAACGAACATTTCCTGGAGTTCCTCTCATTGTTTGGCTTAGAATTACTCTTTCTTGATGTCCAAACCTTATAAAAAACAACACCAACAAAGAAAAACACTAGAAAAAGACCGAAAACATTTTAATTTACTGGAGGTGAAGGCAATGGATGCATCACCCCTAATTGAGTTCTTAACTTATCTATAAAAGGAACTTTTTGAAAAATAGCAAAATTATTACTCGAACGACTCAAACCTTCTACTAACTCCTCAGAAACTCTTTCATAAACATCTAATTCATTAGCAAATCTCTTAATTACAATATTCCTAGCTCCTCTTCTAGCATTATCCACAATATTTATATCAAAATTATGGTGTTTATGGTGGCCTCCACCATTTACACAAGCCCGAATTACCCATGTACCACGAATCCTATACCTCCAACTCGAATTCAAATTCAAATCCAAATTCGAACCCAATTTCCTCAAACACCTTTCCCCCTCTTCCTCTCCGTCCTCGTAAATAATGAATTGACATTGTTTTCACATGGACAAGGAGATGGGCATACCAAAAATACTTGAGGAAAATCAAGAATAATAGTAGAAACTGATTCAAAAACCATTAATTAACAAAACCCACAAGCCCTTTGAGCTATAATTAACAGTTCAAAAACCATTAATTATATAAACCCAAAACAAACGATGGATTTAACAATGCTAACAATAAAATTTAAGCAACAACCAAAACAAACATAGTATTTAAATTAATGGGTTGGTGTTGCGACAGACCGAGAATTACCTCATGACGTAACAAGTTGCAAAAAAACTGTTAGAAACTAGAAATTAGGGCATCAATGGCACTTTGCAGGTATTTCTGCAAATCAGAGAAGTTGTAAGAAACATGAATACCTGTTTCAATAGACTCCTAGGGTTCAATCGAAAGCGTCGGAGCACAGGTAGTCGGAGAACTGATGGTCGGAGTAGTGAGACTAACGGCCTGTTTGGATGGTGATTTGTCATGGTTTCATAATGTATGGTACAGTATGGTTTGAACCATGTTTGGATGGACTGTATCATTTACTGTGGTTTAATAATAGTTTTTTGTTTGGATTGATGGTATGGTATTGTATGTTAACGGGTAATTTTACTAAAATACCCCTACTTGTTATAAATTTTCAATGAGGGTATTGATGACGTTGTTTTCTCTGTCAGCTACGTTGAGCTCATCGACCCACTTCCTTCTTTCACTTTCCACCGTCCTCGTCGTGGTTGGCCTCACAAAATACCTATACCTATATCTATTCTACTCGAAAATTCTAACCTCGAAAATGGAAAAACCCTAAAAGACGTCAATGGGGTAGCAACGTCTCTTATTTCTTCTGAGGATACTACTATGTTAAATGCTAGGGTGGTGCCGGAGATGGATGCTGTACTGAAGAAGAGAGTTAAGTTGAAGAAGAGAGTATATAAAGTTAAGAAGAGTAAAAGGGTATAATGGGTTTTAATAAAATTATATAAGGGCAAAGTTGAAAAAAAAAAAGGGAAAACCATGCCACACCACCAAATTGGTGGTTCAAGAAATTGCCTCATTCCATGGTTATCACCATACCACCATTTTTAGAAAACTATGAAAACAAACATGGTTCTCATGGTAACCATACCATGGCACACCACCATCCAAATAGGCTGTAAGAGAGTTTTCACTATATCGGAGCAGTCGAAGCTTTGAAGATTTGATATCTTTTCAAGGACGTCATTTACAAAGACCACATCTCAATATTTCTTTAATTTTTTCTAATTATTTCTTTAATTTTTGACGGACTTTGTGAAAAATTGGGGAGGAAAAAAAATTAAAATGATGCAATAGCTTTTTTTTCAAATAAAGTGTTGCCACAGGTGACTTTATGGCAACAGTTCATGCAATTGTTGTTATAAGACATTTTATTGCAACGATTATATATTAATAGTAACAGTTATAACATCAACTAGTTTTATTAAAATCATTTTTTTACAATGATTGAAACCGTTGCAATAGACCCTCTATAGCAATGCTTTTGAAACCGTTACCAAAAGGTCCGTTGCAATAGGGGTAATTTCTGGTAGTGTATAGTTCGATAATCTCTCAATATTTTTAAATTGTTAAATCATATATGTGTTTCAATTTCTTATGTCTTATTTCTTTTTTAGTTCGTTCGAAAAGGAGTATCTCTTTCCCCTTTTAAGACTCTTCTAATTTTTATTTGCATATGAAATTTTTAAGACCATAAAATTAAAGAATATTTTGGTTCCTCCACATATATCTTCAGTTTAAGATCACAAAATTCAAAAATAGTCATCAGCGTTTAAATTTTGGGCTAAGTCAAAATCAGACAAATAAGTTAAAATGAAGGAAGTAAAAGTTTTTGTAAGTTAAAAAACAACCTTTTTTAAAAATATATTTTAAATTTTTTAAATTTTCAAACAAATGCACACACTAAAAATGTTCGCCTTTTTATTTTACTGAATATTTAAAAATAAAAGGTTTTAACAATCTAAAATGATTCTTGGTTTATGTTGAATTACCTTTGTTATCTTTTTCTCAGTTAAACTTATTGATTAACTCATTTTATTTTTAAGAATACAATATTTAAGTAATATAAAAGATATTTGATGCTATAAATTATTATATGATTACGTCAAAATTTAATTTATAAATAAAGATAACATTTAAATTAAATAGTTGAAAGTCTGATTTAGCAAAAATTTTTCGTAGATGTTCTTTCAATACGTAAAATTTTACAAGATTATTAAAACTTCAATTAGGGATAAAATAGATTCTAAAAATTTGGGTGTTATCTCTTATTATTTTTTATATAAAAAAAATCGTCAATTTTTTTGATTAATTTTTAATCTAATTGAATAAGTAGATCTTTTATGGTGTCACTATATCTTTTATGATGTCACTATCACTTTTTCTATGGCTCATTACTTTTTGTATAGAATTTAAAATGTTAATATAATTATTTAAATTTACAAAAATGGGTGAGATCTTCCAAGATATTCAAAATATAATTTATGATAAAATTGATATAATAAGTTCATGTGAAGCCTGGAAAAATTAGGTGTTCTCCATTATATATGTAGTAAAGTAATGTGGATCATTATATGTTTTAAGATTATTATTTATTGGCAAATTTTTTAAAATAAAATAAATACAAGTAACATATACTTATTTATCAAAAATAGCAACTTAACATCATTATATATATATAATGCAAAAGAAAAAGAGGTAGATGTGCGTTGGGGAGGGGGGAGGGGGGAGGAGAGAGGAAATCAAATTAAGGTATTGTAAAATATCATAAAAATACTTTTTTTAATTACTATATAATAACAAGTGAAGTAATATTGAACTAAATTAAGGATAATATAGAAAAGAAGATAATAAATTAATATAAAATAATAAGTTAAAAACACATGTCAAAGGATAAATTTAGAAGAAGAAAAATTCTTTTAAAGTAATTGATAAACATTAGTTGTAATCTAATTAAATATGACAATTTTTTTTAACATATATATATAAGTGAGGATTTAGGTTACTACGAAGGGCATTTCCGTGAATAACATCAAGACCAAGTATAGGCTTCTGTGGTCAGGACACTTCCACGTGTCTTATGCATTTTTTCTTTAGCTCCATTTTGTTACAGGCTTCAACCGAATTCTTCTCCCAGCTCCATTTTCTCTGTAGGTCCATTTTCTCTTTCGTCTTCACACCAAAATACAGGCTTCAAACGAGGTTTGTTTTCTGCTTTTAACCCCAAAAAATTATTTTTCTTCAAGTTTATTATTGATTTGTGGTTTTGATTTTCTATTCATTGTTGAATTTTGAGCTGGATGATGGTTCTTTTTGTCTCTCTGAAACTGTTTGTCCAATTTCCACGTTATGACTCCAGAATCCAAGTTGGCTGAAATCTTTTCGCATGTTTTTTTTTTTTTTTTAAGATGCTCCCCTTTTCTGTAATTTTTGTTTTGTGAATTTGTCTTGCGTATTACTTGCTAGAACCGGCTTGGTAATTGAATGCCGCTGTGATTTGTAGTAGTCAGTTGTGATTGCAGATTTGCGATGTGAAATTGAGCTAAGATTTATTTAGAACACGATGGTGACTGAATTTATGAGCTAGGTGGATGGGTGAATCCATTTTGTTTTAGCAATTTTACTGACTTCCTGCAGCCATGCCAACATGATTTTAAGTTTGAATGGGTGAATTGGCAATTTCATTGGTGTAAGGGCTATGGAAATACGTGGTCCAATTCTCTGTCTGTATGTGTCTCGTATTTGGTCCTCCATTTGTATCTAGAATTGTGTACTCTTTATTTTTGATTCCTATTGGTGATATTATAATTTTTTAGTGAATTTATCTGGAAATCATTGATCAGTGATCCTAATGTTTTCAACATCGCTGCTTTGTCAATTTTAGCTCTGTTTTGTTGCTTGTTTGATATTTTTGTTATCAGAGTAGCTTGAGGATGAGATAACATCGATTTAAAATTTTTAGAGGTTATGTTAAACTTGAAAATTTTGAGCAGACAGATGCCATTTCAATACCTAAAAACCTATAAAATTTCTTTTCTTTTTACCCAAGCTTGTCGGTTAGTGGTCAATAAAGTGGACTGAGAATCATGAGGTCTTATTCCTCATCTATACTAGATTTGGTGGACAGAGTTACCTTACTGATATGTGATGCACTTCACTTTCATGATATACCCGAGGCTAGAAAATACTTACAAAATGGCTTACTCTTTTAGTGTGCAGTTTTTGCTGCCATCCATTTCTGTAATTTTAGACTCAGATTGTTAATCTGGAAAGATGATCCTTAAAGTACTCATCAAGATGACGTTACCTTCTAAAAAAGAAAATACTCATCAAGATGAATCCAGCAAGACTGCATACATTTTTTGGAGAAAGTATTGCTGTGCACGTGAAAGATAGTTTAACAACTTTCTGTTTACTGGAGAGGGAATTAGACATTTGCTTCTTTGTACTAGCAGGAAACAAATTTTCTTTTTGTTTGGCTTAGGTCTTGTGGTCATGACACTTCCACGTATCTTTTGCTTTTACTTTTTAACTTTCCCAAATTCTTCTCCCATGTTCTAATGAAATAGGTTATTATTGTTATTTTCCACAATACGGGTACGTAGAATCTGTATAATAGAATAACAACTTCAACTCGAGTTCAAGTATGAACAAGAACACAGTGAAGTTGAACAAATACCCTCAACACAAGATCAAAATGATCTTTACAAGAGGTGTATTTTATATTTCAGAAATATAGATGAAACAGAAATTGTTAAGGCCAAGTCGTCCGAATTCACGGACTTTCCTTAAGGAAATAATTCCCCTCACTGTACCCGAGGTTATGGAATCTTCCTCCCAGGATAAAATGGCCTTCAATCCGACTATAGAGGTACCTCAAATAGGCGGATTCTTCGAACACACTCACGGTTTGAATGATCACAGTATTTTTAAGAAGAAGAAGAAGCTTGTAATTCTGAAAATTTTCTGTGTCCTAAACCTGTGGATGAAATCAGGTTTATATAGCCACAAGATGCCCCTTTGAAAAGGTGGCAATGGTTCAATCTTAAAGGTGTGTCTATTCTGAAAAATTACATGGCTGTAGTATTTCATTAGTGCTGAACCAGTGTGCAGTATTTTACTGCAACAGTGCACTTTTTCGCGAAACAGTGGCACCATTTCGATGAAGTGTTGCAGCAATTCATGAAGTAGTGTACCAGTTCACTTGAACCAGCACCTGTTCCTGCATTTCTGCATGCATCAGAAAACGTTTCAGCATTCCGCGATGAAACATCACAACTGTTCGCTGAAACAGTGTAAACAGTGGCATCTGTATGCATGTATGGAGTCGAAAACATTGTGCAGAAAAATTCTACTGCGTTTCCCTTTGGCATTCTTCGGAATTCAAATAAAGTTTGTCTAAAAAATAGGTCTCATCGATCGATCATTTGACAAATCCGAATCCGAATCCGAGCGAGCGACGACGACGGCGCGAGGCATCTCTTATTTCTTGCCTCACTTGCCATGTGGATTAAGTATTCATCATTATAAATGCTCCAAAGTTCCATTCTCTCACCAATGTGGGAGAATTTAGTGAACTTTCCAATTTGGGAGTACACCTTCTAAATTGGTGTCTCCTTCTTCCACCATTTTTTTTTTTCTCCATTTTTCCATTCACACCTTTTCATTACTATGAACCCAACAATTATAAGTTGACAGGGCAATTTGATAGTTTAAGATGTTTTTGCTTTTGTGTTTTCCCTTTCTTGCTCTATCAATTTAGTTATTGTTCATATAAAAAAATTGAGCTGGCTTAGTAGGTATGCCGTCTGAAATCATGTGACTTTTGAGACTATGTTGCAATGGAAGGCAGAATTTGACTAGATTGTGTTATGTGTATTATAGAATGACTTATCTTTATGCTCTTCAGCTATACCTTGTACAAGATGTTCGATGACTTGGTAGTTCTAGCCAAAGGTGGTCTTGTTTCATATCACGGCCCTGTGAAGAAAGTAGAAGAATACTTTGCAAATCTTGGAATCACTGTACCGGTTCGTGTAAACCCTCCTGATCATTTCATCGACATCCTTGAGGGTATGGTCAAACCAGGTGGAGGTGTGACTGTGGAACAACTTCCTATCCGATGGATGCTTCATAATGGTTACCTGTATCACCCGATATGATGGAATTATTGATCAGATTGCAATGTCCTCCAAGGGTGTTGCAGCAGCTCCTGACCAATCTTTATCCGTTGATGCATGGAATGCGAAGAGAGATTCTATGTCTCATAGCTTGCTGAAACCCCATCACCTATTTAATAGACGGACTCCAGGTGTATATCGGCAGTATAGATATTACGTTGGAAGGTATGTATCTTTTGTTATCCAGAGAGTAAGACATTGGTATAATTCAATGATGAAGTTTGTCACAGTTTTCTGTTCCAAGTTATTATATGATAATGTTTAATGCGATTACCATCTTCAGGGTAGGCAAACAGTGGTTGCGAGAAGGTCAAATACAAGCAGCAGATTATTTAATCCTTTTGGTTGCTGGAGCATGCTTAGGAATCCTATCCAATCAGAAGGGTGACACCTTTGGATACTACGGCTATTTGTATAGTGTCACTGTTGTGTGAAAGTGGACTACTTGCTTAAATCTGAAGCCAAGACATCTTCTAGCTGAACATATTTTCCTTATATATGGTGGATTTAACTTGCTTTAATTTCTATGATGATATGATCAAAGTTGACTGATTGCCTCAAATCGAGAGCAGAGTTATATTTTCACCACATATATATATATATATATATATATATATCTTACTTATAGCTAGAATTATAAATTTGCTATGCTTTTCTGGTCAAAATACTCAGCAATTTTACCTGCATTATGTCATTCCTAATTTCGTGATGCTTCTTGATAAATTGCAGCACTCTTCTGTAAGATTGCAGTATTGAGATCCTTTTCGTTGGACAAGTTAGCATTCTCTGCTTTGTTTGTATTGCTCGGACTCTCCAGAAATATTGCCGTACCTATATTGGATCTTCGAGAACGCACTGATATTTTCTTTTGGTTTGTCTTCAGATATTCAGGAGTATGGCTGATAACAATATGTGGCAAATTATTGGAGCTAGGCTTTAATGTGCATAACTGGACTTATTCTCTCATTTTACTGGCTCTCACTGGTGTAGTTACTTGTTTAATAGCTTATGTTTGTTTAGTATGTAAAAAGAACTAAACCAATTCTTTCTTCTCTTTTCTTGTTATTGTTCTTGTTCTTGTTGTTCTTCTTCACATCTGTTGTTTACAACAAGATAAAAAGGCATAGGTTTAGGGGCTTTGGGCATCTAATGTATATCACAACAAATCTTTTTGACACTAGAATGCATATGGAGTGCTAAACAAAGCTTCTTTATTAGATGGAATGGCAGAAGGAGTGAAAGTCCGATGTCCTAAGCTCTCACTAGGGGTGACTGTGATTCTTATCACGGGCGAATTTTGTTAGTTTTTTAATCTGATTGTGATTCTTATCGCTCTTTCATTTTGACCTTTGTTGTGGGTGTATTGAAAGTGAACACATTACAGTTTGTAAAAATTGATTATCTTGATTTTGTTTCAGCTATCAGTCTGTGCCGTGGTAGTTGTTGTTCTTGCACGTGTTCAGCCATCTCGACTTTGGTAAGTGTCACTCTTCTGCTGACGTTGATTTTCCCGACTTGCTTCTTTGTATTATTAAAATTTTCTCGACATACTTCTTTGTATTAAAAATACGGAGTCTTCAAAATGTATGGTGCTTTATGATTTGTTTATCTTGGATATTTACTGTCAGTTTATATTTTATCTATGATATAGAAATTCAGGATATTTGAACCTAACAAAACAGATTACCTGCCATAGTAGAGCTTAATTAATGTCATTTATTTATATGTAGAAGATAACAACTAATAGCAACAACCTAAAAAATGGGCTAGGTATACTCTTTGGTAGTTAGTTGAAATGGTGTTTCAGTGAGTTACCTCCATTGGGGCCTAAGATAAGATTATTGTGATTTCCTTTCCTGACTGGTAGTCAGTAGAAGCTCTAAGACTTACGAAGATAAAAATGTAAAATGAAAAAAAAAAAGGAAAAAGCTACGTAGATGTGTTACTATTATTAGCCATAAACCAACGTTCATTGACAAACATAGCCTTCAGCATACTAAGAGGATGATTATTTCGATATTTATGTTTACCTTGTATCATTGCGTAAATTTCTAGCTTCGTTTTGGCTTACTATTGTTGGTCTGTGAAGAGCAGGAAATCGATAAAACGGTCCGAACAGTGGCAGCCTTGACAACTGGACTACATGTATCCAAGCCAGCTTTTAATCGTTCCACAGATTCATCAACATGAATATTTATTTTAAATATCCAACAGGAACCAACAACATTCATGGTAACCACCGAGGAACCAATGTCTACGTGTCAACAACATTCATGGTAGGCTTTCGGGGAACCAATGTCCAGATATCATTAGATCTTAAAGCTTGTAGTTTGCCATACATTACAGATAATCGATGTGGCTTAGACAAGGCAACTTTAATGGTTTTAGGTCCAACTATGTTAGGTTGAGTACAAGCAGCAAGGGACATGAACGGAAATGTTGCGTTTGGCATGGAATGAGTCATGGCCAGTGTGAGCATGTGGCGTGCATTATCAGAAACTTGTGACGCAGAGTGATTTGGGTAAGTAATTCTTTTCAAAGCAAAGTTAAGATCTGAATTATTTTGAGTTATATTTGAGATAATGATACTCTTCTTTTGAATGATTTTGCTATTTCATATTTTCTATTAAAGATAACACCTTGTAGCATTTGTTCCCGTTTTCAATAATTTGTATTAGGTTGTGTTGTCTGCAATTTGGGTACTGGGAAACGCAAATCTGTCCTGAAGACGGTTGCTGCCTTTGAAAGAACCTCTGGAAAAGTCTCTTCACGAATATATAGAACACACTAACATACTACACCGCACCTCAAAGAATCCGTCTTATATTAGCAAGGAAACAAGCTAAACATAAGTTGTACTAATATCTTTTGGCTTCAGAAAATTCCCCTTGTTTGATGACGCTGCTGCTTATATGTCAACTGTAAAAGCTGTGGCGTAACTCGGTTGCAAGTAAGTAGCAAATGGTTAATGATCTATTATAATTGTATTTTAAAATTTTAAATTATCAAACGTATTGGACCTCTAATGTTGAGTCATAATTTTGATGATAGAATATTTTGGATGTATGAATTTGATAAACTAGAAAAAGAAACTTTTATCAATTTTTTATGTGGAATTCAAAATGTTTATGTATCTGTTATGTTCGTTATGCTATTGTATTTCACGTCTTCCTTCCTTACAGATACCATGCAACTTAAGAGGTCTATGTAAAATTCCTTCAATGAATATACTTATTTTTAGAGGTTTTTTCCTTTTTACTACCCAGATTGCAATGGTGATCTCTATTATGGATCTTTTTTCGATTTCTTATTTTTCTTCACGTTTCGCCCATATGTAATGAAACCACAGAGGAGGAATGGCTGCCGCACCCAATTAGGTTCCTAATTTTCTGTATATACCTCAAGTTGTATGGCAAGTGAATTGAGAAACACAGGGAGTTTAATAGAGCTCCTTATTTTTTAGATTCCTTCAAGCCATCCGTGTTATTCAGGAAGATGTAGGGGCTGGCATGACTATGCTGATCAGTGACACTGGGAAGGTGTGTGCGGTTGGCAAAGATTCATTTGGCGAAGCTGAGTACAGTGTCCAAGGAAATAAAATAGTGACAACTCTTCAGCTGGTAGAATCTTTAAAAGACATCTTTGTTGTACAAGCTGTTATTGAGAATTTCTTCACTACCGTATTATCAGGAGAATGAAGGTTTTATACATTCTCGTGGGGAAATGAATCTAAACTTGGTCATCAAACTGAGCAAGCTGATCTAGAACCCCGTTGATTATTAGGTGCATTAGAGAATATTCCAGTGGTGTAAATTGCAGCAGGATATTGCTACCTTCTTGCTCTGGCTTGTCAACCTGGTGGCATGTAAGCTTCCTCTTCACCTTTTAGAATATGTGCTTCATTATCTTGATAATAAGTCACTTTCTATGCCAAATTACCTCTGATATATGCATGTTGATTACTCAATGTGCTAACTTAGCGAGTGAATATTTTGAATGCTCTTACAAGAATCTGAATGTTTTCTCATTTAGCATCATATCATCAGTAGCATATCAATAAACGAGAACCCTGGACTAACACCCACCCAACTTTTGAAATTTTACTGGGTATGTTGTTGTGGTATGTATTTTTCGTTACTCTAGAGAAAAAATCTGTATTGCCTTTTTGATATCTCAACTCCTGGCTTGCTTTTCTATTTTCAGGATGTAAATGAAATATGTGTGATTTTTTTTGATGATATGTGATTTATAATAATAAGTTATTCGTTATATGTTATTGTACGAGATGGACTCATATACATGGCTTGTGCTTTATGCAACACCCAAGTAATATTATACCATATGATTATTCAGATGCATGGTCTACTTTGATAAGTGAGTTGTAGACAACTCATATTAAGAGGTACGAAAATGACCTATTTACTTCCTCAGTAATGTATAAGAGCTATTCTAAATTACTTTAGTTTTGATATTGAGGTCAAGATATTTTGTTTACCAGGACATTTCATATTTATAGTATATTAATTAAAGAAGTGAAGGGTACTTATTGATTTCATCCACATTGTATAGTATTCCTGAGGGAATAGTTCCACGACGACTTCAATGTAACATGAATGAACTTGGTCAGAAATAATTTTTTTGTATGGGTGCACTATTTCAACATGAGTAGTACAAATTGCAGAACAGAATGACAGAGTACAATTGTTCTCTGTAGATATTACACAATGGTATGCACACCCATGAAAAAGAAGATGAAAATTATGGATTGATAGAATTGATGAATGCTAGGCATAAATAAATAAATAATAAAAGTGAAAGTACTTTGATGCCATGGATTTGTCAACTTAACCGTGAGAGTTGAGGCCTTCCCCAAAAAGATTCTTTGGAACAGGTTTAGTTAAATTCCAATCCCTCGCTTGCAGAGCTGCAACTCTGAGGTAGGTTCTAACCAATCAGTCAAAGGGTTTTACTCCCTCCGTTTGGTTTTGACTTGACATGAAGTTTAAGAAAGTAACAAAAAATTTTCTAACTTGTAGTTTAAACCTAAAGATAAAAGAGTTGTTCTTACATTGATTGCAATGTAGACAATTCTAGCTGCCATTGCTAGCTCACTGATGCAAGAAGGCCAATTATGCTGTTAAAGTCGGTGTAATAGATATAACACCTTATCCCGTTAGAGGAGGCAAAGAGGCCACTTTCAGTATCACTGCAACCACAGGTAATTTTGCGTCCAAGTTAGATTTGTTAATACTGATTTCTCAAAACACATACTGGTTCAATGTTTTCATTAAATTGCAACAACTCAAAAAACTTAATTTTTGATCCCCAGGCAATTGAAAAAAAAAGATGCAGCTGTGACGTCTGTCTTGCAGAAAATCAAGCTTTACACTTCTCTTTGCAAAATAGCATTACTAATGGTGTTTATATGGCCAAGCAGGAATGTGCCATACTGTTGTACCAACAACTTTCAGCTTTGGCACTTTTTCTACCAACAAATGTTTATATCAATGTTAATCCTTGTTCCACATAATATGAAGCATAACGTTGTGTCATGTAAATATAACATTACATGACTTACTATATCACCTACTAATACTATTTTCTCTTTCATCAAAATTCTGCCCGTGCATCGCACGGGCTCAGGCCACCTAGTATTTGGATAAACATTAGTTGAAATCCAAGTAAGTACTACCAAATCTTTGGATTCTCCCTTATTACATAAAATAAATAAATAATATATATATATATATATATATGTAGTATGTGTAACTTTTTTTAATAATTAAAATTTAGTTGTATACTTTTTCTTTATAGTAGAAAAGAAAAATGTGTTTCTTTTCTAATTTTTTTCCTTCTTCTTGCCATATATTTTAGGACTCCTTAATTATTAATTTTTTAAATAATTCTTACCATATATGTTATTGTGATCATATAGTTTTTGGACTATTCACTGCAATATTTTAGTCCTATTGTCACCCTTGTAAAGTGTGGCCTAAAGTAGCAAAAAGTGTGGTCTTTGATCAAAGGTTGTAAAATTTGGACTTTGCGCAACACTTTTTGGGGGTGGCCTAAAAAGGCGTAATCTTTGACTTTAGGTCACTCTTTCCAAGTGTTGCCATATTAGCTACGTTTAAAAAGTGTGGCCATTAAAGTGCAAAGGTCACACTTTGCATCTTCTTATTAGCTACACTTTTATCAAATAAAGCTACACTTTTAGGTGTTGCCTTTACTTTGTTTTTGGGCATGCTTTACAAGTGTAGCTTTGTTTAGAACCTGAAACACCCTGAGTTTTGACCCTTAGAAATTTTTTTGGAATTCTGGTCTCTAGACCCAATACGACTCATGGGTACGAGCCGTATGTTGGTGTACGAATGGTATGGTCCGGTCGTATACCGACCAGTGATGGTTGGTGGGATGGATTTTGGTCACTGGAGTGGGTACGACATGAATGGTACTAGTCGTATGATTGGATACGGATCATTTGGTTTGGTTTTTTCTTAGCTTAACGTTAGACTTAGTCTCTTAAGTTGGATCTGAGTACGAGTGGCGCATCGTGAGCCGTAAGTCAAGGTACGAATCGTACCAGGGACTTGTATGGTGGATAGTGTTCAAACCTTCTGTGATTATATCCTGCTAGGGATACGGGTGAAGGGTACGGATCGTATGCTGTTAATACGACTTAGGTAGGATGAGTTATACACTAGAGAGTGTTGGGCATAAGGGTTGAGGCTTAGGATATGAGTGGTGGGTACCATTCATATTGAAGGGTATGACTCGTGAGGGTCAGTCGTACCCATGTGATGGGATTTTTGTGCAACTTAGGTAGGGATATTCTGGATATTTCTTCACTTACCCTAATAAGGCCCCACGACTTCTGACTCACTTGGGATGTTATTTACCCTATTATTCTATTCATTAACACTTAAACTCTTTCTAAGCACTTTATAATTCTCTTAAGAGCTTTGAGGCAAGAAAACTCGGGTTTCAACTAGAGGACTTAATTGGGGATCTTGTTGGTGGTTTCTCTCCGTCTACTTTGTTAATTAAGGCATGTTCTTTTCCCTCACTGTTAGTTACAATTAAGGGATAGTTTTTATGAATGGTTTTCATGACTTCATTGTTGTATGATTTTGGGTTTTCAATTATGATTTGGCAGGTTTGACTATAAATGATTGGTTATGGTTTTCCATGGTTTTAATTATATATTTGCGTGCTTAATTGGTGGGTTTAGATAATTAAATTGCATGGGAATGGTTAAATGGTAATTTGAATTGGTTTTGGTTATATTATGGCCCCAATGTGTTTGACAAAATACCTATAAGGATGTTTTCATTATATTGATCATTTTTAATGAAACTCTTGCTCGTTTTAAACTTGGAAAAGAAATTATGCATGGTTTAAATAGTTTGGTAAGGTAAAAAGGCTAAATGGTTATGCTTGTTGGGTACATGGGAATCCCCCAAGTAGTTTAATATGGTTAATGGAAGGGTATATGGAATTCGTTAAACCTATATATGGTTGGCTATGGACAAAACTTTCAAGTATAGTCGGTATGACGATACCACTACTAATGGCCTTCGTTAATAAATGGTTAATGGATTGGTTGGTTGCTTGGTAATGGTTTTAATTGACAATAATGGTGGGGCGTGTAACAAAGTCGTGGAAGGTGGAGGTCCCGAAGGAACCAAAACTAGAAACTCATATTTGTCGATGTGAGATTTGGTCCAAGCGACCGTGTGCATGATGTCACACTTTATATTTGGGGGATGTACTAGTCATCCCAGGTTTTCTTCCCTGGCCGTGTGGCTTCACGCACTAGACTCTTTCAGCAGGGGGAGCTAAACCCATATAGCTCGTGGGTGGTTTAGGATGACAAAGCTATACAACCCAGGTAAAGGTTTTAATGGCATGCTAAACCGACTTCCTTTTCCTGGCATGCATATATATATGTATGGTTTGTGTGCATATGAATGATTTTACTTGGTTTTATAAGTGGAATTATTTTATTATTATCTTGAGTTTATGGTAGCGTTCACCCGCTAATCCGTCTTTGGACGGCTGTATACCCACCCTATGCAGGAACCGACTGTTCTACTTCTCCGACATAATGATTGATGTAGTGAGCTTCCATCTTTTCGAAAGGTTCTATTTCATGTTATGGATATTTTTAGACTTTTTAATTTATTTTTGGATAATGGTTTAGGCTATGGTTGGGGGCATGTCCCAATCGGATATTCTTACTTTTTTTATTAGAGGCTTTGTGGTACTGCTATGAGTTGGAATGAGCGGATTCGGTATTAGTGTAAGCCATAACATTGGTATTGATATTGGGGTTGATACTGGTTGACGATATTATTGGTTTTTCCATCCTCTTTCATTTTAGGATTAATCATATTATGTTTTGGAACTCATTTGGTTATGGCCTGGTTTATGGCCTAGTTTATGGCCCTTGGTTCATTATTGGTTTGGGTTGGTGGTATTTGTTGGTACGAGTTGGTGGACGAGATGACTTAGTAAGGTTGGTCTAGGAATATACCTATCCCAAAGTCAGTCCTTGTCCAGTTATGCTATCTTGTTATATATTCGGAATTCAGCCGACTCGAGGTATACTAATTGGTGGTTGGGTTGGGTAACAGGGGGTGGTCCTTGATCCTGGTCAGACTTGGGATGACCATTACGACAAGGCCTCTAGTCGGGTCGTGTCAAGTTGGTATCAGAGATTTGTGTAACGCCTCGAGAGTACACCCTGGACACCACACAGTGCTTACAGCCCCGAAGGACCACAAGCTAACCCATGCTGGTACCTGCTGTGAGCACTGAATAAAATAACAAAGAACATGTGCTAAATTTAACTGGAAACACCATAAGGTTTTAACAACTGAAAATCAATACTGGATAATAGTTTAAAATGTCTGAAACATACTGTCAATACTGCTAAAACAAATGATAATATCGATCGAAAACTGACTATCTGTTTGTACTAATCTGAAAGCCTCTAAACTGACTGAATGTGGAGTTGATGGGACAAGTCTCCAACTAACTTCAACTGACCAAATAACTGGACTAAAATACTGAAATAAACTTAAACGGTCCTTGAAACATGAGGACTCATCACTATTGCTGCTACTGATGGACTGAAAAGTCTAGGTACGGTTAGGAGCCTGAGCGTTCGAAACTATGATATGAGACTTCATAGTGCAAGAAACGAGTATGTGGTCAGTACTTTGAATGTTCTGGTATGCTAAATGAGGTTAGGCCGGTATACATGGCTCATATGCATGAATAATAATAATAACTAACTGAATAAATGACATGAGATAACTGATGTATATTATGCAAGGAAACTGTAAAATCTGAGAATGCATGACCAAGTATATGACATGATACTGGGATAGTCTGTAAACTGAAATCCTAAAATACTGATACTGGATAACTAATAATTGTATGCCATGGCCAAGCAAGCCTAAACACTGAACTTTGAACTGAATACCGGGCTGAGACTGTGAGAGCTATCATCTAACCGATATGCCCCAATATGAGCTAATTGGGGTTCAATCTGTAACCCCAGTTGGAAGGGTGTCAGTACCGTGCCACGGGTACTAATACTGGCTGCGTGGATCTACTGAAATGAAGCCCCGATGGACTAAAGAGTCACCCTCTACTGGCAGGTGCTCTAGTAAGATATGGGTCAACCCTCAACTGGCAGGTTAACATTTCTAACCTACGCTGACTACGTAGTTCTGGAACGCAAGGACTGTTACTAAAGGTCACACCCTCAACTGGCAGGTGAGCCCCCATCCCTGGGTTCGCTCGGTGCTAAATCCTACTCCCAACTGAATTGACTCTAATTATTGGACTGAGCTGAACTTACTAACATGATATACTGACTGGATTGATAATACTTAGATATATCCGAAACCATTTTGTAAATACTGAAACTAAGTAAACAACTAAGTTATCGGGTATTCATAGCCCCCAGGACTCAATAGCAAAATCAATAAGAACACATGAGAGCATTTGAAACTATAATAAGTAAGCATTATCCCAAAATCATTACTTAGGCATTTCACCAAACACTTGGGGGTCATGAGTTAAAGCATGGAAATAGTTTAAAACATATGATAGTAACATAACTTCAATACTAAAATCACGGGTTAAGGATTTAACATGCAAATTTTCATCCTTCAAACATGTCAAGAACTAATTCCAACGAGAAATACATGTAAACATGGTATAAAGTCAAAATTCATGGAGGTTCATGGATATAATTCATAATAACATGTAAAAATCAAATCTTTAAACTTGAAAACTGAATTCTTAAACTCCATGGGTAAAAAAGGCCCATGGATGAATATCTAACATACCTTAATTGAAGAATTCTTGGTGGTTTTCTTAAAACTTGAGCTTGAATCTTGAAGGGCTAGGGTTTGTTCTTGAGAGAGAATAGCTTTCAATTGAGAGAAATTATGCATAATGGGGCATATAATGGCCTTTTGGGGTTTTAATTTCGTGTTTTGGATGGATTTGGGTGAGGGAAAATTGCAAGACTACCCTGGGAATTTAAAATTCGTAACTGGAACGCCGATTGGGCCTTCACCGCGACGCGCTAAGGCTGTCATCGCAATTTTCACCGCGACGCGGTGCAATTGCGATGACTTATTAGAATCTGACAATTGTTGATTTGATCTTCACCGCGATGCAGTGACCCTTCCATCACTATACTCATTGTGATGCGGTCCAATCGCGATGAGCGGCTGTTTTGAAAATTCAAATATGGTCCAAACCTCATCCAAAAAATCTGAAACTTACCCTAGACTACTACTTACACCCCTGAACATGAATCAACTCAAAAACTTGCGTCTTGCTGTCGGGAAGGTCACTTTAAAAAAATCAACGAAGTTAAGAGGCCAAAAAATAAAATTGAGTCTCCAACACTTAGCCAAATGTTCAGGTTCTAAGCCTCTTGTACATGTGCTATGGGCTGAATTGAACTTAGAAAAGTATGGGGTATTACAATATCTCCCTCTTGGGAGCATTCGTCCTCGAATGAGACTAATTAAGTTGAGAATACTGAGGGACTGAGGTTACATATTGAACATGCATAACTGAAACATGATTACATGACTGTGGCTGAAACATGACACATGACCGAACTGATTCTTGAATGCATGCAATGACATGAACATGATTATATGGCTAGAACTGAGAATGAAAAAAGAGGGTCTCTAGGGAAAATTGTTACCTTGAGCTGAGTTTGAGTTCGCGGAGAAAAAATGAGGGTACTTGGTTCGCATATCTGCTTTTGCTTCTCAAGTGGCTCCCTGAACGGACAATATCTCCCTCTTGGGAGCATTCGTCCTCGAATGAGACTAATTAAGTTGAGAATACTGAGGGACTGAGGTTACATATTGAACATGCATAACTGAAACATGATTACATGACTGTGGCTGAAACATGACACATGACCGAACTGATTCTTGAATGCATGCAATGACATGAACATGATTATATGGCTAGAACTGAGAATGAAAAAAGAGGGTCTCTAGGGAAAATTGTTACCTTGAGCTGAGTTTGAGTTCGCGGAGAAAAAATGAGGGTACTTGGTTCGCATATCTGCTTTTGCTTCTCAAGTGGCTCCCTGAACGGACTGGTTCTGCCAAAGGACTTTGACTAGGAGAACTTCTTTGTTCCTCAGTCTGCGAATTTGGCGATCTAAGATTTCAACTGGGAGTTTTTCGTAAGAAAGTCCGTTCTGAATTTCTAAGCTCTCTAAAGGAACAACGACAGTTGGATCACCAATATACTTCTTTAATAAAGAAACATGGAACACTGGATGGACTGATGCCAAATTTGTAGGCAACTCAAGCTCGTGCGCTACCTTCCCAAAATGACTTAAGATCCTGAAAAGGCCTACGTATCGGGGACTGAGCTTCCCCTTTTTGCCAAATATCTTCATTCCCTTGATGGGAGAGATCTTCAAATATACCAAATCACCAATCTCAAATTTGATATCCTTTCTTCTCATATCTGCATAAGATTTCTATCAACTCTGGGTTGTCTTAAGCCTCTCTTTGATCATCTGAACTTTCTCTAATGCATTATATACTAACTCAAGCCCTATCAAAGCAGTATCACCTACCTCAAACCAACCAATTAGAGATCTATATCTCCTCCCATATAGAGCCTCAAATGAAGCCATTTGGATACTGTAATGATAGCTGTTGTTGTAGGTGAACTCAATCAAAGGTAAGTGATCGTCCCAACTACCCTTAAAATCGATAATACATGCTCTCAACATGTCTTCTAGGGTCTGAAAGGTCCCTTCTGCCTGAGCATCTGTCTGAGGGTGAAAGGTTGTACTGAGGCGAACTTGGGTACCAAGAACCTTCTGAAAAGCCTTCCAAATATGAGAGGTAAACTGAGTACCTCTATCTAAAATGATGGACAACGGGACTCCATGCAATCTAACCAACTCTCGAATATAGAGCTTGGCATAATCCTCGGCTGAATAAGAAGTATGGACTGGCAAGAAATGGGATGATTTGGTCATTCTGTCCATAATGACCCACATCGAATCATGCTGACGATGAGTACGAGGCAAACCCGTCACAAAGTCCATGTTCACCTTTTCCCACTTCTAAGTGGGAATACTGAATTCCTGCATAGTGCTACTAGACTTTTGGTGCTTAACCCTAACTTGCTGATAAATAGAGCACTTAGCTACAAACTCTGCAATATCTTTCTTCATGCTACTCTACCAATAGACTTCCCGCAAATCGCGGTACATCTTAGTGACCCCTGGATGAATAGAGTAACGCACAGTATGTACTTCTGTGAGAATCCACTAGCTCAAATTATCTACACATGGCACACACAGTCTATCCTGGCAACGCAACACACCATCTCCCCCTTGGGAGAAAACCTCTACTTTCGGATCTCTAACTGACCTTTTCAACTTGACCAAGCTAGGATCTTGATCTTGCTTTTCTTTCACTTCGGAAACCAATGAAGATTTCAAACTACTCTGAACCCATACACAATCCTCAGCTGAATCAACCAAACGAATGCCTAATCTAGCCAACTAGTGAACCTCCTGAACTAACTTCTTTTTTATCACTCTCGACATGAGCAACACTACCCATAAACAATCTATTGAGGGCATCTGCCACTACATTGGTCTTTCCCGGATTATACAAAATACTCATATCATAATCTTTCCATAATTCTAACCACCTTCACTGACGGAGATTTAACTCTCTCTGCGAAAACATATACTGCAAACTCTTGTGATCCGTGAATAAATCAACATGCACCCCATATAGATAATTCCTCCAAATTTTCAAGGCAAACACAACAGTTGCTAACTCAAGATCATGGGTAGGGTAATTTTTTATGGGGCGTAGGCTATGACCTTACCTCTCTGCATCAACACATAACCCAAACCAATTCTGGAAGCATCATAGTAAACAACAAACCCATCTGAACCATCGGGCAACATCAAAACTGGGGCTGAGGTGAGTCGAGTCTTCAACTCATGAAAACTCTTCTCATAGGAATCTGACCACTGAAATTTGACTTTCTTCTAAGTCAATCTGGATATGGAGGATGCAATAGACGAAAACCCTTCAACAAACCATTTGTAATAGCCATCCAAACCCAAGAAACTCCTGATATCTGACGGGGAAATGTGTTTGGGCCAGTTTCTCACTGCTTCGATCTTTTAAGGGTCAACTCGCCATCATCGGAAATAATATGACCAAGAAAGGCTACCGATCTTAGCCAAAATTCACACTTACTGAATTTGTCGAACAACTAATGGGCTCTAAGAGTCTGCAATACTATTCTGAGGTGGTTTGCATAACCAGTTTCCTTACGAGAATAGACAAGGATATCATCTATGAAGACTATGATTAATATGTTCAAGTACTGCTTGAAAATTCGGTTCATCAAGTCCATGAAAGCTGCTGGGGCATTTGTTAGACCAAAGGACCTGACTAGGAATTCAAAGTGACCGTACTGAGTTCTGAAAGCTGTTTTCAAAATATCACATTCTCTGACTCTGAGCCAATAATAGCCAGATCTGAGGTCTATCTTAGAGAAATAACTGGCACCCTGAAGTTGGTCGAATAAGTCATCGATTCTGGGAAGTAGATATTTATTCTTGATTGTGACTTTGTTCAACTGACGGTAATCGATGCACATTATAAGAGAACAATCTTTCTTTCGCATGAAAAAGATTGGAGTGCCCTATGGGGAAACACAGGGACTAATGAATCCCTTATCTAAGAGGTCTTTCAACTGTTCTTTCAATTCTTTAAGTTCGGCTGGAGCCATTCGATTTGACGGAATAGAGATAGGCTGAGTATCTGGAAGAAGGTCTACTCTAAAGTCAATTTTCTTTGCGGGAAGATCTTCAGGGAACACATCTGGGAACTCCCTCACTACTAAAACTGACTCAAGAATAAGAGTCTTTAACTCGAACAAGATGTTAGATATTCCTCTTGGATATAATTTTTCTTGCTCTAAGGTATGAAACAAGCTGAACCCTAAGTGCTAAGGTACTACTCCTCCATTCAAGAATTGGTTTATTTGGAAACTCAAAACGAACAACTCTGTTTCTACAATCAACTGAAGCATAGCATGAGTGGAGACAATCCATATCGAGAATGACATCAAAATCAGTCATCTCAAACTCCACAAGATCAACTGAAGTGACTTTCTGGAATATTGTGACCGGATAGTTCTAGTATACCTTCCTGTCTACAATAGAGACACTACTGGGGTGGACACTGAGAATGGTTCTGCTAAAGTCTCAAGACTACAAAAAAATTCACAGCTATATAGGGAGTTTCAAATGAAAGAGAAGCTCTGGGATCTAACAAAGTATAAACATATAAATTAAAGACCTGTAACGTACCAGTAACTATAGCAGGATAATTTACTGATCCTATCGGGACTGAAGTACATACAATCTGTTTGGGCACTGACCACTGGTGGCACTGGAAGTGGCACTGGAAGTGGCACCCTACTGAGTCGGGCGATCAGATGGAACTGGGGGATGACTGCTGGCCACGTGGGCAATCCTTGACCCTATGGCCTGGATTGCCACACCCAAAGCATACATCACTTCCAGCTCTACACATACCCTGAGGGTTCCTACCACATTTCTGGCAAAGAGGATTTGTGCGACCACTGTTCACACTACCTTGGGGATTAGGGCCTGGCGCCCTATCCCGATTATCATTTCTGAACCTCGTTGTTGGAGCACTAGATGGAGATAGAGTTAGGGATAAAAATTTCTAACAAAATTGAGGATGGTTACCACCCTCCGACCTCGGCTAAGCAAAACTAAAGCTACCCATTCTGGCTCTTTTATTCTCCATCTCTCTTTCCTTAAACTTTTGGTCCTCAATCTGTTGAGCATGGACCATCAAACTAGACAAGTCAATCTCCTTAGTCAATATTGCGGTCCTACACTCTTTGACCACGCTGTCAGCTACACCAGAGATAAACTTACTCATCCTAGACCTGTCATCAGACACCATATTAGGAGCATACCTCGCTAGCCGAGTAAACTTAAGAGAATACTCTTTCACACTCATGTTGACCTACCTCAAATTAATGAACTCGTGTACCTTAGATTCCCTTAACTCCAAGGGAAAAAACCTATCTAAAAAGGTCATCATAAACTCTTCCTATTCAACAGAACCTGCATCTGCCCTTTTATCTCCCTACTATTGCTTATACCAAGTATGAACAACATCCTGCAACTGGTAAGCACCCAACTCTACACTATCACTAGAAGTCACTTCTATGATATCAGTTACCTTCTAAACCATGTCGAGAAACTCCTGAGGATCCTCACCAGACTTAGATCCCAAAAATAGAAGAGGGTTCATTCGGGTAAAGTCCCGAATCCTAGCTGCAACAGTATTAGCCACTGGAATGGCTGGGACGGTAGCTGGCTGATTATTTTGGGCTACTATTGAGTGAGCTAAAATAGCGAATGCTGCTCTGAATTTGGCATGAGAGACATGCTCGTTCAGGGGATCTTCCTGAATGGGCGAAGATGTGGGCTGGTTCCTGTTTCTTCTTTCGTTAGACTTTCTGGGAGGCATGTTCTGTAAACAGAAGTAAAATTAAATTAAACAGAGAGTTTAAATTAAGCTTATGCTCATTCACACTAAATGAATATTGAAAGAAGAGAAACCTTTCCTAAGACGTCTTGTAGCCTCTTGCCTATAAGTGTGGCGTACTTCACACCCATGCGATCAATGGGCTTTCCACATTAAAACTTCTGTGTTTTTTCTTTTTGCACTGCCCTTATTTTTCTATACTTTATTATTTGATTGCCTATGTTTGACTTTGAGTTACCTGGTCCCTCACGATGTGGTGTAACCCCCAAGGGTTCCAACAATTGGTATCAAAGTCGGTTCACTCTAAAAGGTTCACACTTAAGAGTGTCTTGGTTAGCATGACTACTCTACCTAATCTAGAAGAAGGGCAATCTACTACTAGACCACCTTGATATAATAAACAGTACTATGGGTGGTGGAAAATAAGAATGTTTGACTTTATTATGGCTAAGGATAGTGAACTGACGGACATAATTCTTGATGGTCCTCATGTTCGTGTTAGAGAAGTCAAAGAAGGAGAAGTGGCAACAATGGTTGTTAAAAGTAGGAGGGAGTTCAATGATGAACATAGAAAGAAAATTGAAAAGAACTATAAGGCCAAGAAATTATTGGTTTGTGGTATAGGGCTTGATGAGTATAACAAAATTTCTTCCTATGAAAATGCAAAAGAAACTAGGATTCCTTGAGGACTTCTCATGAAGGGACTACTGATGTGAAGGATTTAAAATTATACATGTTGACCACTCAGTATGAAACCTTCACCGTGAAATAAGGAGAAACTATCCAAGAAATGCACACAAGATTCACTTCTATCACTAATGAGCTTCACTTCTTAGGAGAAATGATTCAAGTATATAAGCAAGTGAGAAATTTTTTTGGTGTTCTTCCTAAGTCCTAGTAAAGAAAAGTGGATACTATAAATGAGGAAAGAAACCTGAAAACCCTCACCATGGATGAGCTTATTGGAAATCTAAAGACTCATGAGCTCAAGAAGTAACAGGAGTTAGAAAAGAAGGAACTAAAAAAGGAAAAATCTCTAGCATTGAAGTCTTTAAAACGTGGCTCAAGTGAAGAGGAGACTGATGTTGATTATTTGTCTAATATAATAGTTAGATCAATGAAAAATAGTGGTCAGTTCCAAAGAAAAAGAAGCGGCAGTAGCAAGGGAAACAATGTTGAGGTAGGTCACAAATGTGGAAGTCCTAAACATTTTATCAAGGACTGTCTAATACACTAGATGGATTACCAAGATCACCTAAACACTGGAGGTGGAAAGGGAAGAAACAAGGACTGTGTCCCTGTAAAATCAAGAAGACAGGCTACTGCTGATTTTGCAGTCAAACAAGCCTTAGCTGGTTGAGGTGACTCCTCTAGTGATTCTGATGAAGCTAAGAAGTCTGGAGATGTTTCCATGATTGCAGTGGAAGATGAGAAAGTGACTTTTGATTCTTTGTTTTCTTTTTTGTCAAACACTGAAAATGGATAAGAAAATAAGGCAACACTTTCTAACATTAAGGAAAACTTAGAGAATTACTCTACTAGAAAAATAAAAAAACTTGCCAATGTGATGATCTATTCCATGTGTTAAATGACTAATGAAAAAATGTTTTGGAAGAAAAAGTAGAAAGTCAAGAGCTTAAGTTGATAGCTTTAACCCTCCAGATATTTGAAATTGAGGAATTAGTTGCAAAGCTGAAATCTGAAAATTCAAGCTTACTTAATCAACTAGAGAAAGCAAATAGTTCCTATGATAAAGAGAAAAAACAATGCTCTAGAAGGAAAGATAGAAGATCA
Organism: Capsicum pubescens; assembly: GCA_030864215.1. NCBI lineage: Eukaryota > Viridiplantae > Streptophyta > Magnoliopsida > Solanales > Solanaceae > Capsicum > Capsicum pubescens. The sequence continues at coordinate 37,397,672 of CM061539.1, read as the reverse complement.
GGAGATGGAATTGATAGCTTTAACTCTAAAGATATCTGAAACTGAGCAACAGGTTGCTAAGATTAAATCTGAAAATCTGAGCTTGATGAGTCAATTGGAGAAAGCAAATGCTTTAGAGAATAAAGAAAAGAAAGGAGCATCAAAGTTTCAGGTTGAGCTTGAAGAAAATTGGAGGATTCCTAAAAACATCTAATGTCTGCACTCCAGAAGAATGAGGAGTTGGAGGGGGACTTTGTACGCTGAGGGAAGAGCTAAAAAAATCTCTACATTGGACTATATTCTCTCAGATCCTTTTTAACTTAACTAATCAAGGTGCTAACAATGGTAAACTCCTTCGTTATCAACAAGGAACCCAACTTTGTGGGTCTCAAGGAAAGGTCGCTATAATGCTAAGAACAAGGTCCACAAGCCTCTATGTACTCATTGTGGAAGAGATGGGCACCCAAAAGAAAATTGTCAAAGTTGGATTAGAGCTAGATTAAATGGTTCCAAATATATTAAGCAAGGGAATTCACACTCTATGGGTCTCAATCCTCAAAAAATTATGAAAAGGAACTCTCTACCAAGATGGGAAAAAAGAGATTTGATCACACCATTATTCTCTTATTGGTAACTCAAACTCAATTGCGCTCCCAAATTTAACTTGTGATTATGGATTCAGAAAGAAGATAGCAGTAAAAAATAGTTCAGTAATAATTGTTCAAAGTTTAATTCTGTTAGGTCTGAATTTTCTCTCTCTCTTTCTCTCTCAAGACACTTCAAGAGGAGGTGTTACATTTTGAAATGGTTGATTTCAAAGGACCTGGTCCTTGGCAAAATAAAGTTGAAATTTTCAAGGTAAGAAGTGCATGGAGCTCCTTATTAGTCAGAAAAGCTATTGATCCCTAGTGACAGTAAAGTCTAAAAAAATGGAGAATTCATTTATGATGATGGTAGTGAAGGGCTGAAAGGCGCAGATGAGAATGATGTTAATTCACAATATCAATCATTGATCCCATCTCAAGAAGAGGATCAACAAGAAGGAGCTTGAGGCTCAACAAGAGAAGAAAAAACTTTTCTTTAAGAGAAGGAACTATACTTGTGAAAGGAATTCATCTCAAAAGAAGGAGCTTGAGGAAGTGTCAATGAAGAAAAGACATACACATAGTACTCAGAACAAATGGTTGATCTCTTAATAGTTCCAAAATGAGAGTGTGCTGAGGATAAAAAGTTGAGGCAAACAATGATTTAATTGTCCTGACCTAACATGTGAATCAATGTATCTCTTCAAAATTTGGCTATGTTCAGGAAACAGGTATCCTTGATAAATTAGGTGCATGTTAGTATAACTCAGATCCTAGAGTTAGGCTAAAATCAAGTCTGTTATCAAGAGGTTTATTACAATGGATTCTTTGGTGCTTATGAGGGAAAGCCGTGGTTTTTCCTTTCTTGAGTAAGGGAGGTTTCCATGTTAAAACTTGTGTGTTATTTTTTTCCTTCACTTCCCTTAGTTTTCCTATACTTTATTATTTGATTTCCTATGTTTGTCTTTAAGGAACCTGGCCCCTCACTGTGTGGTGCAACCCCTAAGGGTTCTAACAGCCCATACTACCACCTATTCAGGAAGATCCCCTGAACGATTATGTTTCCCAAGATGAGTTTAGGGCGAGTTTCAAAGTTTTGGCCCATTCTGTCACTACTCAGAACAACTAGTAGACTATCTTCCCAGCCAACCCAGTGTTGAATATAACTGTGTCTAGGATTTGAGACTTTACTCGGATGAATCCCCCTTTTTTTTAAATCAAAGATTGAGGAGGATCCACAAGAGTTTTTTGATGGGGTGCAGAAAATGATAGACATCATGGCTATCGCTTCGAGAGAGAGTTCTGACTTAGCTACATACCAGTTGCATGGAGTAGCTCATGCCTTGTTTAAGTAGTGGAAGGATGATAGAGGTATTGAGGCAGGTCCAATAGAGTGGGAGAAGTTTTCCATGGGGTTCTTAGACTGATTCTTCCCACTTGAGTTGAGGGAGTCTAAGGTGCAGGAGTTTATAAATTTGAAGCAAAGTAGCTTGAGAGTGAAAGAGTAATCGCTCAAGTTCACCCAATTGGCGAGGTATGCTACTACCATGGTTGCCGATGCTAGGTCCAGGATGTGCAAGTTTATGTACGGTGTATTTGACAATGTAGTCAAGGAGTATAGGATAACAACTTTTATTATAGAGATGGACCTTTCTAGGATGATGGTTCATTCTCAACAAATTAAGGAGAAAAAGCTTAAGGAGAAGGAAAGAGAGTATAAGAGGTCCAGAATAGGTAGCTTTAACTTTTTTCTGCAAAGGTCAAAAGGTAGTAATCATTCCTAGTTCTGCCAGAAATTTTTAGCTCCATCCCTATCTTCAACCAGTGCGCCAGTGCCTAAGTTTAGGCAAGACAGACGAGATAGAGCTCCAGGCTCTAAGTCCCAGGATAGTGTGAACAGTGATCGTACCAATCCACTTTGCATAAAGTATGGTAAGAATCATTAGGGTGAGTGCAGAGCAGGTAGTGATATGTGTTTTGGGTGTATCAAGCCAGACCACAAGATAAGGGAGTGCCCATTGGGTATGTGGAAGGGTAGAAATTATCATCGGAAGGGCCAGACTAATTCTTTAACAGCCTTAGGAGGCCGCCATACTCAATAGGGTGCCACTTCTAGTGCCACCAGTGGACAGTGTCAAAATTGACTTTACACTCTCTAGACTCAATATTATCAGAAAGGTTCTCCTGATGTGGTTATGAGTACGTTACAAGTCTTCTATATTCATGTTTATGCATATTTAGACCTTGGATCTTTACTTTATTTTGTGACTCCTTATACAACTATAGATTTTGGTTTCATTCCCGACATAATAACAGAGCCTTTCTCAGTGTCTACCCCAGTGAATAATTTTTTTATAGCCATCCAGGTATACAGAAATTGCCCGATCATAGTGTATCAGAAAGTTACTTCAAATGATCTTGTGGAATTAGAGATAACTGATTATGATGTCATTATTGGCATGGATTGGATCCACTCATGCTATGCCTCAGCTGATTATAGGAATACAATTGTCCAGTTTCAATTTCCTAATGAACTAGTTATTGAATGAAAGAGTAATACTTCAGTACTTAAGAGTCGGTTTATCTCCTATCTTAAAGCAAGAAAGATGATATCCAAGGGGTGTATTTTCTGTCTCATGGGAGACAAGGACTCAAATTTTGAAACCCTGAGTCTCTATTCAGTCCCTGTGGTGAATGAATTTCCATGTGTTTCCTGAAGATCTTTTTGGAGTTCCTCCTAAAAGGAAAATTGACTTTGGAATAGATCTCTTTCCAGATACCGAGCCTATCACTATTAAACCATATATAATGGCTTCGGCTAAGCTTAAGGAATTAAAGGAAAAGTTGAAGGATCTTAGATAAGGGTTTCATCAGGCCTAGTGTTTCCCTATAGGGTACTCTAGTCTTTTTTGTGCACAAGAAAAATGGTTCTCTCAGAATGTGCATCGACTACCGTCAGTTGAACAAAGTCACAATCAAGAATAAGTGTCCTCTCCCCAAAATTGATGACTTGGTCAACCAACTTTAGGGTGCAAGTTATTTCTCTAAGATAGACCTCAGATCCGGCTATCATCATCTTAGAATCAAATAATGTGACATCCTGAAGACATCTTTCAGGACTCGCTATAGTCACGTTGAATTCCTAGTCATGTCTTTTGGACTAACGAATGCTCCTGCAACTTTTATGGACTTGATGAATAGGGTGTTCAAGCAATACTTAGATATATTTGTCATAGTTTTCCTATATGGTATCCTTATCTATTCCTATAGTGAAAGTGATCATGCAGATGATTTGAGGGTTGTACTACAGACCCTTAAGGACCATCAGTAATTCACTAAGCTCAGCAAGTACGAATTCTAGTTGAGGTCAGTAGCTTTCTTTAGCCGCATCATTTCTGATGATGGCATTTGAGTCGATCCTCGAAAGACCGAAGCAGTAAGAAACTATCATAGAATTATTTCTCCATCAAACATCAGAAGTTTCTTGGGTTTAGCTAGCTATTACAGATAGTTTGTTGAAGGATTTTCTTCTATTGCTTCTCCCATGTCTTGACTAACTCAAAAGAAAGTCAAATTTCATTGGTCAGATTCCTACGAGTAGAGTTTTGTAGAATTGAAGACTCAACTCACTTCCACTCCAGTATTGACTCTACCAGAGGGTTTAGATGGCTTTGTAGTCTATTTTGATGCTTCTAGAGTTGTTCTTGGTTATGTATTGATGAAGAAAAGTAAGGTCATAGAATATGCCTCTAAATAGCTTAAACCCCAGGAGAAGAATTACCCTACTCGCGATCTTGAGTTGGCAGCTGTTGTTTTTTCCTTAAAGATTTGGAGGCATTACCTTTATGGGGTTTATGTTGATTTGTTCATGAATCACAAGAGTTTACAATATGTGTTTGACATAACTCGAACTAGGTCCTAGTCGCGTTGAGTATCTCAAGTCCAATCAGGATCGAGACCACCCCCAATACCCAATCCAACCAACCAATATACAACCCATGTCGTATGAATTCTGAGCATATAACAACATAGAGTATTAAAATTTCAATGACTTTGGTATAAGTCTAAAACCGTGACCACCAGACCAAGTCACACCGTCCAAACCAATCCAAACAACCCTAATATACCCAAGTCCACAGTTGTCCATACAAAGACTCTAGATAATGTCCAAGAATATCTAGTTGGGACATGCCCCTAACCATAGCCAAAAACAAATGTCAAGAGAATAGTAAAAGCATAAGATAAACCATAACATGAAATGGGCCTTTCAAAGAATTGAAGCTCACCACTTCAGTCTGACTTAAGTTGTTCTCGGATAACCAAATCACTGAGTAGGAGGTGTGATAGAATGGATGGTTCCTACATAATGTGGGGATAGAGATCACGAAGACGCGTTAGCGAGTGAACGCTAGTATGTACTTGGGAGTAAGGATAAAATAATGTCATTATTCAAAATCAAAGTAAATAAACATATGCAATCACATACATATATACATATATACCATGCCAAGAAAGGGAACTAGGTGTAGCATGCATTTAAAACATTAACCTGGGTTGTGTAGCTTTACCTTCATAATCCACCCATAGTTTATATGGGTCAAGTGTTACCCCCTGAACAGGCCCAGTGCGTGTAGCTGCAAGAGTTGGAGATACCATAGGTGGCCGGGGATTCCCTTGAACCCTTCACCCTCTATGATACATATGTATTTGTATATTCTTGGGGGATTACCTTATACCCCACAAGTTCGTGATCATCAAGACCAATCCTAATGTCGGCAAACATGAGTTTCCAGTGTCAACCTTTCAGACTCACACCTTCTTGGCTCGCTATCACAACCTGCCATTATTGTCAAATTAAAACCGTTAATACATAACCAAACCACCAATTCTAGGAGTAAATTATTAAGGCATTATAAAGTGGTATCATCTTACCGACTATATCATTCAAGCAATTTCATTATCCAACACTAAAGGGATTCCCATGTACCTAGCAGACCCCATTATAAAAATCACTTAGGGGATTCTCGTGTACCCCGTTAGTTTTTTATTATAAGTTCACTTGGGGGATTCTCGTGTACCCTAAAAGTTTTCCAATTAAGCCAAATCCATGGACATCAAGGCCTTAGAAAATTGTTTGAATCAACCAAACCAATTTAAGTTTCATTACCATGTTATGCAACATAAAGATTTCAAGAATAGTCAAACTATGTGACAATCATTCTCATTGGCATTTTATCAAACATATTGAGGGCATAAAGTTTCCAAAACCAAGAATCAATTAACCATTACCATGCAACCATATGTTCAAACCAACATTATAACATGAAAAAATATAAATAGAACATCGAAAAACATTATCCAACTATTAGTAAACCAAAACCCCCAACATATATTTCAAAACAAACCTAAACCCACAATAATACCATGAAAACCATTCATTAAAAGACGTTTTTAGTTGAACTAACAATGAGGGGGGAGTAACATGCCTGAATTATGAAGATTCACGGAGATATTTCATCCTTAAGCCTCTAGATAAACACCTTGAAGAAACCCTAGCCCAATCTTCTTGAGAACCTTTAGAGAGAGTTTTGATATTTTAAAGTGAGTAATGAGAGGACAAAAGGTGTTATAGGATGTGGGGTCTTAAGGTTTTGGGTTGGTAAATGTCTAGAACACCCTCAACTTATAAGCTATAAAAATAACGCAGGTGGGTACGGTTTGGACCCCTCACCCGTATCCAATCATATGAGTGGTACCCCTAACTCGTACCCTAGAAAGAAAATTGGATTATAATTTTGTCTAACATATGAATTCATCGCCTAACTCATATCAACATCATACTATTGGTATGCTATATTCGTATGCTAGGCAGTACATAGTAAAAAATGCACACTGTTTAACATACGATATTCCCTACTCTCTCGTACCATCTCCATACGACTCATTTGGGGTGTTTTCATACTTTGGATAGAAAATGAGCTAGAACATACTATTTATCATATGAATTGGGCTCCTAAGTCGTTAGAACAACATACGACTAGTATTCTTGAGTCGTATGGTTCCCAGATAGTTCAAAAACTCATGAAATTTCTAAAGGTCAAAACTCAGAGTGTTTCAATGTTCACGCATAAAGACCTAAATCTTCGTCAGAGAAGATGGCTTGATTTATTAAAAGACTATGGTATGAGTGTGTTGTATCACTTAGGTAAGGCTAATATAGTAGAGGGTTCCCTTAGTAAATTATCCATGGTTAGTGTTTCTCATGTTGGGGATGATAAGAAGGAGTTAGTCCAAGAAGTCCATCATCTTGTGAGGTGAGGTGTTTGGCTGGTTGATTTGGACGAAGTTAGTTTATGGGTTTAGAATGGTTCAGAATCTTCAATGGTTGAAGAATAAAAATAAAAGCAAGTTAAGGATCCCAATTTGGTCAAGTTGAAAGAGACAGTCTGGGATCAGAAGGTTGAGGTTTTCTCCCAAAGGGGAGATGGTGTGCTTTGTTGTCATGGTAGATTATGTGTTCCATGTGTTAATGGGTTGAGACAGTTAAGATTAGTTAAAGCTCATGGTACTCGATATTGTATTAACCTAGGATCCATTAAGATGTATCATGATTTATTGAAAATCTATTGGTGGAGTGGTATAAGGGAAGATATTACAGAATTTATGGTTAAGTGTGTGAATTTTCAGTAGGTTAAGGTTGAGCACCAGCGGCCTATTGGTACACTTTAGGATTTTAGCATCCCCACTTAGAAGTAGGAGGTGGTGAACATGTATTTTGTGATAGGTTTGCCTCATATGCAATGTCAGTATGATTCAATATGGGTCATTGTATACCCGATGACCAAGTCAGCCTATTTCTTGCCAGTTCATACTTCGTGTTCAGCTGAGGATTCTGCTAGAATGTATCTCAGGGTGTTGGTCAAGTTACATGGGGTTCCATTGACCATAATTTCAAATAGAGGTACTCAGTTTACCTCATACTTTTGAATGGATTTTTAGAAGGGTCTTGGTACCTAAGTTTATATCAGTACGACTTTTCATCCTCAGACAGATGGTCAGTCAGAGTGGACAATTCAAACCTTAGAGGGCATGCTGAGGTCTTGCGTTATCAACTTTAAGGGTAGTTGGGATAACTACTGATATTTGATTGAGTTTGCCTACAACAACAGTCACTCTAGTATTCAAATGGCTCTATTTTAGGTTCTCTGTGGGAGGAGATATAGATCTCCTATTGGTTGGTTTAAAGTAGGTGAGTCTACTTTGATAGGGCCAGATTCAGTATTTGAGGTAATGGACAAGGTTTAATTGATCTGCGAAATACTGAAGATAGCCCAAAGTCATCAGAAATCCTATGAAAACGTGAGGAAAAGAGATCTTGAGTTTGATGTTGGTGACTTGGTTTATCTGAAAATTTTGCATATGAAAGAGGTGAAGAGATTTGGCAATAAGGAGAAGCTTAGTCCCGGTTATGTTGGCCCATATAGAATTTTGAACTGTTTTGGGAAGGTAGCTTATGAGTTAGAGTTGCCTGCAGACTTGAAATCAGTACCTCTAATGTTTAATGTCTCTTTGCAAAAGAAGTGTATTGGTGACTCAACTTCTGTTTTTCCTCTAGAGAGCGTGGACGTGAAATGTAGCCTTTCTTACAAAGAAGTGTCGGTTGAGATCCTTGACCGCCAGATTCTGATCTGAGGAGGATTTATGCACCTCAGTGTTGTTATCCGATCTTATTTATTTTAAGGACCTTTTTTTAATGATATAACTTATCATCTAAGTGTTAAAGTACTTTATTTCAATTATTAAGGAATTTTTCAAATAAGTTTGGATTCAAATTGATCATTTAAAGTTCAAACAAGAAAACTAGTGTTACTAGCTTGAGCTATGTGTTGTTCTAGTTCATCTCGATGGATTCTAGTGTGTGTAATGAGATCCTAATGGTATTATTGTGAAATTATGTGTGGAAAAAATTGTTTATAGTGTTTAAGGTTCACTTGAAACAAGCCAAGAGTCAAAACTAAGTTAAAGATCAAAATGACAAAACTAGTTCTTAAGTTTCTAGTTCACCGTCTTGGATTGTGTGTGGTTTTGAACTCTAGTTCAGGGTGTTTGATGCTATAATATGTGTCATTAGTTGATGATAATGATATATGGATGATACACGAGATTTAAATCAATTTAAAACAACACCACAAGGCTTGGAATTGATGGAAGAAAGCAAGGGACAAGATTTGATGTAAAATGGACACTTTGGAGTCTATAGCATGTCGCGGACCTTAGACAATGATATAAGGTCTGTCCCATAGCCTTGTATCTGACTAAGGGACAAATTACATTATGACCCCAATATATTCAGGCTACACAAACCCTAGTCCATGAAATAAAGTGGGTGACGCGTACCCTAGTGCAAAAATTGCCATTTTGTCCTTCTATAAATAGGACACTTAAACATGATGCAAAACACCTTGGATGACCTTGAAACTTTAAGGGAGGCTGGATAACACTTCTAATAGGGTTTTTATTCCTTTTAATTTTTTTTATGTATTTTATCATGTATTCATCTATCGTGATTATGGTTATGTCTGTAGCGGCTGAAAGTCCTTTTCCGGGGTTAAGGCCAAGAACATGATTACTATTGCTATGAATTGATTTGGTTTTGATTTTTTATCATATTTGGTTGCTTATTTATCCTTTTTATAACTATTTTGAGGATTTGAGACCCTTATAATACATCCATTGTCATCTTGTGATCCCGGAAAGAGGAACAAGAGGATAGAATGTCAGGTAAATAAAGTAAGATTGTAATTTTCTACAAAACGAAGTTATAGTTTGCACTTAGGCTAGGAATATACCTAAGTGGCCTATATGGTTCACTTATAGGATGAATTATGAATGCCTTTGACTTAGTTCTTACATCCCTGCTTAACGATGTAGTTGTGGGTCTAAGTTAGATAGGTGATTAGAGGCTTGGAAGATCATAATCATAATATCAACCCCGTTAATCAATAACCAAGATAAGTAACATAACTAATGTAGTTAAATAGCATTAGTATAATTGTTCGTAGGGACTTAAACCTACTTTTCTCCCCATTGATTTGCCAAGAACCTTTACTTTTATGCATTTCTTACTTTACGTTTATTTATAACTCTCAAACTCTTTTGGTTATGTATACACCAATTTTATGTCAATAGTGAACTAGCAATCCCACTTGCAACAAATTTGACCTCCCCTATTAAAAAATTGGTTGCGAGAGGTAGATTCGAGCTGAAGCAAAACATGGTGCAGCTCTTGCATAGCAGTGGATAATTCAATGGGCTATCACATGAAGACCCATAAGTCTACTTGCAAAACTTTTTGGAGATCAGTGACACACTCATCCCTATAAGGCTGGCATTTTCCCCCTTTCACTGTTAAGGGAAGCGAAAAAATGGTTGAACGTTGAACTAGAAGGCTCAATCACAACTTGGGATGATTTATCCTGAAAGTTCCTTATCCACTTCTTTCCATCTGGAAAGACTGCGAGATGCAGTGAGATCTTAAGCTTCAAATAGAGGCCAGATGAGAACCTTTATCATTCTTGGGAGAGATTCAAGTCTCTTCTTTGGGACTGTTCACATCATCAACAGTCCAATGAGGTATTATCTCACACCGGTGCTGAAACCCTTGATAATAACACAAAAAATTTGCTAGACTCAGCTATAGATGGTCAGGCTCTAGAAAAGACTTATGATGAGTCGTATACATTATTAAACCAGAATATGGATTGGCATGGTGATGCCTCAAGAGGATCAATTAAAAAGGCTACAGGTGTAATTGAAGTTGAAAGTATAACAGTCTTGGCAGCCCAACTGTCAGTTCTACAGAACCAAATGATGACACAATTCAGCAAGTTGGGTATGCAGCAGTCTCATGCTCAAGTGAATGCAGTTCAGCAGACCCTGGCATGGTGTGAGATTTGTGGCAATAGTAGCAACTCTATAGATATGTGTGGTGCAAATCCCAAGTTAGTCAATTTTGTAGGTAATGCTCAAATACAAAATTACGGTTATGCCTGCAACAAAAAGTGGCAAACTCAGGCACGAAATTATTTGTTGAACAATAATAAGAAAATTTAGCAACAACAACAAAGCACACAGGCCAGTAACATAGAGGGAATGTTAAAGAAGTTCATGGACACCCAAGAATAGATGGCTGTTGAACTCAAAAATCAGCAAGTACTTCAGAAGCAGTTAGCGTTTCAGTTGGGACAAAGCAGCAGACATACAATACTAGGCCTCAAGGTGGTTTTCCAAGTTATAATGAACCTCCTAAAAAAGTAATAGAAATAAATTTTAGGGGTGGTAAAGAGTTGATTCATAGACCTCCAAAGACAAATAAGGAGGTAGATACAGAGTTTGCTCCTTAACAGGTAGATAACAAAGTTGCTGATAATTCGAGGAAGTGTAAGTACTCGAAAACAAAAATTGTTGAATAGGTTAAGGAGAGACCACCACCACCATTTCCACAAAGATTTATAAAGGTAAAGTAGGATTTATGCTTCGAGAAGTTCTTTGACACATTCAGAGAGCTTCATATTAACCTTCCTTTTTAGACGTTTTGCATGGAATGCCTAAGTACGCTAAGTACTTGAAAGATGTGGTAAATAATAAAATTAAGCTACAGGATGTTGAGACAGTAACACTCACTAAGGAATATAGCTTTGTGGTAATTCAGAAGATTCCCAAAAATCTTAAGGACCCTAGGAAGTTCACTCTCCTTATTTAGATTGGTAACACCGGGGTGGTCCATGCACTAAGTGATTTGGGGTCAAGTATCAATTTGATGCCTCTATCAATTTTCAACACCTTGGGTCTTGAAGAAATCATCAAGGACGTTCTCATCAAGGTTTGTAAGTTTATTATTCCTGATGAGTTTATTTTTCTGGATTATAAGGTAGATGACAGGGTGTTGATTATCTTGGGACATCCATTCTTGGCCACAAAAGGAGCATTAATAGATGTAAGAGAGGTCACACTTAAAATGGGGTTGGACGATGAAGAGGTGGTTTTTAAGGTTCTTGAACCACCCAAAACACTATCCTATTACAAATATTTATGCATAATTATAGTGATTAAAGTAGATGAGTGTGGGGATGGTGGAGCCCAATCCACCAATAACCTCTTTGGACTTTCTTATTGAGTTGTCCAAGACACCACTACCTAAGATTGAAAGGATGATAATTGATGAGCCTGAAGAGGCTATTGTTGAGAAATATATTGACCTTGAGATTTCATAGTCAAGAGGTCAGAAATGAATAAGAAGAAGGCCTCCAAGTAGGAGGAAGAGAAAACAGGAAAATAGTTAAGTGTGATGATTGGGTCGTGTCGCGACTCAAAATTAGGCACTGCTTGGGAGGCAACCCAAGTTAAGGTAGGTATTACTTCTAGCATTTTAGCTTTTACTTTATGTAATTTTTGTTTTTGTTGAGTCATAGGCTAATGAAAAGTTTGAGTACTGGAAACCTGAGCTAAGGAGCATGGTAAAGAGTAAGTGTAGAGTCCCCAGACCCTCTTGATGTATAAAATTATAATAGATAGGCCTAGAGGTCTCAAGGAGTATTTTTTCTCTATTTTTGAGTATACTTTTGGGACAATATAGATTATTAAGTGTGGTGTGGGGAAATTCCCAGTATCCTTTTTTCTTTGTAGGAGTAATTTTAAATTTTTTGTGTTAAGATAAGTGAGATATTCTTATTGGTGATATATATTATTGAATTTATGCAAGTTTTTTTGAATATAAAGAGCATGTTGATTGTATGAATTACTACTTTTGAGACTCCTAGGCTCTAGTTTATGACTCTTGTACTTGTTGGCATAATGTTGAATTTGTGCTATTGTTCGGTTGAGATTCTATAATGATCCTACTTGAGTTAAGCATGTTCCATGTGTGATGTAAGGTTGTTGTGCATTCCTTGTTGCATGTGATGTCTAAAACTTTCCCTGTGTGTGCAAAGTAAAATAAAGAGTGTGGGTTTAGGAGATGATATAGGCATTTCTTTGATAGTCATGTTCCATACCCTCTTTTACCTACCCTTGTGCATAATCCTAGTTATCCCCATTGAGACTTTATCTTATTTTCTTTGGTAGCCTTATATGTAGCCTATATTCCCTTCTTTGATTGAGCTTAATTTGATCCAAAGCTCCTAAGCACTTTAGTGAAAACTTAGGGAGTTTAAAATTCAAATTGGAGAAAGGTGAAATTTAATTCCCCAAAGTAATAGTTATTGGTGTGTACAATTGATGTGTTGTGGTTGAGAGTTAAAGAAATTTGTGCTAAAATTGAATCATGAATTAAACAATACTCCCTTCCATATTGTATGTGAGTGAACTTAATGAGATGGGGCAAAACAAAAGTTGTGGGTACACATAAGTAGTGGAAAGTGATTGTTAGAGGTGAATTAAATGAAAACGTGATGTGTTAAAGTGCTTAGGGATGATAGTCATTGTTCTTGGCAAAAATAGTTCCTACCCATCCCTTAGCCTACATTACAACCCTTAAAGACCTACTTGATCCTGAGCCTTAACACGATGACATTAGTAGAGTACTGCACTAAGGGAAAGCCTATGGTTCATCTTGTGTAACTTGTGAATTCTTTGTGAGAGTGAGCATAATTTTATTCTTGTACCCAATTTGTAATAAATTGCCTTTATATAAGTGATTATGGGTAACTCACTTGTTGTAAGGGCACATGTTTGATGATAGTTGGGTGATTCGTATAATGTATTTAATTGTGCAATATGTATGAGTTTTCCAACTTGATGAGTCAATTCTTGAGACTAGGATGTTTTGGAGTAGTATTCTTGAGCTTTCAATTGCGTACATAACATTCTGAGTGTAGAAACTTGCATTTTGCATAGTCATTGTAGTACTAGCTTGTGTGTCTTGTTTGTAGTAGAAATATGGACTCTCCTCTAATTATGATTATTAGAGTAAAGATTTGTTTGAGGATGAATAAGGCTTTAAGTGTGGGGTTTTGATCTGAGGTGGATTTATGCACCTCGGTGTTGTTATCCAAGCTTATTTAGCCTTGTTCTGAGGACCTTTTGGGTTCTTAATGTGTTAATAATGATATAATTGATAATATAAGTTTTAAATTACTTGATTTCAATGTTTAAGTTTTTTTTCAAATAATTTTGGATTCAAATAGATCATTTAGAGTTCAAACAAGAAAACTTGTGTTACTAGCTTGAGTTATGTGTTGTTCTAGTACATCTCAATGGATTCTAGTGTGTATAATGAGTTCCTAATGGTATGATTGTTTAATTATGTGTGGAAAAATTTGTTTATAGTGTTTAAGTTTCACTTGAAACAATCCAAGAATCAAAACTAAGTTAAAGATCAAAAGAACAATACTAGTTCTTTGCTTAAGTTTCTAGTTCACTATAATACCCCACCCTTCTCCTAGTTCAAATTCGTCTCTAGAACATCAAAGATATTTCTTCAAATATGAATATATTTTATTCCGTGGGAAATCTAATAAGCTTTCCATCGATACCAAATTCGCCCAAATTCGACACTCGGGCGAAGAGTTAGAGCCATTTTAGTGAAACAGTGGACCACCTGGTACTTTAGCGTATCTCGGAGAAAGAAAAAATGGTAATTGTGAAAATCCAATAAGCCTCCGCGATCCCACAACATCGCGGTGGATTTATAGTTCGCAACCAAGGTGGCAATATGATTTCCACCGCATCGCGCCATCAAGCAGTTTCCCAATTGTCCAATTTCCAATAAACTGGCGCGATTATGGTGCATCGCGCCAGCATGAAAAATTAGGATTTTCAAATTCCGTTATTTAATTCCAACATCATCTTAGACTTTTCCCATGACCCCTATTAGCCCTAAACACGAAATAAAATGCCCAATAAGCCCTTATTCCATTATTTTCCTCACTTTTCTCTCAAGAACATTATATTTTCTCTCAAAGGGGCAAGAACCCTAGCCAAGAAATCAAGAACAAGACTAAGGATTTTCTTCAAGAACATTTAAGAAAGAGTCTTCTAAGGTATGTTAGATGTTGATTCTTGGGTTCCTTCCACCCAAGAAGCTCAAGAATCCTTTTCAAAATTTTGAGGTTTACGTATTTATGAGTTTTCTTGATTTATGTGTATTAGAGTTCATGATTTTGTATTGTTGGGTTTTAATTCATGATTTAGACTACCAATTTCAAGAGTTTATTCTAGTATGTGATGAATTGTATGATGTTCGTGATAAACCCTCTTCAAGTTGCATGATATTGGTTTATTCATGATGATTAAGTATATAATTTGTGGTATAACCAAAGCATGCTCCCCATATGTTTGATAGAATGCTTAAGTAAAGATAATAGTGCCTATTTAGTATGTTAAGTATGAAATCCCCAATTTTGTGATAACTAGTGCATGGCAAGCGTTTGCTGAAATGCCTTAGTGAATGTATTATGATAAGTTGTATGCATTCTTATCCATGTGTATTCCTTATTGAACAACTATGAGATATTAGTATGCATTCCCTATACATTTACATGTGTATGACATTCAAGTGATTGCCGAGATATCGTATTGATTGTGTTGTGAATGAAAGTCCATGCTCATGATTATTCAAGAATGGTTATGTTTTACTTTTATGTTACTGAGTCCTAGGAGTATTTATACCCGACAAATTAGCTACTGTCTAGAGCCAGTGTCAGTTTTCATGATAATCTCAGTCAAGCCATGATCCTTAGAACTCAGTTAGTTATAGAATTCAGTACTCTCAGACAGTTACAGAACTTAAGAAATCTCAGTAATCTAAGTATCATTAGCATTCTAACTTCAGTTCCGTACTCAGCTCAGATCTTAGTAGTATTCAAGAATTCAGTTTTAGTCCTCAGTAGAATTCAAGTAATCAATTCAGAACTTAGTATCATCTAGTCAGATAATGAGATTTAGAAGTATTCTGTCAGATAACGGAATCAAGTAAACTCAGTCATATCAGTCAAGTAAGATAATCAGTAATAGATTCATCTCAGTCTAGTACAGTCCAAGAATCAGTTTAGTGTCTTTCAGTTTGGAGTAGGAACTAGCATCGAGCGAGTGCAGGGATGATAGATTCCCTATTAGAGATGAAGATTCGTTAGTAATAGTCCTTGAACTCCAGAACTGTGTGGCCAGTGCAGGACCAGGAGTCACCCATTAGATTAAGGCTTGACTATCATATTGCCTTAGGCTTGACTTCCTGTTTAGGGTCACCCGTTAGAGTAGCTTGACCATAGAAGAGGTCTTTACCCGTGGCACGGTATTGACACCCTTCTAGTTGGGTTTACAGGTTGGACCCCACTAGATCAGATTTGGGGCATGTTGGTTAAGTAAGAACTCCCACAGTTGCAGTTTCAGTATCAGTCTTCAGAGTAGAACTCAGAAATTAGGACAGTCAGATATAATCACCCATCTCAGTAAGGAACTTAGATAGTTCCATAGATTCATGGACCACCCGCTAGATAGGCATGGTATCACATAAAGTTAATCAGTATCAGTACTAATAGAGCCGAAGATCACCCGTTAGATAGTCCTGATCTCAAACTCAGTCCGTCATTTCTATTATTAAAAGATTCAAAGATCTTTCACTAGATAGGTCTGATCTCAGATACAATCATTCTTTATTATTAGTAGTAGATTCAGAGATCATCCATTAGAAAGGTTTGATCAAAGATTTAGTCAGTCGATAGTTGTAAACTCAGAACTCAGTCATTGATATGAGCAGATTCAGTTAATCAGCTTCAGTATCATTGGTTTTAGAGATCAACCGCTAGAGAGGACTAATCTCAACTTTAGTACTCAGTTATCAATATCAGAAGATTCAGTTATTTAGTATCTCAGTATTAGTAATGAGTTCAGATGTCAGTAAAGCAGTATCTGAGTATCAGTATTCAGAGTCACGATGATTTCAGTTATGGTTTGTGCATTCATGCATATGTCCTCATTCATTTCTCTCATGTTATTCAGTTAAGCTATGTTCATGCATAAGCCCTTACATTTAGCCTTACCTCATCTAGAATACCAGTAAATTCAAAGTATTGATGCATACTTTTCTCTTGCGCTATGGTGTCTTATACCAGAGGTTGAGAAGCGCGAGATCCAAAGCACCCTTAGCAGTCTAGACTCAGTCAACAACAGTAGACATAGCGGTGAGTCCTCTTTATTCGAGGATGATCCTTATTTTATTATGGCATTAGACTCAGTTTAGTTTTAGTAGATGGAGTTAGTTGGGGACATGTCCCATCAACTCCACAGTTTAGACAGTTAGAGGCTTTTCAGATAGATGTATCAGTATTAAGTTTTCAGTTTTGAGTAATTTAGATGTTTTGAACCTTATGTCAAGTTTACGCCAGTTTTCCGTATTTATTATATTATATTATGCAGTGCTCAGGTAAAGATATCAGTATAGGGTTAGCTTGTGGTCCTTCGGGATCATGAGCACCGTGTGGCATTCCGATTCCAGAAAATTGAGGTTTACATTCACCATCCTGGATTGTGTGTGGTTTTGAATTCTAATTCATGGTGTTTTATTCAATAGGATTCTTCGTGAGTTTATAATGATGATATATGTAAGATATAAAATCTTTAAATAAATATAAAACAACACCACAAGACTTGGAATGGATGGATGAAAGCAAGGGACAAGATTTAACGTAAAATGGACACTTTGGAGTCTATGGCGCATCGCGACCCTTAGCCAATTCTATAAGGTCCACGCCACATCCTTGGGGGATGAATAAGGGATAAATTTCATTATTTCCCCATGATATAGGGACAACACGGACCCTATTACATGCAATGAAGTGGGCGACGCGGACCCTAGTGCAAAAACAACTATTTTGTCCCCCTATAAATAGTACACTTAAATATGATACAAAACACCTTTGAAGACCTTGAACCTTTAAGGGAGGCTGTATAACACTTAAAATAGTGTTTTTATTCCTTTACTTTAGTTTTTTAATGGATTGTATCATGTATTCATCTATCGTTATTATGGTTATGTTCATTAGCAGTTAAAAGCCCTTTTTGGGGGTTAAGGCCAAGAACATGATTACTATTGCTATGAATTGGTTTGGTTTTGATTGTTTATCATATTTTGATGTTTATTTATCCTTTTTATCACTATTTTAAGGATTCTATACCCTTATAATCCATCCATTGTCATCTTATGATCCAGGAAGGAGGAACAAGAGGATAGAACATAGAGTAAATAAAGTAGGATTGTAATCTTCTACAAAATCAAAGTTATAATTTGCACTTAGGATAGGAATATACCTAAGTTACCTATTTGGTTCAGTTATGGGATGAAATATTAATGCATTTAACATAGTTATTATATCCCCCCTCAATGATGTAGTTGTGAATTTACTATCCAATTGTTCGCAGAGCCTTAACCATGGGTTTCTCCCTATTGATTGTCCAAGAACATTTACTTTTCCACATTGCTTACTTTACATTTTGTTATAACTCTCAAACTCCTTTGGTTATGTCTGCACAAATTTAATCTCAATAGTGAATTTGAATTGGATAGTTTTCAACACAAGTCCCTGAGGGATCGGTACTTGACTTATAAATGGCTAGTTTATTACTTGATGAGACCACATATACTTGCATGTGCACTTGGATTCAATAGTATGAGGAATAAAGAAGTTCCCATGGTTAAGGTTCTATGGTGAAATTAGTCCGTTGAGGGAGCTACTTGGGAAGAATAAAAAGATATACAAGCCAAGTATCCTCATCTTTTCTCTATGAATTTAGATTCAGCTTGAGGTAATGGTTTCTCTTAATTAACTCTCTCATTTTCTATTCCTGCTATGTAACCATCCTCATGTCATTGTATGCATTCATGAATTCAGTTTAGTTCATATATCATGTTTCAAACTCAGTTATTTAATCATAATTCATCTAATAAGTATTCAATGTATAATCTCAATTTCCTTAGTATCACTTCTTTACTAGTTTCATTCAAGGATGAATGATCCCGAGGGGGAGATATTGTAATACCCCATAAGATTATAGGCTCGTTCAGCTCTTAGAGTCTTGTTTAAGGGGTTCAACACATACATTTTACCCTAAGTATAGGGGACTTAGTCATTTTTTAGACCCCAAGATTTTGAGGAATTTATTTTTGGCCTTCCCAAACCCAAAACGTGGATTTTTGAATTGAATCATGTTTAAGGATGTTAAAGGGGTGTCCTGGAAGAGTTTCAGAATTTTTGGATGGGGTTTGGGGTGATTTTAGACCCCGAAGGCAATAAGGCTCCACGATAAAGGTGTGTATCAGTGGTTAGCCTATGCGATAACCTCCATGACTTAGAGAAAGGATCACTACAATAAGGTCCGTGACACGAAGGCTAGCCTCCGAGATAGCCTCCGTACCACGGAAGTTGCATTTTTTATGTTTTATAAATTTAAGGGACAAGGGGTGTTTTAGTCATTCCCCCTTATTCCAAGTGTCCAAATCATGACTTATAACCCCAATAAGGGCATTGTTTTCCCCCATTCTTCATCAGATAGCATACACAAAAACCCTTCTCTTTCCCCAAGAATAAAATTCAAGTTTTCTTCCCATGAATTCAGAATTCAAGCTCTAATTTCATGTTTTTCTTCAAGAATTCAACCAATTGAGGTATGTGGGGTATTTATCAATGGGTTCCTTCCTACCATTGAGTCCTAAAATCTTTTTTTGGTTCAAGTATAAATTGTATTTTCTTTTGTGAAATTATCCATTGTTGAATGTGAATTTAATCCATGCATTTCTTCGTAATTTTTAAATCAAGCCATGTCATTAAGTTTCTCATGTGAATTATGTACTTTATGTTTTAAACTTAATCACCCATATCATGTTTATCCAATTCCAAGTTAAGTTATCAAATTATGAATTTAACTATGTGAAATTGTTATCCTCCCAAGTTTAGCACATCCCCATGTTCTTGTTCAAATTCATGTATCTCACTCATTAATTAAAATTTATAATGTTTTGGATCTCTGAATTATGAATTTTAAGTGTCGTTATCATATTTAAAGTATCATTCAATGCTGGAGGGTTATGAACACCCGATACCTATGTGTTTTTACATGATTCCATTTTCAAGTAACAAGTTTGTTAGACCATGGTTTATCATATTCAGATTATCATGTTCATGCTGATCCCTTATTAGTACAGTACCATATCATGTTAAACCAATGATAATACTAGTGTCATTCAGTTGGTAATAACACTTAGCACCGAGTGAACGAAGGGATGTCGGCTCCCATGTCAATTAGGCATAAGTCATTAGTAGCAGTCCCTAAGTTCCAAATCTATAATACCACCGTAGATTATGAGGGGTCCCCTATCAGTATAGGTATGAAACTATCATTCTTTGGGACATCAGCCTTATGGATCCACATCGTCATTCATGTTTTGGTACCCTGGCAAGGTACCAATACCCTTCCAACTGGTGTTACAAGTTGGACGTTGATAGCTCAAATAGGGGCATGTTAGTTGTAGTCATCTCCCACAGTCTCAGCTTAGTATTTAGACTATATCAAATTAGGTTTGCATGAGCAAGAGTACAATTATCAAATATTTAGTTACTCATGTTATACAAATCATCTAAATTCATGATTTACTTGATCTTGCATTCTTTTTTACATGCTCATGCATCCATGTTTAGTGTCCGCATGTATTTCAATTATCCCCTACCACATGTACCAGTACATTCAAATTAGTGATTGCATACTCTTCTTTTGTGCTATGTTGTCTTATAACATCTGTCAGGATACACAGTTACCTGATCATCCTTAGGCATCTCAGTTCCTCTTAGTAGCAGTAGTGGTGAATCCTCATTCATCAAGGACAAAATATTTTTCTTCAGTTATTTTTTGTACTTTCTATATCTTAGATATATGGAGTTAATTGGTTATGTTTTAGAGGCTTTGAGATAGGCAGTCTAGTTTTTAGTATTTATCAGTTGTTTCAGACATGTTTTTGTATGTTAAGAATTACATGTTATTAGAACTTTTATTAGTTTATATTTCTCATTACAAGACTTTATTACCACTTTATTTAGTGCTCACAACAGGTATCAGGTCATGGGTTAGCTTAGGGTCAATTATGGCCTTAAGCACCATGTCGTGACTAGGGGCAGCCTTGGGTTGTGACAAAGTGCCTAGTTATTCTAGGTAAACATCCCTATATGTATTGGGTTTTCTTCATTGTTATTGATTTCCTAGCAATGGCCAACATTAATATCTCGCCTATATTTACTACTTGTTTCACAAGAGAGATAGAGAGTAGAAAAGAAGATCATAATAGTAATTTGAAGATTAATTGTTGATCTTGGCTAATCAAAATTATCTAAGTAAGATGATTATCTTTCATCAAATAATTTAAGACTCAAAAGGTGATATTTAACTAGTTCTAGGATAAGGGTTAGTAAGGCGACACCCTGAGGCTCAAAGTGTAAAGAGTGAAATCCGTTAATAAGTCCACAAGACAGTTGATGGTACATAACTTATCTGATTCTACGTGCAAGGTATCAGAATAGTTTGATAGAACATGATAAATCTGTGGATTGAGAATCTAGGAGGAACATAAACCTAGAGTTCATCTTAGATTGTTTACAACCAAAAGCATCCAATTCTTGTTGCTTCTTGCTAGTTACTACAAATCCCCTCTTTTTGCTTTTTCACACTACCTAGTGATTTCTACAAGTACAAGTAAGATGTCTCATGTATTCCCTGTGGGATCGACCCTAACCTAGTTGGATTACTATATTATGACAGCGATTGCTTTATCATTCTAAGGTGGGGGTAGTTTGGGCATTATTAGTCTTCACTGACTATGTGAGGCTCGCTCTCTTCCCCTTCTCATTTTTGGGGGAAGCAAATAAATGGTCAAACATAAAACCGTCAAACTCCATCACTATATAGAATGATTTGGTAAAAGTTTCCTCATCTAATTCATCCCATTCATCAAGAATACAAAGTTACGTAGTGACATTCTCAATTTTAAGTAAAAGCCAAATAAGAACTTATATCATTCTTGGGAGAGGTTCAAACATTTATCAAGGACTTCCCATGTCACCAATATCCAATAAGTTATTACATCGTACTTTTGTTAAAGATCTTGACCATAATACAAAATTTTTGCTAGATTCAACTACAGTTGGTCAAGCTTTCGATAAAACTTATGATGAGCTTTATACTCTCCTGAATTAAATTACATAAGGCAATCCTGATTAGCTTAGTGATATTTCTAAAAGTGTGGTAAAAAATCATGTTGGTATGATTGAGGTGGATAGCATCATGTTGTTGGCCACTCAATTTTCAGCCTTGTAAAATTAAATAAAGACACATCTCATCAAGTTGGGTGTTACCAACCTTAGGCCAAAGTAAATGCAGTCCAGCAAACCCCAGCTTAGTGTGAAATTTATGGTAGTAGTTGTCACTTTATAGACTCCTGTGGAGAAAATCTAGAGTTGGTAAATTGTATGGGCAATGCATAGAAGGTTAATCTAAATTATGGTAATGCCTACAATCACAAGTGGCAGAGTTAGCCCAACTATTCATCGAGAAACAATTAGGTTCAGACTCAACAGTTTCAGTAGCAGAAAAATATACAAGTGAGTAATATGGAAGAGAACTTAGAAATAATCCTAGCCAATCACGAATAGATGGCTATAGAGATAAAAAATCTTCAACTTGTTCAAAATAATCTAGAACACAATTTGGGCAGCTAGCTCAGCCCAAAATGCAAGACCTTAAGAGGCTTTGCCAAGTGATACAGAGAATCCAAAGTAGGTAATGTCAGTCACTTTGAAGAATGGTAGAGACTTAATTTCCAGATTTTCATAGAAAAATCAAAAGGTACAGGCAGATCCCAAATCAGGCAAAGGAGATGCAAGTGGCAACTAAAGAAGCTAAAAAATTGGGAAAGTTTGAGTACCTAAAAAAAAGCAACTGAGCATGTACAAGTGGGACCACCACCATCATTCCTTCTAAGGATCAAAAAGCCTAAGGAGAATACATATTTTCAGAAGTTCTTTGACACGTTCAGAGAACATTACATTAATCTTCCATTGAAGATATTTTTTGGGGTATGCCTAAGTATGCTAAGTACTTGAAAGATGTGGTGACCAATAAGACAAAGTTGAATGACATTAAGATGGTGGCACTGACGGAGGAATATAGTTTGATTGTGATAAGTAAGATGCTGAAGAACCCAGGGAGTTTCACCCTCCCCATACAAATTGGTGATAATTATGTGGTCCATGCTTTGAGTTACTTAGGGGCAATCATAAACTTGATACCCCTATATGTTTTTAATACTCTTGGTTTGGGTAAGTCGAGGCCATGTTCTATGGTCCTCTAAATAGTGGATAAAACTAGAGTGTAGCCTGAAGGAATCATTGAAGACATCTTCATTAAGCTTGGGATGTTCATTATTCCTACTAATTTTATTATAATTTATTATGATGTAGATGGCAGGGTACCAACCATATTGGACATCCATTCTTGGTGATGAGAGGAGCATTGATTGATGTTAGAGAAGGAACTCTAAAAATAAAACTAGATGATGCAGATGTGGCCTTCAAAGTATACAAACCACTCTATCCACTTTTCACTATAAGGTTTTATGCATAATCACGACTATGCAAGTGTATGAGTGTAGGGTGGAGTGAAAACCTCTAATAACCTCTTTAAACTATCTTATAGAATTGCCCAAGCCACCACTTAAGCTTGAAGTTGAGAAGGTGAAAGAAGAGCCTAAAAAAACTAGTGTTGAAAAAGATACAAACCATAGACAGTTAAGAGGTCAAAAAAGGGTGAGAAGATGGCCTCCAAGTAAGAGAAAGAGGTTGAAGAAATACGGGTGAGAAGTAGCGATATGGGTCGTTCCACGACACTAAATTAGGCACTGCTTGAGACGCAAACCAAGTTAAGGTAGGTAATTTATTTTTGTATTTTATCTTTTTATATCACTTTTGTTTTTGTTTTTGTTGAGTCACAAGTTGATAAAAAGTCTGAGAATCGAAGACCCAAGCTAAGAAGCATGGAAAAGACATGGTGTGGGATCCACCAAACCTTATTAATGATTAAAAATATTTCTATCTAGTCCTAGAGGCCTTAGGAAGTATTTCTATCTCTACATCTAGTTATACTTTGGACAAAGTTGATTTTAAGTGTAGGGTGGGGAATCTTCCAATGTCATAGGGTAAAGTGTTGCTAGATTTCTATTTTTATTTGTTTTTCTAGTTTTTGACTAAATTTGAAAAAATTTAAAAAGGATTTTGTCTTTATTTGTTAAATCTTTGTTGGTGTCAGTTAGTAAGAGCACAATTCACCCACTCCTTGTTTTTTCTTTTTGGTTCTTTTCTGAGGGGTCGCCCTTTATACCCTATATTTTTTTTTATTTTAGGAGTAAATTTTAAAATTTTGTACAAGGAATAAGTGAGATATTTTTCCTAGATGTTATGGGTGATTATATGATGCAAGTGGTTTTGAATGTGAAATCATATTGAATGTGTTGAATGATTATTTTTGATACACCTAGGCTCATTTATATGACTTTTGTATGATGTTAGCTTCATCGTGAATTTGTGTTACTGCTTGGTATAGTGTCTATAATTATCCTGCTTAATTTGAGCGTGTTCCATGTGTGAGTGAGGCTTTTGTAGTATTTTTTGTTGCTTATTGATGTCTAAAAATTTCCAGGTGTGTGAGCAAAGTAAAATAAAAAGTGTTGGGTTTAGTAGATGATGTAGGTATTTCTTTGATATCCATGTTCATACCCTTTTTGATCTACCCTTGTGCATAATATTTGTTAACCCTATTAAGCCTTTAGCCTATTCTTTGATAGCCTCATCTGTAGCCCATTCCTCTTCTTTGATTAACCATAATTTAATCCAATCTCCTAAATGCTTTAGTTAAAAAAGAATAAAATTAAGGAGGGTAAGATTTAATAAGGGAAAAGGTGAAAGTGAAGCCCCAAGAAAGTAGCTATTGGTGTGTAAAAGTATATGTGTGATGGTTGGGAGTAAAGTAAAAGAGAAGAATTGATCAAAAATTGAATCATGTGTTGATAGAGAATACTCCCTCCCTATTATATGTAAATTAGCTTAAATTCAATGGGGCAAAACACATGAGTGTGGAAAGGTAGAAGTGGTGAGAAGTTGGTTAATTAGAGAAGAGTTCAATGTTATGTGTGATGTTTTAAAAGTGCATAGGGAAAATAGTCACTATTATTGGTCAGAATAGTTCCTACCTATCCCTTAGCCTATATTACAACCCTTAAGGTCCTATTTTATCTTGAACATTGACATTCTAATATTAGTAGAGTACTACACTAAAGGAAATCCTATGTTTCATCTTATATGGCATATGAATTCTTTGTGAGAGTGAGCAAAATTTGATTCTTATACATATTCTTGTATTAAATTTCATATCTATGAGTGAACATGGTAACTCTCTTGTGGTGATGGACCATGTTTGATGAAAGTTAGGTGACTTGTATGATCTCTTTTATTGAGTAATATGCATGAGTTTGCCAACTTGGTAGAGTTAATTCTTGAGGCTAGGATGTTTTGAAATAGTGTTCATGAGTTTTAAGTGTAATAAGGTATTCTTGGTGTGGAACATGCTATTCATATAGTCATTGTTGTTCTATCTTGAGCTTCTTGCTTGTAGTAGTAATGTTTGATTCTTCCTTATATGGTACTTAAGGTAAGGAGTTGTTTAAGGATAAACAAGGCTTTAAGTATGGAGTGGTGATCTTAGGTAGATTTTTGCACGTAAGTGTTAATCTACACTTGTTTATCCTTGTTTTGAGGACTTCTTGTGTTCTTAATGAGTTGATAATTGTATAATTGATCATCTAGGTGTTAAGCTACTTCTTTATGATATTTAAGGTGTGTTTAAAACAAGTTTGGAACCAAAATGATCACTTAGAGTTTAGACGAGAAAACTAGTGTTACTAGCTTGAGCTATATGTTGTTCAAGTGTATCTCGATGGATTCTATTGTGTTGTGTGCACTGATTCGTATTTTAGGATGTTATAAAGGTCTAGGGATAATTGCAAACTCAATGTTGGAAAGATAAAAAATCTGAATTTAAAGTGGAAAGGCAGCCAGGAAATAAGGAACTCAACGCCAAATGGAAGGATTAAAGCTTGATGAAATCTGGAATATTTGAGCACATAGGCATGTCACTCATCTATACTCCAAGATAAGTTCATGCCACACCCTTGGACACAAACAACAATGTCACAAAATAGTAACCATCCACTATAAAGGCATGCCAAGCCCTTATCACGCCCGTGTATGAGCATGGCATGCCCATGGTCACAAAATGACTAACTTTTGTCCTAGTATAAATAGAACACTTCTATCTTGATGTACACAACTTAGATGACTATTGGACTTGGAAATTCACTTTAGAAGTGTAATGACCCTCTATATCATTCCCTTAGTTTGTGTGCATTTTTTTATATTTCAAGCCTTCCAATAGAAGAAATAGGTCATTTATGACTTGCCAAAACTGTTAGTTCAGTTATCGGATAGTTCGTTTAGATTTTAGGTTCATTTTCTTAGTTTTGAGCTTTTATTGTTTAGGATTTGGTCTCAGACCAAAACTCCTATTAGATGACCTCTGATGAGTATTCTGACAGTGTCATTAGCTCTGGAACATTAATTTTAGGCTAGGAGGCCCCTTGGTTCAGGTTTTGAGGCTTTTGGACTCATTTTGGGATATTGAGCGGATTATGTGAAAAAAGGAACTATAGGTGTAGGCCCCATATTTAGTCAAAACGATCTCAGATTAAAGTTTTAATGGTTCCATTGAGTCCAAAAAGTAGAATTTTGCATGGTTGCATATTTTTTTTGTGCGTACGGGGTTCCGAATGAATCCCGAGAATTCAGTCAAAGTCCATTCCAAACTTGGTAAAAAACTAGTGCATGGCACCTGATAGGACCTCTTAAGTACCTATTGGTTCACTTTAGCGCTTAGTGCTTTAGCGAGCTTGGATGGTTTAGCGTCCCTAACCATTTGCTGGTGGTGCACTTTAGCGCCATTAAGGCCTCTTTAGCTGCACACACCATTGTTGCCAGACCTCTTTAGTAGTCGTGTTGCGTCTTTAGCGGTAGGTGCTTTAGCACCTAAGTGTCTGCTTTAGCAGTACCTGCCTCCTTTAAATGCCTTCTTCTCCACCTTATTTTCTATCACTTCTTCCACCATTTTTATACAAAATTGAGAGTTCAAAGGGAGGAAAAAGTGGGAAATCATCCACGTTGGTTAATATAAGCTAATCTAACTCATCATGGTTATTTCCCATTGATTTTACCTTCAATTTCTATCCTAATTCTTGGAAATATTCTTAGAAATTGGGGTTGAATTCCTAAACAGTGATTGATGATGATATTGATGATATGAGTTTTAGTTCAAGTTCTGTAATTGATAATGATATTTATGATACAATTTTATACACAAGGTAACTTTATAACATTCAAATCAATTATGGTACTATGGATTATATTATGGCATTTATTCTTACATGTGTATTTCCTATCACTAATATGCCCTATATATCAGCCTTACGGGAGGTTGCATAGGTATAGGTATGAGTGCTACTTGCAGTATATTGTGTGGAGCTTGTATCTATCAGCCTTATAGGGGGTAGTATAGGTGTAGGGTCAGACTATTATTTGTTGAGTGTTGATTGAACCTTCTAAGCCTATTACGGTGGTCATTTATGAAAGTCCTAGTTAGGTATTATGTGTCCGGACTAGCCAATTACCTTATACTATTGTTGTTGTGATGATTAGTTTATGATAGGTTGATTATTGGGCTTGTACAGAGATTCAAGGTATAATTCTGATTCTTTTATCTTATGGTAATATTATTATGCACGATTATTCTATGGTTAGGCATTATTGCTTCAGACCCTGATATTGTGATTCCTTTCTATTACTATGGTAATTATCTCATGTTTAGACATATGGGTTAGAGACCCTAATTATTTTAGCACTAGTTCCTACTATGATTCGGGAGCCTGGAGATATTAGTGTGATTACTTAGCTTGTAACCCTAAGTTAGCCTTTTTATGTATATGGATCTATAAATAGTAGTTATGGTATTATCATATATCCCTTACTTCTTTTATATACTCATGTTTGATATCCATTCATTGGTCCCATATACTACTATACATATCATTCTTCCCCTCTTTATCTGTATATTATCCAGTGATATATGGTATAGTAATAGGGTCTCAAAGCATGGTTGGAATAGGGTAACTTATCCTTACATTCTGTTAGCTTATTACGTTAATTTCTTAGAAATGAATAGAATAGTTATCCTTATGGTCTCATTTTCCTTATTATTAGTTTGGTAGATATTTGGATGTAGTTTATATTTTTGCTTGCATGCTATTTATATTTGCATTATCTTTGGAGCTTAGCCGTTAGTTTCCTAGTAAGTACAACATATTGGTACTCATACTACAATCTATAGCCTGTATATCATAGTATGGGTTCTCATTATTATTGTGTGCATCGTGCGGAGCATCTATGGTTCAGAGACGTAGGGTGAACTCCTAGTATTTGGAGTATTGTCTTTCCCCGTCTTACATACTAGACTAAGTCTTTATGTTTTATTTAGAGGTGAGTTGTACCATTAGATTTATTTTGAACTTCATTTTTCAGTCTTGTTATATTAGAAGCTCTTGTCCTGATTCCACCAAGTTTTGGGATAATTTTATGTAAATCAGTTTTGCACTACATTTATTTTGTATTTTTCCTTTTTTTCTTGGTAGTCTGTTACTAATAGTTCCAAATAATATGGTTGGATTTCCTACTATTAGGTTATAGTACGTGCCATCATGAACTGAGAAATCGAGTTTTGAAAAATTAGTATCAGAGCTAAGTTTAGCAGTCTGCTGGTATAAGAGATTAGTGTTTAGTAGAGTCATGTGGATCGGTGTGGAGACATATATAACCTATCTTTAGAAGGCTATGGGGAATTCTTAGAAAATTATATTCTTGACTACTTATCGTGTGTTTGTATTTCTTTGAACTTCAAGTGCATCCTTTTAACTCTATTATGTCCCAGATGGACAATGCAAGGTTGTCGATAGATGTGGATGAGACTTCAGCATACGTCAGAGCTTTAGTACAATATCTGACTAGGGAGTTAGAGATGGATGTCAAAGATTTTTATTTTCAGTTAGAGGATTTATGGCCAGCCCAGGCTCCAATAGAGTTTGCGACTGTTTTAGCCTTTTGAGATTTAGGATTAGGGATCTTGAGTCTTTTATGAATACCTCACAGTTAGGGATGAAATTTAATTCATCAAGAAACTATCAGGCTAGAGTTAGGTTTATTGGTGTAGCAAGGTCCTTTGTTGATTTTAGAGTATGAGATTGGGTTTCTTGTGTGGGCCAAATATATCCCTATGCTATATCCTTTAGAGCATGGCATGGTGCATGGAATTATTAAAGGATTAGCATTGCCACTTTGGTTGACATTAGAGCATTTGATAGTAGTTGGGTCTTTTTTCTCTCAGATGGTTGATCTTGTGAGGGCCACTGAGAGAGCATATAGTGAGACTAATAGAGGTATCAGTAAGAGGAGATATCATCAGTATAGTGATATTGGTATTCCATAAAGGAGTGAGAATCCTCCTAATGGAGCTCATTTTCACTTACAGCCTATCAGTTCTATGCAGGTAACATCTCAGACTTTAGGTGGCTCTTAGATTAGTTGTGGTGGTCACATCAGATAAAGTTCTCATCAGACCATACAAAGTTTTCAATATGGGTCTTTAGGTCGTGGTGGCCATATTGGTTCAGGAGTGGTAGTATCTTAGAGTATTTTAGGATCTTGTTTTGGTTTTGGTAAGATAAGACATTGGTCTATAGAGTTCCCCAGAAATAGATTGGTTACTCTAATAGAGTTAGCATGTATTCCTTGCTAGCCTAGAGTTCCTGAGGTGTGTTATGATTATGGGAAGGATGATCATTTTAGTAAGGAGTGCCCTCCAGCCTGGTGAGGTCAACTCATGCTTCTCGCCAGGTTAGGGCTTTAGGGGTTTACTATAACTATAAAGAGATTGATCACTGGTCCAGAGAGTGTTCCCAGTATGGTATTATTAGCCATCTTGCTCATTTGGAATAGTCTCGTAGTGTTGTGGCATCTTCAATTGGAGATAATGTGCTTAACGCCTTAATTGATGATTTCGATGCTCACTTTAAGTTTGGATCCCATTCAAATTTGTTCTCCCTCAAACCCACCAGGTATGTGACTTTGGATTTTTCCGTGATAGGTATGCTATTTTATTTTTTTTCCTTACCTTTTCATTGGTATATGTTGGGGTTATCATACCCATCGATGATTATATGTCTTGGTAGGTTTATATCGATTATTATGTTCCGTGATATAGAGTTCATGATTATATGGCTAACTCTGTAGATTATTCTTTTAGTAGTGGATGGAGTGGATTAGTTTTAATATTTTTCCCTTATGGGTGTTATTTGGGTTCAAATCCCATTTACCTTGGCATATTGGCCTTTTTATGGCCCTATAGAGGTACTTGTTATTGATTTTTTTTAGGGTACCACCTATCTTTTATATTGATGTTTATATTACTATTGCCATTATTTTCATTATATGATGTTAATTGATCCTTGCTTGGTACATGGTCAGACTATTAGTATCTAGTTAGAATTTCATTCCTTGCAGTTCTTATTCGTTGGCTTGGGCCTCTAGCTTGGTTGGATGTTTTCTCTCTTATAGTAAGGTAATGTTTATTGTTTTTCTCTTCTGTTAGAGTATGCTGATCAGTTGTAGAGTGGATTATGGCAGTGAAAGTTAGTTGACTTTTCTTGGTTTTGTCATGGTCTTAGAGATGGCAATTGGTTATGCTATCCGTTTTTGGGTTTGGGAGTTTTGGACTTGCCTTCTGGTTTGCTGAGATTTTTGCTTTCGCTATCCCTATCAATGTAGCCCATTATTGAAGTTGATCAGTTTTGGGTCTGTGCTTCTGATATGGCTAGTTCATACCTCGATAGTGGTTTTGCAGTTAATATAAAAAAGTCTTGGATTCATCTTTTAGATTTATTGGGTCCGTCTCCTCGTGATGGTTGCTCTTGGTATTAGTGTGGGGTTGGATGTTATTTTCTTGTTGTAAGGTGATTCTTGTCTAAGTAGAGTTAGGGAGTTGGAGATAGGTGATCTTTCCTATGACTGCTTCTTAATTTGGAAAACTAGAAATTCATTATCTTGAGTTTTTTGCTTCATTTTCTAGTAGTTTTCCCGACCTTGGCATTGGAGTTGAGATTGGTACTTTCTTACTCGATGATGTGATTCATAGGTTGATCGAGTTAAGGTTGTCCTACTTTAGAGTGGGTGGATTCAGGAAATCATCATTTTAGGAATTGTTCTGTCCAGTGAGACTTGGCGGAATGCTTCTACTTGGTGATATATGTCTATGGATATTCCTTGTTGAGATGGAGTATTTGATTTGGCAATTCCCACCTACGTTATATTTCTCCAAGTTTCTAGAGTTTTGGTTATCTATAGCACGATTTGTAGCCTTGGTGAGTTCTTGCCCTCTAGTGGATATAGAGTTGGATGTTTGTATTTTCAGCTTGTGATTTATCCTCTATTGGATTTTTATTCTCCAACAATGTTTCAATTTTAGCTCGACATAATTTGGTAAGGGTATATCAGGTTTGGATAGTAAGGTCGATTTGAGTATTTGACTTTAGTTTAGGCTTGTTAGCTCAATTTTGGATTTGACACATTGGAATGGTGATTTGGAGGTTATGGTAGATTTGTAGTATGGATACTTACCCATCTTTAGGTTTGTTTTGGGTAGTTAAAATCAAGTTGTTCAACCTTTGTGTGAAGAATTTAGTTTTGAGTCATCGATCTTAGGTGCAACCTTCATTTTTAGGTTTCTCACAGTTGGAGTTTTATCCATAGGCTGGTTAATCCTACTCCGTGGTTACCTAATCGGTCTTCTTCAGTTCAGATGGATTACAATTGATAGATGTTAGGATGATCGTCCGTGGACATGGTGTTGGTTCCTTTAGCTTTTACCTCAGTTTTTAATTTTCATTAAAATTTTTGTATGGTTTACTCAATGCGAGAAGTGTTCTTTAGTAGGACACATAATGTCTTATCACTCAGTTGGTGGAGCATCCTTGAGAGGATTATTTCGTGGTGAGTGTGGGTGTTTTTTGGACTCTTGGATTCCAATTTCTATAGTTCTCTAGACTAGTGTATCATTGACATGTATCATAGACCTTGGTTATCCCTATTTGTGTGCCTAAGTAGCACCTTATAAGCTTATTATCATGCTTTCCATTATTGATTTCCATTGATCAACTTCAGTTCATCAAGGTTAGTGTGATGGAGTTGCATAGGCAGCACTCGAGTGACTCTTCTCTTGGTTTGGAGTGGATAACATCTTTGGAAAGGCAAAAGAAGGTTTTATTTAGATTTGGATTTAGTTGCGTGACTCATGCCTTGATTTTTCTTTGGCTTGGATAGTTTACGTTTGATTTTGTTGGTATCGAAGTGGTATCAGTGTGTCATGGTTTGGAGTTGCATGCATCAGCCTTCCCCGATTAAGTTGATGGTCATTTGATGGTTGAGGTTGAGTCTTGGTTGTTTGAGAAGGGAATAAAGGAAGTTGGTTAAAAAAGGGATATCTGTGGTAAAATATCTTGAAAGTGTGTCTCTTTGTGGAGGTTATCTAGGGAGTTGTGCTCGAAACATACGGGCCCAGTACCTTGTTCTTTCGAGCTTTAATGATCTCTTATCTATTGACTTTTGCAGACAAAAGTTCTTTTAGTAGTCGATATTGTAATGACCCTCTAGGTCATTCCCTAGATTTGTACACTTTCCAATATTTTGAGCCTTCCCACAGTGGCTACAGGTCATTTATGACTTGCCAAAACAATCGATTCAGTTATCGAACAGTTTGTTTGGATTTTAAGCTCATTTCTCTAATTTGGATCTTTCATTATGTTGGATTTGGTCTCGTGCCAAAACTCCTAGTAGATGACCTCGGGTGAGAATTCAGACAACGCCATCACCTCTGAAATGTTAATTATAGGCTATAGGAACCTTGGTTCAGGTCCCGAGGATTCAAACTCATTTGGGCTATTAGGCGGATTATGTGAAAAATGAAAATATAGGTGTGGGCCCCATATTTAGTCGAAATGATCTCAAATGAAAGTTTTGATGGTTCCATTGAGTTTGAAATGTTGAAAATTTTATGGTAGCATATTTTATTTTCACGTACGGGGTTCCGAACGAATTTCGAGCACCCAGTCGAAATCCATTCAAAACTTGGTAAGTAATCTGGTACATGGCACTTGATAGGATCGCTTAAGAACCTATTGGGTCACTTTAGTTCCCTTGGGCTACTTTAGCGGCCCTATCCATTTGTTGGTCACTTTAGAGCCAATGGCACCACTTTAGCGGCACCCGTTGTTGTCGCCAGACCGCTTTAGCGATCATGTTTCTGCTTTAGCGGTAGGCACTTTAGGCGCCTAGATGTCCGCTTTAGTAGTACATATAGACTTTAAATGCCCTTTCCCCACCTAATTTTCTATCACTTCTTCCACCAATTTTACACCAAATTGAGATATCAAAGAGAGGAAAAGTGGGAAATCATCCACGTAGGTTAGGTAGGCTAACCTAACTCATCTTGGTCATTTCCCATTGATTTACCCCTTTAATTTCCATCCTAATTCTTGTACAATTCTTAGAAATTAGGGTTGAATTCCTAAACTTTGAGGGTTAATTAAGACCCAAATTTTGCTCCATTTGTGTAACGACCCGAGACTACCCCCTAGTCGTCACACGGTGCTCATGATCCCGAAGGACCACAAGCTAACCCTCCACTGATATCTATACCTGAGCACTTCATAATATAATATAATAACTGCCGAAAACTTGCCATAAGGTTCAAAACATCTAAAATACTCAAAACTAAAAACTAAATACTAATACATCTATCTGAAAAGCCTCTAACTATCTGAACTGTGGAGTTGATGGGACATGTCCCTAACTAACTCCGTCTACTGAAAATAAACTGAGTCTAATGACATAATAAAATAAGGATCATCCTCGAATGAAGAGGACTCACTACTACATCTACTGCTGCTGACTGAGTCTAGACTACTAAGGGTGCTATGGATCTCACGCTTCGAAACCTATAGTATAAGACACCATGAAGTATGCGTCAATACTTTGAATGTACTGGTATGCTAGATGAGGTAAGGCTAAATGCAAGGGCTTATGCATG
The DNA here is from genome assembly GCA_030864215.1 of Capsicum pubescens. Lineage (NCBI taxonomy): Eukaryota > Viridiplantae > Streptophyta > Magnoliopsida > Solanales > Solanaceae > Capsicum > Capsicum pubescens. Next base: position 37,363,782 of record CM061539.1, on the reverse strand, counting down.
AACAATTACTTATCTGAACAACATGAGAGTACTGAAGGAGGACATATGTATGAATGCAAAAACCAAAACTGGAATCACAGAAACACTGAATACGAACTTTGAATATGGGTTTCTGAATACTAACTTACTGGTGACTGAGTCTACTAGTACTAATGTCTGAGTTTACTAATACTGAGAGACTGAATAACTGAGTCTATTGAGATTGATGTCTAATCTTGTTGATACTGATACTAATTTATTATATCTGAGATCAAGCCTATATAACGGGTGACCTCTGAGTATACTGGTAATGATGTCTGATACTGAATAAACTGAATCTGAGATCAAGCCTATATAACGAGTGATCCTTGAGTCTACTGATAATTAATTTGATTGTCTGAATATGAGATCAAGCCTATATATAACGGGTGATCTCTGAGTCTACTGATATTGAATATGATTATCTGAATCTGAGATCAAGCCTATTTAACGGGTGATCTCTAAGTCTACATATATTGAATATGATTATCTGAATCTGAGATCAAGCCTATATAATGGGTGATCTCTGGGAGGTAGTCAATCCTAGTATAACTGGTAACTCCTCAACAAACTTCTATTACTGATACTGAATCTGAAACTGAGACTGTAGGAGGTAGTCATCTAGCCTACATGCGCCTTCTAGCTAGTTGGGGTCCAACCGGTACCTCAGTGAAAAGGGTATTAGTACCGTGCCATGGGTAAACACACTTCTCTCTGAACCCAGGATGCCATGCCTAATATAATGGGTAACACCTGGTTGGAGCCAAGCCTAATATAATGGGTGACTCCTAGGAGGTATTCAAGCCTAATATAATGGGTGACTCCTCATTCTGTACTGGTTACGCAGTTTTAGAGGTTTAGGGATTGCTACTAACGACTCTCCCTAAATAAAGGAAAAGTCACCATCCTTACCCTCGCTCGGTGTTGAATCCTACTCCCAACAGAATAGACACTGAACTAATTCTTAAACTGTAATAGACTGATCTGAATCTGTTATTGTTTATATTTCTTGATTGATCTGACTGAATTCACTTGGTTCCGTTGACTGACGGAATACTACTAAGGTCTGAACTGAATATTGAATACTACTAAGATCTGAGCTGAGTACTGAACTAAAGCTGGAATGCAAATGATACTTGGATTATTGAGATTCCTTAAGTTCTGTAACTTTTTGAGAGTATTGAATTCTGTAACTAACTGAGTTCTAAGAATCGTGACTCGATTGAGATTATCATGAAAACTGACACGGGCTCTAGACTTGCAGCTAAATTGTCAGGTATAATTACCCCCAGGACTCGATAACTAAAAGCAAAACATAACCATCTTAAATAATCATGACCATGGACTTTCATTAACCATTACAATCATTAAAACATCTCTTTAAGAACTTGGAAATCATAAACATGTAATAGTATAGGGAGACTTGCCACTGGCTCAAACTCCATTCAACAAGGTCTTACAACAGACATTTTACATACATTGAAGAGCACATAATTAGGGAATTTCATGCTAACATGTCACAATTCATTCACTAAGGCTTTTCAACAAACACTTGGCATGCATGAACTTACACATAATTTGGGAATTTCAAGTCAACATGCTATAATGGCTCTAATTCCTTCACATAAGCATTTTATCAAACATATGGGGAGTATGCTTTGGTTATACCACAGATTCTATACTTAATCATCATGAATATATCAACATCATGCAACTTCAAGAGAGTTTATCATGAACATCATACAATTCATCACATACTAGAATCAACTCTTTAAATTGGTAGTCTAAATCATGAAATAAAACTCAATAATAACATGAACTTTAATTTCAATTCACATGAATCATGAAAACTCATAAATATAAGATCTTTGAATTTAGAAAATGATTCTTGAACTTCTTGGTGGAAGGAACCCAAGAATCAACATCTAACATACCGTATTATTTGATTCTCGAAAGATTTACGTAGGAATCTTGATGACTTAAGTCTTGGATTAGAAACCATAGGTCTTGTTCTTGAAGAAAATTGAGAGAAACCAATAATATTTGGGTGTAAATTTACTGAATCTCGTGTTAAAGAGTATATATATAGGGGTTGTCAAAAGACCCTTTTTGCCCTTGGAATTAAAATCTGGAACTGGAAAAATACCAATTTTACGTGCTGGCGTGACGCGCCAGCTTACTGGAAATTGGACAATTGGGAAACTGAGCCTTGGAGCGATGCAGTGGAAATCGCGTTGCCACCTTGGTTGCAAACTGGAAAGTGATATGTGAGCAGATGCTAACACATTTAAGGCTTTTAACTAAGAATAATTACAAAGTCTTAAGCAACTTTTGTCCTTTTTGATTGTTTTCTCTTTGATATTGCAGTAAAATTCATGATGCAAGAGAACCAGGAATAATGGAAGTAAAAGAGTTTAATATTAAGCAAAATAAGAAGGGAAATGTAGTGGACGATATGTTTGATAAGTCATCAACTCCCTGATAAGTTATTAGACTCAGCGTCAGACTTAGATAGAGAATGAGATTCAGCTGGAAGAAGTGACGACAACCTTTGATAGGCTGTCCGAGTTATGATAAGTCGCCAGGCTTATCGTCAGGCTTGGGAAATGCTTGAGAAATTGAAGTGAAGATATGAAGACGTCTGTGATAAGTTGTCATGTGTCTAATAAGCTTTCAAGAATGTCATCAAACATAAGCAGAAGGCAAAAATTTGAAGCATGCCTGGCGACATGTTTTGATAAACAATCAGAACTCTGATAAGCCGTCAGACATGTCATCACCTACAAGAAAAATTCTGAATTTTTAATTTCAGATTTTTCTTAAGCTACGGATATAAATAGCATCTTCTAGGGTTTCATTAGTGAGGCTGAACATATCGGTGGGGGGGGGGGGCAGAAAACTTATTCCAAGGGAGTTCACCTCTCTTTGGAGGATCTGAACTTAGAATTCAATTTTCAACTCTTTGATTTGGTTGTGGGAATTTTCTCTTGAAATTGGAAGAGAATCAACTTCATACTTCATCTTTTGTAAGTTTGATTACTTTGAATGATGAATATAATTGTTGCTATCTCTTTCTTTCTCATGTGGAACTAAAACCCACAACTAGGGTTGTGGGATCTATGATTATTCCTCCATGGATTTAATATTTGGTTAGGGTTCGAGTGATTGTGTGAACATCTTGATAATTCTTTTGTATTAATTATTTTTTGTTGGTTTTAAACAATAGTCCTTGCTTACTGTTAATTTGCTTGAGATAAGAAATCAACCCTAGTAAGAAGTGAATTATCAACGAGGATTTGGGAAGATTAAGTTCTCATCTAATGATTAATACTGTAACAAAATTGATCTACTCGAGATAAAATCAGTATGAATAGAATACTTTCCTAAGTTCGAGAGAATTAGGGAGTTCAACATCTAGGTAGGTTGAGAAGCACTTAGATGGACTATCGATACTGATAATTTGGTGTTTCGCATAAGTCACGAGAATCCAATACTACAACTATTATTCAATGAAGGATTACTAATCCTAGTGATCACAACTCTAGTTTCTCTATATCTTTGATTTGAATATTGCCATTTAAGATTTGAGTTCTATGGCGAATTGAAGTGTTAATAACTTTTGTTCAATCATTAAAAATCCCCATTTTGTCTTTTCGTGCCAGTTGTTTGAATTTAACTTGTAGCTTTAGTTTCAAATGAATTTAATTACCACTCACATTGTTCCCTGTGGATTCGACCCCGAATCCAAAGTTGGGTAAATATATTAACGACGACCGCCTTGCACTAAATTGATGTGTAAGTTTAGCGTTATCAAAAATGGCGCCGTTGCTAGGGAACAATTTAGCGTATTGAGTTGGTTTGGACTTTTAGTTTACTTGATTGAATTCAAACCAGTAAATATTTATTTAGATTATTTTTTTGTTTTCTTTTATTTTTATTTTTCTCACACCTTTCTTGAGATGTCAGCCTGGATAGATACTTTTTTGGGTGATGACGATTCTTGTTATTATTATGGGGGACCATATTTTGAGGCTTGTTGTCCAGATTTACCTGGAAGTGCATGGACGGTACCTCCACAATATGATGTAGATACTGTCCTACTTACTGTAACTTGGTGTTTGGCTTGTGGTCAAAGTGATCATACTGAAGATATGTGTGCTGTCATGATTCAAGCGAACAAATTGATGAAACAAATTTTAGAGAATCAAGAACAGTTGTGGAAAGAGCTAAAAGAGTTACCACTCCCACCATGTTTATAGTGGCTAAACAGAGAAGAATATGAGGGGGACATTAGCCAATTTGAGGAGAAAACTCAAGAATCGCAATCACTCGATTGTTATCTTGATGTTGAGACTAACATTAAGAAGGTGAATAAAAGTGAGTGTGTAGTAGATAGTGTAACTTTTGAAGTAGACTTAGTTGGGCCTCACTCGAAGCATTTTTCCACATTATATTTAGATGATGTCTTGTCTGTGGAATCATCTAAAATAGTGGAAGAGTGTGAAGATGAGGAACAAAAATTCTATATTCTTTATTTTACACTTGATAAGTAACATAAAAACACACCACACTTTAAGGCCGAGTATTTTTCCACGGTCAATCCATCACTCGACTTCTTAATTTTTGTACAACCTCCCTATGAGCGAGGCATGAAGATGGACTCTAAGTTGGGGGTGAAATTCATATCCTTAAGGTGGAGGAAAAATTTGAGTTGGGTCATGCCGCGATACTAAATTAGGCGCTTCTTGGGAGGCAACCCAAGGTATTTTGTTGTTCGTATTCATATTATGTGATTGACATCAGATCTTTGCACCCATGGTGCCACAGGTATGTTTCTAACTCTCTTGTTTTGGTTTGACACATTGGGAACATTGCATGATTTTAAGTTAAGGGTGGGGCTACTTGTAGGTGTTGATGTTCTCTTGGGGTTTTTGTTGTCGTGCCTTTTTCCCCCAGAGTCTTGTTCCTAGTAGAGCCGGCATGTTAGGCGTATTGTGTTTGTTTTGTGATTGTTGTGGTTAACTGGATCAAAAAATAAGTATCTAGGACAATTGGCATATTTTTATTGATTTTTCTTGGAATGATTAATACCTTTCCAATTGTCTATCTGGTAACTGAGTGATGTGTATCTATATGTGACTACTGTGAATCTTTTTATGGGATTAGTACTAGGGACATGATAATCACTGCTAACAATTGCATGAACCGAATGGGTAGTAGCTTTTGATGTAACTTTGTGCCATGTGTCTGTGAGATACTACCTAGTTCCCATTGTGTGTTAAATCTAGAACTTGCTCTGTTGGTCTTTCCTTGTTTGTAGGATAGCAGTTAGGAAAGGATCATAGGTCGTTGTTGATATTAGTCAACTTTTAGCCTAAATGACCTTCCATGTGTGAATAATATCCCTTGATCCTGATTTTGAGCCTGATTGCCTATTTTTTTATTATACCTATCACCTCCTATTTGTATCTTAATGAACCTGTTTTGGCCCTGGTCTTCCTTGGATATTGTGCACTTTGACTTAGGCAAATAGCCTAAGTTGAGGGTGGCTATCATAGGGGTGTGTGATGTAAAGTGAGTATGAAAAAGGGTAATAAAAAATAAAATAAAAAATATATATATATGTAAGGCTAGGTATGGTAGAAAAAGAATGAGAAAAGAAAAGTTGTGAAAAAAAAGAAAATGAATGAATAAAAACTGCACCCAACTTGAATGTGCTTTAATCAAGAAAGGGATAAATAAGGTAAAGATTGATAAGTGAAACCCTAAAAATAGTGTAGTGCCAAGGAGGGTTAGTAACTTTAAATATCCTTATGTATCATACCATCACCAAGCCTATATTACAAGCTGAAGAAAAGTCCTATATTGATCCTTACTTAACTGTATGAAAGTCTTGGTGATGAAAATAAGGGAAAGCTTATGGTATTTGGCATACATTGATTGGAACTTCTTTCTGAGAGTGAGTGTCTCTTGACCATCCACTCATTGACATACTTCATTACATATATGAGTGAAGAGGGACTTATTTGTTGTAAGGGCACATTGGTTGCATTGCTAGCTGCTTACATATTTGGGTAGTGTAACTTGTATATATACATGGTTATTGTTGCTGATTTGATGTCATATATTGATTACCTTGTTTCATATTGTTGATCTTTATTGATATACACAGTTGGGTTTAATGTGATTGAAAATGGAAAGGAAAATGTGTTTTGAACTAAAATTGATGATCAACTGTAATATGTATCTTATGTGTCTCTTGGTTAAGCATCGTAGTGTGGTGTCATGTAGTTACTTGAGGACAAGCAATTGTTTTAAGTTGAGGGTGTTGATGTATGAGCAGATGCTAACACATTTGAGGCTTTTAACTAAGAATAATTGTAAAGTCTTAAGCAACTTTTGTCGTTTTTGTTTGTTTTCTCTTTGATATTGCTGTAAAAGTCAAGATACAAGAGAACCAACAATAATGGAAGTAAAAGAGTTGAATTTTGAGCAAAATAAGAAGGGAAGTGTAGCTGACGACTTGTCTCATAAGTCGTCAACTCCCTGATAAGTTATCAGCCTCAGCGTCAGCCTTAGACAGAGAATGAGATTAAGCTGGAAGAAGTGACGAAAACCTGAGATAGGCCGTCAGAGTTATGATAAGCCATCAGGCTCGTAGTCAGGCTTGGTCAGTGCTTGAGAAATTGAAGTGAAGATGTGACGACGTCTGTGATAAGTCGTCAGGTGTCTGATAAGCCGTCAAGAATGTCGTCACACATAAGTAGAAGGCAAAAATTTAAAGCATGCCTGACGACATGTTTTGATAAGCTATCAGAACTCTGATAAGCCGTCAGACATGTCGTTACCTAAAAGAAAAATTCTGAATTTTTAATTTCAGATTTTTCTTAAGTTACAGATATAAATAACATCTTCTAGGGTTTCATTAGTGAGGCTGAACATATCGCCGGGGGGGGGGGTCATAAAACTTATTCCAAGGGAGTTCACCTCTCTTTGGGGGCTCTGAACTTGGAATTCAATTTTCAACTCTTTGATTTGGTTGTGGGAATTTTCTCTTGAACTTGGAGGAGAATTAAATTCATACTTCATCTTTTGTAAGTTTAATTACTTTGAATGATGAATATAATTATTGCTATCTATTTCTTTCTCATGTGGAACTAAAAGCCACAACTAGGGTTGTGGGATCTATGATTATTCTTCCATGGATTTAATATTTGGTTAGGGTTCGAGTGATTGTGGGAACATCTTGATAATTCTTTTGTATTAATTATTTTCTGTTGGTTGTAAACAATAGGCCTTGCTTACTGTTGATTTGCTTGAGATAAGAAATCAACCCTAGTAAGAAGTGAATTATCAAAGAGGATTTGGGAAGGTTAAGTTCTCATCTAATGATTAATGCTATAACAAGATTGATCAATTCAAGATAAAATCAGTATGAATAGAATGCTTTCCTAAGTTCGAGAGAATTAGGGAGTTCAACATCTAGGTAGTTTGAGAAACACTTAGATGGACTGTCAAAATTGATAATTTGGTGTTTTCCATAAGTCATGAGAATCCAATGCTACAACTGTTATTCAATGGCGGATTACTAATCATAGTGATCACAACTCTAGTTTCTCTATATCATTGATTTGAAATATTACAGTTTAAGATTTGAGTTCTATGGAGAATTGAAGTGTTAATAACTTTTATTCAATCATTAAAAACCCCCATTTTGCATTTTAATGCCAGTTGTTTGAATTTAACTTATAGTTTTAGTTTCAAACGAGTTTAATCGCCACTTACATTGTTCCTTGTGGATTCGACCCCGACTCTAAAGTTGGGTAAATATATTGATGACGACCGTCTTGTACTAAATTAATGTGTAAGTTGAGTGTTATCAAAAAGACACCGTGACGCGGTGGAATCACTGAGGCTCACTGAAATTTGACAATTGCCATTTTGGCTCGCTCCGCAATGCGCTAAAGTGCCAGGTCGCACACTGTCTCACTAAAATGGCTCTAATTCTTCGCCCGAGTGTCATATTTGGGCAAATTTGGTATCGACGGAAAGTCTCTCCTCAATCTTTTAAGGTCGGAATTACACTTTACTTGGCACGCTCTAAGGCTCAGACTACGAGAGAACTTTGTGGGGTCTTACAATATCTCCCCTTTGGAAATATTTGTCCTCGAATGTTGCTTGATAGGCTATGAATATTGATTGACTGAGATTACTTATGGAATGATAACATATGAAACATGACTATGTGACATGGAGTTACTGATATACTGAGATTTCATACTAAACATGCATATCTAATACATGGAATACACGACTGAAGCTACTCATAAGTTGAATTCTCATAATGGACATATATATCTAATGCATGTGTTCGTAACTGAGTTGTTCTCATGAATGCATGACTGAACACACTAAAAAGCTAAACTTTTTCTACTGAACATGCATATCTAATGCATGAATACTTGACAAAACTATCTTTTGAATGCTTGACAAATTATGCAATGATAACTGGTGTTAACTTTGTAAGGAGAGTCTAAACATGCAACTGAATGAGTCTAAGGAAATGAAAGCATCATAATATTATGGGATATCTCCCTCTTAGGACTCTATTCCCTCTAAGAACACTTACTTCGTCGAAATACTGAGGCGTTGCACAGGGCATCTACGAACTAGATTCATAACTAAACATCTGTGAGCTGAAACTAATATATGATTCATAAACTGAACTTGTCTCACAACGACTGGGACTCTCTATCTTGGAATAGTTACATTCCGGAGATTTCTGATAGCATGATCAGGTAAAGAGATAAGATAACAACTATACGAATCTGACTGCTAAACGGACTTGTTGGCTTTACTAACTGACTCATGCTGAAATATAAGCTCAAATGAGAGTAAAGGATCTAACAATGTATATCATGAATATAAAGGGCTTATAACATATCCGAATCTATGTCAGTGAACCTTCCCAGATCATGACGGGTCTGGAGTGCATAAAGTCTGTTCTGACACTGACCACTATTGGCATCGAAAGTGGCACTCTGCTGACGTAATTCTCTACCCCTATGAGCCAATACTCTATATTCTCGTATTCTGTGGCCTAGCTTACCACATCCAAAATATACCTGACTTTTAGCTCTGTGCACACCTAGGTGATTCTTGTCACACTCTTCATAAAACGGGTAGGTACGAACACTACTGGAACTACCCTGGGTTTAGATCCTAGTGCCCCATCATAAATGACATCCGTAAACTTTGGTGTGGGTACACTAGATGAGGATGGAGCTGGGACTGAAAGCTTCTGACTATGGTAAGAACAACCACCCTGTGACCCTGCCTGACAGAAATTATGAATACCTATTCTGGCTTTCCTACTCACTCTCTCTCTTTTTCTTTCATCTTATCCGCCTCAATCTACTATGCATGCATCATTAGTCTAGCAAGGTCCATATCTCTATTGAGAATAGCAATCCGACACTCTTTCAACACCAACCTGGACACACTAGTCACAAACTTACTCATACTCGCTTTAGGGTCAGCTATCAAATTGGGAGCATACTTAGATAACTAGTTGAACTTAAGACAATACTCTTTCAATATCATTGAGCCTTGACTTAGGTTCATAAACTCTTCTACCTTAGCTTTTATTATATCTAGCAGGAAAAACTTATCTAGAAAGGCATCCTGAAACTCCTGCCAAGTCATGGGGGATGTACCTCTCTACTCTTCTTCCACACTACAACCCTGTCATGAGCGATATCCTTTAGCCTATAGAATGCTAATTCTATACCCTCCTTCTCAGAAACATGCATAATCTAGGTGATTTTTTTTACCTACTCAAGATAAAGCTGTGGGTCCTCACCTGCTACTAACCCAAAGAATTTTGGTGGGTTCATTCTCATGAAATCTCTGATTCTGGCTGTGTCTGAACCCCTAGCTTGCTGAGGTAGGACTGCAGCCTGACGGTTGCCATGAACATTAGTTGTCACAGCTTGGGCTAGCGCCTGAAAAGCTACCCAAAACTCTGCATGTGACACATTCTTATTCTCAGGATCTACTGGCTGAGGTGGCTAGTTATCAACCCTACGGGCATTATCTCTATAAGGAGGAATACTCTGTAAATGAAAGAAAGAATGGATCAGACTAAGAATCAACTAGAACTTATGCATACTCGCATAACATGAACACTCAAAGAAGGAAAACTATTCCTAAAAATATCTTATAGCCTCTTGTACATAAATGTGGCGCGCAACACACGTATGCATAAGACTCTACTAGATGCGACTTTTAGACTTCCTAGGACACTATTGAACCTTAGGCTCTGATACTAAGTTTGTGATGACTCGATACTACCTCCTAGTCGTTACACAGTGCTCATGATCCCGAAGGACCACAAACTAACCCTCTACTAATATCCATACCTGAGCACTGTATAATATAATATAATAACTATAAAAAACTGGCAGAAACTTGACATAAAGTTCAAAACATCTAAAATACTCAAAACTGAAAACTAAATACTGATACATCTGTCTGAAAAACCTCTAACTGTCTGAACTGTGGAGTTGATGGGACATGTCCCCAACTAACTCTATCTACTAAAAATAAATTGAGTCTAATGCCATAATAAAATAAGGATCATCCTCAAATAAAAAGGACTCACTGCTACGTCTACTGTTGCTGACTGAGTCTGAACTGTTAAGGGTGTTGTAGATCTCGCGCTTTAGAACCTATAGTATAAGACACTATAGTGCAAGAGGAAATTAAGCGTCATTACTTTGAATATACTGGTATGCTAGATGAGGTAAGGTTAAATATAAGGGCTTATGCATGAACAGTTACTTATCTGAATAACATGAGAGTACTGAAGGAGGACAAATGCATGAATGCACAAACAAAAATTAGAATCGCAGTAACACTGAATATGAACTCTGAATACGGTTTTTGAATACTGACTTACTGATGACTGAGTCTACCAGTATTGATGTCTGAGTTTACTAATTTTGAGAGATTGAATAACTGAGTCTATTGAGATTGATGTCTAATCTTGCTGATACTAATACTGATTTATTATATCTAAGATCAAGCCTATATAATGGGTGACCTCTGAGTTTACTGGTAATGATGCCTGATACTGGATAAACTGAATTTGAGATCAAGCCTATATAATGGGTAATCCCTGAGTCTACTGATAATGAATATAATTGTCAGAATCTGAGATCAAGACTATATATAACGGGTGATCTCTGAGTCTACTGATATTGAATATGATTATCTAAATCTGAGATCAAGCCTATATAATGGGTGATCTCTAAGTCTACTGATATTGAATATCATTATCTGAATGTAAGATCAAACCTATATAACGGGTGATCTCTGAGAGGTAGTCAAGACTATATAACGGGTGACTCCTCAGCTGACTTCTATTACTGAGACTGAATCTAAAACTGAGACTGTAAGAGGTAGTCATCTAACTGACATACCCTTTTAGCAAGTTGGAGTCAGGTGTCAGTACCGTGCCATGGGTAAAGACACTTCTCTCTGAACCTAGGATGCCATGTCTACTATAATGGGTGACACCTAGTTGGAGCCAATCCTAATATAACAGGTGACTCCTTGGAGGCAGTCAAGCCTAATATAATGGGTGACTCCTCATACTGCGCTTGCTACACAGTTCCGGAGGTATAGGGATTGCTACTAACACTCTGCCTAAATAACGGGGAAGCCGCCATCCCTGTCCTCGCTCGGTGCTGAATCCTACTCCTAACTGAATAGACACTAAACTAATTCTTAGACTGTACTAAACTGAGATGAATCTATTACTATTCATATTTCTTGATTGACCTGACTGAATTCACTTAATTTTGTTGACTGTTGGAATACTACTAAGGTCTGAATTGAATATTGAATACTACTAAGATTTGAGTTGAGTACTGAACTGAAGCTGGAATGCTAATGATACTTGGATTACTGAGATTCCCTAAGTTCTGTATCTGTCTGACAGTACTGAATTCTGTAACTTACTAATTTCTAAGAACCGTGACTTGACTGAGATTATCATGAAAACTGACTCGGGCTCTAGACTTGCAGCTAAATTATCGGGTAAATTACCCCCAGGACTCGATAACATACAAGAAAAACATAACCATCTTAAATAATCATGACCATGGACTTTCATTCACCATTACAATCATTAAAGCATCTCTTTAAGCACTTGGAAATCATAAATATGTAATAGTATAGAGAGACATGCTACTAGCTCATACTTCATTCAATGAGGTCTTACAACAGATATTTTACATGCATTGAAGAGCACATAATTAGGGAATTTGATGCTAACATGTCACAATTCATTTACTAAGGCTTTTCAATAAACCCTTGGCAAGCATGAACTTACACATAATTTGGGAATTTGTAGTCAACATGCTATAATGGATCTAATTCCTTCACATAAGCATTTTATCAGACATACGAGGAGATTTTTTTGGTTATACCATATATTCTATACTTAATCATCATGAATACATCAATATCATGCAACTTTAAGAGGGTTTATCATGAACATCATACAATTCATCACATACTAGAATCAACTCTTGAAATTGGTAGTCTAAATCATGAATTAAAACTCAATAATAACATGAACTTCAATTTCAATTCACATAAATCATGAAAACTCATCAATATAAGATCTTTGAATTTTGAAAAGGATTCTTGAACTTCTTGGGTGGAAGGAACCCAAGAATCAACATCTAACATACCCTTTTATATGATTCTCAGAAGATTTATGGAGGAATCTTGATGACTTGGGTCTTGGATTAAAAACCCTAGGTCTTGTTCTTAAAGAAAATTGAGAGAAACCAATAATATTTGGGTGTAAATGTGTTGAATCTCATGTTAAAAAGTATATATATATAGGGGTTGGGAAAAGACTCTTTTTTCCCTTGGAATTAAAATCCAAAATTGGAAAAATCCCAATTTTAGGTGCTAGTGTGACGCGCCAGCTTACTGGAAATTAGACAATTGGGAAACTGAGCCTTGGCACGATGCGGTGGAAATCGTGTTGCTACCTTGGTTGAGAACTGGAAAGACACCGTGATGCGGTGGAATCGTAAAGGCTCACTGGAATTTTATAATTGCCATTTTGGCTGGCTCCGCGATGCGCTAATGTGCCAGGTGGCACACTGTCTCACTAAAATGGCTCTAATTCTTTGCCCGAGTGTCGAATTTGGGAGAATTTGGTATTCTACATGGTTTAAACTATTTCTCACTTTGGAAGTCACTCCTTGATCTTTTAAGGTCGGAATTATACTTCACTTGACACGCTCTAAGGCTCAGACTATGAGAGAACTTTGCGGGGTCTTACTATCTGAGCACAACTTTATTGTTCCTTGAGGGACGTTGTGACGAGCATAATTTTGGATTCTGTTTGCAAGCCCCTCGAGCCCGTTCTTGACCCAAAATTTGACAAAGCCATTAATATAAAAATATGGGTTCATTTTTCTCATAACGACATATGAATTACTATTTTGATAGTGTTAAGATATTTCAGGATCATGGAGTGAAGATGATTGATTTGTGGATGATTTAATAGTTGGGATTCAACTTTGAGGTAGACTTCTATCTATTCTTCTCATGAGTTGATGTTTTATATTTATGTTACATGTTGGATGTTATTATGGTTAGAACACTGTGACTTATCCTAAATTATGAGTTGGGGGGCTAAAAGGGCATTTAACCCTTAAGTTGAATACTTATTATACTTCTATAATCCTATTAGTTTCTGTATAGATAGTGCTAATTCGTAGTATGATTATGATATTATTCTAGATGTTGAATGGTATTTAGGTATTGGAAGCTTGATTAGTATGATTAGTCTTATTTGTACTACTTAGGCTATCTTGGAACAGTAATTTAGGAGAAATTAACTTAGTTGGTTATGTTCTAGGTGGAATTGCTATCTTATAGAAAATTATTTCTTATTTATCGTCTAGAAGTGGATGTGGATACCTTAGCCTATTAAGGGTGTAAATTTCCTAAATATGGATTTCGGGGATTAGAAGTAGGCACTTTCGGCCCACCTTAGGTCAAGACTTATGTTAGCATTGTAGACTTATTTTGTATGGTAGCCTGTTAGAAATAATTGAGGCTAGCGAACCTCGATTATAAGGTTACTATACATCTTGGTGGATTATAACAGTTTTTTCCCAAATTATGATGTTATGGTTATTTTGGATATATATTGGGCCAAAGATCGTGATTATGATCCTATAGTTATGAAGGATATATATTTGGCCTACGGTCGTGATTATGATGCTATAGTTATGTCGATTATATATTGGGCCCAAGGTTGTGGTTATTATATTGGTTGGGTTATGGGAAGTATTCTATCCTTATAAAGGAAATAGTCATAGTTTATAGACATAGTGACACTTATAATGGTATTGTGTCTCTACTGGTGAAAGAATGCATAGATTCAATACATTCATGATCACTTAGATAGAAAATGGCATATTTCTAACTGAAAGTATGGTTATGCTACTCTTTTCCTAAAAATGAAATTTGTTCCATATTTTACTTTTAAAATAGATTTTTTCATAATGGGAATTCTAACATTTTAATGAATGACTTATGAGCATTTGAGCCTAAAAATGATGTTTAGAGATTTGACCAAGATAGATTCTGGTCCACAATTTTGCTATTACTATTCACCTCATCGAGAGAGAGATTTTAATCCTTTCTATACTCCTTCGATGATTTAGTCCCGGAGTTTACCCTGGGCAATAGATTTATGGATTTACACTCTTATAGCCATGATTCTAGTTGTGAACTTATATACATATGTATATATATATATATGGTACTACTGGGTAGTCGTTTAATGATGATATGAATTCTGATTCAAGTCTGGTGATTAATGATATAAGGTTCGATTCAAGTTCGATGATTAATGATGATATTGATGATATGCATTTATACACTTGGTTACTTTATTGCATTCATATCGGTTATGGTATTACGGATTATATCTTGGCATTTATTCTTGCATAAATATTATCTCTCACCAGTATGCCCTATATCTATCAGCCTTATGGTGGGCTCGATAGGTATAGGTATGAGTGCTACTTGTAGTATATTGTGTGGAACTTTTTTCTATGACACTTATGATGGTTTCATATAAATAGGCTTAGACTGTTGTTTGTTGAGTGTTGATTGAACCTTCTGAGCCCATGACTGTGGTAGTTTATGAAAGGCCTAGTAAGGTATTTGTTGCCCGGACTAGATGGTTACATTGTATTGTTGTTATTATTATGGTTAGTTTGTGACAGGTTGATTATTGGACTGTTATTGAGATTTGAGGTATGATTCTGATTCTTTCAGCTTATGGTTATATTATTACGTACGATTGTCCCATGGTTAGGCATTATGGATTTATACCCTGATATTCTAATTTCTTTCTTCATGGTTACTTTATTATGGTTATTATCTTATGTTTAGACGAATGAATTTGAGACCCTGATTATATTAACACTAGTTCCTACTATGATAAAGGGGATTGGAGATACTAGTGTGATTACTTATCTTTTATCGTTGAGTTAGCCTTGTTATGTATACGTATCTATATATAGTAGTTGTGGTATTACCATATATCCCACCATTCTTTTATTTACTCATGTTTTATATCCATTCATTGGTCTTTTCTACTACTATACATATCTTTCTTTCGCTCTTTATCCATATATTGGCCAGTGATATAAGGTATAGTGCTAGGGTCGCGAAGCATGGTATGAATAGGGTAACTTCTCCTTACTATTTTGTTAGCTTATTACATTAGTTTCTTGGATATGAATAGAATAGTTATCATTATGGTCTCATTAGCCTTATTATGTAGTTTGTTGGATATTTTGGTATAGTTTACATTCCTTCTTGCATGCTATTTATAATTTCATTATGTTTAGAGCTCAATCAGTAGTTACCTTCTGAGTACCACGTGTTAGTACGCATGCTACACTTCTGCAGCCTATAGATCATAGTACGGTTCTCTCCATTATTGTATACATTGTGCAGAGAAGCTATGGTTTAAAGACGTAGGGTGAGCTCCTATCACTTGGAGTATTTCCATTCTCTATCTTATGTACTAGACTTGTCTTTATGTTGTATTTAGAGATAAACTGTATCAGTATATTTATTTTGTACTTGATTTTGTCAGTCTTGTTATATTTGATGGTCTTGTACTAATTCCACTAAGTTTTGGGACCATTTTATGTATATCAGCATTGCACTATATTTATTCCACATTCTTCCTTCCTTTCTCCTGGTAGTCTGTGACTGGTAGTTTCGGACTATAGGGTTGGCTTACCTACTGGTGGATTATAGTAGGTGCCATCATGACCTGAGAAATTAGGTCATGACAAGGAGGCTGTAATTAGGGTTCTTAATATTTATTATAGTTTACTTTTGTTTTTTATGCATAAATTTCTTAATTGCAGCTTGTTGTAAATCCATGAGTGGCTAAACACCCTCTTCTAGGGTTGAATCCATGGACATGAATACTTAAGTTTATATTTGAGTTGGTTTATGTTTGGTATCATGTTTGGTGTTTCATATATCCTTTTTACAACTATTCTAAAGATCTGTGAGCCATAGGATAAACTTATATTTCTATTGTGAGTCTAGAGGAGGAACAATAGACTAGATCGTGGGATATTTGGTGTGGGATCTTATACGTTCAAAGGATTAAAGTTAGGATTTGTGTTTAGGATAGGAATATACCTAATTCCTCCCATTTGGTTCATATACGAGATGAAATATAAATAGTTTAACTTAGTTATCACATCCCTGCTCAACAATGTAGTTGTGGGGCTAAGTTAGCTAGATGATTAGAGGCTCAGAAGATCATAGACATGTTATCAGCCCTGTGAATCAACAACCAAGGTATTTAACTAAAACAACAAAATTATATAGCTAAGTAAGATTTTTCGTGGTTCCTTGACCCTAGATTCTTCCCCATTATTATCTCCAACACTTTTTATTATTGAATTGCTTACGATTACTTTTGAATTCTTAACTTTAAACTATTTCGGTTACAATTAGCACTTGTTTAATCTCTTTAGTAATGCTAGAATTAGATTGTTGCCGAGCACGAGTCCCTATGGGATCTATAATTGGCTTTAAAAGGCTATTTTACTACATGGGAGACAACATACACTTGCATGTGCACTAGGACCGCAACAGTTATATCTATGGGTAGATCTAAATTTTCCTAATAATGATTTTAGGTGGTTAGATTGTATTTCCTAGCATAGAATTACTCCCTTTTAATGTGAACTATGAAGATTTGGGAGATTTAATGGGTGAAAACCCCAGACTCTATAGTTTAGGCTATGAAAAAAAGTAAAATCGGCAGAGTATAATCCTTAAGAACAAGAATTGAAGAGTAAGTGATTGTATACCTTTTTTTTGTTTTTTTAGACCGAGAGCAATCTGAAATTTCACTGAAAATCAATGCTCTTGTGGATTAGATTGTATTTCAATTCTCCTATTTAGGTAGGTTATGGTTTTAATTGGAGTTTTATACTAGATTTAGATTTCATGCTTGCTCCTAAATTGAATGTATGTGGATTGACCCTCGCCTATGCTTGTGGTTTTTGATTTAGTTATTAATGCTTAATTGAATGAGCTAAAGAACAATAAAATAGATAGAGTATATTCTGATAGTGAGTGTCATTCTGATATTAGTGCATTGTGATATATCCTAAGTAAAAGTGAACAAAAATACCTATTGTTATCATATTCGGAGGGTCGAATATGGCACTGGAATGGATACTTATATTACAAATATTACGGAGGGTCGGGTACCATGTTGATATGGTATATGGATAAAGTTTTTCTCCTACAGGTCTTAACTATTAGGCACCAATAAGTCCTATTAATATTTATGTACAAATGTGAGACTAAGGAATTTGAGTGACATGTATAGTAGGTGGTGATGTTCGAGGTAGAATTTATACTAATCTTATGAGATTGATATGGTATTGATAATAATGTGATGATATTACACTTGTGAAATTTTAGTGGACATAGATTTAACACCCCAAAAGTCCCTATGATCATATCTCCGACTTAGAGTAAAAAGCTATAGAAAAAATTCACAGAACGACTAAGACCATGGGTCATGGTCAGTCAGTACCAACGACTCACTGGGTGACCTGTCTAGAGTGTCAAACTATAAGTTCTAAAAGTTGACATTTTCCCTATTGACAATGACTTAGTAAACACGAGTTTCTAGGTCAAACCACGGATCATTAGATGACTCATCCCGATGAGAAACCCTCTAATTGATATTTTTATCTAGAGGCAACGAGTCCCATCCACAGTTTCTTACCTGAATTAATAAGTCATGGAGTACCAGGAATTCCTAAAGACTTCAAACTAGTCTAGTCTACATGTGTCATGGGATGACTTGTTGGTTCAGGTAATGAGTCATATCCTGATTAATGACGACTGTTTCCTAATAGATCAATTTGTTATAAATAGGATATTTTTAATTTTTTCTTAGATCCTACTCCTAAACTACTTCGTTTGGGTTATACTAGTAGGATTAAAGAGGAAATAGTCTACCCTTTCTTCCTATTCACTCTCTAAACTTAGAAACAAACCATAAAGGCAATTAATGTTCTCTCAAGGTAGAAACTAGGGTTCTTATTCTCATGTCAAGGTTCAATCTTCCTAGTAAGATTCTTCAACTAGGGTATGTGGAATTTCAACAATGGGTATCCTTTCACCTACTATGTCCCAAGTAACTTAGAAATCCTCAGTTTTCCATGTATCTAAGTTTATGATTCATTCAGTTTATGATGTCCTTTTTATTCTAGTCTTCTTATGGTTTCTATACTATGATTACATGTTTCTCAAGAATTTTACACCTACTATGACTGAACATTCAATGATTTCACCACCTGATATAATTTTATAGTATTTCCACATAATTTAGATACATTTTTAGAAAGCTTGACATGTTATGAACACATAATCCAGAGTACTTTCAATATATATCTAAGGATGAATAAGTATGATTAGTATTTTTAGTCATACAACCCTTCAAAATACTTTCAAATAAAGTATATCTTGATTTTTTTAGAACATTAGTATTTATGAGCACAGTATAAGCTAGTTCGAGAGTAGTACTTAGCATTGAGTTGGACTATGGTTCAGCGCATCGAAGTCCTAGAACTTTGTGCCACTATAGGTTTACTTAGACCTACTAATTGGAAATTATTTCATATCAGTAGTACCATGCTAACTATGTCTTTACACCCTAGCAAGGTATATTAGATCCTTTTGATGGGGCATATACATCAGACTCCATGCTAGCTCATGTGGTTTATGTCTGTTAACAGACCCAGACTTGGTATTTGTGCATGATCCTTTATTCAGTTGTACTTAATTTTATAATATGACTTTCATAGTATTATTTGATATCAATGTTTAGATATGCATCACAAATAGGGTCACTGTACTATAGTTCAGATTTTGGACTCAGTATCACAGTCAGTACAACATATTAGTATTTACAGCATGTTCAGTTTATTTTACTATTGCATATATCACATGCTTAGAATATTCCAAGTACTAATCGATACTTTCTATTTGAACTATATCATGTTATGGTATAAGTTCATAAACTCAACATCAGTCCTACTATTAGTACGCTCTAGTGCCATCTCAACAGCTGTCAGTGATGAGTCCTCATCATCCAAGGATGAGATTTCATGATTGATTTTCCATTTTAGTATTATTTCTAGTTTAAATATTTAGAGTTAGATTGGGACATGTCCCAGCAACTTATCAGTTAGTGGATGCTTCCATACATAGAGATAGACATTTTAGATGTTTAAGTATTTGGACTGTTTAGGTTATATTTATTTCAAATGTTATTCTTAGATTTAGCTAGGTTTTTAATCATTTATTTAGTTATTTTCACTATTGTTAGTACTATGTCATGCCATGGGTTAGCTTTGGGTCACTTATGGCTCTAAGCATCATATTGTGTCTAGGGTGTAGACTCGGATCATGATCGTAGATCCTAATCTTAATTTAAATATTGTACTACTGATGGTTATAATGCAAATTGATAGTTTGATGATTATGTGGTCTAGCTGTGGACATTGTCTTGTGATGACCTATGGTTTCATGGCAATTTCGATGCTTAAAACAAAAAAATTATGCAAGTACTTAGTTATTCTTGTTAGATGTGATGTGGCTTTGTGTTTATTTTGTAGGAAAATAGAGTTCGAGGCCAACAATGAGCAAAAATAATGAAAAGAAAGTAAGAAGGCTACCTACGAGTCCTGCCTATAGGTTGTAGATAGTACCTACACGCCCGTAGATGGGCTATGTAGGTTGATGGTTTGAAGTTCTGCAAGATGATATTAGACTCTGATTCCAGTAATGCCTACCTATGACTAGTAGGTACTACCTATGCACTGTAGGTAGCCCTCATAGGTAGGTGATCTGCAGCCTAAAAATTCCATTGAGTTCTACAAAGCTTACCTACGGCCCATAAGTAGGGTCGTCGGTTGGTGCCGGCTCAAGTTTTCTACTTTGTTTATGATAGTTTTTATGATGTATCTATAAATACCCATTGGATATTTCATTATTATTTTATGCACTTTATACACGTTTACATTATTTTGTGTTCTGAGATACATTCTTGATCTTGGAATCATTGTTCTTGGATTTAGGGTTTGATATTAATTTGAGATTTTGGTTTTCATTCTTATTATTCATTAGATCATTCGTATGATTTCAACTATGAATTCTATGTGTGTTCTTACAATCATGAGAAGCTAAATGCCATTACTAGGGTTGTGGGAACCTTATAGGATTAACAAAGTAGAGGAAGTCCAAAGTCATTCTAAATTGGTGTTCTTTCATGTATTGGGATTTCTTTCATAGTGATTTCTTTCTTGATGGTTTCAAAGATTAGTAACTCACCTATATTTGATACTAACTTTAGAGAGAGGTAGAGATTAGGAAAAATAAATCATAATAGTAATTTGAAGCTACCAACCTTCATCTAATTAACTTGAGACCAAGAGAAGATAGTTAATCTGAGATCCAGAACAAGGGTTAGTAACACGACACTCTGAGACCGAGAGAATGAGAGATGGTTAGGTGATATGTAACCTTATAGATTTTGCATGCAAAGCACGAGATAGTTTGACGAGCACGATAAGTCTGCAGAGTTATAAATTCAAAGGGAACACAATCCTAGTGATTATCTCATATTGATAACAACCCTACTTGCCCAAGCATCGTTACTATTACTATTGTTCTTACAAAACCCCCTCATTTAATTTGTGCACTTTTCAGCTACATCAGTAAGCTTGTGACAAAACTTCCATCTTATTCCCTATGGGATTGACCCTAACCTGGTTGGATGATATATTTTTCAATCGATCGCATTATCCTTTTTAGGAGGTTTAATTTGGGCAATATTAAATTTTGGCATCATTGCTGGGGAGTACGATTATAGATTAATTAATTTAGTTTGTTGAGGTTGTTGGTTTTTTGGTTTTCTACTATTTGTAGGGCATATACCAGTGTATGTCTAGTACTCAGAGTTAAGGCAATTCCCTGATTCCTTTTGATCCTAATCTTGAATGGACCTTATGATACAATTATTATATAGAAAAGTATGAGCATGGCGCACGACATGAAGGGATTCATGACAACCCAGATGCATTAAATCTTCTATTTCCACATAGTGTTCAAGAAACTATCACGCAAATCACTGTTTAAGTAATAGACAAAGAAAATATAATGTTGGCATTTGCCCAACATACTGAAGAAAGGACTATATAAAAAGAAGAAGATCGTCAAGTAGCACTCGATAGAGATAAAGTTATAAGGGATAGAATTCAACCACCCGCTTATCATTACTGGCCAGTTTATGATGATTCAAAAGATAATTTGTGGTATGTTGAACTAATTAATAAAGGAGCTATCATTCCTCCAAAGTTTCCCTAAGGAATGAAATTTGACATTATGAGTCAATGTTTCAGTTGCTTAATCTGAAGGGTGTTTTCTGGTTTGCCTACTGATGATGCAAACATGCACATGATAAACTTTATTAGGATTTGTACTTTGTACAATTTGGAAGAGGTGAGTCAGAAATCTCTATGTCTCAGGTTTTTCCCATTATCTCTAATAGGTAATGCGATATTATGGTTAGGAGAACTACCTCATGGGTTCATTACCACTTGGAATGAGCTGAGGATATTATTCTTGGACTAATTTTCCCACCTTCTAGAATGCTATAGTTGAAGGATGAGATTTATAATTTAAAATAGTTACATTCAGAGGCACTCTATGGATATGGTTGAGGTTCTACAAGAAGCTGATGAATTTCTAAATCACAGAATCATAAAGAGGAACTTAATGGAGATATTGTATAAAACCTTGAATGTTAATACTAAGATTATGGTTGACACTATTACAGATGGAGCTTTTATGAGTCATTGATGGGGTCAGGCCACAAGTATCTTAGATTAGATTACTAAAACCAACAAAAGGTAGCATACTTAGGAGGTAGATAGGTTATCCAGTACTTATGTTGCTGGTGCTTCTAGTGAGCAGAGTGCTCTAGATGAGATAATGGCTCAAGAGATGGCAAAGCTGATGATTGAGATTAGGTTGCTTACTAAGCAATTTGTAACTATGGGAGCAAAAAAGGTAAATATTGTGGGTGCTCAAGGAAAGGCTTCTAAACATGAAGATTCTGATTTGAAAGAGGAAGAAAAGTACTAGGATAGAGAGATATCAAGTTTTTGAGATGAGGCTCTAGGTTATAATTAGGACACTTGGAAATTGACTCAAGGTAGGAAATTAAGGCAAGGTATTTAAAGTCATAACTACTATGGATACAGGTATAGGAATATGAGCAGAGAGTGTGATGCTAACTGGAGGAGAATGGATGATTATAAGAAGAAGAGTGGTCTTTATATTCCATGATAGAATCATGATACTGAGTTTGGAAGTGCAAGAATAGAAGCATTTCTTTCTAATCTTGTTATGGGTTTAGAGAGCCAAGAGAGTTACCTTAAGGATATTAAAGAATACATATCGGGATTGAGCCAAAAAGTAAAATTGCATACAACTATGATTAAGTAACTTGGGTAGAAATTTGGATGTCACCTATATTGAATCAGCATCAACTAGGCACTCTTTGAAGCAATTCCATTTAGAATTTAAAGAACGATAGTCACTACCTAGCTATCACTACTTGGAGTGGTAAGGCTACTATTGATCCATCCATGCATGTAGATGATGTAAGAAATAACCTTATGGACATTGATGATCTGGACAAAGAGGAAATTGAAAAGTTGGTGATGAATGATGAGGCACCTCTAAAGCCTACAGTTGCAGGAAAGAAGCTAAAAATGAAGGAAAGGGTAAGAAGTTCATACCACCACTGAAGCCCATTCCCTGACCTCCTCCATAATTTTTCAAAGATTAAAGTATAAAGTTGAAAAAAGAAAGTATAAGAAGTTTATTTCTATGCTGAAGGAGTTGAATATGAACATCCTTCTTCTTGAAGCTCTAAAAAACATGCCTGGCTATGAAAAATTTATGAACAATTTGGTGAAAAAGAAGAGAAATTCCAGTTATGAGGATGATGGTATTTTGCATCATTATTGTGCAATTACATCTAAATCTCTTGTGCAAATGAAAGATCCCTAAGCTTTCACCTTTCCTTGTACTATTGGATCATCTAGATTTGTTAGGGCTTTGTGTGACTTAGGTGAAAGTATTAACTTGATGCCTCTAGCAGTGTTCAAACAATTCATCTTGTGCCCCCCAAATCCATGATGATACAATTATTAATGGCAGATCATACAATGAAAAAACCTGTGGGCATATCATTTAATATTTTGGTTAAGGTAGAAAACTTTATATTTTTGGCGACTTTGTTGTCTTGGATTATGAGGTTAATTTTAAGATGTCCATAATTTTGGGGAGACCATTTTTATTCAAGGGTAGAGCATTGGTGGATATGGAAAGATGTGAGCTTAAGTTTAGGATGAATAATGAGGAATTCATATTCAATGTTCGTAGAACTATAAAGCCTACAATTGGCATGTGGGTGGTTTCTATAATAAACAGTCTTAATGACCCTAGAGGCCAACCCTATGGCTACTTTGTTGAATTTTGAGTAATCAAGGTCCTCACGTCGCGTGGCGATGTTAAATCAGGTATTGTTTAAGGTGCCAAAGGTATGTTCCTAACTTTCTTGCTTTATTTTGGCCTAATGCATTGGGGACAATGTATGCTTATTTGATGGGGTAGGGCTAGTTGTGGGACTAGATGTCTTCTTTGGGTTTTTGTTTTTGTGTCTCTTTTCCCTGGAGTTTGCTACCATAATAGAGATGACATTTTTAGCCATTTTGTTGTGTCATGATATGTGTGATGTGTTGTTTTTGTTTAATCAGAATAAAAATAAGAAACCTATTTGCAGTCTACATGTTTTGTTTTTTAGTTTTAAGTGTTTGAAAAATATGATGCCCTTCTAAAAGATTTTGTGAATTGTGTGTGTAAATATCTTTGTGAGCATTGTTTGAATCTTGTTATGGCATTATTATTAGGACAAAATAATCAAAGCTTAGATTTGCATGAATCGTATAGGTAGTAGTAGATAATATAACCTTGTACCATGTGTGTGAGAGTAATTTACCTAGTTTACTTTGTGCATTTAATCCAGAATTTGCCTGGTTAGTCTTGCCTAGGTTGTAGGATAGTTGGTTGGGACATGATCATAGGTTGTGTTTGAATAATTCCACTCTTAGCCTAAAATACCAACCAAATGAGAATATCCCTTGATCCCTAATTTGTGTAATGATCCTACAGGTCATTTTTCATATTTTTGCTTATTTTCACCATTAGAGCTTTCCCATAGCTACCCCAAGTCATTCATGACTTTTTGGGACTAATAGTTCGGTTACCAGGCAGTTCATTTGGTTTTTAGAGCTAATTCAATTTTTAGAAGTTTTCACTGGTTCCAAATAGCCACGGGGCAAAAACTTTAGGAAAATGATCTCATATGCAAATTTTGACTGTGCCAGCATCTTCATAATATGAACTTTAGGCTAGGTAGATAGGTAGTTAGTTAGGTAGATAGGTAGATAGGTAGATAGGTAGGTAGGTAGGTAGAGAGATAAACAGCCAGATAGATAGAATTATGCTTATGGTTCCAGTGTTTGAATACTGGTTATGGCATGCATATATTTGTTATATTCATGATTATTAAATTGGTAAATAATAAGATTCTAGCTAAAATATGATCTTATTACTGTCTTTTCTAAATAAGGGTTAAAGCCTGATTTTCACTTTAAAAATAGATTTCTTCAAAATAAAAATTGCATGTCTTAACGAATAACTTATACGTAAAAGAGGTTAATAATGATGTTTTAAAGATTTGACTGAGACAGGTTCTGGTCTATGATTTGATGTTACTAATTACTCTGGTCGTGAGATATTATGACCCTTTCTACACTTTTACAATGATTTAGTCTTAAATTTTACTTTAAGCAATGGATTTATGGATTTACACTCTTTTAGCCTTGGCTTGAGTCTGTGCATCATTATATCTATGTATACATATCTCCTATATAGGATGGAGAAAGATATTGAATTGATGATATAAATTATGTGTAAAACCCAATGAAAAATTTTAGTATTGATGTTATATATATGTTTTGATGATTATGATGATACAGATTATATACCCATCAAAACCGGAGAATGACTATGATGATATGCTTACATACCCAGCAAGGCCAAAGGACATTGTGATGAGATATTGATATCTGGCAAGGTCAAAGGACATTATGATGATATATTGATACTCGACAAGTCTAGAGGATATTATGATGAGGATATTGATACCCGATAAGGACGAAGGATGATTATATCGATTTGCCTATGTGTACATTTACTGGTTCGAGTCCATTTAGCCCTATGTTTGGCAACTATATACCTGGCAAGGCCCAAGGGTGATTATGATGATGCTGATTATGATATGAATGATTATGATGGTTATGATGGAGATGGTTATGATATTGACATTGTGATATTGATAATAAACTTTGCATTTATTATTGCATGTGCATTGCCTATCACTAGTATGCACCTATATCTATTAGCCCATATGGAGGGTTACATAGGTATGGGTGATGACTATACCTTATGGTGTGTCATATGTTAATTAAACCTTATGATCCTGGGCGGTGGGGTTATGTGAAAGTCTCATCTAGGTATTTATTGTCCGGACTAGCCAGTTACTCGCATTGTCATTATTATTGTTATGATCATTGTTATGGCTAGTTTGTGATAGATTAGTTACTAATTCAATATCAACATTTAAGGTATGATTATGGATTATCTATCTTACAATTTCATTATATACATAATTAACTCATGATTAGGCGGATGATTCGGAAATGCTAAGTATACTAGCACTAGTTCCTGCTATGATTATGAGGTCTTAAAATACTAGTCTGATGAGTTAGGATATACTTTGAGTTGACCTTGTTTATGTATATTATCTAGTTATATGTATCTATGGTCTTACCGTATATCCTTTTCTTCCTTCTTTTATTTATATTGTATATTCATTCTATGGCCTTGTATACTATTGTATATCTTTCTTTTGCCCTTTTATTCATATATTGGCCAGTGATATATGGTATAATGTTGAGATTTCTGAGTCTGACTAGAGCAGGAAATTTCATCCTTAATACTTCTTTATCCTTATTATGCTAGTTTTTTGGCTATGAGTAGAATAGTTTCCCTTACTATCTCACTAGCTTTACTATGTGTTTGTTGGATATCTGGGTATAGTTCCATTTTTGTTTATCTATTGTATATATTTGCATGATCTTTGGATCTCAGTCGGCAGTTTCCTGCTGAGTACCACTTGTTTGGCACTCATACTACACTTTTGTAGCTTGTAGATAATAGTACGAGTTATCATCAGTGTTTTGTGTATTGTACAGAGCAATCATGGTTTGGATACATAGGGTGAGATGGTGAAATTCAGAGTATTACCTTCCTTCCTTTTATGTACTAAACTAGTCTCTATATTGTATTCAGAAATAAGTTGTAATAATATAATTCCCTTGGTAATTCATTTTTGTTCTTTTATTATATTAGAAGCTCTTTTACTGATACCACCAGTTTTTTGTACTATATTATGTATTTTATCTTTTATTATATCTATTCTACATTCTTTCCTTAATCTCTTTAGGTAGTCTATTACTAGCCATTTCAGACTATGGGTTTGCCTTGCGTACTAGTGGGTTATAGTAGGCGCCATCATGCCTGAAAAATTAGGTCATGAGAAATTGGTATCAAAGAGAAGTTCACCGGCGTATTGGTACAAGAGCTAAGTGTTTTGAAGATTCATGTGGATTGGTTCAAAGACGTCTGTAACCTATCTTTGAGAGGATACAGGGATATTCTTAGGAAATTCAATTCTTAACCCCTTGTTGTGTGTCCGCATTGCTAAGAGCTTCAATCACAGTCTTTGACTCTATTTTATCCCTTAGCAGATGATGGAATATGGTTGATATATGCGGACGAGACCTCAATATGCATTTTCAGTAATTTCAACGTAGCGACGGACTATAGAATCAAAAATGGATATCAAAGATCTTCAGCTTCAGCCAAAGAATTTGGGGGGCGGATCAAGCTCCATTTGAGCTCGTGACTACTCCATCACTTCGAGGTTCAACATTGGGGATCTCAAGTTATGTTGTATATACCTCACATTCAAGGGTGACATTTGTCTCATCGAGCAGTTCTCAAGCTAGAGTTGGATTCATTGGTATTCATCAGGGTTCGTTACTAATTTCAGAGTACAAGATTAGGTTTTTAGATTAGGCTAGGAATATTCTTATGATATACTCTCCTAAGAAGGACATGGTGCATGGATTTATTATAGAATTGGGTTTGCCATTACGTTTGGTGTTGGAGCACTTAATAGCAGTTGGGTTTTTCTTATCTCAAGTTATGGATTTTATGAGAGCCTCAGTGAGAGAATGTATTAAGACTTATAATGGTGGTGTCAAGAGACCATTCCATCAGCATAGTGTTATTTGTATTTTATTCGAGAGTGACAATCCTTCTAATAGAGGTCAGATTTATTTATATCTTATCATCTCTAAGTAGGTAGCATTTTAGATTATGAGTGGTCCTCAGAATAGTCATGATGATCATAGTGGGTAGAGTTCCCTCAGACCTTACAGAGTTTTTGGTATGGGTCTTTAGGCCACGAACGCCATTCTAGATTATGAGAGATAGTATCTCAGAGTATTCCAGGAGCTTGTCTTGGTTGTAGTGATAGGGGACATTGGTTTAAAGAGTTCCCCAGATGCGAGTTAATCATACCTTCTAAGTTAGTATGTATTCCCTGCAAGCCTAGAGTTACTAAAATAGGCTATGATTTCGAGAAAGATAGACATTATAGAAGAGCATCTCTCGGTGTCAGTTGGCCAGCCATTTGGGCATAATTCATATTTCTCACCAAGGTTAAAACTTCAGGAGTTTGTTACGACTGCATAGAGATCAGTTACTGGTCGATAGAGTGTCCCCAACATGGGATTACTAGTCATTCAGCTTATTCAGATTAGCCTTGAATGTTATGGCACCTTTAGTTAGAGATAGTGTGCTTAGCGCCACGGTTGATAATTTAGTTGGTCGATTCAAGTTTGGACCTGTTCAAATTTATTCTCCCTTAGATTTGTCAGTCATGTGGTTATGAATTTCACCATGATAGATATGTTTTTATTTCCCCGTATTTACCTTTTTCATTATGTGCATTAGGGTCTTCGTACCTATTCATGATTATATGCGTTGATGAGTTCATATGGGTTATTGTTTGCCTTGTTATTGAATTCATGATTATATGACTACCCCCATGGTTTATTCTTTTAGTAGTGTATAAAGTAGACCTGTATTGATATTTTCTCCCTATGGGTGTAGCATTTAGGTTCGAGTCCCATCTATCCTGGTATATTAACCTTATTATGGCCCTTGAGTGGTACTTATTTTTATTTTGGTACCACTTATTCTTTATGTTGATGGTTATATTGTTGTTATTATTCCTATTATTTGATGTAATTAATCCTTGCTTGTTAGATGGCTAGACTATTGGCATCTAGTTAGAATTTTCCCTTCTATGTGATTATTATTCATTGGCTCAGGCAGTTAAAGCCTAATTGGATGATTTCTTTCCTATAGCAAGGTGCGGATTGGTGGTTTTTCTCTTTCATTAGTTATGCTAGATTGATTTTTGTGTGAATTATGGTATCAAAGGTAAGTTACCCTTCTGTGGTTCTGTATGGTTCTCGAGTTGACAATTTATTTATATTATCATTCTTGGTTTGGGATCCTTAGACTTTCTTCTTGGGTTATGAAGGTTGTTACATTGGCTATCCCTCTCTATATAACATGTTTGTGAGATTGACCAGTTTGGGGTCTATTCTTCATTTGTGGCTATTTCATTTCCCAAAAGTGGCTTGTTATTGATGTTGAAATGTATTAGATTCCTCTCTTATATTTTTTGGGTTTGCCTCCTAGTATTGGTTTACCCTCATTATTGGTATGGATATGGTTGCCCATTCTCACCATGATGCAGTTCTCATTCTAGTGGAGTTAGAGGGTTAGAGATAGGTGATAGTTCCTGTGACTACTTCTTAAGTTGACAAATTGGAAATTATTTATCTTAAGTTATTTGGTTTATTTTCTGGTAGTGGCCTAGATCTTGGCATTGGTGTCGACATTGGTTCATCTACCTCGATAATAGAATTCATGGATTGATTGAGTTATGATTGTCCTACTTGGGCAACAATAACAACAACAATAAACCTAGTGCATTCCCACACAGTGGGCTCTGGAGAGGGTAAAATGTACGCAGTCCATACCATCACCTCCGGAGAGGTAGAAAGGCTATTTCCAATAGACCCCCGGCTCAAGACAAAAAATAATAAATAAATTCATAATAAAGCATGAAACAAGATGGAATAACAAAAATAAGACACCCATATAGTAATACCCTATAATAATGAACAAAAGGCACCCCCACCCTCATACCCCCACCCCAAAGCTTTCCTAACTACTAACTATGACCCCCCTACAGGTACAAACCTTCTATCCTAATTCACATCCTCCAAACCTTCCTATCTAGGGTCATGTCCTCAATAAGTTGTAACTTCTCTATGTCACGTCTAATCACCTCTCTCCAATATTTCTTTGGCCTACCCCTACCTCGCTTGAACAATCCAAATCAAGCCTCTCACACCTACAAACTGGGGTATCCATGCCCCTCCTCATCATGTGCCCGAACTATCTCAACCGAATATCCCGCATCTTGTCCTCCACTGAAGCCACTCCAACATTCTCCCAAATAGTATCATTCCTAACCCTATCACTCCTGGTAAGCCCACACATCTAATGCAACATCCACATTTTTCCAACTTTCAATTTTTGGATATGGGAGTTCTTCACTGGCCAACACTCCATTTCATACAGCATGGCTGAATGGACTGCACTCTGTAGAATTTCCCTTTATGTTTGGGCGGCACCTTCTTATCATACAATACTCTCGAGGAGAGCCTCTACTTCATCCAACTACCCTAATACGGTGGGAGATATCCTCATTAATCTCTTCATTCCCCTGAATCACGGACCTGAGATACTTAAAACTATCCCTCCTACAAATAACCTAGGAATCCAACTTAACTACCACCTCATCCTCCTACCTCAAGTCTTTAAACTTACATTCCATATACTCTGTCTTGCTTCTACTCAACCTGAACCCTTTAGACTCAAGGGTTTGTCTGTAAACCTCTATTTTATCATTCACACCTCCCCGTGTCTCATCAATCAATACTACATCATCCGCAAAAATCATACACTAAGGAACCTCTCCTTGAATACGCCGTGTCAACACATCCATTACCAATCTAAACAAAAATGAGCTAGGAGTCGATCCCTAATGCAACCCTGTAAAGACAGAGAAATGCTTTGAATCTCCTCCCGCTGTCCTCACCTGAGTCTTAGCTCCATCATACATGTCCTTAATCAATTTGATAAACGCCACTGGGACCCCACTCACCTCCAAGCATTTCCAAAGAAGGAGAATTCAAAAAATCCCCATTTCAGAGTTTTTTCAGCCTAATAAGATTTGTTGGATTGTTTTTCCTTGATGATGTGTGCCTATGACTATTCTTTGCAGATATAGAGTGTTGGATTGATTAGTTTTCATCTAAAGATGAATATCTTCGAGTTGCTAGAGTTTTTACCATTACTAGTGTGGTTTGCATCCTTGGGAAGTTTTGAGCATGTTTTGATAGTTCATGCCTCCAATAGATAAAGAGTTAATTTCCTGTGTTTTCAGCTGATGATTTACCCTTTATTGTGATTTTGTTCTTCAGTTATGTTTCAATTTTATCTCGATATGATTTAGCACAGATGTGTTTGATTTACATAGTATGGTTGATGTAAGTATTTGACTTTAGTTTGTATTTGTTGGATCAATTTTGGATTTGAATCCTTGGGTTGGCGATTTGGAAGTTATGATAGAGTTGGAGTATGAATCCCTACCCGTCTTTAGGTTTGGTTTAGATATTTGAGATTGAGCGATTCAGCCATAGTGATGGGATATCATCTTGGAGTTTTAGAGCTTAAGTACAACCTTCATTTTAGATTTTTCTCAGTTTGAATTTCATTTATAGGTTGGTTGATCCTACTGCGTGGTTACCTACTCGATTTTTCTCAACTTCGGATGGATTATAGTTAAGTGTTCATATGATAGCCCATGGACTTGGTATTGGTTCTTTCATCTTTGACCATGGGTCTCCAGTTTTCTTTGGGAATTTTGGATGATATACTCAGTAGGAGTAATATAGTGAGTTGAATTCTGTATGATTTCATTCTTAGTTGATGGGACATCCTAGAGTGGATCGTTCAGTAATAAGTAACTATGCCTTAAACTTTTGGGTTTCGGTTTTTATCACCATCCGGACTAGTTGTAGCATTGGCATAGATTGTGTTCCTTGATTATCTCTATTTATGTGCCTAGATAGTGCCTGATGGGCTTATTCTCATGATTGTTGTGTGGAATTTCAGTGGGTCAGCTTTAGTTCTTTGAGTTCTCTATGATGAGATTGCATGGACAGGATCCAAGTATTTTTTCTCCTGGTTTAGACTGGATAGCAAGTGTGTAATGATAAAGAAAGGTTATATTTAAATTTGGAGCCGGTGGTATGACTCGTGTCTTGGGTTGGTTTTGGCTTGGATAAGACTTTTATTGATTTGTATGGGTATCAAGATGGTATCAGTGTGTTGTGGTTCAAATTTGCATACATCAACCTTTTTGATTCAGTTGGAGGCTAGTTGGTGGTTGACGTTGATTTTTTATTATTTGTAAGTAAAGTGAGAGAGTTGGTTGAAAAAGGGATACCTATGGTAAAATTCCTCAGAAGAGTTCTCTCTTCTTAGAGGTTATCAAGAAGGTTGTGCTTGAAGCATGCGCTCGCTCTTTTGAGATTTTGATATCTATTGATGGACTAAAGTCCTTTTAGTAGTGGATATTGTAATGACCCTCCAAGTCATTTTAAATATTTTTGCTTATTTTTGTCGTTAGAACTTTTCTATAGCTGCCTCATGTCTTTTATGACTTGCTGGGACTAATAGTTTGGTTATCGAGTAGTTCATTTGGTTTTAGATCCAATTCCCTGTTTAGAAGTCTTTACTGGTTCCAAATAGCCCCAGGGAAATATTTTTAGTAAAATGATCTATATACAAATTTTGGTTGTGCCAACATCTCCAGAATATTGATTTTAGGCTAGGTAGACCTTTGGTTAGGGTCTTGAGACACCCAAGCTCATTTTGACCTATTGGTCAGAAAGTTTAAAAATTGAAAATTTGGGTGTGGGACCCATATTTTGTCAAAACGACCTCAGATGGAAATTTTAACTTCGCCATTGCATCTGAAATGTTGAATTTAGTGTGATTACATAGTTCATTTGCGTATATCGGATTCCAAATAATTCTTGAGGCCTTGGTGAAAACTTTCCAAGTTTCAACTAGTATCTGATCATGTATGGATATTGCGTTGGTCTCAAAATTGAATTTTCCATAAGTGGGACCCACATGGAGTTTTTGATGACATTTTTGGACCCAAAGAACAATGGTGCAATATGGGTATCATTATCTCGTATTGATGAGTAGATTATGATTTTGATAATGTGATTGTATTTTTAGATTGTGAATTGAAGATGGACATTTGGTGAACGATTTAAGGATTTGTTGTTCCGCTTCAAGGTAGCTTCTATCTACTCTTCTTCATAAGATGATGCGCGTTATATATTCCATGTGAATGTGAATGTTAAGATTGATATCGGGTATAATGAATTAGTCTTAATTATTGAAATTTTGGGATTAGATGAGGGTTTTTGACCCAAAAAATGAAATGCTTATTACACTTGTCGAATCCTATTACCTTCTCTCTAGATTGACCAAGTCGTAGAATAGATATGATATGATGCTAGTTTTGGGATGTGGTTTAAGCATTGGAAGCATGGTTTGTATGATTAACCTTATTTGGACCATTTTAGTGATATTGAAATTGTAATTTTGATGGAGTTGACTTAATTGCTCATATTTCTAGGTAATTTACCTATCTTAGAGTTGATTATGTCTTATGTACCGTCAAGAAGTGAATTTTGATACCTTAACCTAGTACGGGGTGTAAATTCCCTAAATATGGAACTCGATGATTAGATATGGGTTCTTCCGGCCCACCTTAGGCTAAGACTTGTGTTAGCCCATGTGGACTTAATTACGGATGTTAGGCATAGTTGAAACTAGTGAGCCTTTAGTGTAAGGTTACTATGTGACATGGAAAATGATGATGGTATTTTCCTCAAAGAATGATTAATGGCTCACAGCCATGATATAGTTGTAGATGCGATGTTTGGCCTATAGAGGTGATATTCCTCATAGATGTGGAAATTGGCCTACAGAGATGATACTCCTTATAGTTATGATATATGACCTATGGATATGAGATGCTTTATAGAGGTGATATGCCTCATAGTTATGATTTATGGCCTAGTGATATATTATGCCTCCTAGATGTGAGATGCTTATTAATATTATGCCTCCTAGATGAGAGATGATTACAAATATGTTTTATGGATTATAGATATGTTATACCTCTTAGTTATGTTATGGCTTATACAAATGAGATAATTTACAAATATGATTATTGATATGAGTTTTTGATACGTATGTGGGCATAACTCCATTATTATGATATTGTAATTATTCTAAACATATTATTGGGCTAAAGGTCATGTTATGATATTGGTTGGACATCCAAAAAGTTTTTATCCTTGTAAAGGATACGGTTGTAGTTTACGAAGATATATATATATATAGATTGATGCTTATGGTTCCATTGTTTGAATATTGGTGATGGCATGCATAGATTTGGTACATTTATGATCATTAAATTGATAAATGATGTAATGTTAGCTAAAATACGATCTTATTACTTTCTTTACTATATAAGGGTTAAAGCCCGATTTTTACCTTAAAAACAGGTTTCTTCATAATAATAACAGTTTGTCTTAATGAATAACTTATATGTAAAGATGTTAATAATGATGTTTTGAAGATT
Source organism: Capsicum pubescens (assembly GCA_030864215.1). Lineage (NCBI taxonomy): Eukaryota > Viridiplantae > Streptophyta > Magnoliopsida > Solanales > Solanaceae > Capsicum > Capsicum pubescens. The sequence goes on along the minus strand of CM061539.1, from coordinate 37,329,017 downwards.
TGATGAAGACAGATTCTTGTCTATGATTTGATACTACTCATTACTCCGATCGTGAGAGATTTTGTCCCTTTCTGCACTTTTATAATGATTTAGTCCCAAAGTTCACTTCGGGTAATGGATTTATGGAATTTCATTATTTTAGCCACGACTTGAGTCTGTCCACTTATTATATCTATATATACATCTATCTAATATGGGACGGAGAGAGATGCTATATTAATGAAATAAATTTTGAGTAAAACCCAATGACATATTAGTAATGATGTTATATATGTGTTGATGATTATGATGATACTAATTATATACCCGGCAAGGCTGAATGATGTCTATGATGATATTCTTACATACCCGGCAAGGCCGGAGGACATCGTAATGAGATATTAATACCCGACAAGTACGGAGGACATTGCGATGAGATATTGATACCCGGCAAGTCTTGAGGACATTGTAATGAGATATTAATACTAGATAAGGCTGAAGGATACTGTGATGCTTATATTGATACCCAAAAAGTCCAGAGGAGGATTATATTAATATGCCTATGTGTACATCTACTTGTTTGAGTCTGCTTAGCCCTATGTATGGAAACTATATAACCGGCAAGGCCAGAGGGTGATTATGATGATGATGATGAGGAGGAGGAGGATCATTATGATGATGATGATGATGGTTATGATGGAGATGGTTACGATATTGACATTATGATGTTGATTATATACTTTGTATTCATTCTTGCCTGTGAACTGTCTATCACTAGTATGTGCCTATAACTATTAGCTCATATGGGGGTTCCATAGGTATAGGTGATTACTATACCTTGTGGTGCTTTTTGTCTTGATTGAACCTTCTGAGCCTGGGGCGGTAGGGGTACGTAAAAGGCTTGGCTAGGTATTGGTTGTCCGGACTAGTCTGTTACTTATGTTATCATGATTAATTCATGAATAGAAGTATGAGTTAGAAACCCTGAGTATATTGGCACTAGTTCCTTCTATGATTATGAGGTCTTAAAATGCTAGTTTGATGAATACTTCGAGTTTACCTTCTTTATATGTATATATGTTATATCAAGCTATATGTAGCTATGGTATTATCGTATATCCTTTCCTTTATTTATTTATTTATTTATTTATTTATTTAGCTTGTATATTCATAATTTGTCCTTGTATACTGTTGTATATCTTTCTTTTGACCCTTTATTCGTATATTGTCCGGTGATATACGGTATAATGTTTAGATTCCTAAGTATGTCTAGAGTATTATAATTCATCCTTGATACTTCCTTAGCCTTATTATGATAGTTTCATGGCTATGAGTAGAATAGTTACCCTTACTATTTCTCTAGCTTTATTATGTGGTTGCTGGACATTTGGGTGTAGTTCCATATCTATTTATATATTATATATAACTGCATTATCTTTGGAGCTCTATCGGCAGTTGCCTACTGAGTACCACATGTTTGGTACTCATATTACACTTTTACAGCCTATAGATCATAGTGCGGGTTATCGTTGGTGTTGTGTGTGTCATGCGAAGTATCATGGTTTGAAGACATAAGGTGAGTTCCTAATGTTTGGAGTATTACCTTTCTCCCTTTTATGTACTAGACTAGTCTCTATGTTGTATTTGGAGATGAGTCATAATAGTGTAATTCCCTTGGTATTTTATTTTTGTATTCTTATTATATTACAAGCTCTTGTACTAATACCACCAAGTTTTGAGACTACATTATGGATTTGATCTTTTATTATGTCTATTTTGCATTCTTTCCTTTATCTTTTTGGTAGTCCGTTGCTAGCCGTTTTGGACTATGGGTTTGGCTTGCCTACTGGTGGGTTATAGTAGGTGACATTATGACTTGTGAAATGTAGTCATGACAATTTGAGCCTAAGTTGACCTAATTTCTTGTTTTAACCTTTTCACCTTCTCATTTAATTACAATGAACCTATTTTGGACCTGGTCCCTCCTTGGTCAATTTGTTCCTTAACTCAGGCAAATTGCCTAAGTTAATGGTGGCTATCATAGGGGTGCATAGCTAAAATTGGGTATGAAGAAGTGTAATGACCCTTCAAGTCATTTTCTGTATTTCTACTTATTTCCATCATTTTGAGTTTTCCTGTAGCTGCCCCAAGTCACTTATGACTTACTGGACTGATAATTTTGTTATCTAGCAGTTTGTTATGATTTTAGAATTAATTTCCTATTTTGAAGCCTCCGTTGGTTCAAATTGGCTACTAAGCAAAAATTTCAGTCAAATGACCTCTTATGCCATTCTACTATTCCAACAACTGTGGAACATTGATTTTACACTAAGTGAACCTTGGTTTGGTCCTGAGGTACTCGAGCTCATTTTGAGCTATTGGTCAGAAGTTAAGAAAAATAGCAATTGGGTGTGGGACCCTTTTTACCATAACAACCTCAAATGGAAATTTTTTACTACGCCATTGAGACCAAAACATTAAATTTGATAGGATAGCATAGTTCGTTTGCATATACGAGATTTCAAATGAATCTCGAGAGGTTGGTGGAGACTTGGAAAATTCCATATCTCAGTTGGTGCTAGTGCATTGCGACCTCAATGCCTTTGATCACCTACGTGATCTACCAACCAACAACAAGTATCACATATATGACATTTTTATTGCATAAGCGACTCCCTTGGAAGTAGAACAGGTATCGCATAAGCAATACTATTATCCCGTAGATATCATGTAAGCAATAGGCTTATCACATAAGTGATATCTATGCTAGGTCTAGGTATCATGTAAGAGACCTAAAGTTAACTTAAGTAATACCCGTGTACCTGAAAAAGGTATAAATATCCCACTCAACATGTTTTTCACCATTTCTTATCCACTTTCAAGATATTTAAACCCTAAAAAGTGGGAAAGCATGGGGATAGCATTTGTAGGAGATTTTGGGGCTGGGATAAAGATTATTTCCATAATTAGGGACCTAAAGCACTATAGTGTAATATGGATATAATTGTTCTTATTTTGATGAGCAGATAGTGCTTTTGATAGCTTGGCACCTTGCAGATGTTTCTCGAAATAGGAAATCGGTGATTTAGCAGATTCTTCAAGATTTTTTTGGTGCCCAGGTATTCTAGGTTTACTTTTTTTTGTAGATTGAGCTATCTAGTAGTAAGATTATGATATTATCCTAGATATGGGTTAGGATTTAGGCGTTGGAAGTATGAAATCCTACTCAAGGTAGGTGAAATCGCATTAGTTATTCATGTTACAGTAAGATGGTCCTTAGTTGTTTAAGTTAAGAGAAGTGTCGTAGTTTCTTGTGTTCTAGGTGGAATTGACTTAATTATTCATGTTTGGGTAGGATTTATATCTTAAGGATAAGTATCTAGTGATGAATTTAGGTACCTTAGCCTAGTCTGGGGTAGAAGCTACCTAAGTGGATTTTTAGGAATTAGAAGTGGGACCCTCTGGCCCACCTTAGGCCAAGACTTGAGATAACATTGTATACTTATTTATGTAGGATATTCTCTTATGAATGGTAGGTTCAGCACTTGAGGAGGTTGAATATAATTATTTAGTATGTTAGTTGGATATTTAAGGATTGATGCTAATTTCAAGTATTATTAATGATATTGCTCATATGTATGATTAAGGATATAATTTATAAGTGTGATTTATGACTTGTACATAAGATTATTGGTATGTATTCCAAATATAATTAATAACATGTCCCATTGATATGTTTAATACTATAGATATCGACATGATTAAGGATTAATGGCTTAATATAGATAATATGGCTTATGTATGTATATAATATGGCTTATGGGAATGATATGACTTATGTAGATGATATGTCTTATGTGTATATATATATAATGGCTTATGTATATATATGGATTATTGATATAATATGCCTCAAAGACATAATGCGACTTATAGATACGATTAACAACTTATTGATATGATGGATGGCCTGTAGATAAGACTATTGGTGTGAATTTCAAATATTCTTAATATTATTGCTTATGAACATTAATATTTATGTGGATTCTAGATATGGCTAATAATATGGCTTATAGACGTGATTATGGATGGGACTTGCGGTTATGATTCTTGGTCCAGTTTATAAAAATGAGTAAAGGGATGGCTTATAGCTATGAATTATTGGTATAATCTAATGAGTCTATATTATTTAAATGTCTCACTAAAAGTTTCATAGGTATGGTTTATAATTATGAGTTTTGGTTTAAGTCCAACAATTGTTGATGGTATTGATGATTGAGTTTCGGTTCAAGTCTGGCAAAATTTATGATAATAGTGATGGTCCTATTGAGTTCCAATTCGAGTCCTGCATTGAGGATTGTTCATGATGTTATATGGGATGGATGGATTATTTTTTATGGCATGACAGTTTATAAATTACGGTTATTCGGTTGTTAGTTTTCTTGATTGTACCCTCCAACTTATAGGGGCCTGTATAGGGTTATTTACTTTTTCCCACTTATTAGCTTATGGGGTCATATCTTGTAGTAAATGGTATGATCTTTATGTAATCATTCTTGTATGCAGGAGCTTATTTCTAGGTTTTCCCTTTTTACCATAACTTAGCTTATGGTATTTTGTATCTGATCATATTTATACCATGAATTAGCTTAGTTGACCGATGATGCCTACTGATTATTTGTGTTTTTGGTACTCATACTACACTTTTGTACCCTTTTGGGAGCAAATTTGAGTACTAGTTGTTGCCGCTGATTCAACGTTTATGCAGAGTTGATTTTGGAGATTGGGTAAGCTCTTGGAGTCAAAGTTACACTTTTTTTGTTCTATTTATCTATATCTTGTCTTTCATCTTTGAGATGGATTGTATTTGACTATTTAATACTCATAGTTCTTTTGTAGTAGCTCTTGTATCGACATTACTGAGTCATGGGATATTTGTTGGTTTCTATTTACCTATTAGACATTTATGGTTGTATTATTGCTATTTAAATCTTCAATTATTAAATTCCATCTTTTAGGCCATTTTCTACCTAGTTAGACCATTGCATATAGCTCTAGGCTATGATTCGACTTACCTACTGGCGGGATAAAGTTGGTGCCATCATGACTCATAAATCGAGTCGTGACAAATTGGTATTAGATCCTATATGTCACCGGTATTGTTGGTACAAGAGCAAGTGTCTAGTAGTGTACTGCAGATCAGAATAATGATGTTCATTTCTTATCTTTGAGAGTCTATAGGATATTCTTAGGAGTTCTTCACTTCTTTCATTCATTTTATGCTAAGAGTCTTAGTTGGTTTTTAAGGAATCCCTTTGGTTTCACTCTTTCTTATATTGCTAGGACATATGCTACCGCTACACAAAATGAGGGTCCTAAGGCCGAGCCTAGGGATCCTACCACTCTTCATGGATGGCCTAAAGGTTTTGGATAGCCTCGATATGTGTCCCCAGGATAAGGGGCCTTCCCCAGACCCTATTTCTTCTCCCAAGAAAGAGATTCTTCCACCATAACCAGCAGTGGACCTAGAGGTTTTGGACAACCTCGATATGTGTCCCCAAGATAAGGGGCCTTCCCCAGACCCTATTTCTTCTCCCAAGAAAGAATTCTTCCACCATAACTAGCAGTGGACCTAGAGGTTTAGGCTGCACTTCAGATTACTTATGGAGGTCAGTCTAACTCTAGTAGTGATCATCCCGGTAAAGGTCATCTCAATCTTTGAGAGGTTTTGCTCAGGTTATTCTAGTCTTGGTAGTTATTCTAGGTTAGTCGGATCTTCTGATTTCAGTCCAACGCCTAGGGCATATTATAGTTGTGGAGATTTTAGTGACTTATCAAGGGAGTACCCTAGTTGTGGAGAGATTTTTAATTCAGCTCAGAGTGTTCAACCTATTAGGGCAGTTCATCCCTCAACTAGAGATGGTATACATGTTCGTAAAGATGGTCCCTAGGGTGCTCATGAATGTTCTCAAGTAGTAAGGACAGGAGGTTGGTTAGAAGCCCAGCCAGGTGGCGGGCGTGGTTAGTTGTACACAGTACCTACTGAACCTAAGGTTGAGTCTTTGAATGTTGTTATTATAGGTACAATTTTGGTGTATCGTCATCCGACTTTTGCTTTATTCGATCTTAGATCAACCTATACTTATGTGTTGGGTTATTTTCCTCCATGAATAGAGTCATCTTGGTATTCAGTATCTATGTCATTGCGTGTATCTACTCCCATGGGGAACTCTTTAGTAGTGTTTTGGGTTTTCAGATCATGTGTTGCAACAGTTAGAGATGTTAATATTCATGTTGATCTTATTATTTTGTATATGGTGGATTTTGATGTGATTTTGGGCATGGACTGGTTATCCCACTATCATGCGGTCATGGATTGGTTTGCCAAGACCATTACCTTAGCCATGTCTGGCATACCCTTGATTGTGTTACAAAAAGTTGTTACTCATGAGCCGATGGGGATTATTCTTATATATGTGTTAGGAGGCTTATTTCAAGGGGTTGCAAGTCTTATCTCACTTATATTTGTGATGTTAGTGTGGAAAGTCTATCACTTGACTCTATTTCTATAGTTCATGACTTTCCTAATGTTTTCCCTACCGATTTACCTAGCCTTCCTCCTGAGCATAGTATTGAGTTTGTTATTGATCTTGAGCACCCGACCTATTTCTATGTCACCTTACTGTATGGGTCCTACCGAGGATATAAATTCTTATCTTTAGGATTTTTTTGGTAATGGTTTCATTAGACCAAGTGTGTCTCCTTAGGAGCTCCTTTGTTATTTGTGAAGAATAAAAATGGCTCCATTCATATGTGTATCGATTATAGGTAGATTAATAGGGTGATGGTGAAGAACGACTATCCTATGCCTTGCATTAATGATTTGTTTGATCAGATTCCTAAAGCAACAGTAATCTCTAAGATTGATTTGAGGTCTCGTTACTATCATTCGAGAATTCGGGATGAAGATATCTCAAAGACAGCCTTTAGGACCTGTTATGGTCATTATGATTTCCTATGATTTATTTTTGGTTGACTAATGCTTTATTTGCATTTATGGATTTGATTAATCTTGTGTTCAAGACTTAATTGGACTCCTTCATGATTGTGTTCATAGATAACATCCTTGTGTATTCGAGGATTAGAAAGGAGCATGTGCACTATTTGAGGATTGTGCTTTAGACTTTGAGAGATCATTTTCTTTTCGCCAAGTTCTCCAAGTGTGAGTTTTGTCTTGAGTTGGTGACATTCCTAAGACATGTGGTATCTGAGGATGGGATTATGGTAGACCCGACAAAGATTGAGGTTATTCATGATTAGGCCTGGCCTAAATCTCTGACTGAGTTTCGTAGCTTCATTGCCTTGTCCGATTAGCATAGATAATTTTTTGGGGGTTTGCTACTATTTTGGAACCTATGAATAGATTGACTCGAAAGGACGTTCCTTTCCAATGGTCCATAGAGTGTGAGTCAAGCTTTGGAAAGCTCAAGAAGTTTCTTACTTCGACTTCTATTTTTGCTCTTCCTATTGAGGGTAAGAGATTTACCATGCATTGTGATGATTCTAGTATTGGTTTGGGTTGTGTGTTGATGTATTAGGGTTGTGTTATTGCTTATTCTTTGAGGCAACTAAAGGTGCACGAGTGTAACTACCCCACTTATGATATGGAGTTGGCGGTGGCAGTTTTTGCACTTAAGATTTGGAGGAATTATCTGTATGGTGTACATTGTGAGATCTTCATAAATCATTGCAGTCTTCAGCATTTTATGACCCAGAGAGATTTTGATGTTAGGCAACATTGATGGATGAAGTTACTAAAGGATTACGATATCTCTATCTGATATCATCAAGGCAAGGTGAATGTGGTATCGGGTGCCTTAAGCTGGAAGGCAGTAAGTATGGATAGCTTGGCTTGTATTTCAGTTTCTCGAAGGCCGTTGGCATGGGAAATTCATTCATTGTCTAGCTTGATAGTACTCTTGATATTTCAGAGCCTAGGAGGATTCTTACTAGTGTTGAGGCAAAGTCCTCGCTATTTAAGAAGATTCAGGATCACTAATTTAAGGATAAAAGGCTTTGCATCATCCATGTTCAGGTGTTGAGTGGTGAGTCCAAGAGGGATACTATAGATTCTAAGGGAGTCTTGAGATTTGATAGTTGCATTTGTGTTTCAAGGGTTGATGACTTGATTCAATCAATTTTTTATGAGGCTCACATCTCTAATATTCCATTCACCCTAGTACATCCAAGATGTTAGAGACTTGAGATAGCATTTAGTGGAGTGGCATAAAAAGAGATGTGGTAAAATTTGTAGCTTGATGCCTATATTGTCAGCATGTGAAGGTCAAGCATCAATGACCTGGTGGACTGATTCAGAGATTGTCCATTACTAAGTGGAAGTGGGAGCGGATCACCATGGAGTTTGTTGGTGGGATGCCTTATACTTTTCATGGTTCCGATGGTATTTGGGTCATTATGGATCGGTTGACCAAGTTGGCACATTTTATTCCTATTCAGATATCCTTCAGTGCCAAGGGGTTAGCTCATATCTATGTTAGTGAAATAGTTTGTGTGTATGGTGTGCCTATATCTATCATTTCATATCGGGGTTCAGTGTTTACTTCTGGATTTTAGAGAGCTTTTCAGGAGGAGTTGGGTACTCAGGTGGATCTTAGCACAACATTCCATCCTCAGATCGATGGCTAGTCATAATGGACTATTCAGGTTCTCAAGAATATGCATCGAGCCTGTGTTATGGATTTTAGAAGGAAGTGGGAGCAGCACTTAGCCTTGGCAGAGTTCACATATAATAATAGTTTTCATTCTAGTATTGAGATAATGCCCTTTGAAGCTTTATATGGTAGGCGATGTTATTCCTCTAGTGGATAGTTTGAGACTTCCAAGATCAGACCTCGTGGTACTGACTTTGTTCAGTAGTTGTTTGATAGAGTTAGAGTGATTCAGGATAGGTTGAGGGTAGCTTAGTAGGCAAAAGTCTTATGCAGATCGTAGACTGTGTGCCTTAAGATTTAGATACGGTGATCGGGTATTACTTCGTGTATTTCTCATAAAGGGTATGATGAGGTTCAGGAAGAAAGGCAAGATCAGTCCCAGATATATTGGACCCTTTAAGATCTTTCGTACAGTTGGTGAGATGGCTTATAAGTTAACCTTACCCCTAGATTTTATTGTTGTCCATCTAATTTTCCATGTTTCTATATTGCGGTAATAAATTCCTGGTCTAGCTCACGTGCTTAGATAAGACTCAGTTTAGTTGGATGAGCGGTTAACCTTCATGGAAGAGTCTATGCTCATTTTGGTTTGTGACGTCAGGCGGTTGTGCACAAAGAAGATTCTTGTAGTTAAGGTTTGGTGGAAGCACCGCCCAGTAGAGGAGGCTACTTAGGAGATTGAGAACGAGATTCGTACTAGTAACCTCATATGTCTGAGGCTTTAGGTATATCCTAATTTATTACTTTTGCGAACTAAAGTTCTTTTAGTAGTGGAATTATAATGAGCCTTCATGTCATTTTCCCTATTTCCAATTATTTTTGCTATTTAGATCTTTCCTATAGCTTCCTGAAGTCACTTATGACTTGTACGACTAGTAGTTTGGTTACTGGGCAATTCGTTGGGTTTTTAGAGATGATTCCCTATTTTGAAGCCTTCATTGGTTCAAATTGGCTACCGAGCAAAAAATTTAATCAAGCAGCCTCATATGACAATTTTGGCTATCCCAACAACTCCAGAACGTCGATTTTAGGCTAGGTGGACCCTTGGTTTGGGTCTCGAGGCACTCAAGCTCATTTCAAGTTATTGGTTGGAAGTTAATAAAAATGGCAAGTGAGTGTGGGACCCACTTTCTAATGAAATGATGGAAATTTTGGCTGTGCTATTGAGTCCGGAACGTCGAATTTGATAGGGTAGCATAGTCCATGTGCATATATGAAATTCTGGATAAATCTTGAGGGATTGGTGTAGACTTGGAAAATTCCAAGTCGCAGCTGCCAACTAGTCAGGTTGCCCAATCTCAATCGAGTGGAGGTTAGTATATTTCTTCATGCCCTTTTTTTCGATTCTACGGCCTCCTCATCGGTGATTCTGTGAGAAAGGTAGAGATAAGTGCTATAATTATGGTCAGGTAGGCCATCGGCTCAAGAATTATCCAGTCAACAATGTTGCTACAGTGGCAAATAAGATTCTGGTGGCTTTATCTTCTACTCCTACACCTGGTGGTATGGCATCTTTTTCTGTTACTGCTCCTAGTTCTAGTATTGGTTGAACCAGGTTTTATGCATTGGCATCCTGGCATGAATCCAAGGCATCACCTGATGTTGTTACTTGTACGTTATAGCTTTTTTCTCGTGACGTATATTGTTTGCTTGATCCAGGCTTCACTCTTTCTTATGTGACTCCTTATATAGCTGTGTCTTCTGGTTTTGATCTGGAAATTGTTTTCGATCCCTTTTCTATTTCTACCTCAGTAAAAGACTCGGTCATTGCTGAACGGGTCTATAGGGGGTGTATGGTATCTGTTGGTGATAGGAAGACCTTTGTAGATCTGTTTGAGTTGGGAATGGTAGATATTGATGTAATTTTGGGGTATGGACTAGTTCTATTCTTGTTATGCATCTTTAGTATGTCTGACTCGTAAGGTCATCTTTAAGTTCCCTAGTGAGCCAAAAATTGAGTGGGAGGGTTGTTCTTTAGCTCCTAGGGGGAGATTTATTTCTTATCTTAGATCTCGAGGGTTTATCTCTAAAGGGTTTCTTTATCACTTAGTCCGGGTTAAAGATTCAAACTCAGAAGGTCCTTCTTTGCAGTCAGTTCTGGTAGTTAATGAGTTTCCAGAGGTCTTTATTGATGATCTTCTTGGTATTCCTCCAGATAGAGAAATAGAGTTTGGTATTGATTTACTTTCGGACACTCGTCCAATATCTATTCCTCTGTATAGAATGGCTCTGACTGAGTTAAGGGAACTCAAGGAGAAAATTAAGGATCTTCTAGATAAGGGGTTTATTCTTCCTTGTGTTTCTCCGTGAGGTGCACCGGGTTGTTTATTTGCAAGAAGGATGGTTCCCTCGGATGTGCATTAACTATAGGCAGTTGAATAAGGTAATGGTCAAGAACAAGTATCCTCTCTTAAGGATAGATGATCTGTTTGATTAGTTACAGGGTGCCAAGTTTTTTTCCAAGATAGATCTTTGGTCTGGGTACCATCAGCTTAAGATTAGGGAGGTGGATATCCTTAATATAGCTTTTCGTACTCGGTATAGGTATTTTGAGTTCTTTGTGATGTCATTTGCATTGACCAATGCTCTGGAAGCATCTATGGATTTGATGAATAGGGTGTTCAGGTAGTATTTGGATATCTTTGTCATTGTATTTATTGATGACATTCTGGTGTATTTGATAAGTGAGGTGGATTATGCTACTCACCTCTGTGTGGTGTTATAGGCCTTAAAGGAACAACGGTTGTTTGCCAAGTTTTCTAAGTGTGAGTTTCGGTTGAATGTCGTAACTTTCTTAGGTCACATTATTTCTAGTGATGGGATAATGGTTGATCCTTAAAACATTGTTGTGGTGAAAGGGTGGCCTAGGCCCATGACTCCATCCGATGTTCGGAGCTTCTTGGGTTTAATCAGATATTATAGGCAGTTTGTGGAAAGATTCTCATCGATAGTTTTTCCTTTGACTAAGTTAACTCAAAAGAAGGTTAAGTATTCTTGGTCGGATGATATTGAGGGGAGTTTTGAGAAGTTGAAGGATAGGTTGACTTCGGCTCTGATTTTGACTTTGCCGAAAGGCAATGATGGGTTTGTGGTTTATTGTGATGCATCTCAGGTAGGGCTTTGTTGTGTTTTGATGTGTCATGGGAAGGTGATTGTCTATGCTTCTAGGGAGTTGGACTTAGGATGCCCATTACGTCTATTCCCTGGTTTGGGTCGTGACATAAAGACGGTTCTGACCAGTGCCGGAGCCAAGTGGTGCACCCTTAGGTGCTAAGGCTGATGCTGAAGCAACTGGAACCTTGCTTTCCCTACCAGTAACCTTACTAATAGGATAGTTTCTAAGCATATGTCGTGGCTGACCACAGTTGAAGCACTCACCCCTTCCTTCCTCACAGAAACCCTGATGCAAATAACCACAGAATTTGCAAAGAGGATATGATAGAGCTGAACCCTATTATCCTAATATTGGCACCCTGTTCCCTAAAGTTGTCGTCACCATGGAAATTCCTATCACCCGAAGACTTTGGGTAGGGAGCACTATCCATCGAGTAAGACCCATATTGCCCCACTTCTTCTTGGTCAACTTACCATCATTTCTTCCATTCTGCTGTTGTCCACCACCCTACTTGGAGAACCTAAACTTATTTCCCTACCTCTTCCCTAATTTAACCTGTTTTTTTTTCTTCCTCAACCTGCTGCATGTATACCACCAACCTGGAGATATCCATGTCCTTGATCAACACGGTAGCTTTACTTTCCAAAATCAAGTCTCGAGACAAACCAAAAGCTAACTTTCTTATCCTCGCCCTCATACCAAAAACCAACTCCAGAGCATACCGCCATAACTAGTGAAACTTCAAGGCATACTCCTTGACTGATATCTTATCCTGCTTCTGATTAACAAACTCTTCCGTTTTTGCTTCCCTCAACTCCTAAGGAAAGAAGCATCCTGAAAATCATTAGAGAAATCTTCCCACAAAGATGACTCAACATCATCACCCCTTGCCTGATCCCATTCCTCGTACCATTGGTATCCACATCCTTCAGCTGATAGGCGGCAAACTCCACACCCTCCATATTAGTGGAATGCATAACATGAAGATCTTTTCCATCTCATCTAGAAAACCTTGAAGATCCTCCTCAACCTCAACACCAGTAAAGGTAGGAGTATTCAACCTCATGAACTGGCCAACTCTTGTGGCCTCAGAAGATGGAGTAATAGGAACACCACATTCAGACTGAGTAGCTACCAAATATGCCAACATATGAATAGACTGATAAATCTCAGTATTTATCACTTTAGCCTGAGGAGTTTGAGATGGGCTAGAGTGAATCGGTGGAACTCCAGAACAATCTGGAATTGGACCCCTAGACCGGTTATGGATCCATGAGTAGAGCGTGACCCATCAACATTGTCCCTAGTTGGGACAGAGGATTTTTTGTGAGCTTCAGATCATCGAGCGTGATCTTAAAAGCAAACAAAACGGAATTAGAGGAGAATTCAGGACCATAAATTCTACTACTCGAAAATAGAACACAAGAAAGAAAAATATTCCTAAATGCCTTGTTGTGTAACGCCCCGAAGTTTTTCTTAGCTAAATTTTGTCCCTAAAATATCAAGCATTGTCTTCTAGAATGATTTATACTTATTTACCTGTGGAATCCCTAAGATTTTAACTTTTTATTATGTAGATGACTTAATAATCTTTCCGTCGATATAAGATTCGTCCAAAACGGACACTCGGTGAAGAAGTTATGGCTATTTTATGTGCTAGTCGTAAAATATTATCATTCTGGTGTTTAGCGCGTGGCAGAGAGGGTTTAATAAGAAATTGTCAAATTCCAGTGGGACATCGTGATAATGGTGCATCGCGGAAGATCCTAATTTCCCACTCGTCAATTTCCAATGAGCCACCGCGATAGTGGCGCATCGCGGTGGTCCATAAAATCGGGTTCCCAGTTTAATTTTTCCAGCTTTATTTAGAAGTTAATAAGGGTAATTTGGACTTTTCCCAAGCCTCTTAAAACATCCAAACAGTAGATTAAGACCTCTACTAGCAGAATATATGACATTCTCAAGATTTTCCTCAAAATAAAAACCTTAGTTCATATACTTCTCCTCCAAGAAACTTAAGATTCAACCGTGGGTTTTCAAAATTGACTGAAGATTTGGAATCCTCAAACCGTAGGCTTCAAGGATCATCCCTTATTCTTCATAATCGAGGTACGTGGGGTTTATCCTAAAAACTACCTGGGCTTGAAATTGTTAAAGCATGATTTAAAGGTTTTGATGCATGTATTTTATGGGGGTTTTGAAAACTATATTATTGATTATGCATTTCAAAATTTCAATGCTACTATTGTTTTGGCCTTGTGGTCTTTTCCCCAAAATAAATTTACATAAATATGTATATGTATGAATTTGAGATTTAAGATTATCGATAGCATAAATTATGAACTCTCTCTCTTGTATTGAATTAAAGATTATGGTTTTGTGATTTCAAAGATGTTTTTGCAATATCCTGGCATTTGAACATGATTTGGAATTATTGAGAGGGTGTTTCTTGATATTAATATGTTCTTGTGTGTACGAGAAATAATTGCATGTGTCTACATGGGGTTTAAAAAAATATTCATTGAATTGAATTATTGAAATGCTGGTCTCAAAACTTGTGTTTTAAAATAGAGATTTATGATAGACTACTAATGGCTTAGAGATGTGACTTGCAAGTCAATGGTATGACGATACCATATGTATTTATGCCATAACAGATTATGTTTTCAGAGCATGTTTTAGAGTATGTTTTTAGAGACTGTATGTTTTGATAGAGTTTTAAAAAGGGGCTTAAAGAAGGTTAGGTGGTTACTCGAAGAAGGCGTGAGTTCAAGCAACTCCTAGCCTGAAACCGTATTTGCCGATACGAGTAGATTATTATTTTACTCTAGTGACAGCCGTGTGGCGTAGTAGATTTAGAGACTCCAGCCCTTGCGGCACACTTGGGTTGGGGGCTTCATTGCTGAGTTAATGGAAGTTTCCATATAGCCCATGGAACTTTTCAGAGTTGTGGGGTATACCACCTAGCGCAGAAGTAACACAGATTTCTCAGAGTTGAGATGATTTTTACAGAGTCTTAAAAATGCCTATGTGAATTCTTACTATTTGATATACTTATGAACTGTTTTAAAATTGTTCTCATAAATGTTGAATAATAAATGATTATTTTGGATATGCTCTGCGTACCAGTACATCTGTATTGACCCCTTCCCCCTATCTCTCAGGTTCTGAGACTCAATCTAGGGGACCAGATAAGTAGTAGATAATTCAGACAACTGATTAGATTGTGTAGTGGTGAGCCTTCTCTATTCCAGAAGGCCTGTCTTTTCAGATAATGTCACTTATTTCAGTTTTGGTCTACTGGGGGCCTTTTTCCAGTTTCAGACAGTTGTTAGATTTTTATGTAGTAGAGATTTCGCAGACTGAGTCAGATGTTATTTAGATGTAGTTGATTTGCAATTTCCATACTTATGTTGAATTCAGAATTGACCATGTTTCCGTAGCAAACTATGTTTCCACATCTTCTTTTATTATATGAATATTGTGCATGATTACCATATAGAGAAGCGTGTTCCAGGCTTTCATGGTTTGGGATGTCTGTCACGGCCAGGCCCTAGTTCGGGTCGTGATAAACTTTATATCAGAGCACGGTTCATGGTCCCAGGGTGTCTGTAAAATCGCATCGGGTAGAGTCTTATTTATGGGTGTGTAGCGCGCCACACTTATAAGCAGGAGGCTACTAGGTGTTTAAGAATGTCTCTCTTCTTTGTGATTTAGTTCATGCTTTAGAGTCTAATCTGTCCCCTAATCAATGACCTCTTGCTTTTCAGAAAACCAGCGATGCCTCCCCGTCGCACCAACATTAATGCTCAGGATGATGAAGTATTTCCCACCCATGGATGTGGACTAGTAACAGAGCTCATACCCCAGAACCTATTCCTACTCTGGGAGTACCTCTTGTACCGACCAGTCCTCCCAGAGCTCCCCGGACGGTGGTCAATCATACTCAGCCTCGTGAGGGAGAGGTTTCTAGTGCTTAATTCAGAAAATCTATTCATATTCTTGCACAGCTGGTAGCCGTACAGATTCATAGGTCGGAGGATACTGGGTTTGCGTCTGTTACTTCTGAAGTTTCTAGAGTGGGCCAGTTCATGAGAATGAACTCACCCAATTTCTATGGCAATAAGGTAGAAGAGGACCCATAGGAGTTTGTAAGCGAAATAGAGAAGATTTTCAAAGTAATGCATGTTGATCAGGTGGAGGGCGTTGAGCTAGAAGCATACCAGCTAAAGGATATAGCGAACCAATGGTATAATGAGTGGGAAGATGCGAAGGGTGACAGTGTTGAGCCCACAGTTTGGGACGAGTTCGTGGAAGCTTTTTTTGACCGATTCTTTCCTCTGGAGTTAAGGAAAGATAAAGCAGAGAAGTTCATAAACCTTAAGCAGGGTAAGATAAGTGTTCAAGAGTATACTTTAAAGTTTAACCAGCTGGCCCGTTATGCTCCTGAGATGACGAGTAGTATGAGGGACCAAATGAGGAATTTGATTTTTGGACTTTCAGATGATCTGGTGCTTGAGTGTCAGGGAGTTATACAGAACAGGGATATGGACTTTGCTAGACTGTCATTCCACATGCAGCAAGTTGAGGAGAAGAAGAAGAAGATAGTCGAATCTAGGGAAAAGGACAGGCAGGCAAAGAGAGCCAGAGCGACAGACCAGAGTCATAGTCAGCAGCAGAGAAGTAATTGGGGTGGAAAATGGCAAAAGAAAAAGAATTGGGGTAATGCACAGTCGGCAGCTAGTTCTCCAGTGTCCACACCCACAGCTGAGTAGCACACCCAGAATTTTCAGTCTAGTCAGGGGACGAGGATGCAGGGTACGCAGTCGCAGGGAAGTGTAGCCCAGACCTCTCGGTCCTATCCGAACTGTGGGAGATGCGGGAGGAATCATCCGTGGAGAAGTCGGTCTGGCACTTTGGTATGTTATTTATACAACTAGCCATGCCATATCCAAAGAGATTGTCCGGCAGAAAAGAGTAATGTTGGAGAAGTCAAGTCGCAGGTGAATTCATATGCACCCCCACCTCAGAAGGGTACCACTTCAGCCGCCGGAAATGGTCAGAACCGGTTGTATGCTTTGACCAACAGCCAGGAGGTAGAGGCCTCATCAGATGTAGTCACCGGTATGTTTCAAATCTTTTCTCATGATGTGTATGTATTACTTGATCCCGGGTCTACCTTGTCTTATATGACCCCATACGTGGCTGTTGGTTTTGGGTTTGAGCCTGATGTGATTGCTGAACCTTTTTTAGTTTCCACCCCAGTGGGAGATTCTGTTGTGGCTAGGAGAGTGTATAGAAATTGTGTTGTGTCTATTTTCAGCTGGGATACTGAGGCAGATCTCATAGAACTTGATATGGTTGATTTTGCTGCCATCTTAGGGATAGACTGGCTCTATTCGTGCTATGCCACCTTGAATTGTAGGACCCAAAGAGTCACCTTTTTTTTTGAATGAGTCGGTGATAGAATGGGAGGGACATTCTCTAGCACCTAGAGGGCATTTCATATCTTATCTCAGGGCCCATAAACTTATTTCCAATGGTCTATGGGATACACTGTCTCCATTCGTGCTATGACACCTTGAATTGTAGGACCCAAAGAGTAATTTTTTTTCGAATGAGTTGGTGATAGAATGGGAGGGACATTCTCTAGCACCTAGAAGGCATTTCATATCTTATCTCAGGACCTATAAACTTGTTTCCAAAGGTTGCTTGTATCATCTTATTCGGGTTAAAGATTCTAGTGCCAAAAGTCTTCCTCTTCAGTCTATCCCCGTAGTGAATAAATTCTCGAAAGTCTTTCTAGATGATCTCCCAAGAATACCACCTGATAGGGAGATAGATTTTGGTATTGATTTATTGCCAGAGACTCATCCTATTTCTATTTTTCCATATAAGATGGCTCCTGCAGAGCTAAAAGAGTTGAAAGACCAGCTAGCAGACCTTCTAGATAAAGGTTTTATCCGCCCTAGTGTGTCTCCCTGGGGGGCACCTATACTTTTAGTGCGGAAAAAAGATGGTTCCCTTTGTATGTGCATAGATTACCACTAGTTGAATAAGGTCACGATTAAAAATAAATATCCCATTCGTTGGATTGATGATCTTTTTTATCAACTTCAGGGTGCTAAATTTTTTTCAAAGATAGACCTTCATTCGGTATATCTCCAGTTGAAAGTTAGAGAGTCAGATATTCCCAAAATAGCTTTTCGAACCATATACGGCCATTATGAATTCTTAGTCATGTCCTTCGGGTTGACTAACGCCCCTGCAGCTTTCATGGATCTAATGAATAGGGTTTTCCGTCAGTTTCTAGATTTATTTTTCATTGTATTCATTGATGACATTTTGGTATACTCTAAGAGCGAGGAGGATCATGCCAATTACCTCCAAATCATCCTTCAGACCCTTAAAGATCATAAATTGTATACAAAATTTTCCAAGTGTGAATTCTAGTTGAATGCTATTGTGTTCTTAGGGAATGTTATGTATAGTGAGGGGATTAAGGTTGATCCCCAAAAGATTGAGGCAGTGAGGAAATAGCCCAGACCCACGACTCCAATTGATATTCAGAGTTTCTTGTGGTCTGACTCTTGTGAGAATAGTTTTGATAAGTTGAAAGACAGGTTGACTACTGCTCCTATTCTGACTCTTTCGGAGGGTACAAAAGGTTTTGTTGTATACTGTGATGCATCCCGAGTGGGACTTGGGTTTGTTCTTATGCAACACGGTAAGGTAGTAGCTTATGCATCTGGGAAGTTGAAGGTGCATCAGCGGAACTACCCTACTCATGACTTGGAGTTAGCGGTTGTGGTTTTTGCACTTAAGATCTGGTGACACTATGTGTATGGGGTACACGTTGATATATTTTCTGACCACAAAAGTTTACAGTATGTTTTCTCGCAGAAATAATTAAATCTCAGGCAGAGGCAGTGGTTGGAACTTTTAAAAGACTATGACATGATCCTGCATTATCATCCAGGCAAGGCAAATATTGTAGTCGATGCCCTCAGCAGGTTGTCTATGGGAAGTCTTTCTCATATTGAGGAAGAGAAGAGAGATATGGTGAAGGATATTCATTGACTTACAAATCTAGGAGTGCGACTTGTGGATTCTGAGGATGGAAGAGTGGTTGTTCATGAGATAGATAAATCTTCCCTTTGTGCAGAAGTTAAAGAGAAGCAGGTTGAAGATCCCATCTTGATGTAGATCAATAAAGATATGGATCAACAAAAGGTAATGTCATTTAAAACTAGTGGTGATGGTATTTTGAGATACCAGGGTAGGTTATGTGTGCTAGATGTAGATGGTCTGAGGAAGAGAATCCTTGATGAAACTCACACGTCGAGGTATGTTGTTCACCCTAGCTCTACTAAGATATATCAGGATTTGAAAAACATTTATTGGTGTAATAATATGAAGTGTGATGTTGCTAACTATGTTGCCAAGTGTTTGAATTTTGAACAAGTTAAATTAGAACATTTGAGGCCAGGAGGTTCTTCTCAAGAGATAGCTTTGCCTTTGTGGAAGTTGGAGATTATTAATATAGACTTCATTACAGGACTTCCGAGGTCCCGAAACCAGTATGATTCCATTTGGGTGATTGTAGGTAGGTTGACCAAGTCAGCTCACTTTCTACCTGTCAGGACAAATTATTCGGGAAAGGATTATGACAAGCTGTTCATTGCAAAAATAGTTCATTTGCATGGGGCACCTGTGTCCATCATATCTGACAGAGGTACACAGTTTTCTTCATAGTTTTGGAGATTGTTTCAAAAGGGTTTAGGTACCCAAGTGAATTTGAGCACGACTTTCCACCCTCAGACAGATGGGAAAGCTGAGCGCACCATCCAGACCCTTGTGGATATGTTGAGGGCCTGCGTGATTGATTTTAAAGGTAGTTGGGTAGATCACTTTCCATTGATACAGTTTACATATAATAATAGTTTTCATTCCAGTATTAATATGGAACCATTTGAGGCATTGTATGGGAGAAGATGTAGGTCACTAATAGGGTGGTATGAAGTAGATGGATGCAGATATTTGGGTCTGATCTAGTTCATCGGGCAATAGAGGATGTGAAATTCATTAGAGAATGACTTAAGATAGCTCAGAGTCGTCAGAAGTGCTACGCTGATGTTAGGAGAAGAGATCTAGAGTTTGAGGTTGGAGATTGGGTGTTTCTCAAGGTTTCTCCTATGAAGGGAGTCATGCGATTTGGGAAAAAAGGTAAGTTGAGTCCTTGCTATAGAGGACCATACAATATTATGATAAGGATAGATGGAGTTGCATATGAGTTAGAGTTTCCTGCAAGGTTGGGTTCTGTTCATCTGGTATTTCATATATATATATATTGAAGAAGTGTATTGGAGACCATTCTTTAGTATTGCCTGTCGAAGAAATCAAAGTTACAGACTCCTTATCCTATGAAGAAGAGCCTGTAGAGATTTTGGATCGCCAAGTTATAAGATTGAGGAACAAAGAGATAGCCTCAGTTAAAGTGTTGTGAAGAAACCATAAAATTGAAGAAGCGACTTGGGAATCAGAAGTTGACATGAAAGCTAGATACCCAAACCTCTTTTATACAATAGATGACTATTGGAAGCTACAATCCTTGCCTTATTGTTTCTATGCCTTAGTATGCTTGAAATTATACTTGTCTATATCCCGCATCAACATTCGGGGACAAATGTTCCCAAGGGGGGGATATTGTAACACCTTGAAGTTTTTCTTAGCTAAATTTTATCCGTAAAATATTAGGTATTGGATTCTAGAATGATTTATACTTATTTCCTAGTGGAATCCCTTAGATTTTAAATTTTCATTACGTAGGTGACTGAATAAAATTTCCGTTGATATAAGATTCTTCCAAAACGGACACTCTGTGAAGAAGTTATGGCTATTTTATGTGTAAGTCGTAAAACATTGTCATTCTGGTGTTTAGCGCACCGCGGAGAGGGTTTAATTAGAAATTGTCAAATTCCAGTGGGACATCGCAATAGTGGCGCATTGCAGAGGAGCCTAATTTCCCACTCATCAATTTCCAGTAAGCCACCGCAATAGTGGCGCATCGCGGTGGTCCATAAAATCGTGTTCCCAGATTAATTTTTCCATCTTCGTTCAGAAGTTAATAAGGGTAATTTTGAATTTTTCCAAGCCTCTTAAAACGTCCAAATAGTAGATTAAGACCTCTACAAGCAGAATATATGACATTCTCAAGATTTTTCTCAAAACAAAAACCCTATTTCATATACTTCTCCTCCAAGAAACTCAAGATTCAACCATGGGTTTTCAAAATTGACTAGAGATTTGGAATCCTCAAACCGTAGGCTTCAAGGACCATCCCTTATTCTTCGTAATCAAGGTACGTGGGGATTATCCTAAAAACTACATGGGCTTGAAATTGTTAAAGCATGATTTAAAGGTTTTGATGCATGTATTTTATAGGGGTTCTGAAAAATATATTATTGATTATGCATTTCAAAAGTTTCAACGCTACTATTGCTTTGGCCTTGTGGTCTTTTCCCCTAAATTGATTTACATATATATGTATATGTGTGAATTTGAGATTTAAGATTGTTGAGAGCATAAATTATGATCTCCTTCTCTTGTATTGAATTAAAGATTATGGTTTTGGGATTTGAAAGATGTTTTTGCAATATCCTGGCATTTGAACATGATTTAGAATTATTGAGAGGGTGTTTCTTGATATCAATATGTTCTTGTGTGTACGAGAAAGAATTGCATGTCTATATGAGGTTTGAAAAACAAAGATTCATTGAATTGAATTATTGAAATGATGGTCTCAAACCTTGTGTTTTGAATACAGAGATGTATGATAGACTAATAATGGCTCAGAGATGTGACTTGCAAGTCAATGGTATGATGATACCATATGTATTTATGCCATAACAGATTATGTTTTCAGAGCATGTTTTCAGAATATATTTTCAGAGACTGTATGTTTTGATAGAGTTTTAAAAAGGGGCTTAAAGAGGGTTAGGTGGTTACTCGAAGAAGGTGCAAGTTCAAGAAACTCTTAGCCTGAAACCGTATTTGCGGATACGGGTAGATTATTATTGTACGATGGCGACGGTCGTGTGGCATAGTAGATTCAGATACTCCGACTCTTGTGGCACACTTGGGTTGGGGGCTTCACTGCCAAGTTAATGGTAGTTTCCATATTGCCCATGGAATTTTTCAGAGTTGTAGGGTATACCACCTAGCACAGAAGTAACACAGATTTCTCAGAGTTGAGATGATTTTTACAGAGTCTTTAAAATGCCAATGTCAATTCTTACTATTTGATATACTTATGAACTATTTTAAATTGCTCTGATATATGTTGAATAATAAATAATTATTTTTTATATGCTTTGCATACCAGTACATCTGTATTGACCCCCTCCCCCTACCTCTCAGGTTTTGAGACTCAGTCTAGGGGTCAAAATAAGCAGTAGATAATTCAGACAGCTGATCAGATTGTGCAGTGGTGAGCCTTCTCTATTCCAGAAGGCCCGTCTTTTCAGATTATGTCACTTATTTCAGTTTTGGTCTACTGAGGGACTTGTCCCCGTTTTAGACAGTTGTCAGATTTGTAGAGATTTCGTAAACTGAGTCAGATGTTATTTAGATGTAGTTGATTTACAGTTTCCATACTTATATTGAATTCAGAATTGACCATGTTTCCGTAGCAGATTATGTTTCCGCATCTTCTTTTATTATATGAATGTTGTGCATGATTACCAGATAGAGAAGGGCGTTCTGGGCCTTCATGGTTTGGGATGTCCATCATGAACAGGCCTTAGTTCGGGTCATGATAAACTTGGTATCAGAGCACGGTTCATGGTCCCAGGGTGTCTATGAAATCACGTTGGGTAGAGTCTTGTTTATGGGTATTCATAAATACAAGTATAACTTAGGGGATTCCCGTGTACTCTTTAAGTATATGGTCACCATGACCAACCATCATGTCGGAAAACATGAGTTTCCAGTGTCCGTCCCATCAGACTCACACTTTCACAGTCAGCTATCACACCCCGCCATTGTTGCCCAATTAAAACCTTTAGCACATAACCAAACCACAAATTCCAATAGTTAATTACCAAGGCATTTTGAAGTGGTGTCATCATACCGACTATAGCTTGCAAGCAATGTCATTAGACAAAACTTAAAGGATTCCCATATACCCCATAGGATTTCCAACGAATCCAAACCATGACTACCAAGTAATTTAATTCAATCAAACCAATTTGGGTTCCATTACCATATTATGCAATGCAAGGTTTTCAATGAAAGTCAAACTTATGTGACAAAAACATTCTCATTGGCATTTTAACAAACATGTTGAGGGCATATAGTGTCCAAATCAAAAACCATGAACCAATTAACCATTTCCATGAAACCACATGTTCAAACCAACATTATAACATGATAAACCATAACTTAAACATAGGAAAACATCATCCAATCATTAATAACCAAAAACCCCAACATATATTTCAAAACCAACACAAACCCACAATAATGCCATGAAAACCATTAAGTAAAACATGCCTTTAGTTTTAATTAACAATGAGGGAGGAGTAACATTCCTTAAACAACAAGGAACGCGGAGAGAAATCACCCTTTAGAGACTTAATTGACCACCTTGAGAAAACCTTAGCCTCTTTCTTAACCAAGAGCTTGAGAGAGATTTGAGAGTTTTTTTTATAATGTTTGATTTGGGAATAGTAGGTTAATGAAGTACCAGGAGTGCTTTAAGTCATGGGGTCCAAAGAGGTTAAGAGAGGAAATGTCCAGAATACCCCCAACTTAATTAGTTAAAATTCCTGCAGATGGGTACGGTTGGACCCCTCTACTCGTACCCACATTATATGAGTGGTACCATCCAATCATACCCAGAACAGAATGTTGGACATCCACACACTTTCCACCATACGACTCCCCTTTCCCCACTCGTACCTATAACATATGAGTAATACCCATAAGTCGTATCCAAAACAAAATCAAAGGGGTTGGACACTGGACACGGTACGACTCTACTATACCACTCGTACCCTATACTCACCACTCATAGTGAGCCACTCATGCTCATCTATAAGTCAAGTCACTAAGCTTCAAATTAAGTTAAGGATCAACACAATGAATCATCACCAAACAATACGACCCGTACCACCAAACCGTACCACAACAAAAACTTGACCACCAAACACTGGACATCCTGTGAGTTGGGTCACCTGACTCGTAACTTGACCATACAACTCGTATGGTGAGTCATATGATAAACAGAAAGCTAAAAAATTAGGAAATTTCCAAGGACAAAAACCCAGGGTGTTTCAACTGCTTAGCTCTGTCGTCTTAAATGTCCACCCACGGGCTATATCAGTTCATCTCCCCCTGATGAAAGGTCCCGGTGCGTGTTAGTCGCACGAACTGAAGAAAACTTGAGATGACTAAAACATCTCCCAAAATATAAAGTATTACATCATGCACACTGTCACCATGACCAAACCTCACATTGGTAAACATGAGTTTCCAGTATTGATCCTCCCGGGACCTCCACCTTCCACGGCTTTGCTATACAACCCCCTTTAACCCAAAATTAAAACCAATTACACATTCATAACCATTTACCAAGGAGTCTTTTATTAGGAATTAACCATTGGTATCGTCATACAAAAATTAGAGTTTGTAAGTTTATTCCAACCATGCCATATAAACCATTAAACCAAATTAGACTCCATCGTTTTTAATTTACCAAAATAATTTAAAAGCAAACCATGGCCACCAAGGACTTTCCATATCCATATGAAATCAAACCATAACCAATTTATGTTCCATTTACCATTTATGCAATGTAAGATTCCAATGATAATAAAACTATGTGACAAAAATCATTCTCATTGGTATTTTAACAAATAGGTTGAGGGCACATAAGTTTCAAAACCATAACCAAGCAATTTGGCGAATCCATAATACCCTGAAATCCATTTACCATTAAAAAACATTCCAAAATGTCAAAATCATACTAAAAGCATGAAAAATAACATAATTAAACCATGAGAAACCTTGTTCAACCATCTATTAAAACACATGATCTTTGTAAAATAACAATGAGAGAAGAGTAAAATTCCTTAGACACCAAAGAAACTGAAGAGAAACAACCATTAAAAGCCTTAATTAATTATCTTAATAAAACCCTAACCTTTTTCTTGAAAGAGAGTTTGAGAGAGGTTTTAAGAGGTGTTTTGATTGAGAATAATAGGTTAATGAAGTCCCAAAAGGTGTTTTAAGTCATGGTATCAAATGGAGTTAAAAAGGTAAATGTCTAGAATGCCCCTAACTTAAAGCTATAAGAATATCGAAGGTGGTTACGGGTCAATCTTATGACTCATGACAACAACATATGACTCGTACCCTTAAGTCATCACCAATACAGTGAGTTGGACACCCACACACTATCCACCATAAAAATTCCTGATCCCACTTATTACCAAACCATACGACTCATATGGACTAGTCATACCCAAGATAGAATCCAAAGAGATCGATACTGGACAATATATGTTTCAACTATACCACTCATACCCTATCCTAATGGCTCTTAGTGAGCCACTCTTACTTAGAGCCAAGTTAAGTCACTAAGTTTCTGATTGGATGAAGGATCGTCCTAACGACCCTTCACCACTACTAACGACCCATACCACCAAGTCATAACCAATATAAAAACCCAACCACCATCCATTGGACTCCTTACGACTAGGGTCACCCGGCCCGTACCCACACCATATGACTCATATGATGAGTCATTACAATGACATCGAGATCAAAGCTTAGGAAATTTTCAAAGGCCAAAACTCAAGATGTTTTATCCTCTTATTTTTCCTTGTCTTTATTTACTTTTAGAGATAGACTACTGTATTTCATATTTATAGTATTGTATGAGATGATTTTCACACTTATGACACCAGGTTCTAGGTATTGATGTATTTCTTTAGATATGAGTATCATGGCATGACTTCTCTCTAGAAGTCTCAAATTTATCAAATTTATTTTTTACTTTGCTTTTCTTTTCCTATTGTGTGGTGACAGTTTACCTACTAAGGTTGGGTTAAGGTAGTTGTAATCGTGACCTCAAATTTTGAATTATTACTAGTTTGAAACTTCCTGGAGCATTCCTACCTGCCTACAGGGTACAACCCCTTTTAGTTCCATATCCCTACCTCCTTTGCATAGGACCACACGGAGCTCTAAAATGAGCTAAATGAAGAGAAAAAAAGCACTCTTGGTCTTGCACGATTGCCTGGATTTGGAAAACCATCAAAGTCATGGTCAAGTGTGTTGTCCTTAACAAGGAGCTTTCCCAGCTAGATCCAGAGGATGTGCAAGAGTTCTCCTTCCTGAGTGGCTTGGATGGATAACGACTCGACCCCATAGCACCTGGAAATGATGAGGCTTCCAGCTAGGTCCCGGTGGCCATCCAATTATGTCTCCCCTTCCCTCTTATTTTACTAGTTATGGATTTGGGTTTCACTCATTTGGGGCATGAAATAAACAATTCAGTTTCCTTTCTCTCATTTCACACATGGATATTCATTTTTATTAAACTAGTAGTGAATGTATACTATTTCTCTAATACTATGCAATTTTCATCGATCATATGGTAGTTTATAGCTTAAAATAATGTCTTGCATAGGTTGAGAATGAAATAAAAAATAGGGGAAACAAGGCAGGTATTAAATCCATCCCATCCTGCTATAGCAGCCTATATGCCGCTACCATAGTGGCGCTAAAGCATGCTAGCAATAATGGGATAGTCCCCGCTATAGTGGTTCAAGAACAGTGGCCCCAAAAAACTTCCATTTTTCTACAATGTTCCTCACTCCCATTCTCTTCTACAACACTTAAATTCCAAATCGCACAATGATTGAATCACAATTCCAAGATCGAACACAACAAATTAAAAAGATAGAATTAGGTAAAACAACAGTTTTACTCCACGATTATAGATCAGAAACTAGAATCAATTTTTGCAACAACTTCTACTAATATTCAACATTTGTCATCTTCATTACTTTCTATAGATCAACCGCTTGAAGCAAAAATTTTCACAATAATTAACCATTTCCTCTACCTCTTTTACATGGATCAACACTATGATTAGCACATAGCATCCATCTTTCAACTCAAACCATGCAACACACAATTTCTGAACCAACAACACATAAATAATTTAAAACAACTTCACTCAAATACATATTTACAGTCATCCAAAAAATTACAATTCACATAAATATCAAATCAAAACATTTCATTAATCAAACAAGCTATTCCTGTTATTTCTCTAAACATGTCCGTTACTCACATCCTTGACAATCACTAATTGATTATCTATAAGTTACACATAGCCATTACAACCATATACCAATTAAAACCTTCTCGGTTCTAATTCTACTGCTTATATCATGTCAAATGGAGTTAAGTGACCTTTATTTGTTTTTTTAGGGATACCAATTGGACTCAACCCATACAAGCAATCATACAAACCACACGAGAGGAAGAAAAAGTGAATAATTTCCTAGAATGACTTATGGCTTCCCAAATATTTAATAAGAACATAAGCACAATAATTTGCAGGACTCTACTCAATATTTGATCTGGTACTGGGATACCATTAACCTATGGATTTGATACCAACTGTCACATCCCAACTAATTGTATCAGGAGGGAACCTACTCTAATCCACCTAGATAGGAGAACCCTTACAACCCAATTATAAAACATGTAGAAGTCATAGAGAAAACATTAAACCTTCATTTTGTTAAAATAAAAATAGGTAACAATTTTCAATACAAAAAGAAACCTATTCGAAGACCGAGTCTAGATACGTACTAGCGTTACTACAAGGAAATTCAAAATAAAAAGACTTAGTTTCCATCGTTAGAGGGAAAATATAGAAGCCGCTGAAGATCTGTACCAAATCAAGCAAGAAACACCAATTGATCCTCCAAAAAGACTATACCCCAAAAAGGGTATAACAAGAGTAGTATCAGTACAATCACAAGTACTAGTAAGCATCATTGGCCGAACAAAGTTAGATCATATAAGCACAACATAAATATCCAAAAGTAAACATGCACTTGAATAATCCATCAGCTAAACAACCTTCTCACTATTAATTCTTCACCTCATTAATTTTATACATTTTTAATTGGAACCTCACTTATCCTTTAACAAATTAGACTAACCCACAAGTAAATAATCGCACGACATTCAACTCTTAGTATTACAACCCAAGGCTTTTGTCACCTCTAGTTATGCATTTAACACTCACTTAAATAAGGACTCAACAACAAGGACTATGATGAACCCCAACTCTTTGTACCCACTCAATTAGCCTCAACAGTTATTACGTTTTTTGGAAATTACCTACCTATGAAGATATCATGACCTGATTTAAGAGACATGATGGCAACTACTTTACCTCACCAGTAGGTAATCCAAACTGTAGCCCAGAGCTAAAAGCAATGGGCTACTGCAGTGGAAAAAGGCATAAAAGCCAGAAATTTCAAGTAAAGACTTACAATAATAATTTAAGTAATAATAATAGTCTAAAAGATTGATAAAACATCAATAACCATCCTAGGACCTAGTAGTGTCGGTACAGGAGCCGTTAGTAAAAGAAAATACAAGTATTATAATAGTTAAATACATTAACCTCAAATAATGAAAGACTGGATAAAATTAGATGAAAGAGAAAAGGGCAACTCCAACTTGAAGAGCTTACCCTGCCTCCGAAACTCTAAACAACACGATTGAAACATCAGTGGTGGCTACTAATACTCGGATCTACACCAAAAAGGTATAAAAATGTAGTATGAGTATCAAAGCCACAGTTACTCAATAGGCATCATCATCCAAATGAGCAAAACTATGATATAAGAATAATAAAGATGCAAGATGAATACATTAAGTCAAGGTGAAGGGAAAACCTGGAATGATGCTCGAATGTTGTAAATAAATAACAAGAACAAATATATAACATAGAAGAAAGAGTAAATATTACTACAAGACTGGCCCCCATAAGCCAGTAGTATGGAAAACCAAATAACCCAATGTGGGCCCCCATACGCCCGGAGGGTGCAATCAAGACGGTAAATAATTTAAGTTTCATAAGTTTACCAAATATCAAACCATAACCAGGAATCCTTTCATGCCATAACATATCATAAATAATCTCTCAATGTTGGACTCAAATCGAAACTCATACTATCATCATTATTTGTCATACTTAAACTGAAACTCATGTCATCAATTGTCGGGCTTGAAGCAAAAATTACTATCAATAAATCATCGGACTTAGTCCGGGACTAGCACCAACCCTAAAGTACCAAGATAACATAAACATCGAGAATCTAGCATATTTGAATAAAAAAATACAACTTTAAGGATATAAACTGCCTATTAGGTCATTAAGGAACTAAATTTTTGGCCTAAGGTGGGTAGAAGGGGCCCACTTTCTAATCCTCGAGAATTTATATTAAGGAAAAATCTACCCTAAACTAGTTTAAGGTATCTAAATTTACTTCTAGATCTCAAATAAGCCACAATTATCCCTAAGATAGGAATTCTACCCTAAACATAAGTAACTAAGTCAATTAGGCCTAATTTATGGCTCTATAATAGTCCAACCAAGCCAAATAATATTAATTATACTAATTATAGCACCACAGCCTAATTCCCTACTCATATCTAGCATATTATCATAAATATGCTATGACTTAGTTCAATATATGAGGAAGGTAAACCTAGCCTAGTTGGACGCTAAAAAAAAGCTGACAAAATCCTCTAAACCATCGATTTTTACTTTCGAGAAGCTTTCGTAAGATACCACACTTTCAAAAATATAATAAAATCATCAAAATGAGAACAAAGATATCTATATTACACTTTTGTGCTTTGAACCCAAAATCACATAAAAATCCCATACAGATCCTACTCGCGGAATCACACTCTCAAAATTGATAATACATCCCTCTATGCTCGAGGAACATTTACCCTCAAGAATAGGTAAATTCTGAGCTCAAATGGTGCTACATTCAAACCACCAATATTCTAGAGATTCTAGGAAATTATGAGAAATTAATCCATGGAATTGATGAAAACTTACCAAGAGTTCGGAGAAGAAATTCGTTATTCGAGCTTATGAACACCTCAAAATCACCTACTAATGTTTCTCCCAAGTTTTCACACCTTCTAAGGTTATATTCTATTAGAAATGGGTGAGAAATGGGAGAAAATTGGCTAAGTGGGTTATTTATTAGTACCAGGTGTCGCTTAAGGGGTCATTGCTTAAGCAGTCAAGTGTCGTTTTAGCGACATTGGCAACTTCTGCACATGTCGCTTAAGCGACCTTTGGCTGGTTTAGCGGACATCGCTTAAGAAACAAATACATCACCTAAGAGACACCAATTATACAAGCTAGGTCGCTTAAGCGGCTTTAGCTTAAGCAACCCAATGAGCGCTTATGTGAATGCACTAGCACCAGCTAAAGACTTAGAATTATTTAAGTCTCCACCAATCCCTCGGGATTTATCCAGAATCCCTTATACGCAAACAAACTATTCTAGCCTATTAAATTTGTTGTTTTGGACTCAATGATGCATTCAAAATCTCCATCTGGGGTCGTTTCAATGAAAAGTGGATCCCACACCTATGTTTTGTTCTTTTAATTTCTGGCTAATAGCCCAAAAAAAATTTGGAAGTCTTGAGACCTGAACTAAGGGTCCTCTTAAACTAAAATCAATGTTACGAGGCTATTGGAACTATCAGAATTGGCATACGAGGTCATTTGACTGACTTTTTTGCTCAGTATCCAATTTCAACTAGCAAAGACTTTACAATTGAGAATTGACTCCAAAACCCAAACAAACTGCCCGATAACTGAACTGTCAGCTTCAGCAAGTCATAAATGACTTGGGAAGCTACAAGAAAGCTCTAAATTTTAAAAATGAATGGAAATACAGAAAATGACCTAGAGGGTTATTACAATATCTACTACTAAAAGAACTTTTGTTCGCAAAAGTAAAGGATTAGAAAGTACCTGAAGTCTAAAAAAAGTGAGGTTACTAGGCCCATATCTCACTCTCAATCTCCCTAGAAACTTCCTCTACTGGGTGGTGCCTCTATTGAACCTTTACTACTAAATCTCTCTAGTACGCAACCGCCTGACATTATGGGATAATAGAGCACTAGCTCATCTACAAACATCAATCGCTCATCCAACTAAATTGAGTCCTATCTGAGCACATAAGATACATCTGGAATGTATCGTCGCAATATAGTAACTAGAAGACCAGATGAATAACAGCAAAATTTGAGGGTACAACTAACTCATATGCCACCTCTCCAATAGTGCAAAGGATCTCAGATGGTCAAATATATTTGGGGTTGATCTTTCCTTTCATCACAAATCTCATCACACCCTTTATGGTCCATACTCGGAGGAATATCTAGTCGCCAACTCCAAATATTAAGGCATGAAGTCTACGATCTGCTTAAGCCTTCTACCTTCTCTAAGCTACCCTGAACCTATCCTGAATCATCCAGAATCTATCTAATAACACCTAAAGCAAGTCAGTAGAACAGGGGATAATCTCAGAGGTGTTAAACCACCCAATTAAATAACGACATAGCCTACCATAGAAAGCCTCAAAGGATGCCATCTCAATCTTGAATAGTAGCTATTATTAGATGTGAACTCTGCCAAAGCTAATTTATGCTCCCACTAACCTACAAAATCATAACACAAGCATTAAGCATATCCTTGAGAACCTGAATAGTCCTTTCCAACTGTCCGTCAGTTTAAGGGTGGAAGACCGTTCTAAGATCTACCTGAGTACCTAACTCCTTCTAAAACACTCCACAAAATCTCAAAGTAAATACTAAGCCCCGATCCAAAATGGTAGATATAGGCACACCATGCAACTAGACTATCTACCGAATATAGATACGGGTTAACCTCTCGGTGTTGAAGAATGTCTGAATAGGAATGAAATATGCCGATTTGGTCAGCTGATCCACAATGACCCAAATACTATTGGAATCATAGGAAGTGCGAGGAAAACTACTAATAAAGTCCATGGTAATCCGCTTTCACTTCTACTCGAAAATGGGCAACTTCTGAATCAAGCCACCAAGTCTCTGATGCTCAGCCTTCACTTGCTGACATAGGCAACGATCTACAAACTTCACCATATCACTCTTCATACCACTCCACCAATAATGATACCTAAGATACCTATACATCTTAGTTGTATCAAGGAGAATAAAATATCTGGAGCAATGAGCCTCATGCAGTATCGACTGAATCAAGTCATCAACCCTGGAAACAAAAATGCCGCTATAAAATCTTAGATTACCCTCGAAATCCATGGTATCCCTCCTGGACTCCAACTCACCACTTGATCACGGATAATGCAAAGTATCATATCCTCAAACTGACTACTTCAAATCTGTTTGACTAGTGAAAACCTCGACTCAACACTAGAAGGAATACTCCTAGGGTCTAAAATATCAAGTCACACCATCAAGTTGGTTAAGGACCGAATGTATTGTGCCAATGGCCTCTGAGAAACTAAGATAGAATCCAAGCTACCCATACTTATCGCCTTTTGGCTCAAGGCATCCTCTACCACATTCACCTTGCCCGAATGATATAAAATAGAGATGTTATAATCCTTAAGAACTTTATCCAACTACGCTACCTAGAATTAAGCTCTCTCTAGGTCATAAGATGTTAAAGGCTACGATGATCCGTAAAGATCAAACAACGCATGATATGAAACAACCCACAAACACAAGATAACAAGATGATAACAACACTAAGAAATAAGCAACATAAGACAAACATAAGATCAAGAACAACACTAACGATTTTACAATAAAATAAAGGATAGGTAGTGAGACATACACTATTACAAGAAATAAAAACTAAAGTGTGTATCAAATCCTCGAACCCCTAAGACTTATAATAGTAATACCACACTCTTACGTAGACACAATAGGGATGTCAATCTCCTCAAGCATCAATGTTTCTAAGACACAATGCAACACAAGTGAATCCACACTTGTTCTTGCCCTAGTGTCGGGTGAAACTCTCTCACAAAAGAAGATCTCACAAGGTTTCTTCAATAATCCATATCAACAAAACTCAAGAAACAACCAAAAAAAAGGCTATTTATAAGCTATTACAAAATAAAGATAAAATAACCAGCACACCCTTAATGAAAAGGGAACCTATTGAGTGTAAATGAGGGGTATAAAATAACCAATACACCCTTAAGGAGATGGGAGGCCTTGGAGTGTAAGTCGTGGAATGTTTAAATCTCTTCTTCACTCTTCATCATACGCCATCCCTTATGCCATTTCGTCCATTACAATTATTCTCCATCACTTGGACTCTCGGATGTCTCATCAAGGCAACCTCCCAAGTGACCTTCCATACACGAAATTGATCTACTATGGAGTCAAAGTGGGTCTCTCATTCGTGTCTCCGTGCCCTCAATGTGACCACAGCCAGATTCTCTATGTGTTGGCCTTGCATAATGTCATCAATAGCTATGATGGTCATTTGGCTCGTATCATCCTCCCCTTCTTGAAAATGATTCGACCTTGAATCCATACCCTGCAAAATCAAAGAAAGAAAAAACAAGCACAACATCCTCATGGAATGAGGGTTTGGGTTAGTGCATAAAAGTCATAACAGCATCACTAGAGATGAATGGTAAGGTTACCTTTACCTTAGGAGCCATAATACACAATTGCTTCATCGCCGCTTTAAAAGACCACATAAAGAGTGGTGCCTCAATTGAAGTCAAAGTCCATGGAATACATATAGCAATGTAACTTAAACAAGTGGATCAACCAACAAATATCTTACCTCCGCACAAAGCCAATCTAAAACTATTATGGATGTCATCATAAGCAAAGAGGTAGTATAAAAAGAAATCAAGTGTAAAGGCATACATGGATGAAGACAAAGCATTCAAGAACATACACATTCTTCCTTTCAAACAAATAGACAACTTGGCATCCATAAGTTGGGGTTCACTCAACCTATGCACAAGTGTGTCAAGCAAGGATGCACATTTAGAAGAATTACCACATGGAGACAATGACACTTTTTCTCTCAGGTCAATTTTTAAGGAACAATCACCCATTGGGTGTCTTAAATATTCAAGAAAATCAAAGTTTTCATCACCCAATCGGTTATTCCTTTCCAACACTACACATTCTCTACCCTTAAGTGTACTCTCATCTTCCAAGAAGAGATTTTCATCTTTACGAGAAATGTTGTCACACCATAGCGGGTTAGCATAGAGGCTATAGCCTTCAAGACAATCTATACCTCCAACATCATTCTCATCACTAGGTTCATTAAGAGTGATTATACCATGTTCAAACAAGATATAATACCTAAAGAGAGAATGATCTATCCCGCAGTCAAATTTGGAACAAGCAAGTTCTTCAGTCTCTAAAAGATTATTATAAAGTTTCAAATATGTTTCAAGCACAAGATTATCCCCATGATCCAAGCAAACATTATAATATTTACCATAAGATAAGATCACAGGTTCACTCCTATCCCTTGGACCAATATTTTCATTTACAAGATTTCTATGAGCAAAACTAATAATAAGTCTTTCAACACACTATATAATCAAAGAATCATCTCCAATCTCGTGATCAACTCTATCAACATCATCACTAACTTGAGCCTCATCAAACACACCATAAACATGCTCAAGTAGTGGACTACGTTCTGAGTAAGTTGATCATTATATACACCCTCAATAGTTGTCGATAAATCATATACCAACTTAGACTCACCTTGGTTTTCACAAGGGTCAACTAGTGTGTGAATACTCTCATTACATGGAAATGGAACCTTATTCAAGTCACCAATACTAGCATTATATGGACACCAATCATTCTTACGAGAAGAATTAATTTTGTCATCTATAGAATCAACTAGTGCTTGCTTACTTATAACAAGAATTGGATCTTCTTGCAACCTAGCAATACTAAGAGTATCACAAAGGGAAGGCTCATGTAATCCTTCTTTAGTCAAACCACTTACTACATCCACTTGGATACTACTAGCCACATCACAATATTCTAAAATTGGAGGAGTTTCGAAGATAGAATTTTTACCTTATAGCTCATATAAGGAGGGAATTTGGTTTCCAACTCCTTGGCATGGCACTCACTCCCTTTCTCATCTTTTAATGTCACGTGTGATAGGTTCAAGATGATCCAAGTCAGTAGAACTAAAGGGAGGAGTTGGATTTGGGGAACTAAACACTTGGCATAGCCTTTCAAGGTTTCATTTGAAATCTTTAAAGGGGTCCAAGGTAGTATTATTTTCCATGGTACCTAAGAAAAGACAGAAATAAAAAAACACACAAGTTAGCTCAAAAGTATCCTCACCACACTCTCACACACCTTCGGTTACCTCATACTTGACTTCACAAGTATTAAAAATTGGCTTGTAATTTGTGAGAAGTTGAGAGATGAGTTCTACTATTACTCGAAATAGATTTTCATATGAAGAATCAAAGAAATCTTGTTCGTACTTGAGCCAAGGATTTACAACGAATCAAAAAGACAAAAGAACACAAGAAATCCAAACATGAAGAAACGAACTCAAACAACTAATTCACAATCTAGTAGGTGATTACTAGTTGCTAATTAGAGCTAAACTCAAGAAATGAAACTAAAATAACAAAGAAAAGAAAATTATAAATCTAAAATTTTAAGCCTTAGGATATTTTTGGAGGGTGGTGATATGGCATCCTTGGATTGGGCGTTGGAGTTATTGAAATTTCAAAAAAACATTGTCTCAAAGTTGTATTGGTCAATCTTTCAAGTTGAAGGAGTGGAATTTTGGCTATGGTGAAGACAAACAAGACTTTGGAGCCCTTTTCAAAATTCAAAAAGGTTTGACTTGTCTTGCACCTTTTTGGAAAGACAACCTTTTTTAGGGTCTTGTCTCCTTTCCTCTTTTATCAACCTTAAAAAATGCTCTTTCTTCTTTTTGGCAATGAGTCTTTTTGAAAGTCTTATTGTCCCTTTCCTTCTTTGTCTTGTCTTGGAAATGTTTTCAAGACAAACAAAGACCACTTTCTTTTCACTTGATTTTCTTGATCAAACAACCATTCTTGAAAATTTCTTTCCAATCAAGATATAAAGATGGTGAAGAACACCTCCTTTGAAATTTTGGAGTTCTAGATGCACATTGGACCCCCAAACATCAACAACATATGTTCAAGCTTAATCCTCAAAAACAACATCAACCATAATACCACAACAATAATACATGGCTCAAACTTACATCCACAACAACAACAACCTTCCAAAATTCAAGACAACCTGGAAATAGCTTAAATTTCAGATTTAGACTCTAGTAGAGTTAGTGAGGAAGAACCTAACACTAGAAACAATCAAAACACACAAAAATTCAAGATAGATTGCTATTTTTTGAGATTTTGAGTTTACAACACTTCTTTTTTTTATTTTTCAAGGTAGCAAGCCCAAGATTGATTTTGGTGGAACAAAATCAATCCTTGCTCTGATACCAAATGATACGGGAATGGATACGAACATACAAAAATAGCTAAGAACAACGGAAACAAGCTACAAAGATAAGACACGTCGAGAGAACAATGAACAAACTTGCTTCGGCAGCCACACAAACACAAGCCAAGAAACACAATAACAAGGTAAACACATGATTGAAAATGCACAAAATAAAGGATAGATAGTGAAACACACACTATTACAAGACCTAAGAACCAAAGGATGTATCAAATCCTATGAACCCTAAGACCAATAATAGAAACACCACACTTTTACTTAGACACAAGAGGGACTCTCCTCAAGAACCAATGTTTCTAAGCCAAAATGCAACACAAGTGAATCCACACTTAATATGCCCTAGTTACGGTTACACACACACTCTCTCTCTCTCTCTAAAGAGAGAAGACTTACTCTTTCAATATTCCATATAAATAATCAACTAAGAATGAAATAAACCTAAAAAGAACCTACTTATAGTCTATTACAACATGAATATAAAATAACCAATATACCCTTAATGAAAGGGGTGCCTATGGAGTGTAAAGGAGGGGCACAAAATGACCAATACACCCTTAAGAAGATGGGAGGCCTTGGAGTGCAAGTCATGGAATATTTAAAGCTCTTCTTCACTCTTCAACATATGCCATCCCTTGTGTCATTTTGGCCTTCACAATTATTCTCCATCACTTGGACTCTCGGATATCTCATCAAGGCAAGCTCCCAAAAGAACTTCCACACATGGAATTGATCTATTATGGACTAAAAGTGGGTCTCCCATGCGCATCCTCGTGCCCTCAATATAACCACAACCGGATTCTCTATGTGTTGGACTTGAATAATGTCATCAAAAGCTATGATGGCCATTTGGATCATATTAACTCATGCAATAAAGATAATGCCTCCAAATATTAAGCACAAAAACTACCACCACTAACTCTAAATCATGGATGGGGTAGTTGAGATCATGCACCTTTAGTTGTATCAATTCTAAGCAATAACTCGATCCTACTTTATCACAACACAACCCAAACCAACACCCGAAGCATCTTAATACATGGTGAATCCCTCACCCTCTTCAGAAAGAACCAAAAAAGGAGTTAAAGTAAGGAATCCTTGAGTTTCCTAAAGATCGAATCACACTCTTTGGACCGCTGGAAAGGAACCACCTCCAAAATCAATTTGGTCATCAAAGCCGCAATATAGCAAAACTCTCAACAAACCGCCTATAGTAATCAGCCAAACCAATGAAGCTACGAACCTCAGATAGGGATGTAGGCCTGTCCTAATCATATGTTGCCTCAATCTTCTCAGGATCTACCATAATTCCATTCTTAGACACCACATGTCAAAGGAATGTCATTGACTCAAGCCTGAACTCACAATTAAAGAATTTGGAAAAAAGCCTTATGATCTCTCAAAGTTAGGAGCACAATCCTAAAATATTGCATATGCTCTTCTCTACTCCTTGAATACACAAGGATGTCATCAATGAATACAATCATGAAAGAATCCAAATAAGACCTAAACGTGGTTCATCAAATCCATAAATGTTGATGGTGCATTGGTCAACCCAAAAGATATTACCAAGAACTCATAATAACCATATCAGGTCCTAAAGGTTGTCTTTAGAATATGCTCATCCCTAATCCTCAACTGATGATAACTGAACCTCAATTCAATCTTGGAGAATACCATTTCTCCCTAGGTTGATCGAATAAATCATCAATATGAGGCATAGGATACCGGCTCTTCATCATCACCTTATTAAGCTGCCTATAATCAATACACATATGTAGGGAACTATCCTATTTTTTCTTTATGAACAAGACAAGATCTCCCCAAGGTAACATATTTGGTCTAATGAAACCCCTACAAAGAAGATCCTGAAGCTGAGAATTTAGCTCTTTAAGCTTGGTAGGAGACATAAGGTAGGGTTCCATAAAAATAGGTAGGGTGCCCGGCTCAAGATCAATAACAAACTCAATATCACGCTCAGGAGGAAGACCAGGTATATCAATAGGAAAGAGATTGAGAAACTTGCAAACTATAGGAATAGAATCAAGCGACAGACTAACATCACGAATATAAGCGAGATAAGACTCTTAACCCTTCAAAATAAGTCTCCTATCATGAATATGAGAAATAATCCCCGTTGTCTCACTGCTAATAGCTCTTTTTCACACAACTGAACGTAGCCAGTCATGGCTAAGGTAACGATCTTGGAAAATAATCCAAGACTGCATGACAGTGGGATAACCAGTCCATGCCTAGAATCACATAAAAATCTACCATGTCTAATATAATAGATTTATCCAGAGTATCAAACTCTCAAATATTCATAACACATGATCTATAAACTCAATCCATAACTAAAGAATCACCCACAGAGTAGATACACATAACGACAAAGAAAAAAAATCCCAAGATAACTCTAATCGTGGGGCATAATAAGTAGACACATAAAAATAAGTGGATTTTTGATCAAATAAAGCAAAATTCGGTTGATGGTATACTAAAATCATACCTATAATGACATCATTTGAAGTTTCAGCCTTGGTTCTAGTAGGTACGACATACAACTGACCATGCATGCCACCTGACTGGGATCCAAACTGATCTCCTATCATACTTGCCTGAGGACATTTATAAGTACCCTAGGACCACCTCGATGACCATAAAAACCACCTCTAGATGAAGGCGTAACTACTTTAATTGATGGAACACTCTAAGCTGAAAGAACCATTGCTCTATAATTGGGGCACTCTCTTGAGAAATGGCTAAAGGCCCCATAACCATAACATGCCCTAGACACTGCACTGAAACTAGAAGATCTAGTTGACCCAGAATAATCCACAACAAGAATACCCAAAAGATGAATCCCTCAGAGGATGACCACTACTCTAGCCAGGATGATCACTGTAACTAGACTAGCCTCCATCAGTAATTTGAAGTGTGGTATTAATGGACCTACTAGACTGATTCTGATATTGATATGGCTGATGGGAAGGGTACCTACCCTGAGAACTATTGCCTATGAATCATGAGACAGAAAACCTAGGTGAATCCAACCTGAAAAACCTACCCAGCATCTTCTTCTCCTAAATATACATAGCAAGTTGGGCAGCCACCAATTGAGCAACTACCGATCGAGCAACCGTTGGTATAGGAGGGACCTCGACTTTGGAAGCCGCAACTACAGGTTGTGTCTCTGCCTCAGTACCACTCTAGTTCATAGACTATGCACCACTATACCATGAAACACCAACAAATCCCAAAAGTTGAACCAATGCATCCCTTAGTACTGAAGAAGAAATAAACCCCAGTAGAGCCTAGGCTGGTCCCTGGCCCATCACTGGTTAGGGTAGAATAATCTTTGGCTTGAGAGAAGGAATAGAGTCTAGCGAAGGCCCTCTATCCTAGTCCTTGGTTGGGGTTACATCCCTAGGCTATCCTCAATCTCTAGGTTATCCACGAACATGATAAAATCTTGAGGTATGGAGTCAGAATCTTCATCTCGTGTAGTAGTAGGACGTGTCCTAGCCATCTGCAAAAAAGTGAAACCAAAGAATCTTTAAAAACAGACTCAGACGCTTAGCAACAAATCAGTGAAACAAGTGAAGAACTCCTAAGAATGTCTTTAGCCTCCCAAAGATAAGAAACAAACGTCATCGCTCTGATCCATAATACTCTACTAGACACTTGCTCTTGTACCAACAATACCGGTGAACCTAGATCTCTGATACTAATATGTCATGATCCAATTTATGAGTCATGATGGCACCTACTTTATTCCACCAGCAGGTAAGTCAAACCATATCCCGGAGCAAGAAGTAATGGGCTACTGCGGTAGAAACGAGGCATAAAGGCCAAAAAATTCAAGTAAAAACTTATTGCTAAAATTTAAGTAATAATAATAATTCAAAAGATAGATAAAAACATCAATAATCATTCTATGACCTAGTAGTTTTGGTACAATAGCCACTAGTAAAAAAGGAATACAAGTACTGTAACAGTTAAATACATCAGTCTCGAATAATGAAAGACTAGATAAAAGTAAATGAATGAGAAAAGGGTAACTCCAACTCTGAAAGCTCACCCTACCTCCAAAACACTAAACAACACGATCAAAATATCAATGGTGGATACTAGTACTCAGATCTACACCAAAAAATACAGAAATATAGTATGAGTACCAAAATCATGGGTATTCAGTAGGCATCATAGATCGGCTGAGTTAAACTATGATATAAGAATGATAAAGTTGCAAGATAAATATGTTAAGTCAAGGTGAAGGGAAAACCTAGAATGATGCTCCAATATTGTTAATAAATAACCAGAACAGATATCATATGAAAGAAATGTAAAATATTACTACAAGACTGGCCCCTATAAGCTAGTAGTGCAGAAAAGTAAATAACCCAATGTGGGCCTCCATAATCCTAGAAGTAGCAATAAAGAGAGTAAATAATTGATGTTCCACAAGTTTACAAAATATAAAACCATAACCATGAGTCTCGCTTTTCCATAACATACATAAATAACCTATCAATGACGTATTTAAACCAGAACTTATATCATCATCATCATTTATCGGAGTTGAATCAAAACTCATGTCATCAATTGTTGGACGTGAATCAAAACTCAATATCAATAAAACACGAACTTAGTCCGGGACTAGCACCAACTCTCAGGTACCAAGATAACATAATCATCAGGAATCTAGCCTATATAAATCAAAATAATATACAACTTTAAGGATACAAAAGGCCCATTAAGTCTACAAGAAACTAACAAGACTCTTGGTCTAAGGTGGGTCAGAGAGGCCCAATTTTTAATCCCCAGGAATCTGGACTAAGGCAAAATCAACCCCAGACTAGCCAAAGGTGTCTAAATTTACTTCTAGATGTCATATATGCCGCAATTAGCCCTAAGATAGCAATTCTACCTTAAACATGAGTAACTAAGTTGATTACGCCTATTTTATGGTTCCATAATAGTTTAAATAAGCCAAATAATAATTATACTCATTATACCACAAAGGCCTAATTTTTATCCCATATCTAGCATATAATCATAATTATACTATGAATTAGCTCAATCTACGAGGATGTAACGCCCCGAAATCTCATCCCAAAACATCACACAGTGCTTAAGGCTACAAGTAGCCCCAAGCTAACCCTTTGAGCCTGATACTAAGTCAAGAGCTTACTTCAAGATAATTTGATTAAGCAATGGAACTCTCATATCATTTCTAAACTGAAATGACAAAGAAGATACTATCTAAATAGTAAAATAATGAAAAGTTTAAAACACAACTGATAGTCTGACAAGCCTCTACTACTAGAACTAGAAAGTCATTGGTACATACCCCCAATTGACTCAAACTAAAAACAAACAAACTAACTACTATGAGTATTGAAAGTCTGAAGAAATAGGTCCTCGAACCATGAGGACTCACCAACTGCAAAAGTATAGATAGAGGTACTCGGAGATCACTATCGCTACTGAGAATGAGCACCTGAACCTACATTATGAGACAATGTAGTAAACAGACATATATGTGAATCAATACTTTGAGCATGTACTGAGTATATGGGGGTGTATGCAATAAGTAAACAATAATATTGCTCTTTATAAAACCATGCATGCTGATTTAAATGTCTCACATAGCTTGAATAAAACTGAAGTCTAAATCTCATAAATTATAAATAATTAAACGTGTAGCATAAATCTCGTGAGTCATTATACTTAGTTCTAAAATCAGTATTCTCTTCTTATTCTCAAAGCTAGTACGCAAAAGGAATCTTAAAACAATAACTTTCAAAACACCTACTTTTAGCTTAAGAAGAATAGGGGACTTCTTGTAAAACTTAGGGACTATAGATCTTTGGGATCTGTGGAAACTTGGAAACCTTTGACTTGAACTTGGGACTCAAGCACTTGGGACTGAGGGACTTAGGGAGTTTTTTCTAACCGACAAAAACCATGTGAGATGACATGGAGTCCAACATCTTGACCACGTTGGGGAGAGTAATTCTACCCTCTCATTGGAATAGAACATTAACTTTAGTGATCACTATCTTAACCCACTTGGGGTAAATCCTAGTACTATGGTGGCTCGTAGTTCTGGGGAATGAGATCTTGGAATCATACCCAAAGCGGTGCAAAATACTACTCCCATACTTAGGCTCAGAACTTTAAGGAAATCCACCACAAAATAGCACAAAGATCAAAATGACAACCAACAATGCTTTTTTTTGCTTTAAATCATAAACTATAAGGATAATGTGGATTCCTATCTTAGCTTAAGATCAAAACATTAATTTTCTTTAAATCTTGGTAAGCAATTTGCTAGAGAAAAGCTTAAGGTCATAACTTTCTTAAAAATTAAAACTCATTCCCGATATGGATATAACAACCAAAAACTTTCAAGAACATAATCTTAAAATATAAATACTTAATCTTTGGACTCAAGTTCAAGATTTAAACTCATGACAATTCACAACAACACTTTATGCTCAACATCATTCTTTAAATTATTCCACAATATCAATTTGTAAAAAAAAAAGTGCAACTCATGATATAATCTTTAACCCAAAGCATAAATAGGTAGGATAAATATGAAATTCAAGATTTAGATCACTTATAATCTCATAACCTTAAAAAAAGATGATTTGGGTGTAAACCCAATATGCAAGTCATAAAATATGCAATAAATTCAAGTCTTTGGGCACAAGAACGAAAGAATTGTTCTTGTCGAAACCCCATATACCTTAGATTATGAACTTTGGATGACAACTTTCTATAGAGACTCTATTTGCACTCTTGGATGAGGGTTCTTGAAACTCTTGGAATGAGGACCCTGAATCTTGAAAAAAAAATGAAATACCATGGTGGAATCTTGAGATTCTTGAAATTGGGTATTGAAGCTTAGGGTTCTTAATTTTAGAGGATTTGATGAAACTTAGCATATAATGCCTCTGAAAGTCTTTAATCTTGTGTTTTGATGGATTGGGAATGGGAAAAAAAAACTATACTACCCCTTGGCCTCTCTTTCTCGTGTAATTGACCATCATTTCGTGACTTCCAGAAATAGGAATGAATCTCACGTCGCGACTCCCTGAAATGGGAATGAATCTCGCATCGCGACCCCGAGAAATAGGAATAAACCTCGTGTTGCGACTTCTAGAAATGGGAAATAGATCTCGCGCCACGGGCTTATCGAGAGAGCTCACTATTTTAGACATCCAAATCACCCTTACGCTATTTTGAAAATTACAAAACTCACCCGAGACATACTATTGACTTCCCCGTTCATGAATCAATTTGAAAATCAATAAACTAAGGTCAGGAAGGTCATAAATAAAATCTTCAAAGTTTGGAGGCCTTGGAAATGACTAAGTCCTCACACTTAGCCAAATTATTCTAAGTGTGAGACTTTTCTTGACATGATTTAAAAGACTTAGACGATGAAAATTTCTGTGGGTTCTTACAATATCTCCCCCTTGGGAACATTCGCCCTTGAATATCGCTAGTTAGGCTAAAAATACTGAGAAAACTGAGGATGCACAACTAGAATAAACTACTAAACTCACTCTAAATCATTCTAAAATTTTGAGTAATTCTGAGAGTGCATGAACTTACAACAAGAATAGCTATATAGTTGGGTCTTTGATTAGAAAGGGGTGGAGTTAAGGAAGAGTAGTACCCTCAGCTAAATCTGAATTTGCGGAGAAGAAATGAGGGT
This sequence comes from Capsicum pubescens, assembly GCA_030864215.1. NCBI lineage: Eukaryota > Viridiplantae > Streptophyta > Magnoliopsida > Solanales > Solanaceae > Capsicum > Capsicum pubescens. The sequence continues at coordinate 37,284,805 of CM061539.1, read as the reverse complement.
ACTTGTCTTGCACGTCTGCTTCTGCTTCCCAAGTAGCGCCTTCAACTGACTAATTCTGCCATAAAACATTGACCAAGGGAACTTCTTTGTTCCTAAGTCTACGAATTATGTAATCTAAAATCTTAACTGGAATCTCATCATATGAAAGACTATTCTGAATATCAGGGCTATCCAAAGGATCTACATCAATGGAATTACCAATGTACTTCTTAAGCATAGAGACGTGAAAGACAGGATGAACAGTTGATAAATTTGTGGGCAACTCAACCTCATAGGCTACTTTCCCAACGCGGCTTAGAATTCTATAGGGGCCAACATAACGAGGACTAAGCTTCCCCTTCTTGCCAAATCTTTGCACCCCTTTCATGGGTGAAATCTTCAAATACACTAAATCACCTACCTCAAACTTGAGGTCCCTTCTCCTTACATCTGTATATGACTTCTGATAACTCTGGGTTGTCTCCAATCTCTCTCTAATCAACTTGACTTTCCCCATAGCCTTAAACACTCCTTTAGGTCCAATCAAAGCAACCTCACCTACTTTAAACCAACCTATGGGTGATCTATATCTCCTCCCATAAAGAGCCTCAAACGGTGCCATCTGGATGCTAGAGTGATAACTGTTGTTAGAAGCAAACTCAATCAATGGAAAATACTCACCCCAATTTCTTTTGAAATCAAGAGCACATGCCCTCAACATACCTTCCAGAGTTTGGATGGTTCTCTCAGCCTGACCATCTGTTTGCAGCTAAAAAGAGGAACTAAGAAGAACTTGGGTACCAAGACCCTTCTGAAAAGCTCTACAAAATTGGGAAGTGAACTGAGTACCCCTATCTGAGATAATAGAGAAGGAAACTCCATGTAGTCTGACTAACTCTCGGATATACAACTTAGCCTAATCCTCATCTGTATAAGATGTATACACTGGCAGAAAGTGCACTGACTTAGTCAACCTGTGTACAACAACCCAAATTGAATGATGATGACGACACGAAAGGGGTAAGCCAGCCACGAAAGCCATATTCACCTCTTTCCACTTCCAAGTGGGGATACCAAACTCTTGCAACATACCACCAGGTCTTTGGTGCTCTACCTTAACCTATTGATAAGTTGTAAAATTTACCATGAACTATGATATATCATTCTTCAAACCACTCCACCAATAGATTTCCCGCAAGTTGCGGTACATCTTGGTAGCACTGGGATGAATAAAATATCGGGCGCCATGCGATTCGTCCATAATTCTCTACCTCAAATTATTAATACAAGGAACACACAATCTATCCTAAAATCTCAACACGTCATATACCCCTTGGGAGAAAACCTCCACCTTTTGGTCCTTAACTGACTCCTTCAATTTGACCAAACAAGGATCCATGACTTGCATTTCCTTCACTTCCAAAACTAAAGAGGATTTGGAACTACTCTGAACCCAAACATTCCCCTCAGCTGAATCAAGCAACCTAACACCCAATCTAGATAAACGATGAACTTCACGAGCTAATTCTTTCCTATCCTTCTCCACATAAGCCACACTACCCATAGATAACCTACTAAGGGTGTCTGCCACTACATTGTCCTTGCTCGGATAATTTAACATGCTCATATCATAATTCTTTGGCAACTCCAACCATCTCCTCTGTCTAAGATTCAACTCCCTCTGATTAAATATATACTGCAGGCTTTTTTGATCAGTAAACACATCAACATAAACACCATACAGATAATTTCTCTAGAATTTCAAAGTAAAAACCATAGCTGCTAATTCAATATCATGGGTTGGGTATTTTTTTTATGAGACTTCAAATGTCTAAAGGCATAGGATATAACCTTACCTCTCTGCATCAACACAAAATCCAAACCAACTCTATAGGCATCACAATACACCATAAAACAATCCATACCATCAGGCAATATTAACACGGGGGCTGAAGTGAGTTTAGTCTTCCACTCCTGAAAATACTTCTCGTAGGAGTATGACCACAGGAACTGAACTTTTTTTTGGGTCAACCGGGTCATGGAAGACGCAATAAATGAGAAACCTTTAACAAAATGGTGGTAATAGCCAGCTAGACCCAAGAAACTCCTAATTTCTGATGGAGAGATAGGTCTAGGCCAATTTCTTATGGGTTCTATCTTTTGGGGATCGAATCTAATGCCTCTGGCTGAAATAATATGAACCAAAAAAGCTAATGATCTTATCCAAAACTCACACTTACTGAATTTGGTGAACAATTAAAGATCTCTAAGAGTCTGCAGGACAATTCTAAGGTGGTCTGCATGGTCATCCTCACTACGGGAGTAAACAAGGATATCATCTATGAACACTATGAAAAACATATAAAGATATTATTTGAACATTTGATTCATAAGGTCCATGAAAGATGTTGGAGCATTGGTTAGCCCGAAAGACATGACTAAAAACTCAAAATAACTATAATGGGTTCGGAAGGTTATCTTTGGAATATCACACTCCCTTATTTTAAGTTGATGATAGCTGGATCTAAGGTTTATCTTTGAGAAATAACTTGCACCTTGCAATTGATCAAACAGATTATCAATTCTAGGAAGAGGGTACTTGTTCTTGACTATGACCTTATTAAGTTGGTGATAGTCAATGCACATACGCAAAGAACCATCTTTTTTTCACATGAATAGAACAAGTGCGCCTCAAGGAGAAACACTGGGCCTTATGAAACCTTTATCCAAAAGATCTTTGAGTTGCTCTTTCAACTCCTTAATTTCTGCGAGTGCCATACAGTATGGAGGGATATAAATGGGTTGTGTATCAGGAAGAAGGTCAATCCTAAATTTTATCTCTCTATCGAGAGGTACCCCTAGGAGATCTTCTGGAAAAACATCAAGAAACTCATTAACTATGTTGACTGACTGAATAGTTGGAGTCTCAGACTTAGTGTCTTTAACTCAAACTAAATGATAGATGCAACCTTTGGATATTAACTTTCTGGCCTTAAGGTAAGATATGAAATGACTCTTGGGAGACACAGAATTTTTGAACCATTCGAAAACTGTCTTATCTGGAAATTGAAACTTAACCACACGAGTGCGACAGTCTATAGATGCATAACAAGAATGAAACCAATCCATACCCAGAATAAGATCAAACTCAACCATGTTAACTCTATTAAGTCTGCAAAAATGACCTTATGAAGGACAAAAATAGGATACTTTTTATATACTTGCTTAGCAATAACTGACTCACCTACAAGGGTAGAAACTAGGATAGGCTCAGGGATCTTTTCAGGGTTTATCTCAAAGTTCATAGAAACCAACCGCGTCACATAAGAAAAACATGACCCAGGATCCAACAATACATACATATCAAAATAAAAGACAAGAAGCATACCAGTAACAACATCTGGTGAATCCTCCTGCTCCTGGTGGGATGGAAAAACATAGAATCGATTCTGGCGCTGACCATCAACAGTGCTGGATGAAGCGCACTGAGGAGGGGCTGGATGGGCTAATGGAGCTGGTGCACTGGTATCCTAAGTCTGGGGTTGAATATCTCAGTTCCCCTGTCTAGCATGTGAACACTCTCTAAGTCTATGGCTCAACTTTCCAAAACCGAAACAACCTCTTTGCTCGGCCAAGAACTCATCAAGATGGGTCCTACCACACTTAGCACATGGGAGATAATTAGTCTTGTTACTCACACTGTGCTAGGATCTAGAAATAGAAGACTTATTCCCCTGCTCCTACCTATTTCTGGGTGTGGGAGCACTAGCTGATGAAGACATTGGCATAGACAAATGATTCTAAAACTGAGGTCGGTTTCCTCCATGGGATCTAGTCTGACCATACTCAAACTTCTTTGATCTAGCCCTCTTATTTTCTCTTACTCTATCTTTCTCCTTTATGTTTTCTACCTTAATCTACTGAGCATATATCATTAGTCTAGAAAGATCCATACCCTATTGAGCATAGCCGTCCTATACTCCTTCATCACCAATCCAGACACATTGGTCACGAACTTACTCATACTAGATCTGGACTTCCAAACTTATCTTCAACGATATGATGAAATAACTACTTTAGCTGGATAATAAGTATTTGCATTCCTGTTGGAGAGATTTCAACCATATGCCTATGATAAAATTGGTAACTTCATCTCTCGTGATTTTATATGGTGGCTGATGTTCTTTTGCTGGTCGTTGGACTTCATACCAGTGGGATAATCATTGTTGTAGTTTCACTTTCCCCATTCCTTTGGCCAAATTTCTTTTGGAATGCATCTATTTTGTAAAATATGAAGCATTGTGTGACATAATATTCATCTTCTAGGGAAAGCATAGACATAGGAAATTTCCAAAGGAATGAATTTTTGGTTGATCTTGGATGTCATAGCCTTTGATTCCTATCAGATAATACAGCATGAAGATCATTTCATCATAGAAATCTGTAAACCTTTAAAATTTGTATTATCATGGCTTGAACCACATCATAAATCTCTTTAGAGCTAGTTGGATTCAATCAAAATACCTGAAGGTATCATATTTTAACTCCATGAGAATGTATTATTGATGGAACAGTTACTAGAATAACCACATGAGTTCTTGTGGGAAGTCATGGTCTAGTGCTATGAACACATGGAAGAAAGGATATTCCGAGTTTACTCTGAACGACTTTGGGATTTATTCTCTATACTTTCTGAATACTTGAAGCTCGTAGAAGGTTGTTATTTCTTAGAGGATAAATGGATCAAAGGGATCCGCATACTGGTTGAACAGATCTAGAGGTTAGTTATTATTCTAGAAGATAGAATTATTATTGTGTTTAACACGAGGAATTGACTATCCAATTTCTGGTTGTCTTCTCCAGTTCTAGATATCAAGTAGAGATCATCATCATAGATGTTGCCTAAATTTTTGTATATGTCTATGGAGAAGAGGGTGTCCTCTGTTAGTTCTTCTTCCAATAAAAAGACCGATTCAAAGTTGTCCTCTTTGCTGAGATAGATTGCCGCGTGATAAGCTATTTCTTCAGATAGGTGGATAGAATCTTTTGACTTTTTGTCTTGAGGATAATTTCTAGCATAGTGTCCAGGCTTTGTTTAGATGAAGTAGACTTTCTTCTTCTTGCAGTTTGTTGGGCTCCTATGTCTAAAGTACCTAGTTTGCCGAATCATCTTTCTTCTGTAGTTAGGACACCTCGATAATTTTAAGTCCCTGAACTGCAACTATCTCTTTGATCTCACTTTGTGGTTTATATAGAGGAAGTTGGACTTGGTGATAAGATCATACCTGTTACAGGCTCAATCGAGGGTTGGATTGTTCTGGATGATCCTTTTTAGTACAGATCTCTTTGTGCATATGTTTTCTAGAGTTTAGAATATGGACCATTGGATGTAGCCTATCTGACGAATGATTATGGATTTGAAGTTCTCCTACACAATCGTCATTATGTGTCTTACTAGCATATTTGGCAGTGATAATACAAAGGCTTGCATTCGGTTGTGGAGCAGCTTAAATTAGATCTTCGTCATCTTCTATAAGTGGAAATCAATGACATTTATGTAGAATAATAGGTACTTCCTCTTGAAGAGCTATCACCGAAGATTTTCCTGTCCCTAGCCTGTGTTTCCGCAGAAAACCTCATATAGGATCATGATGTTGAATGAAATGTCTTTGTTAGCAATCCCAAGGGAATTCAACCAGTATCTTAGTATCCTAGAGAATTGGATGTGAACTCCAAGAGTATCATGTATTTCTCTTGTTCATTCAGATTTTTTGTTGCCATCCAAGTATAGAAATCTTGGATCCTTTGAGGCTAAGATGAAATCTTGATGTCGTCGATAGAGAAGGTGTGAAATTTGGTTCCCACAGTTTTCTTTGTCATTGTTCTTGGGATTGGCCTTCTTTCTAGGATTGGATCAATCGTTATCCCATATTGGTCATCGACAACTTTGAAGACCTCTAGTTTCTTGGAATGGTTCATGTATATTGGTGGACAGTCTTATTCTAGAGATTCAATTGAGGATTTAGGGGTATCCTCAATGTATTCTAATGAATTGATAGACTCTTTGTTGTCTTCCACATATCCATCAGTTGGAAATTTATCATTGGTGTCAGTGTATGCAACTATAACAGATAAATCTTCTTTATTTGAAGAAGGATTAATGGGATCAACATCCAGGATTCTTTCATTACATTTCAAGTATTCTTCTATTGGATCAAGATCTGTTGTGGCATTTGGATCTAGAATTGAATCAGCATTGATGTTCAAGCCATGACAGATAGTTTTACAACTATATAGGTGGCACGCCATACGAAATTAAAGCTCCAATCAACCCACAGACACCGAGTCTGATATGAGGCAAATGGCTATCTTTGTATTTGAAGACATCATTGGAGGCTAACACATAAAGACTCAAGACTTGGTTACCTAGAGGACACAAAAGCATGCATGGAGGACCCATTTTGAGCATGCCACTAAACAAACCCATGTGTGGAAGATTGAATGGGGGCTTACATTTTATGCCAATTTGAGACTACAAGTTTTGAAGTGTGACCCCACGGTTTTGGAGCATTGAAGAAGTACCATTCATTATGGGTATTTTGGGGATTGCACATGTTAAAGAAACAACCCATGACCTCCTCTTTCATTAAGGGTATTTTGGTCCATTATACTATGTAATAAGCTAGGATATATATAGTCTCTTATTAGGTCTTTTCTCTTTAGTTGTTTGATGATGAAACTTTGAGACATTGAAAGTTCTCTCTCTTTGAGAGAGTAGTTCTTAGGTTAGGGCTTGGAATAGCCATTTTAGTGTAGGGCTTGGAAAAGCCGAAACTATACGTTGCTTAGAAATGATAGTTGTGAAGGTGAGTTGATTCCCTTAGCACTCACTGTAAGAGGGTTGGTGTATGTACTTGCAACTTTAAGTGTATTTAAGTTTGATACATGTTTGGGTTCTTGCTATTAGTAAGTCTGTATGTCATCTTAACTATCCTTATCTTTACATTATTTTATTTTCATTATCCTATCTTCTATTTGTGTGTTGTTGCCGTGAGATTGTTTCTTGTTGCTCTCGGCTTTGTTCCTTGTTGTTCTCGTGTTGTGGACTATTTTTATCTTTTTAGATCAATCGTTATCATTTCGTATCAGATCCATCATAGATTTTGTTCCCAGGAGATCAATCTTAGGCTTGTTCACTCAAAATAAAAAAAAAGGTGTTGACAAACTGAAAAACTAAAAAATAGTAATCTGTCCACGTTTTTGTGTTAAGGTCGAAATTTGAAGCCTAATTTTCTTGTGTTTTTTTTGTTTCTAGTGTTAGTCCCTTCTTTACTAACACTTATAGAGTCTAGATCTAAATTTTGAGCCATTTCTGAGTTGTTTTTGAACTTTGAAGGTTGCTGTTTTTTGAGGATTGGTGGCTTGAAGGAGTGTTTTTTATGTTTGTTGTTGAGATTGATGCTTAAGAACGTCTTGTTGATGTTGTTTGTGAAGGTTGGAACTTGAAAAATTTATTGTTGATGTGTAGGATCCAACTTGAACCATAGAACTCCAAGATTCAAAAAGTTGTGTTCTTGGTGTTCATAGTGTTCTTCACCATCTTCATATTTTTGTTGAAGAGAAAATGGTTGTTTGATCTTAGAAATTGCAGAAAGAGAGTGTGTCTTGTTGTTAGTCTTGAAAAACACAACTCTAAGACATCCAAATGGGAAAGGGAACAAAGGGGCTTTCAATAGTCTTGTTTACCAAAAGAGAGAAAGAGCACTTCCCAAGACTTACAAAAGAGGAAAGAGCCAAAATGTCTTCAAAAAGGTGTTTTGCCAAAAACATGCAAAGAAGTCAAACTCCTTTTTGAATTCGAAAAAAAAGGCTCAAAAGTCTTGTTTGCCCCTTCCAAAACTGAATTTCCACATCTTCCAAATTAAATTTGACCAATTCAAATTGCCAACAAGAAAAAAAACTTCCACATCACCCAAACCACCACATCACTAGACTGCCACATCATCAACGTCCCAAAATACTTTGAAACTCAAATTTAGATTCTAAGTTTCTTTTCTTTGTTTCTTTAGTTTTATTTCTTGATTCTAGAACTAATTATCAACTAGTAATCGCCTACTTAGTTGTAGATTCATTGTTGAGTCCGTTCTTTTTTCGTGTCTTCGTTATTTGTGTGCTTTTCTTATTTTGATTCGTTGAATTTTATTGTTTCAAGTTCGTAAGTATATTTTTCTATTTTGTGTCTTGAGTCAATCAAACAATAATCTATTCTGATCACTAAGTAGGATTGACATCTTATTGACTACCGGAGTATAAGTAATTTTCAATATTCGTCGCTCCAATTGTGAAGATCATGAAGTTGAGTGCATATGAGTGTTGGTGAGGAGATTTTACTACTTATCTTGTTTGTTCATTTTGTAGGTACAAGGAGGTATAAGGGGAACATATATTTGTAGCCTTAGATTATTTGACTACAATATGGGCGACTATGATTGTAGTGAGGGATTTTATGGCTACGATGATGTTGGCGATTATGGGGGCTATGAAAATAGCTAAGATCAAGGCACAGACAGATTTGAAAGTTACTGTTTTGAGGGAGAAAATAAGGTGAATGAAGTTCCTAGTTCTTATAGTGAGTATGGATATGATGAAGAGCCTTGTGATGGTTCTTATGGTAACGTTAGGGCATGTGAGGAGTCTTACACTTCCCACTACAAACCTAGATTTGGTGTTAGGTATAACCCTTTCATTAACAAAGCTAATGAGAGCTATGATGAGAGTGCACATGAGAAGTGTCAAAATTCATATTCTTCACCTTGTAGTAGTTCTTACCAAAGCCGAATTGGTGTGAATGGTTATACTAGCTATAGTGGAGGTTGTCCCACGAGAAGAAGAGGGTATGCATCTCCAAACCCAAATGGTACCCATGTGTCTTACAATGTTGATCCAAAAAGAAGTGTTCACTCCGGAAAGGTGATCATTTGTGGGATACCACGCTGCCTCATTATGCTAAATTATAGGTTCTATCGAAACTACAACACTTCATCCATGGTTGATTATTTGGGGCTATTTTGGGAACCTTTACTTGTTCCATATTCCTTGGATGGGTTTAAGGTTACCGAGAGGGTGAATGTTGTCTTCTCCTAATCTGAATACCATGAGGAGGTGGGATGTAATATTTTTTCCTTGACACACGGTCATGTAATCTTGGGTGCTGATTGGTTTGCACAACATGAAGTTTCAAATATGAAAAATTGGCCTAATGTGGTAAGAGACTAATGGGGAAATCATCTCATGACGAACATTCTTCCCAAACCGCAAAGAGAAGTGCTCACTTACTCCAATCTGAATTATCATGAGAAACAAAAGATTAATAGGAGTAAGGGAGTACAAGGTGGTAATCCGCGAGTGGAAAATGAGAGGTTGTGTGGAGCGAAGTGAGGGTATTGCCACCAAACTGTGGTAACATTGTTTGTCCTTCTATTTCTATGGACATTTGTATAGGTACCAACATGGAATGTGAAGGAGAGAAATGCCGAATAGGAGTTCCTGCCTAAGATTGTGAGGACCTTCACACCACGGCAAAGAAGAATCTACTCAAGAACCTCAAAGTAAAATAGCTAACTCTTACACTTTTGTGCATGTGAATGATAATTGTGTGGCTAATAGCCCATTGAGTGTGAGTAGTAGCTTACTTACTTGTGAATCTAATGATTCTTTGCCTCTTATTGATGATGTACATGTTGTGAGTGTGGATACACTAGTTGATCCTATTGATGACCAAATTGACTTTTCTTGTAAGATCAATTTATGTCCACCTAGTGTTGAAGTCAATATGTTGAACGAAAGTACATCATCGTCTTGTGTAAATGGTGTTGATCAACTCATGTGCGAAAATTTCCCCCCACTTGAGTATGTGTGTGATGTGACTAATAGAACTCAAGTTAATGAAGAATGTGAAAATGTTGGTTAACAAGATAGGAGTGAACCCGTGATCTTGTCTTTTGATTCTAATGTTTGCTTAGCTCATAGGGATAATTTTTTGCTTGAAGCACCTTTGAAACTTGATATTTATCTTTTATAGAGTAAAGAACTTACTTGTTCTAAATCTTCTTGTAGGATAGATCATGCTCTCTTTAGGTATAATGTCTTGTTTGAAGATTGTATAAACACTCCTTATGAACCTAGTGGTGAGAATGATGGTATAGCTTTTCTTGAAGGCTATAGCATATATGCTAACCCACTGTGGTGTGACAACATTCCACCTAAAGATGGAAATCTCTTTTTGAAAGATGAGAGTACTCTTAAGGGTAAAGAATGTGTAGTCCTTCTTGACAACCCAAGGGCAAAGGTGTCATTGACTCCTTGGGGTATATCCCTAAATGTACATCCTTGTTTGACACACTTGTGCTTAAATTATATGAATTCCAACTTGTGGATGCCAAGTTGTCTATTTTTTAAATGGAAAGAATGTGTATGTGTTTAAATTTTTATTCTTCACTTGTGTTTGCCTTTGCACGTGATTCTCTCCTATGCTACCTCTTTGCCTATGATAATATCCATGCTAGTTTTTGAGTTGTATTATGTAGAGGTAGGGAACTTGTCGGTTGGTCCACTTGCTTGAATGACAATGCTATGTGGGTTTGGTGGACCTTAAGGCCAATAGTCACACCATGTTTGAGGAGGTCACTTGAAGTGGTGATGAAACAATTGTGCTTTATGGTTCCTAAGTTACGGGTAGTCTTACCTTTTAGACTTACAGATACCGTTAAGACCTTTGTAGTTTCTTTATCTATTGAAACTTGTCATAGACATTTCCTTTGTGATATTTTTACTAAGTTTATCCATTACTAACACAGAGGAATCATGGTTATATTTCAAGTATGTACCTCCTTGGCATGATAATGTTATTTATTGTACTAAGTCTAACCCTAATGCCATCAGGATATTGTGCTTGTTTGTCCTTTCTTTAATCTTGCAAGGTGTGGATTCGAGGTCGAATACTTTTCAATAAGGGGAGGATGATAAGATCCAAATGGCCATCTTAGTATTTGAAGAAATCATTGGAGGCTAACAAATAAATACTCAAGACTTGGTTACCTGGAGGACACAAGAGCATGCATGGAGGACCCATTTTGAGTATGCCGCTAAACAAACCCATGTGTGGGAGATTGCATGGGGTCTTACCTTTTATACCAATTCGAGACTACAAGTTTTGAAGTTTGACCCCACGATTTTGGAGCATTGAAGAAGCACCCTTCATTATGGGTATTTTGGGGATTGCACATGTTAAAGAAACAACCCATGACCTTCTCTTTCATTAAGGGTATTTTGATCCATTATACTATGTAATAAGCTAGGATATATATAGTCTCTTATTAGGTCTTTTCTCTTTAGTTGTTTGATGATGAAACTTTGAGACATTGAAAGCACTCTCTCTCTTTGAGAGAGTAGTTCTTAGGTTAGGGCTTGGAATAGCCATTTTAGTGTAGGGCTTGGAAAAGCTGATACTGTACGTTGCTTAGAAATAATAGTTGTGAAGGTGAGTTGATTCCCATAGAGCTCACTGTAAGAAGGTTGGTGTATGTACTTGCGACTTTAAGGGTCTTTAAGTTTGATACATGTTTGGGTTCTTGTTATTCGTAAGTCCATATGTCATCTTAACTATCCTTATCTTTACATTATTACATTTTCATTATCCTATCTTGTGTTTGTGTGTTGTTGCCGTGAGATTGTTTCTTGTTGCTCTCGTCTTTGTACCTTGTTGTTCTCGTGTTGTGGACTATTTTTATCTTTCGTAGATCAATCGTTATCAGAGTCTAAACTTTCCAACATGATAGGTGGTTTCACGTCCGTATAGGTGGTACGCCATATGAAATCAAAGCTTTTAATCAACAAACCATAGCTTTCTTATAACTGAACAACAAATCATTAGTAACCTATACAATTTGTTACTTATATCACATAAATGAGTCTTACGGAGGCTCTCCCTGGCCTGTTCCCCTCAAGTGTCTGCAGAACAAATATGTACTACGTCAGACATCAGATCTACGTGTTCTTCAAAATCAAAAAGCTTTTCCGAAGACTTAGCCAATTTTATTTCATATACATGGAAAGGACTTAGACATCTACGTCGCACGAAACTAACTTTGTTCATATTCTTGGAAAGTACCTTTGGTGTTCCATAATGCAATAGCAACAAGTACTTTTTGAAGTATTCCCTTACCCCACTTCTCCTCCCTAAAGGACCGAAGTACCCATCCCTTTGGAAAAAAACAAGAGAGAGAGTTTAGCCAACAAACATCCTTATTGATAATATGAAAGATTAGAAGAGAGGATTTGGGTTGAGGATTTCATCCCAGTAGAGTAAGTGGAGAAATTGATGATCTCCAAATAATGGCCTATGCTTACTTTTATCGGAGAAGGAAGCTCTCTATATAAGCTTGACCTAAAGATAAACATGAAATAAAATATTACATTCCTATCCTATCTTTTAATAGATAGGCCTTATCCATTATGACTAGATAAGCCTTATATTTGGCACACACTTATAGAAGATATTAACAATCTACTTTGTTTAAATAGGGCCCCACTAATATGTGATGGTCCAAATAAAAATGAACACACGAATGCTATTAGCATGTGATAGCATATGCAAGTAGGTGAGTTAGCATCTTGCAAGCAGGTAGATCTGCAGCTTGTAGACAAACCCATCTGATAAGGTTTCCTTTGAAAATAAGGGTAACTCGCTAGAAAGGGTAACCCATCTGACAGGGTTTCCTTGGATATAAGGGTAACCTACTAAAGAGTTTAACCCATTGTAAAAGATAACTTACTGAAGAGGCTAACCCACAGTAAAGGGTAACCCACAGGAGAGGGTAACTTTCTTGAATATGTTATCTGACATCATCTTTCAGGCATTATTAGATGGTGTTGGCGATGATCTCATATATCCTTATTCCATCCACCAATTAGTTATGTGCTTCTGCCTGAGGCATTCTTGGCCTTCCAAGCTTCTCTTCATCGATCTGGTGAAGTAACTCCTTCTATTGGATGATGAGTCTTCTTATTCCTATAGGGGAGCTTTCAGTCATATGCTTATGATAGAGTTGGTGACTTTATCTCCCATAATTTCATACGATGGTTAATATTCTTTGGCCGCTTGTCAAACTTCATCCCAGTGGGGATGATGATCGATTCTCACTACAAAGACTTGAATCTAAATACGAAAAAGTAAAGATAGAGGGATAGGATATCAAAGATAGAAATATAGACACAAATATGATAACAAAAGGGCAATCAAAGGGTGTATAAAACCCAAAAAACCTCCCTTAAAGATAACCAAATAGCACTTCACTCTTACATGACCACAAAGGGGATTGAATCTCCCTTACAACCGATATTTCTAATAAAAGATCAACATTTTCTTTTCCAAGATCTCAAATACTCCCAATGGAGGTTCATGAATTTATCATGATCAATCAACAAGAACTAACTAAAATAAGCCTAGCCAGCAAGTATTTATAGTTTGGCTAAATATTACATAATTAGAGCCCAAAAGTGACCCAAATGTAAGAATAGGCCCACTAGGGCCTATTTTGACCCACTCTTAAAGTGCTAGAGTGGATAAAAAGCGACTCCAAAGCACCTTCCAAGGGATTTTAGTGCCATGTTTTGCAATCCTTCAGCCTTGTTAAAGTCCTTTGACCCTCCTTAATGGTAATCTTCATCCATGTGGCATCTTTTAATAACACTAAGGAGTTATCAAGCACCTCAAGCATCATATGTATCTCATCTAAAGGTCTAAAGACAATTTGGCTTGTGTCATCCTCCCCTTCTTAAAAAGGATTCGACCTCGAATCGAAACCTTGCAAAACAAAAGAAAGGGCAAACAAATAAAACATCCTCATGGCATAAGGGTTAGGGTTAGGAAAAATAATCATAGTATCATGCCAAGGTTGCATATGCTTATGATATAACCAAGGATCCTTTGTGGTAAACATTAGAAACTTATTGAAAATTTAACAAAGGAGTTGGTTATGGGAATCACCAAGAGGTAAAGAAACCACAAAGGTCACAATGGCATCACTAAATCCAAAAGGTAGGCAACCTTCACCTTAGGATCCATAAGACATAATTGTTTTATCACCTCTTTAAAAGACCAAATCAAGAATGGTGCCTCAATTGTTTTTATATTCCACAAGATCTATATAGCATTATCATTCAAATAAGTTAATTAACCAACAAGTTTCCTATCTCTACATAAAGCAAATCCAAGACTAACATGGATATCATTATAATCAAACAGGTCGTATAGAAAGGAATCAGGTGTAAAAGCATTATCCAAGTTTTTATTATCTACAAGAATGTCGTTTGGATCAAAAGATATAGTACATAATGCACAAGGAATCAAAACATTTAAGTACGCATGAGCTTTTTCTTTCAAACAACTTTCCATAAGAAAAGGATCACCAATTGTAAATAATTCACAAAGAAGGGGATCACTAGCATGGAATCCATCAAAAGTGTTTTCAAGAGGAGACTTTCTCCTTGACCTACAAGTAGTGAGACCTTGGTCAAGATTGGAAACACACAATGTTGAATTCTCTTGTATCTTTTCTTTACTTCCCTTCTTTAATGAATTCTTATCTTTGTTGGAAATACCCTTCATGCACAACTTCAGTCTGTCAAGTGGGTTTTAAATACCCAAGAAAGAATTTCCATTATAGGGAAGGATTCCAACATCCTCATCTAAACTTTGCTTATCAACTAGCCCAAGCATCAAGTTGGGTGTGTGGAAATCACTACATTCAAATTTGTCACAGGGGTCAAATGGATAGATTGTCCATAGACATAGGTCAATATAACACTCCTTTCCCACAAACCCATCACCTAAATCAAAAGATATACTCTCCACACTAGCATAAGCATCATATAAAGAAAATGGAGAGTAGAGAAAAGTATCACTCAAGTTAACTTCAACTAATGTGTCCTCGCATATATACTCACTATTAGATTCAAGATCATCACCATTATTATTCTCAACAATAGGAGCACACAAAGTAGAAGAAGAAATGGTTTCCAAACAATTGATACTTTCTCTTTCAAGGAAAAAATCCTCAATTAGGCACATACCACCACTAACATCAAAGGAATCATTACTCAAGTCATCACAAGAATCAAGAAATTCATCTTCATAATTATTAAACAAGGGTGGTGTGTCATAAAAAGGATCACAACCACAAGAATTTTCATAGGAACAATCACGAATTGAGTTTCTTAAATATTCAAGCAAATGAAAGTTATCATCACCCAATTGATTATTCCTTTTCAAAACCTCACATTTGTTTCCCTTAAGAGGACTCTCATCTTTAACGAAGATATTTCCATCTGTAGGAAGAATGTAGTCACACTATAGTGGGTTGTCATATACGCTATAGCCCTCAAGATGAGCTATACTATCAATATTATTCACACCTCTAGGTTTTCTAGGAGTGATAGTACCATATTTAAACATAATATTGTACTTAAAGAGAGAAGGATCAATCTATAAAGGAGGATTATAAATTGTAAGTTCACTCTCAATAACACAACTATCAAGTTCCGAAGAAGTTTCAAACACATAATCATCCCTATGCGCAAGACAAATAATAGGATATTCACTAAAGGACATGCTTAAGGGGTCATTCCTATTTACTTGACCAATATTTTAAACATCATCACTCACTTAAGGTTCATTAATAATATCACAATCATCCTCAAATGGTGTACTGGTTTTGCACACAAGTTGATCAACGCAAATTTCATAAGACAAAGTACCATCATTTATCATATTATCTTCAATACTAGGTGGACTCAAATTGATCTTCCTAGAAGATTAAATGAGGTCATCAATAGGATGAAATAGTGTTTCCACACTCTCAACGGGTATATTATCAATAAGAGGCAAATAATTAAGAGACTTACATATAGATAAGCTACTACTTACACTTAATGGGATACTATCCACACAATCATCATTCACACGTACAAAGGTGTAAAAATGAGATATTTTACCTTGATGTTCTTAATAATATTCTTCCTTGACTTGGTGTTAAGGTCCTTCAAAAGATTTTGAAGCATCTAAGATTTCCCTCATCGAATATTCAAATAAATCTTCTCTTTTGGTTTTTGTTCTCCTCCACGTGCCATGTTGGAACCTACACATATGTCTTTGTTAAATATAAACAAACAATATTAGTGTAGTTTGGTGGTAACCCACTTACTTCACTCCTCATAAACTCTCACTTTTCCTCTCTTAGGTTTCCATCTTACACTCTCTTACTCCTCTCAATCGCTTGTTTCTCAATAGGCTTAGAATAAGTGGTCATATCTCTTTGAGATTTGGGGAAAATGGATGGAAAGAGATGATTTCCCCATTGGTCCTTTTCAATCTTTGGCTAATTTTTTCCATTTGGAACCTTTTATTGTGCAAACTAATTGTAACCCAAGCATAAATGTCCATGTTCCAAGGGAAAGATATCACACCACACCTCTTTATAGTACCCACGTTGAGTGAAGGGAACCTTTACTCTCTCAGAAACCATATAACCATCCAAGAGGTACAAAACAAGTAGAGGATCTCAAGGTATCCCTAGATAGTCAACCACGGGTGGAATGATGTAGTTTCTACAACACTAATCATCTAGCATAAGGAGGCATCCTGAAACCCCACAAATTCTTACCTTTCTGGTGTAAAAATTTCTTCTTGGATCAACATTATAAAGCTTGATATACCCCATTGGTACATAGGTACCCCTTGTGAGTTCTTTTAACGCACTCTACGTTCGGCTGGACTTTCTTATGGATTCCCACCACAATGGTGTCAGACCTTGAATATGTTTAAGGGAACATGTTGCTCTTTCAACTTCACTCATATCATAATCCATTAATATCCTTTCACACTTCTATTCCCAATCAAGATATTCTTTGGAAACCGACTCTCCTATAAAGATAGGGAGAGTAGAAAGATCTTGAATCCTACTATACCCTTCATATCTATCTTAGTTCCTATTTCTATATGTTTGGGCACTAGTATGAAAAGAGAAAGATGTAGTACCCCTACGCTTTTGAGATACATACTCTTTCATTCCCATGGAGTAACCTCTACTATACTTAGCATAACTATTTAGATTGATTCAACCTTGATAAGAAGTACAACAAGACGAGGAATTCAAAACTTCACAATCCTCATGTACATACTCACTGTGATCCTCATAAGATTTGTAAAAAAATAGGTTATACCTTACACCACCTCTAGGCTCATAGTGGGAGGTGTAATACTCCTCACATGACCCATATTCCTTATAAGAACCATTATAAGGCTCTTCATCATCTCCATGCTTACTATAAGAACTAGGGTGATCATTCATCTCATATTCTACATTAGAGTAGTATCCCTAATTTTCATCCATATCTTGATCGCGGATATATTAATAACCCCCATAATCTTCATCTTCTTTATATCCATAACTATCTTCACCATAATCATTATCTCCTATGTCATAGTCACAATTGTCCAAGGCTATCAAAGACATTCTTCCATATATCACCATGTACCTAAAAAATGAGCAAACCATATTAGTATTAAAGCTCCTCACCAACACTCATATGAATCTCACCTTTGTGATCCTCACAATTGGACCGGCAAATATTGAAAGTTGTTTATACTCCAGTGATAAATAAGGTGTCAATCTCTACTTATGTCCAAATTGTATTCTTATTTGAATGACTCAAATAAAAATTACTTAAGTACTTGAATTAAGAAAATCACAATCAATTGAAAAAGAAAAAAGCTTGAATGAGATTGGACGATGAAAGAAATGGGACATAAAAACTAATCAATCAACTTAGTAGATGAATTACTTAGTTGTTGAGTAGTTTAAGAATCTAAATATGAGTTTAGGTATCAAGAAAATGAAAATAAGGAAACAAACCTTGAGCAATGGAGTAATTTAAGTGTTGAATTGAGTTTGGAGGCTTGAATTTTGCATTTGGGACTTGATCTGCATTGGGAGGGGTTGATCTGCATTTGGGGACCTGATCTAGTAGGTGGGGCATAGGTCCAATTTATCCTAGATGTAGTTACTATTGGTTGGAGGTTCTACAGTACCTTGGGATCACTTGGAAAGAAAGTTGGCTGCCCATGCATTTGAATTGGCCGAAATGCCTCAAATTGGTCCTTTGTGTCCTCTTTTATTGGGATATCTTGAAATATTTGTAGATGCCTTAGAACAAAAAAATTTCAATCTTTTTTTCTAACTTATTTTTTGATCAAACAAGCACCGTTGGATGAAATTTCAACATGAATATAACAATCTCCTCGAGAACACACCAAGAACATCAATGTTTCTAACTTTTTCTCCGGAGCTTGGAATGAGTTGAAATTTTGAACGTAGGAACTTGTTAGAATTATAAACTCATTAAAAATATAAATTTTTCCAAATTTCTAACCCAAACTTTTATATTTTTAATTCACTATACACTTCTTCAACCCAAGCTTCCAACAAGGATAAAACATTCAAATAAGCTCTGTTTTGACTCAAATTTAGTTTATAGACTCGTATAGTGTTAGAGAACACAATTCTAACACTATAAACACAAGAAAAACACAAAATTTAACCTAATAAACACTCAGATCTCTTTGTGCATATGTTGTCTAGAGTTAGAAAAACATAATTCTAATACTAGAAACACTCAGATCTCTTTGTGCATATATTGTATAGATCTTGGAAGATGGCCTACCAAATGTAGCCTATATATGGGAAATTTATGGATTTGAAATTCTCCTCCACAATTGTCATTGTGTGGCCTTCTAACATCTTTGGAAGTGATGATACAAAGGCTTTCTTCAGGCTGGGGTCTTCGCCCAGATCAAAGTAAATCTTTTTCATATTCTAGAAGTAGATATTGATGAAATTTCTATTTGAATGATAGGAATTTCATTTCAAACAGCTTTTACTGGAGTTTTTTCTATATCTGGCTTGTGTCTCTGAAGAAGACCTCATGCGGGATCCTATTATTGAAGGCAAAATTCAGGGATGTTAGATAATTGTTCTTATCATAAATTTGAATAGAGTTCTACCAATCTCTAGGAATTCTAGAGAATCTTTATGTGAACTCTAAGAGTATCATGTATTTCTCTCGTTCAACTAGATTCTTGTTTTCTATCCAAGTATAGAAGTCTTGGATATTTTGGGGACAAGATAAAATCTTCATGTCATCGAGTGTGAAGGTGTGAAATTTAGTTCCCATGGTTTTCTTCTCTATTTTTCCTAGATCTGGATTTCTTTTTGGGATTAGATCATCTTTCATTCCATCTCGGTCATCAATAACTTTGGAAACCTATGGTTCATTGGAGTGGTTCATGTATATCGGTGGATAGTCTTCTTCTGGAGATTTAATTGAGGATTCGGGAGTGTCCTTAACATATTCTTGTGAACTGGCAGACTCTTTACTATCCTCTACATATCCATCAGCTAGAAAATCATCACTGGTGTCAAAGTATGCATCTGTATCAGATGAATCTTTTTTTAAGCAAGATTATTGGGATCGACATCCTGGATCCTTTTATTGCATTTCAAGTATTCTTCTACTAGATCAGGATCTTTTATGGCTTGTGGATCTAGAATTGAATCATCATTGATGTTCAATCCATACAAATTTAGGAAGAGTTGATCTGAGTCAGTATCTGCATCATGAGGGGATGGTAATTACATGTGATTAAGAAGGCCATTATTCAACAGGGTTTTCCTTTCTTTATCTTTATATGGTGCTTCTTGCTTATGTATTATTAGACTGAATTTTGGGAAGGTGATGTTGTGGTCTAAGATTATCATGGTTCCTTTATCTATGTCATATTCCATCTTTCTTTTGGACAGCTTCTAAGTTACATCGTCTTTGCTTTTGGAACAATGGAATTTTTTATTTCCCATGTAAGCTTGGAATTGTAAAACTCCTGTTCATCTAGAGATCCTTGAGATGATGACCTGGGCATATGGTATATTAAAGGAGGAGTTGGAAAGATGTAGCTCATCTTTTATGGAGAGTATATTTGTGGTGACCTATGGTACAAGGTTGTCTTTGGTAGTGAGATGTGGGTTCTCTTGGGTTTAAAGTTACCATATTTCAGGTGTTGGATGTGTTCTTTCATAGAAGTTGTTTCTTTTTTATGTTGATTGAACAAATGAGATATTGAAGTACCTGAAGGACATATATCATACTGCTTGGACTGGAGCCTGAGTTCCAATTGGTGGATAAGTCCATCATGCTGAGTAGATGCTTGTTCTACTCTTTCGTTTGTTACTTCGACTTTTCTTGCCAACTTGGTTTGGGAGTGAGCAATATTCTTCACGATTTGATTGATGTTGGACAACATCCTGTTCTGGCATATGGCATTTTTAGATTACCAGTTGAGTATTGCTTCTCTGTCACTGAGGGGCATCTTCTCTGCCATTGGTTGGATAATAGTTTTAGCAAGTATTTTTGTAGCGTGACTCAATTTATCCTTTCCAAAGTGTTTGTTTGGTGGGAAATCATCTGAGTGACTGGAGCCTAAGGGGGACATCATGAGCATATTGGTTGCAGGCAGCTTATTTTTGGTTTGGGTGGTTTTATTTTTTGATGGAGTGGGTGAGGTATCTCCTTGGCCTATGTAGAATCTGCATTTGACTTCCATAGACAGTGTCCAGAGAAAGAATTTGTGCCACACAGTATAACGACTATTATAATTGTTGTAGTTTATCCAATCATGTTCGTCCATGCAGCTGCCTAGGAACCAGTACAGGATTTTTGGGTTGCCTAATTTTGGAAGGTCATCGAAATATTGGTACATATGGATTAAGAAAATGGTTTTGTGATTCTCTCTTAGGTGTTAGTAGTTGAAATTTGTCGTGATGGTGTTTTCACATCTTCCAGCAAAGGTAAGTTCGGTGGACTGGAGAGGTTGAGGTTGGTCTCTCAACTTCTTATAGTTTGTGATGCATGATTCTGGGAGTATTTTGACAAGTTTATCTCCAGGGATTTGTCTTGGGATCTAAGTACATTGAGTAGTTCCATTGGTTGCATCTATGTTTAGAAATAAAGCATTTTTGCCACCTGGAAGGCATCTTTGACCTGCGGTGCTCTGAGAATCTGGACCTGGATCTTCAACGCCTCTATCAGATATGAATCAAACAGGGATATGTTAAAGTTGGGAAATATCGTGACAAAGACTGTCCCAGTGTTCAGTGTAATTTCTGAGGTTCCTAAATTTTCATGTTGGTATTCATTGTATCTGGTATCTATAAGGGAAAGACGTGCCATTATTGGCTGGCCTTTTCTTCTGTGATATGTCAATGCAACCCAAACAACACAAAATTGGATATGGGTAAAGCCTTGGTTTCTCCACTATCGTGGAAAATCATCAGGCATCTGTAGAGTGATAAATTGCTCCTCTTGAGTAACTAGAATAGGATATTGGTCAAGTTGACACAATAATGTTTATTTAACTCCTTTTGGTCATTGCAATAACAAAGAACAGATCTGCAGCCATGGGTTACATGCCTTCTTTGCAAAGCTAAGTAGGGGTTTAGTAGAGGTATATATGGGGTGGATATTTTTTTTTCTGGGGGTAATACATCTACTTCATACAGGTAGTCATACTTACTTGACAGAGTTTTACGGAGGGTGGAAGACATGTTTAATATAGCTAAAGATTTACATGGACTAGACACAGTTGAAGGAAACGGTTGAGACTCTGAGATAGATATATTTTTGTATTTTTTTGGACTATAAAGACTCAATTGTTTGTAACAAAGGTCTAAGAAAAAGACTCAATGAAATAATTTTTTAAGATTTAAGAAATGTAACTACGACTCAATTATGTTCAAGACTGTTAGTATAATAACTGGAAAACACTAACTCTTATAAAGAAAATACTATGACTCCAAGTATTTACGAGACTTTGGTAGTAAAATTAGAAATTGATGACTATGGATATATCTAAGGCTAACATCTAAGACAAAGTAAATTAAAAACTAAAAATGTAAAGTTGGCCCACTTGTATAAAAACAATAGATGTTATGCAAACTCTTGCTTCCTCCCTCCTCCGTGAGTGGGGATGTCTCTGATAACAAATAGACAGAGAGACAGCAGGGCACATACTCCTGCCGACAATAGTACCTAGGTGAGCCATAATAAAGCTCCTAACTCTTCAACATGATAGGCGATTTCACGACCATATAGGTGGCACGCCATATGAAATCAATTCTCCAATCAAAACCACAGACACAGAGTCTAACCTTTCCAATAAGATAGGTGGTTTTGCATCCATAAAGCTGGTATTCCATATGAAATCAAAGCTTTTAATCAACACACCATAGCTTTCTTACAACTGAACTACAAATAATTAGTCACCTAGTATAATTTGTTCTGTGTATGACAAAATGGGTCTTATGGTGGATCTCCCTGGACTGTTTCCCTTACACGTCTATAGAACAAGTATGTACTATGTCAGACATCAGATCTACATGTTCGTCAAAATCTAAAAGCTATCATTCAGACAAAGCCAATTTTGTTTCATATACATGGAAAGGACTTAGACATCTATGTCGTGTGGACAAAGTTGACTTTGTTTCATATTCATGGAAAGTACCTTTGGAGTTCCATATTGTAATCATAACAAGTACTTTCCAAAGTATTTCCTTACCCTACTACTTCCACCTAAAGGACCGAAGTACCCATCCCTTTAGAAGAGAGAAAACACGAGAGAAAGTTTAGCCAACAAAAATCTTTATTAATAATATGAAAGATTACTAGAGAGGATTTAGGTAGAGGATTTTGTCCAAGTAGAGAGAAAATCTATTAGTGGAGAAATTAATGATTCCAACTCAAGGTCTGTGATTCCTTTTATTAGAGAAGAAAGCTCTGGATATGCTAGACCTACAGATAAACTTGAAATAAAATATTACAATCATATCCTATCTTTTAAGAGATAGGTGTCATCCATTATGAGTGGACAAGTCTTATCCTTTACACACACTTCTAAAAGATATTTATAACCTACTTTATTTAAACTGGGCCCCGCTAACATGTGATGAGCCTCGTAAAAAAACACACACTAATGTTGTTGGCATGTGATAGCATGTGCAAGTAGGTGAGTTAGCATCTTTTAAGTAGGTGTATTAGCAGCTTGTTGACAAACCCATCTAAGAGGGTCTTCTTGGAGATAAAGGTAATCTGCTGGAAAAGGTAACCTATCTAACAAGGTTTGGTTGGAGATGAGGTTAACCTACTGCAATAGGTAATCCACTGTAGAGGGTAACTTTCTTGCACACATCATTCGATGTCATCTTTTAGGCAGTGTTAGATGGTGTCGGCAATAAACTCGCATATCCTTCTTCCATCCACTAATCGATATTGTGTTTCTACCTGATGCAGTCTTAGACTTCCAAGCTTCTCTTTATTGATATGGTAAGGTAAATCCTTCTGTTGGATGATGAATCTTTGCATTCCTTTGAGGGAGCTTTTAGCCGTATACTTTTGATAGAGTTGGTGACTTCTTCTCACGTGATTTCATATGGTGGTTGATATTCTTTTATTGCTCTTCGAATATCATCCCAGTAGGGATGATCATCAGTATAGTTCCACTTTCTCCATTCCTTCGGCTTGATTTCTTTTAGAGTACATCTATTTTTCTAGAAAATAAAGCATTATGCTTCATAGTATTTATCTTCTAGGGAGATTAAAGACACAGAAAATTTCTAAAGGAGTAAAATTTTGGCTGAGCTTGGACATCGTATCTTTTGATTCCTACCAAATGATGTTGCGTGAAGACTATTGCATTATAAGAATTTTTGAAGCATCGAACCTAGTATTGTCGTGGCTTGAACCACGGCATGAATCTCTTAAGAGCTGGTTGGATTCGATCGAAATGCCTGAAGGCATCATATTTAAACTCCTTAAGAATATAGTACTGATGGTACAAGTACTAGAATAACTATAGGAGTTCTTGTGGGAAGTCATTGGTTAGTGCTATGAACACATGGCAGAAAAGAATTTCAAGTGCACTCCGAACGGCTTCAGAATGGATCCACCATATTTTTTAAATGCTTAAAGATCATAAAAAGTCTATCTTTCTTAGAGGATAGATGGATCTAAGGGATCCACATATTGATTGAAAAGATATGGAGGGAAATCTGCTATTCCAAAATATAATATTCCTGATGTGTTGAGCATAAGAATCTAACTAACCAGTTTCTGGTTTTCTTCTCTGGTACTAGATATCAAGTAAAGATCATTGTCATAGATGTTTCTTGATTCTTTATATATGTCGATGGAGATAAAGTTGTCCTTCGTCAGTTCTTCCAGCGAGAAGACCGATTCATGGTCGTTCTCTTTGTTGAGATAGACTCCTGCATGATTAGCTATTTCATAAAAGAGGTGTATGGAGTCCTTTAACTTTTTAGCTTGAGGAAAAATCTTTTCAAAATGGCCAAGCTTTCTGTAGATGAAGTATCCATTCTCCTTCTTGTAGTTTTTTAGGCTACTTCGTCTGAAGTACCTAGTTCACCTGATCACCTTAATCTTATCGTTGAGAGGCCTCGACCATTTAAATCTCCTAAACCGCAGATTTTTATGGGCTCTCATCTGACGGCTTGAGCGGTGGTAGCTGGATTTCATAACAAGATTTCTTCTGCGGCAAGGATGATTAAGAGTTGGGCTGTTCTGGATGATCTACTTCAGTACAGATCTCTTCTTGTATAGACTATTCAAGGCCAGGAAGATGGCCAGACTGGTGTAACTGACATTTCTACAGAAGACTTCTTGCAGGATTTTGATGTAGATGATAAAGTACTGATATGTGAGATAAGTGTTTTTATCCATAATCCTAAGTTCATTCCACCAATGAATTAGAATTATGGGGAATCTAGACGTGCAATCTGACAGTATCATGTATTGTCCTCTTTCAGCCACATTCTTCATCATCATGAAAGTGTAAAAGTCCTGAATTCTATGAGGCCAAGATGGAATCATGACATTATTGATAGTGAAGGTGAGGAACCTAATTTTAATAATTTTCTTCACCGTTGTTGTTGATTTTTTCCTCCTTTTTGGGACAAGATCATAGGTCTCCTCAGTTTGATCAGAGACTAATTTAGTATTTCTAGGGTAACCCACTAGAGAGGGTAACCCACTGGAAAGGGTAACTTTCTTGCACACTTCATCTAACGTCATCTTTTAGGCAGTTTTGGATGGTATCGAAAATGAGCATGTATATCCGTCTTCTGTCCACCAGTCAATGCCATTCTTAATGAGTGGTATCAAGAGTCTACTGGTCGACAGGGTCTCCTTCTTTTCTTTCATTGGATAATATTTGGAAGAGAATTCTTCCTACCTTGATAGGATGTTCGCCAAGATGTTCTACTTTCCCTTGATGTGCTTTTCTCGGGCTTTATAGGTAGAAAACCATTAAGACCACCAAAGAATCTATATATTCGAGATGATTTATGGATTTAGCTGGACTATTTTTGGAATATCCCAAATATCTATCTCAATCAGAAATTTAGTGTGAATAAGAAAGAAGTTAAACTTCTTGATTTTATTCTTCATAGAAAATCTCTTTGAAAGTGGAGTGGTAGTATTGTTTTGCTTCTTTGAACTATCCACTAGTATATCCACATATTTTTTATTAGCTGTTTTTTTCTTCCAGGAGAACTACACGCCAATAGGCATTGCTAGCATCAGTCTGTAATATCATCTAGTTATTTGCGGGATATGGAGTATCTTGTCTTCTCTGGATATTCCTTTTATTTTTCAGACCGCATCATCCTGTCCTTTTCCCCAGGCTGGAGCATTTTACTTTAGCATCTTCATAAGTAGGGAGATATAGGTAGAGACATTATGAATGAAGTCTCTAACATAATTAATCACACCAAGAAATTGCTGGAGCTTCTTAACTAAAAAGTTAGCATCTGGAAACTTAAGTAATTCTTGGCCTATGTATGGTCCTAGATTGTAAGACCCACCTGGAAAAGTGCATTACCAGAAAGCCATGTTATCTCATATTAGGGTCATCTTCTTTCCCGAGAGCATAACTCTATTCTTCTTTACCAGGTCATAAAATTGATGGAAAAGGTCAAGATATTTCTTTAAAGTGTTGCTGAAGAGCAGTATATCATCGATGTAGACCAATGATGTACGGAGGATATGCTGAATATCTTAATCATGGCATTTTGAAAAAGTGAAGGGGCAGGTTTGAGCCTAAATCACATAACCTTCCACTGGTAGTGGTGATTGGGTATGCAGAAGGCCATTTTGGCTCTACCTACTAGGTGTATGCCTAGCTTCCAGAATTCATATTTGAGATCGAATTTGGAAAAGTGGGTGGTTTTTAGTAGGTGAGAGAATAGGTTCAACTTATTTGGAACAGAGAATTTGTCATCTAGAAGGAAGTGGTTTAGGGGTTGGTAATTTATGACTAGTCATAATTTTCCCCTTGTCTGTTCAGCGCACTTGTTGACATATAATGCTTCATAAGCCTACTAGGAATTTTATGGACCAATGAGACAAAACACTAAAAGTTCTTTACACTCCTTCTTTGTAAGCTGAAGATGTTTAGGATTCATACCAGAATGACTTGTCTTCATGGAATTAATAGTTTTACTCTTTTTGATTGAAAGTCTGATGAAGAATTCTTGGTTCATCCATAATGGATATTTATTCTTCTTGAGGAACTCCTTGTGGGATTTTGCACATGATTTTTCTATTTGTTGATTCTCCATCTTCTTTACAGAATCTTCATTAGCAATTTGGAATAGCCTTGGTATGGTGGATATTTCCCAAATTATCCCTTGAAAGTTATACCTTCTGTAAGAGTAAGAAGGTAGTTCTTAAGTTGTCTGTAGATGTTGAATCCAATAATCAAGTCCTTTCTTAGGATATTGGAACCAAGGAGTATTATTCGGTAGAGCACTCCTAGGAAGAATTCAATCATGATTGGCTGCCTCATGATCACCCTAGTTGAGAGGACTCCTTCTTTTGATCTTGTGCCAAAGGTCCTAAAGTGAGGAACCCATTGATCATCGAGGATAATATTGGGATTCATTATTGAGGTTGTTGTTCCGCCATCCATGAAGGAAATGAACTAAAGGGTCTTATTCCATTTAGGTGGATTTATTTTGAATTCGACATGAGGTGTTTCCATCTCATAAATCATGTTGATTCCTTCTGTGAGCATACTGATCTTATCCATCGGTTTTATTAATCGATTGAATTCTCTTTCATTGATGGGTGATCAAACATTCTCTAGGTAGTCATCAATAATAAGGGGCTGAGGTTGGCCATCAACTAAGAGAGTTGGAATATCCTCAGACGTTTCTGTGTCTGTGTTACAAATAGTCTTAGGAATGTTATTTTGATTGGAATGCACAACCTCATCATCTTTTAGGACCTGAGCAGCCAATGTTTTCTCTGAGGATTGAGCGGCCCTTTTGTTTTTTCTAGACTTAGGACATTCTTTTTCAAAACGTCCTTTGTCATGGCAGATGAAGAACTTGTTCTTGCCTGGATTTCTCTTCCTGGGTTTACTTCCATTGTATTCTTTATCTGGTGGCTTAATCTTCTTAACTCGTCATTAACTCGTCGGTTCTTCATGTACCTCTTGTTCCTATCTTGACATTTTAAGAGTTGGGGAGACCCGTCTGGCTTAGAATCTAGATTATCTTGACTGATGGTAATCACGCTAGCAGTTTCTTCACCATTTTTTAGAAAAACAAAATCTGGATACATCTTGAGATCATTATGTTTGCTATATCAACTAATTGAGTATGTTGTTGCTCTTTTCCTCCCTCCGGGTGAATATCATTAAGGGAGTTAGAGGAATTCAGATATCCCTCAACAAGGTCATTATAGAATTGCTGAGGAGTATGATTCCTTGTTGTTGCTGTAGTGAACTCTAGGATGGCTTGTTCTGGAAAAGTAGGATCATCAGTTCAGAAGATTCCTGGACATATATGGTCGCCATTAAGAAAACCATGCTTGATGGAGTCCCAGACTTTATCTGGTGGCACTTTATTTTGGATCTCTAGATCACTATATGGGATGATAGAATCCCGCTCTGAAAGATGTCATCGTGTAGTAGAGTGGCAAGCACTGAGTTCATCATATTAGCATCATGCGGGACCTTCATCCTTTTAACCTATCATAGTGTCCTTTCGGCTTGCTTGTAGTCTACCATGGCTTCTTTTCTTTTCTATGAGAATCTGGGAAGGTCAGATCTCTATTCATCTTCTTGAGTTGGACTTAGTGACTCAGATGTGGATGAATGGGGTGGGAACGTAGAAAAGGGTCGGTTAGCTCCTATGGCGATGTAGGAATTATGATATATGTTTGGAGGTGTTTTGGATTAGTAGTGACGTATCTTAACAGGGTAATCTATTCTTTGAGTAATGTCATTTCTCTTCATTGCTGGTCAATGAAGGATAGTATTGAGGTTCCTAGCAGATATGTTGTAGACTGTATAGTTTGTCTCCTTTATTCTAGTACCTCTATAAGTTTGGCATACCCCAAATCCTGATACACATCCCACACTAACTTATCTTTATTTGATCGGGCCTTGTCACACTCTACACTGCTACAATTTCTAACCCATGGGCAATGTCCCATAAAAGGACACTTGAACCAGTGTACGTGGCATCCCTCATGATTAAATTGTTGTACCCAATCATTATCTCTCATGTATCTTTTAAGTAACTGTAAGTTATGTATTAGGTCTATAACATATTCCTCTGAATATGTATTAGTGATAATAAGCATGCGGATAGGCAAAAATATGTGATGAGGTTTAGTATCTGACATGGGGTAAAAAGATCGAAGACATTTAGAGTAAAGTATCAACCTCTTATAAGTATTGACCATGAACTTGGAAGGACTGTATGTAATTCCTCCCTAGATACTTGTCTTGAGATTTGTACACCTAGGGTGGTTCTATGGGTGGTATTTATGACTAAGGATAAGAAAGTTTGGTTGCCTGGCATGGATAGGATATCTTCAGGGTTTTGTACTTGCCAAGCTAGTTGGTAATGTATCATTGGACATAAGTCTAACCTTTCCAACATGTTAGGCGGTTTCACATCCATATAGGTGGTACACCATGTAAAATCTAAGCTTTTAATCAACACACCATAGCTTTCTTACAACTGAATAGCAAATCATTAGTCACCTAGTACAATTTATTCTGTATATGACATAAATGGGTCATATGAAGACACTCCCTATCTTATTGCCCTTAAGTATCCATGGAATAAGTATGTACAACATTAGACATCAAATCTATATTCATCAAAATCAGAAATCTATCATACAGACTAAGCTAGTTTTATTTCATATACATGTAAAGGACTTAGACACCTACGTCGCATGGATGAAGCTGACTTCATTTCATATTCAAATAAAGTACCTTCATAGTTCAATGTTTCAATCACAACAAGTACTTGCCAAAGTATTCCCTTACTCCACTTCTCTAACCAAAAGCACTGAAGTACCCATCCCATTAGAAGAGACAAAACAAGAGAGTATTTAGGTGGAGGATTTCTTCCAAGTAGAGAGTAAATCTCTAAGTGGAGAAACTGATGATCTCCAACTAATGGCCCATGCTTTCTTTTATAGAAAAGGAATCTCTAGATAAGCTTCACCTAATGATAAACTTGAAATAAAATATTACAATCATATCATATCTTTTAAGAGATAAGCCTTATCCATTATGACTTGATAAGCCTTATTTTTTGCACACACTTTTAAAAGATATTCGAACCTACTTTATTCAAATCGAGCCCCACTAACATGTGATGGGACAAATAAAAATAAAAAACACTAATGTTGTTGGCATGTGACAATATGTTCAAGCAAGTGAGTCAACATCTTATAAGTAAGTGGATCAGCAACTCTTAGACAAACCCATCTGAGAGGGTTTTCTTGGATATGAGCGTAACCCATCTGACAGGGTTTCCTTGGAGATAAGGGTAACCCACTAGAAAAGGTAACCCACTGGAGAGGGTAACTTTCTTACACATGTCATCTAACATTATCTTTCAGGAAGTGTTGGATTGTGTCGGCGATGAGCGCGCATATCCTTCTTCCTTTTGCTTGTTGATGTTGTTCTTGATGACCGGTTATAGGAGTTTGATGGTCGACTACATCTCCTTATTGTATTTAATTGGACAGTATTTGGAAGACAATTCCTCCAGCGTTGACAAGAAGTCTGCCAAGATATTCTCCTTTCCCTTGATGTGCTTTACTCAAAATTTATAGGGAGAAAACCATTGAGACCACTTTAGAATCTTCGGTTTTATGATAATCTTTGGATTTAGTTGGATAATTTTTTGAAAAGCCAACATATCCATTTCAATCTGAAATTCAGTATGAATAAGAAAGACATTAAACTTCTTGATTCCATTATTCCTAGAAACAATCTCTTTAAAGGTGGAGTGGTAATGTTGTTCCGCTTCTTTCAACATTCCACTGTCTTGTCTACATATTTTTTGCTGGCCGTCTTTTTCTTCCAGGAGAACTGCACTCCAATAATCATCACTGGCAACAGTCTCCTATATAATCTATCCCATCCAATGGGATATGGAGTGTCTTGACTTCTCCGGATATTTCTTTTATTTTTCAAACCATATCATCCTGTTCTTTTTCCCACGCTGAAGAATTTTTCTATAGAATCTTCATGAGTGGGGAGGTATATGTAAATACATCAAGAACGAAGTCTCTAACATAATTAATCACACCAAGAAATTGTTGGAGCTGCTTAACTAAAGAGTTTGCATTTGAAAACTTAAGTAATTCTTGGAATATATGTGGTCTTGGAGTGTAAGAACCATGGGCAAAGTGAAATATCAGAAAGTTAATTTTATCTCATATGAGGGTCATCATTTTTGTCTAGAACATAACTCTATTCTACTTTACCAGGTTATAGAATAGACGAAGGAGGTCAAGGTGTTCCTCTAAAGTGTTTCTGAAGAGAAGAATATCATTGATGTAAACCAATAATGTATGAAGGATGCATTGGAATAGCTTAATCATGGACTTTTAGAAGAGTAAAGGTGTAGGTGTTAGCCCAAATGACATAACCTTCCACTGGTAGTGGTGATTGGGTATGCGAAAGTCCATTTTGGCTCTATCTTCTAGGTGTATGCCTAACTGCTAGAATCCATATTTGAGATCGAATTTTTAAAAGAAGGTGTCTTTTGCTAGGTGCAAGAACAGGGCTAGCTTATTTTAAATGGGGAATTTGTCATCTAGAAGAAAGTGGTTTAGGGGTTGGTAATTTATGACTAAATGAAGTTTTCCCCTTGTCTGTTTAGTGCATCTTGTTGACATAGAATACTTTTCAAGCCCATTGGGAATCTAATGTCTCAATAACACTAAACTCCAAAAGTTATGTACACTCCTTCTTTGCAAGCTAAAGATGTTCGGGATTCATACTAGAATGACTTGCCTTCATGGGATTAATAGTTTCACTCTTTCTGAATGGAAGTCTGATGAAGAATTACTGGTTTAGCCATAAGGGATTTTTATTCTTCTTGAGGAACTCCTTGTGGGATTCCGTATAGGATTCTTCTATTAACTGATTCTCTATCTTATTTATTGGATCTTTATCGATAATCTAGAACAGCCTTGGTATGGTGGAATATTTCCAGAATAAGAAGACCGTTCTTAAGCTACCTATAGATGTCGAATCCAATAATTAAGTCCTTCCCTGGGATATGGGTATCAAGGAGTTTTATTTTATAGAGAACTCCTGGGAAGAATTCAATCATGATCAGCTGCCTTATGATCACCTTGATTGTGAGGACTCCTCCTTTTAATGTTGTGTCAAAGTTCCTAAACTATAAAATCCATTGATCATTAAGGATGATGTCGAGATTTAGAATTGAGGCTGTGATTCGGTGTCCATCAAAGTGATCACCTGAAGGGGATTATTCCATTTGGGTGGATATATTTTGAGTTCACATGAGGCATTTCCATCTCATAGATCATGTTGATTCTTTCCATGATCATATTAATCTCATCTATCAATTTTATTAACCAATTGAGTTCTGCTTCATTGATAGGCGATGATACCTCTCTAGGTAGTCATCGATGATAAAGGGCTGAGGTTATCCATCAATTAAGAGAGTTGGAATATCCTTGGGCGTTTCTGTGTCTGTGTCGTAAACAGACTTAGGAATATTGTCTATATTGGAATAGACAGGATCATCATCGGTTGGGAACTGAGCATTCATTGTTTCCTATAAGGATAGATCCACCCTTTTGGCCTTTATGGACTTAGGACATGCTTTTACAAAGTTTTCTTAGTCATGGAAAATGAAGCACTTGTTCTTGCTTGGATTTTTATTTGTGGGTTTTCTTCCTGTGGATTCTTTATTTGGTTGCTTATGCTACTTAACTATCGGTGCGCCATGTACCTCTTATGCCTTTCTTGATGTTTTAAGAGATGGGAGACTCGTCTGGCTTGGAAACTGGATCATCTTGATTAATAGTCATCATACTAGTGGTTTCATCGCTATTTTTCAGAAAAATGAGATTTGTATAACAACTTGAGATCATCATGTTTGCCAGATCAACTGACTGAGTATGCCATTTCTCTTCTTTTTCTCTGGATCAATTCCATGAAGGGCATTAAAGGAATTCAGATATTCCTTGACAAGGTCATCGTGGAATTTTTTAGGAATATGATTCCTTGTTCCTATTGTATCAAACTCTGGGATGTCACATTCTGGCATAGTAGGATCATTAGTCCAGAAGATTCCTAGATATGTGTGGTTTCCATTAAGAAGACCATGTCTGATGGAGTCCCAGTCTTCATCTGGTGGCACTTCATCTTGGATATATAGGGAACCATCTGGGATGATAGAATCTAACTTCAAAAAGATATCATTGTATAGTCCGTCTCCTTTCTCCTAGTACCTCTATAAGTTTGGCATGCCCCGAATTCTGATATGCATCCCACATTACCTCATCTCAATTCGATCGGGCCTCATCCTACTCTACACAACTATAATTGTTGGCGCATGGAAAATGTCCCATGAAAGGACACTTGAACTAGTGTATATTGTATCCCTTGTGATTAAACTATTGTACCTAATCATTATCTCGCATGGATCTTTCAAGTAAGTGTGAGACATGTGTTGGTTCTAACTATGGTTTTTCCATTCTTGTGGAAAGTTTTTTGGCAACTGTAGAGTGATAAACTGTTCAATTGGAGTTGTAAGGATATGTTGTTCAAGTGTTGTCACAACAAAGTATTCCTTAACTCCTTTTGGCCTATTTTGATACAAAGAATCAATCTGCATCCATGGATTACATGTTTTTTTGGTAAAGGCATAGTAAGGGTTAGGTAGGGGTAGATGTGATGAAGAGATATCCTATTCAGGTTGTAACACATTTACTTCATAGTGATAGTCATCCTCACAAAGAAGAGTTCCATTAGTGGTTGGAAGCATCCCTAATTTTCATAGAAATTTATACGGATCGGACAGACTCAATGAAGCTAGTGAATATTCTGAGAGAGACATATTTATGTGTTTTTTAGACAATAAAGACTCAATATTTTTGCTAAATATCTAAGGGAAAGACTCAACAAATTCTTTTTATATTTTTTGTGGACTATAAGACTCGATGTATTTGTTCTAAAATCTAAGAAAAGTAACTACGATTCGATTATGCACAAGACTGTGGATTTAATAACTGGAAAACACTGACTCTGATAATGGAAATATTATGACTCAAATATTTACAGGACTTTGGTAGTGATAATTAGAAAACGAAAACTAAGGATGGATCTAAGACTAATAGCTAAGACAAAAGAAACTAAAGACTGTAGATGTAAAGTTGGCTCAATTGTATAAAAACAACAGATGTTATGAAAACTTTGCTTCCTCCCTCCCTCTGGAGTGGGGATAGCTCTAACCAAATGGATAGGGAGATAGTGGAACACGGTCTCCTACCAGCAACATTAATAAGATGGTAAACAACAGAGCTCAAAACTTTCAAACATGACAAGCTGTTTCACGACCATGTAGGTGGCACGCCATACAAAATCAAAGCTCCAATCAATAGGCGGTTTCAAGACTATGTAGGGTGCACGCCATACAAAATCAAAGCTCTAATCAACACCATAGACATAGAGTCTAACCTTTCAAATATGATAGGCAGTTTTATATCTATATAAGCGGTATACCATATGAAATCAAAGCTTTTAATCAACACACCATAGCTTTCTTACAACTGAACAACAAATTATTAGTAACCTAGTACAATTTGTTTCGTATATGACATAAAAAGATCTTACGACTGCTCTCCCTGGACTGTTGCCCTCAAGAATCCACAGAACAAGTATGTACTACGTCAGACATCAGATCTACGTATTCATCAAAATTTGAAAGTTATAGTGCAGACTAAGCCAATTTTATATCATATACATGGAAAGGACTTAGGCATCTATGTCACATGGACGAAGCTAACTTCATTTCATATTTATGGAAAGTAACTTCAGAGCTCCATGTCGAAATCATAACAAGTACTTGCCAAAGTATTCCCTTACCCTACTAGTCCGACCTAAAGGATGGAAGTACCCATCCCTTTGGAAGAGAGAAAACAAAATAGAGTTCTAGTAACAAACATCCTTATTGATAATATGAAAGATTACAAGAGATGATTTAGGTGGAGGATTTCATCCAAGTGGAGAGTAGATATCTAAGTGGAGAAATTGATGATATCCAACTAATTTCCTATGCTTCCTTTTATTAGAGAAGGAAGCTCTTTAGATAAGCTTGACCTACAAATAAACTTAAAATAAAATATTAAACTTCTATCCTATCTTCTAAGAGATAATCCTAATCCAATATGACTAGATAACCCTTATCTTTGGCACACATTTTTAGGAGATATTTACAGCCTACTTTAATCAAGCAGGGCCCCACTAATATGTGATGGACCAAATAAAAACAAAACACACTAATATTGTTTGCATATGCAAGCAGGTGAGTCAGTATCTTGCAAGCAGGTGGATTAGCAGCTCGTAGACAAACCAATCTAAAAAGGTTTCCTTGGAAATAAGGGTAACTACTAGAAAAGGTAACCCATCTGACATGGTTTTTTTAGAGATGAGGGTAACCCACTGGAAAAGGTAACCCACTAGAGAGGGTAACTTTCTTGCACGTGTCATCTGAATTCATCTTTTAGGAAATGTTAGATGGTGTTGGTGATGAGCTCGCGTATCCTTCTTCCATCTACCAATCAATGTCATGCTTTTTCCTGAGGCATTTTGGCCTTCCAAGCTTCTCTTCATCGAAATGATGAAGTAACTCCTTCTGGTGGATAATGATTCTTCGAATTCCCATGGGGGAGCTTTTAGTCATATACTTATGTTGAAGTTGGTGACTTCGTCTCTTGTGATTTCATATGGTGGCAGATATTCTTTTGGTGCTTGTTGGACTTCATCCCAGGGGGATGATCATTGGTGTAGTTCAACTTTCCATATTCCTTCAGCTAGATTTCTTTTGGAATGTATCTATTTTGTTGGAAAATAAAGTATTGTGCTTCATAGTATTCATCATCTAAGAAGAGTATAGACATAAGAAATTTTTGGCTGAGCTTGGACGTCGTGGCATGTGATTCCTACCCGATGATGCAACATGAAGACCATTGGATCATAGAAATTTTTGAAGCATTGAATCTAGTATTTCCACGGCTTGAATGGCAGCATAAATCTCTTTAGAGTTGTTTGGATTTGATCGAAATTCCAGAAAGCATCATATTTGAACTCTATGAGAATGTAGTATTGACGGAAAAGGTACCAAAATAGCCATAGGAGTTCTTATAGGAAGTCATTGGCTAGTTCTATGAACACATGGCAGAAAAGATATTTTGGGTGCACTCTGAACGGATTCTGGATGGATCCGCCATACTTTCTGAATGCTTGAAGCTCGTAGATGGTTGCTCTTTTTTGGAGGATAGATGGATCGAAGGGATCCACATACTGGTTGAATAGATCTGGAGGGTAGTCTATTATTTTGGAAGATAGAATTCCTTCTATGTTGAACATAAGGATTTGACTTGCCAGTTTTTGGTTATCTTCTCCAGTACTGGATATCAGGTAGAGATCATCAATATAGATGTCACTTGAATCTTCATATATGTCTATAGGGAAGAGGGTGTCCTATATTGATTCTTCTTCCAATAAGAAGAGTGATTCAAGGACCTCCTCTTTGCTGAGATAGATTCTTGCGTGATCAACTATTTCTTCAAAGAGGTAGAAAGAGTCCTTTAAATTCTTAGCTTGAGGACAATTTCTATAATAGTGGCCAGGATTTTTGTAGATGAAGCAGACATTCTATTTCTTGTAGTTTATTGGACTCCTCCATCTGAAGTACCCAGTTTTCCAGATTGCCTTACTTTTATCATCGAGAGGCCTTGATAATTTGAACCTCCTGAATTGCAATTGTCTCTTAAATCCCACTTTGCATCTTGAGCAAGGGAAGTTGGACTTGGTGAAAAAATTATCCCTGTTACAGGCTCGATCGAGGGTTGGATTATTTTCTATGATCTTCTCCAATACAGATCTCTTTTTGCATATGATGTCCATAGATTGGAAGATGGTCTGACGAATGTAGCCTATCTATAGAACGATTATGGATTTGAACTTCTCCTCTACAATCGTCATTGTGTAGCCTACTAGTATATTTGGCAGTGATGATACTAAGGCTTGCTTTAGGCTGGGGTCTCCGCCCAAATCAAAGTTGATATTTTCTATCTATTTAAAGTAGATATCGATGACATTTCTAATAAATGATAAGAACTTCATCTCGAAGAGCTATCATCAGTTTTCTTGTCTCTAGCCTGTGTCTTCATAGAAAACCTCATGTAGTATTATAATATTAAAGGCAAAGTCTCGGGATGTCAGATAAGTGTTCTTGTTAGCATCCTCAGAGCATTCCACCAGTCCCTGAGTATTTTGGAGAATCATGATATGAACCCTGAGAGTATTATGTATTTCTCTCATCATCCAGATTTGTCACTGTCATCCAAGTATAGAAGTCTTGGATCCTTTGGGGATAAGATGAAATTTTGATGTCGTGGAGAGTGAAGGTGTGAAATCCAATTCCTATGATTTTCTTTCATGTTTTTCCTGGATCTGGCTTTCTTTCTGGGGTTGGATCATCCATTATCAACATATTATTGATGTGTTGAGCATGAGAATCCGAATAGCTAGTTTTTGGTTGTCTTCTCTGGTACTGGATATCAGATAGAGATCATCAACATAGATGTCACCTGAATCTTCATATACATCTATGGAGAAGAGGGTGTCCACCATCAGTTCTTCTTCTAATAAGAAGACCAATTCAATATTGCCCTTTTTGCTGAGATAGATTCTCGTATGATCAGCGATTTTTTTAAAGAGGTGGACGGAGTCCTTCGACATTTTATCTTGAGGATAGTTTCTGGCAAAATGACCAGGCTTTCTACAGATTAAGAGACTATCATTCTTCATCTTGTAGTTTGTTGGCTCCTTTGTCTGAAGTACCTGGCTCGGCGGATTACCCTACTTGTGTCATCGAGAGGTCTTGAAAGTTTGAACCTACTGAACAAAAACTATTTTTTTAATCCTTTCTTTCAGTGTGAGTAGGACAGTTATACTTAGTGACGAGTTTATCCCTGTTATAGGCTCAATCGAGGGATGTCTTGCTCTGGATAATCTACTTCAGCATAGATCTCTTTGTGCATATATTGTACAAATCTTGGAAGATGGCCTATCGGATGTAGCCTATCTGTGGGACTATTATGGATTTGAAATTCTCCTACATAATCATCATTGTGTGGCCTTCTAGCATCTTTGGTAGTGATGATATGATGGATTTTTCAGGCTAAGGTCTCCACCCAGCTCAAAGTACACCTTCTATCTTCTTGAAGTGGATATCGATGACATCTCTGTCAAATTATAGGCACTTTATCTCGAAGAACTGGTGCCGGAGCTTTTTCTATCTTTCGCCTGTGTTTCTAGAGAAGACCTTGTGCAGGATCCTAAAATTAAAGGCAAAGTCTTAGGACGTCAAATAATTGTTCTTATCAAAAATCCCAAGAGCATTTCACTAGTGTCTGAGTATTTTGAAGAATCTGTAAGTGAACTCCGAGAGTATCATGTATTTCTCATCTTTTGCTAGATACTTCATTGCCATCCAAGTATAGAAGTCTTGGATCCTTTAGGGCCTGGATGAAATATTGATGTCGTCGAGAGTGAAGGTGTGAAATCTAGTTCCCAGAGTTTTCTTTGCCATTGTACCTAGATATGGCCTTCTTTTTGGGATTGATCGGCTACATCTATTCTTGATCATCGACAACTTCGGAGATTTTTGGTTCCTTAGAGTGGTTCATCTATATAGATATTCTTCTTCTGGGGACTTAATTAAATATTCAGCAGCATCAGCAGCATCAACAGAAGTAGCAATAGATGAATCTTTCTCTCTATGTATATTTCCATATGGAAATCTATTGCTAGTTTCAGAACATACATTCGTAGAACCAGTATCAGATAAGTTTTCTAGATTCTCCTCAGGTTCAAAGCTAAAGATTTTATCAATGGATTTCTAATATTCTTTCTCTGGGTTATCCTTGATGGATAGCTGAGGAATGGCATCTCTAGTATCTACAACATCAAACTTTGTTACCACCTGATCTGAGATGATTGAATCATCTTCAGTAAAATTATCTGGAAATGGCCTTTTGTTACTGAGAAGATATTTTTTTATGTACTTCTAATCTTTATCTGGTTGCTCTTCACTTTATGATTCTGTGCTTTAGATGTCCGGTTCATTGTTTGGAACTATGGGATCATGTATTGGAGCAGTATTTCTGGGGACCACCTTATAGAATATTATAGGACCTGTCTGGAATACTTCATCCTTTTGACCTGATATTTTTCCATCTTGTCTTGATTTTGGGTTGTCATGGCATCTTTCCTTTCTCGTACAAATTTAGCTATATTGAATTCCTTTTGTTCATCTCTTGGAGCTGGAGTGAACAGCGTGGGTATGGATTAATGAGGTGGGTAGGTGGAAAAGGTTTGGCCTGATCCTCATGGAGTATATGTTTTTAGAATGGCATTTTCAGCACTTGGTGTTTAGCGCAGCCATATTTTAGGAGATTGATTTATTCTTTAAGTGTGGCCATTTCTTTTTGTTATTGGTCAATAAAGGGTAGTATTGAGGTTCCAAGTGGTCATTTTTCAAACTGGATGGTCTGTAGCCTACTTTCCAATGCCTTGATAAGTATGGCATATTAGGTGGATGCCTGACAACTTGCTGGCTCCTTCTGCTTGGTGGATGGAATAACATGTGGTATTTCTGGAGCATAGTTCGGTTTATTCCTTTTGAATAGGTGGTTTAGTGGGAAGGTATATTTAGTACTAAAGATGATTTTACATATCATGAACAATGGAAGTTTAGGATTTGATTTGGAGGTTTTATTTTTTGATGGAGTGGGTAGTGGTGGCCATTCTTGGGTTTTGTAGGAGACTTGGAATTCATGTTTGATTTCTTCTTTATCTGAAAGCCTCTGGCAATTCGGTTTTTGGAAGCCTAATACTCATCCTATTCTAATTTATCTTCCTCATTATCATAATCATTCAGCCATTCCTTTTGGAATTCATTACAATCACAATCGATATCCCATAGGCAGTGTCCTGTAAATGGATCCTTGAACCAATGTACAGTATGCTCATCGTGACTGAATTATTATATCCAATTTTATTCATTCATGGCACTATTAAGATAGCATGAAATATTTGCTAGATCTAGATTCTCTTCATCCGAGTAGGTGTTAACAAGAGTGTACATATGGACGAAGAGAGATACTTTGTGAGGTTTCTTAGAGAATATCAGTTTAAAGGTATGGAGTTATTGAGGATGAACTCTCAACTTCTCATAAATTCTGATCCATGAATTTGGAAGAATCATGCAGAATTCTCCCCTAGTGACATACCTCAGAATTTGGATGCACTAGGTCATTCCTTTGGTGGCATCTAAGGTTAGGGACAAGGAGTGGTGTCCAACTGGAAGGGATAAGTTCTGTATGGGGTTTTGGATTTGCCAAACTATCTGGTGGTGTCGGGTTATTTGTGTGGAGTTTTAGTCTGGTGGAGCATCAAGGATTTGGACTTGGAGATTCAACGCCTTTGTTAGATACGGCTCGGTGATGGGCATGTTGAAGTTAGGAAATATGGTGACAACAACCGTCCTTGAATCCAAAGTGATCTCCGTGGTGCCCAAGTTTGTACGTTGGTATTACCTGAATCTGGTATCAAGAAATGAGAGATATGCCTTTATCGTCTGTCCTTTTCTACCTTGATGTGTCAAGGCAATTCAAATAGCACCAAAAGAGATATGGGTAAAGTAATGCCTTTTCCATTATTGCAGAAAATTCTTTGACATCTACAAAGTGATAAATTGTTCAGCTGGAGTCATAAAGACGTACTAGTCAAGTTTTATTCCAGAAAAGTATTCCTTAACTCTTTCTAGCTTTCATTGATACAAGGAATCAATCTACAACTCTGGATTACACTTTTTCTTGACAAAGGCAGAGTCTGGGTTTGGCATAGTCAAATATGTAAAAGACATATCTTGTTCTTCTGACAACACATCTATATCATAGAGATAGTCTTTCTTGCATGACAGAGTTTTGCTGATGGTTGGAGACATATTTTTGGATTTTCTAGACTATATATGGGGACTCAATATATTTGTACTAAAGCTCTAAGGAAAAGACATAATAAAATCTTCTTGTATTTTTGTGGACTATAAGACTCGATGTATTTTTTCTAAAATATAAGAGAAATAACTATGACTTGATTGTGTACAATACTAAAGACATGCTAACTTGAAACACTGACTCTGATAAAGGAAATACTATAACTCTAATATGTACAAGACTTTGGTAGTAATAATCAGAAAGTGACGACTATGGACTGATTTAAGGTTAACAACTAAGAAAAAGTAAAGTAAAGAAAAGACAAAAATGTAAAGTTGGCTCACATGTATACAAATAATAGGTGTAATGTAAACTTTTGCTTTCTCCCTCTCTCCGGGAGTAGGGATGCCTGGAAGGCACTCCATAAAGGGTGGAAGCAATGCAACGATGCTATCTAATGATCCATCTATGATGGCCAAAAAGTGGATGCCTGGAAGGATAGGTGGATCCTCAACCACCTACCCCTCTGTGAAATTATTCAGGAGCCTCTCCCTATTTTAAATCTCTCTTCTATGCTTTCTGATATCAGGAGAAGTAGAGAGTGGGATTACAGCTCTATCCTATTTGACATTTCCCCTGATATTATGCATAATATTCATGATACTTTCTTCTAAATCCCAGAATTTAAGATGACATCCCTCTTTGGATATTATATTGGAATGGTATATTTTCCTGTAAGAATTCTTACTCCCATATCTCCAGTAACAGAGTAGTTCCAAACTCCAACAACAAACTCTTAAATTAGATTTGGAATTCCAAGATTACAAAAAAATTAAGTCTTTCCTCTGGCTCTTTCAATATAACAGTCTCCGTACCATGGTCGCACTCTTCCATAAAGGTATTCATATCATTTCATCCTATCAAACATGCAATCACAAATTGGAAGGCATCCACCACATCCTCTTTGATTGTAGTTTCGCTAGAATTTTCTAGTCCGACCTTACCCAAAAATCCAATAGTGGCCCCTCTGCACACTACTGTGTTCTCAACTTCAAATTGGGAAAGTACTTAGGAAAACTTGAGGCATTCCAGATTTGATAACATTATCATCTGGAATATCATCCTTCCCATCTACTTATGGAGTATTTGGAGGACTAGGAAAAACAATGTCTTCAATAACACGAGATCCCATCCTTCTTTCAAGAAAACCTATGCTAAAGTTGTGGAATTCTTCCAGCTCAATAACCACATTAACCCTCATCCTAGAAATACTATAATTTTTGGATGGACCCCTCCCTAAAATTACCACCACAAACTCAACACTGATTGATCTTGCATGGGAAATCCAGGTAAGGGTTATATTGGAGGAGTGGTGAGAAACTATAGAGGGGACTAGATCTTTGGGTTCCTGAAAAGCTTCATTTATTGCACTAACAACCTTATGGAACTCCTTGCACTTATGGAAGGACTCAAACTAGTTCTTGAGCACAACTTTGTTCCCATTTAAATCAACATTGATTCGAAAGATATTATTCACATGCTCTATAAGGGTAACTTGCTATATGATTTCATCATTGATGAATGCAGGTAATTGATAAGAAGACTGAGTGGTCTAGCCATACACCATAACTATAAGGAACAAAATAGAGTTGCAGATGCCATGGCAAAAAGGGGGAGCAATATGGGTTGTCTTGAAAGTTATCAAGTATTTGTAGTTCTATCAGTGTTTGCAGTACAAGCTGTTTGGGCAGACATTGTTAGAACCTGTTACCAGAGAAATATACCATCTTCTATGAACTCTAATGGATGATGCTCCCTAGTTATTATAATTGAGCCAGATTAAGGCTCTTACTTTACTGTTAAACTCTTTATTTACCTTAGTGCATGTCTATTTCACCAAAAATGGGTGTAATATTTTTTTCTTCATTCTTCAAATTCCTTTTTTTTGTTTCATTTGTAATTTAATATTTGAGGATAATGGTTTGTGATATATGGTATGAGTTTCAAATATTTTGTCTATCAAATAAAGAAATTGATAAATGTTGAACATTTTTTTCTATGTCATTTTTGAAAGTTGTTAACATAGTAGGAATCATATTATATTCTGGGCTTCTTTTCATATGAAAACTATAAAAAGTAAGAAAAGGTCAAGGAACTTGAAGCATCAAAATATAATCTTCAACAACTCCATCGATTATCAAACTCAATTTAACACTAGTAACTTTTTGTCATGCTTGAACTTACTGGATATCGCATTACGGAAGGGTTGATTGTACTTTTTTTCTAAATCGATCATTCTTCATTGTGCTTATTTATATTTCTCATAGGAAGAGAATACTTATTAAAAATTTGAAAGATAACTTGATTATTACCCATAAATCCTGAACCTCAACTTATTGGCAGAATGGATGCACAGCGTGACATTGACAGAAGGGCGGCTCAACAGGAGCAGGCTAGATTAGCTGCACTGGCATCTGCTCAAGTACATCAACAGAATATTGATAACCCAGGGCGAGCAACAAATCCTGATGATGAAAACCTGGGTGATGATGAGTTACTGAATCCTAGGCGTACTGATGAAGTGGCAGCACCTATGCACAGAAGAGATCGTCAAGCTAGAATGAGACCTGAACGCCGAGATGTGCAGACTCCTTTTGATGATGATGATGACGATCTTGATAAATCTGGTGCCATAGGGGCTATTATTCCTCTACCCTTGGCACCCGGAGCTAAGTTCAATATCACTAGCACCATGATTCAGTTATTGCAGCTCAAGGGGTTATTTGGTGGACTCGCAGACGATGATCCAAATATGCATCTGATCAACTTTATTTCAATATGCAAGTCGTTTGACAATCCAGGAGTTGGGAAGAATGCAATTCGGCTGCGCTTATTTCCATTGTCTCTATCTGGGGAGGCAACACTATGGTTGAACGGGATAACCCCTGATTCTATTACTAATTGGAGAAAACTGAAAGACACTTTCCTAGAAAGATTTCTTCCGCCATCCAAGAGAGCCTAATTACGGGATGAGATCAGCAATTTTCGACAGATTCCAACTGAATCTCTCCACGAAACATGGGAGAGGTTCAAGAAGAAGCTTATGCGGTGCCCAAACCATCAGATGACGAATATCAACTTAATGGAAATATTATATAGGGCTTTGAACTCGGTGACAAAGCCAGTGGTTGATAATGCTGCAGGAGGGTCATTCATGGACCTTACTTTTATTGAGGCGAGTGATATGCTGGATCGTATGACAAAGAAGAGTAGAGCTTGGCATACCAGGGGTTCTGAGGTAGCGAGCTCTACTGTATCTATTGGCATGACTGCAGAGCAGAGATGAAGACAAGAGGAACGTGACCACGATATGGCTTACATGAAAAAACAGATGGATCTTCTTACCAAGCATTTATTATTAGGGAAGATCGAAAAATTCAAGGTTGTGGTGTCACAGGGAAGAGATGAATCAGATTCTGAGGAGGAAGAAAA
The DNA here is from genome assembly GCA_030864215.1 of Capsicum pubescens. Classification (NCBI taxonomy): domain Eukaryota; kingdom Viridiplantae; phylum Streptophyta; class Magnoliopsida; order Solanales; family Solanaceae; genus Capsicum; species Capsicum pubescens. Next base: position 37,240,573 of record CM061539.1, on the reverse strand, counting down.
TTATTTGAATAATCAAGGGGGTTTCTGAGGCAATGCCCAAGGAAACCAAGGTCGAAACTATTATGATAAATTTGGATACAAGGACCACGATCAAGGTGGTTGGAAGAATAAGACTGATAGGAGTGGTTTGTATGTTCCTCCTGGAAACTGTGAGGTTGTGGCATCTGGCTCTGGAAAGATGTCCATGGATGATATGATGGCTAAGCTGTTGAAAGGGGTGGAGGCAACCAATATGGGTGTTACTGAGGTAAAGAATGATTTGTCATCAATAAATCAATTGGTTGATTCGCATTCTACCACGATAAAACAGCTGGAGCAACAATTGAGTCAACTATCAGCGACACTCAATCAAAGAAAGGCTGGCACCTTACCTAGCGACACTGTGCAAAACCCAAGGAATGATGGATCATGTATGGCTATTACTACCAGGAGTGGTAAAGCGTTGGAAAATCCATCCAAAGGCAAGAAGGTAGTTGATGATATAGCAGATAATATTATTGATGCAGAATGTGAAGATGTCGTAGAAGCTGAAGATAGTGTTCCTGACGTTACCCCTAGACGTCTGCAGCCTGAAAAGATCGACAATCGGAAGCAAGATAAAAAGAAAGTGGCGAAGAAAACTATTCCCCTTCCACCACCACCTTTTCCTCAGAGACTGAAGAAGAAAGCCGATGACACCAGGTTCAGTAAATTCATGACTATGTTGAAGCAGCTGACTATTAATGTTCCTTTGGTGGAGGCGCTAGAGCAGATGCCCGGATACGCTAAATTCATGAATGACATTTTGACAAAGAAGCGGGCAGCAAGCTATGAGCTGGCAGATAATGTTCATCATTGCAGTGCAATCGCTACAAGATCGCTAGTTCAGAAGAAGGAAGATCCTGGTGCTTTCACTATTCCTTTCACGGTTGGATCTATGGATTTTGCTAAGGCATTATGCGATTTGGGAGCTAGCATTAATTTGATGCCACTATCTAGTTACAGAAAGTTGGGGTTGGGTGATCCTACACCAACCAATATGCGGCTTGTGATGGCAGATAGGTCGGTAAAATGACCTGTTGGTATCCTATATGATGTATTGGTGAAGGTTTACACCTTCATCTTTCCTATAGACTTTGTTATTTTGGATTGCGAGGTGGATTCTGAAGTTCCCATAATCTTGGGGCGTCCTTTCCTTGCAACAGGAAGTGTGCTTATTGATCTAAGAGCTAATGATCTTTTATTTCGGATAAATGACGAAGTGGTCCGTTTTGATGTATGCAAATCAATGAAGCATACCAAAGATATGAATGTGTTCTCTATAGATGATGTTTATTATGATGATGAGAAAGAATTATCTGTAGAGAAGCAGCTTATTGTTGATCCATTAGCTGTTGTGCTTATGAATTTTGAGCGTGAGGATGTTGAAGAGTATGAAAAAACTATTTGTGCTCTAACAGGAATTGGCTCCTATTCTCATATTCCTAAGAAGCTGGATCTGGATCTTAAAAATTGCCCTTTACCACCAGCAAAGCCATCCATTGAAGAACCACCAGTGCTAGAATTGAAGGAACTGCCCAGTCACCTGAAATATGCATTTTTGGGAAGTGGTGATACACTTCCGGTTATTATTGCGGCTGATTTAGGTGAGCAGCAGGTTGCGGCTCTTATTTCTGTTCTGAGGAGATACAAGAGATCCATCGGTTGGACTATTGCTGATATTATTGGTATCCCTCCTGGGATATGTATGCACAAGATTCATCTCGAGGAGAATTGTATGCCTACCATTGAGCATCAACGACGTTTGAATCCACCCATGCAGAAGGTGGTGAAGAAAGAAATTATTAAGTGGTTAGATGATGGGGTAGTATATCCAATCTCCGACAGTAAGTGGGTAAGTCCGGTACAGTGTGTGCCCAAGAAAGGGGGCATGACGGTAGTTGCAAATAAAAAAAATGAGTTGATTCCACTCAGACCTGTCACAGGGTGAAGAGTGTGTATGGACTACCAGAAGCTGAATTCGTAGACGCTTAAGGATCACTTCCCAATGCCATTCATGGACCAAATGCTTGATCGATTGGCAGGGAAGGGATGGTTTTGTTTCTTAGATGGTTATTCCGGTTATAATCAGATTTGTATTGCTCCTGAGGTTCAAGAGAAGACCACTTTTACATGCCCATATGGTACGTTTTCCTTCAAACGAATACCATTTGGGTTATGTAACGCACCTGCCACTTTTCAGCGTTGTATGATGTCAATTTTTTCTGATATGGTTGAAGACACCTTAGAGGTGTTCATGGACGATTTTTCAGTTGTGGGTGAATCATTTGAATCATTCTTGGCGAATCTGAGTATGGCGTTACAGAGATGTGTTGAGTTCAACTTGGTGCTAAACTGGGAGAAGTGCCATTTTATGGTTAAGGAAGGCATTGTTCTTGGGCACAAAGTCTCCGAAAGAGGAATTGAAGTTGATCGAGCCAAAATTGAAGTTATCGAGAAACTACCACCTCCAATTTCTGTACAGGGAGTTCGTAGTTTCCTCGGTCATGCAGGTTTTTATTGAAGGTTTATCAAAGACTTCTCCAAGATTGCTAGTCCATTATGCAAACTCTTGGAGAAGGATGCAAAGTTTGACTTCGGTGAATATTGCTTGAAGGCATTTGAATGCCTCAAAGGGAAGCTAGTTGAAGCTCCTATTATTGTAGCACCCGATTGGTCTCTACCGTTTGAAGTGATGTGTGATGCAAGTTGGGTAGCTTTGGGTGCTGTACTTGGTCAGAAAAGAGAAAGGCTATTTCATCCAATATACTATGCGAGCAAGGCCTTGAATGGAGCCCAAAAGAACTATACCATCACGGAACAAGAGCTTCTAGCAGTTGTTTATGCTTTTGAAAAGTTCTGTGCTTACTTGTTGGGAACCAAAGTGGTGGTTCATACAGATCATGCGGCTCTGAGATATTTAATGGCAAAGAAGGATGCTAAGCCAAGGCTAATTCAGTGGGTGTTATTGCTTCAAGAATTTGATTTTGAGGTAAAGGATAGAAAAGGTTGCGAAAACTAAGTAGCTGATCATCTATCTAGACTTGAGAGTGCGCACATAGCACAACTCGACCTTGAGATTGATGATGCATTTCCCGACGAAGAGATCCTAGATGCTATGGTGGAAGACTTACCGTGGTATGCAGACTTTACAAACTACGTGGTAAGTAAAGTGATGCCTGAGAATCTCTCATTTCATCAAAAGAGAAAGTCCATGCATGATGTGAAACCCTACTTCTGGGATGAACCGTATCTTTTTCGACGATGTGTTGATGGTTTTATTAGGCGATGCATCTCTGATGTGGAGGTGCCTAGCATCTTGGAAGAAAGTCATGCTTCCCATGTTGGGGGTCATCATGCAGGTGATCGGACAGCCAGGAAGGTATTGCAAATCTATTATTAGCCTTCATTATTCAAGGATGCTTACGATTTTATGAGAAGATGTGATCAGTGTCAGAGGCAAGGCGCTATCTCGAAGCACCATGAGATGCCCATGTCTAAAATTCTTAAAGTGGATCTATTTGATGTATGGGGTATTGATTTCATGGGCCTATTTGTGAGTTCGTTTGGGATGAAATATATCCTAGTTGTTGTGGATTATGTATCCAAATGGGTCGAAGCAGTAGCGCTGGCTGATAATGAAGGTAAGCGTGTTGTAGCATTCTTAAAGAGAAATATCTTCTCTCTTTTTGGGGTACCACGTACCATCATAAGTGATAGAGGATCACACTTTTGTAACAAGCTGTTCAGAGCCGTATTGGTGAAATATGGGGTCAAGCAACATAAGGTAGCTACACCTTACCACCCACAAACTAGTGGGCAGGTAGAGGTTTCTAATCAGGAGATCAAGCTGATCCTAGCTAAGACTGTAAATGCTAGTAGGAAGGATTGGTCCCGAAAGCTGGATGATGCCTTATGGGCTTATAGGACTGTATTCAAGACACCAGTTGGCATGTCCCCGTACCAACTAGTTTATGGGAAGGCTTTTTACTTGCCGATTGAGCTCGAACATAAAGCATTGTGGGCGTTGAAGAGGCTTAACCTGAATTGGGATGATGCTATTAATCTGAGATTGGAACAGCTGAATGAGATGGATGAATTCCGTCTATATGCGTATGAAAGGGCAGACCTCTACAAGGAACGGATGAAAAAGTACTATGATCGGCGGATTATCCAAAGGAACTTTCAGAAGGGTGATATGGTACTTCTTTTCAACTCCAGACTGAAGCTATTTCCAGGTAAGTTGAAGTCTAAATGGTCTGGTCCGTTCAGAATTAGCCAAGTCTACTCGTCTGGAGTAGTAGAGTTAGAAGACAAAAATGTTGGTGTCTTCAAGGTGAATGGCCAACATGTGAAGCCATATATCGGTCCTCTTGACTTGATAAAATGCATGGCCACCATCTATCTCGACGAAGTCTAAGTAATCAAGGTAACTATGTCGTACCGCGACAATAAATCAAGCGCTACATGGGAGGCAACCCATCGTTTTTAGTCGTTTTGTTTTCCTAGGAGTTTGTTTTGTTAAATAAAAATCCAAAAAGAAGAGTCGAGCCACGACCAAAACTAAGGCGCTTGGTGGGAGGCAACCCATCTTTCTAATCATTTTTGTTATTTTTGATTAAGTGTAGGGGAAGACGTATAAAGGGGGAGCTTGGTCTCAAATTTTGATTTGAAAGTGAGCAATGTTAAAGGTGGTAAGTGAGTAATGAAGGAGCAAAAGGCTTACGGTTAGGCATTGCCTATACAAATCTAGGCAATGGACAAGGAAAGGCCTATGTAAATCTAGGCAACGGACAAGGCAAGGCCTATGCTATTGCCTTTGCTCTCTGAATCGACAATGCTATAGCATAGGCGCCGCCTATGCTCAACTAGGCAAAGCTAAAGGCGCTGCCTATTCCATTGACTTTGCTCTCTGAATCTACAATGCCATAGCATAGGCGCCGCCTATACCCAACTAGGCCATAGCATAGGCGCCGCCTATGTTCAACTAGGCAAAGCTAAAGGCGCCGCCTATACCCAACTAGGCCATAGCATAGGCGCCGCCTATGTTCAACTAGGCTTTGCTAAAGGCGCCGCCTATGCTAAGCATAGGCAAAACATTAGGCGCCGCCTACTTATGCTTTTTGGTCTCCTAACCCAATTTTTCATGGGTCAAACCCGACCCAAGCCTTGGTCTATAAATAGAACTTTAACGACTGTTTGCTCAAACAAAATCACATTGTTTTCTCAACCTAGGCGCCGCCTAACCTTCCCAAATCTCTCAAAACTTTTCTTTTTGCTCATCTAACCTTGCAAGATCATCTTCCAAGTCCATCACCAAGTAAGTTCTTCTTTTACATTCCGTAGTTATTACAATACTATGCCTATAATGATTTGTTAAAGCCTGAAGTGGTGTTGGTGATTTGAATGAGGTTGGTTTGCTATGATACATCTAGTTGAGTGAAAGAATACGTATGGGTGTTCTTGACTTTGTTCCAATTTGTATTTGACTGTTATACACTGTCATCTTTTTGCGGAATCGAAATGGTAAAGTTAATTACATAATCTTGTAAGTTGAAAGTTGGAATGTTTGAATGACTCATTCATCGAGATAAAGATCATGACTGAATACAAGCATGAGATGTTGTGATTATTTCTATGCCATAACTTGATTCGATCTCTACGTAGTTGTCTTGTTCAAAAAGTGCATTAATCCAAACCATAACGTATGGTCAAGATTACATGGCATAGAGCTGAAAAAGATAGTTAAGGTTCCAGGAAAGTATGACTGTGCTGAACATATTGTTGGAACATATCGCCTACATGTATGTCGATGAAGTCTGAGTAATCGATATCATCCACTTAATTAGTTGGTGCCAACAAATTAAGTGTGGGGTGGTGCCATTATTGTTTGTTTGTCGATCAAATCTTCTGAGATAAGCTAACATGACTTTATTTTAATCTCAGGTAAAATGGCACCAAAAGGTCGACCAGGAAAAGAAAAAGCGTCCACCTCACAGAAAGGTCAGAAAAGGGGAAGAAAAGAGCAAGCTGAATCCTCCTCGCTGCAAATACCTCGTCGCATTTTTGGGATAAAATGGGTCCTAGAGAAGGAAGGAAAGGAGTGGTACAAGAACAACAAAGTGAAAAAATATGTTCACATGGAGTTGATACAAAAGGAGAGTCTAGCGAAGAGAGAACCTCGCATTTTGGCTAAAATCATGGCGCTACATCTTGATTTCATTTTCCAAGATATGGGAGAATGCAATCTTGATCTAACGCGAGAATTCTATGCCAATTGGTCCCCAAATACTACCGGAAGTGAAGTGAAGATTCGGGGCCAAGTCTTGCAACTGAATGCGGAGTTCTTCAACTTTTTTCTAGGTCTTCCATCTGTGGATCCATCACCGCTCAAGGAGATTTATCACAGACCTCCATACAGGGAAATCAGACACACACTGTACGGAACAAGATCAATGGCATGTTGGAGTCGTCACAAGGATACCGGTCGGCACAATACCTTCCCGTATGCTTCCTTGAACAGAGAAGCTCGGATATGGTTACGGATAGTCAACTCTTGCCTGATTCCAGGGACACAGTACACAAAGATCACACGTGATAGAGTATGCTTGGTGTACGCTCTGATGACTAATATTCCTATCCACATTGGTGCGGTTATACGGTCGTCAATACGTAAGGCTAGGCTGCACAAGAGGTCCCACTTCAGCTTTGGCAATTTGTTGACCGCAATGTTGAGGAAGGAGGACATTGAAGAGGAACCTGCAGATCATAAGCTTCCACACAACCCGAAGAAGGTTGATCTTACGAAGGTTAAAGATCCTGAAACTATGCATGGCGTCAACCTGACCACTGCAGAAAGACATGCTTGCGACGAAAGCTTCTTCCGCCATTTATATGGCATGATGAGGTTTACCATGATGAGTGGGGGACGTTTTCCAACTGATGCAGAGCTCCTGCAGTTGGATTATGACTACCTGATGAATGAGCATGCGCGGGCTATATGTGGAGTAGGTGTAAATTTTGAGGAACCTCTCGATGATGACGTACCGACTGACGATGATCACCGACAGCCAAACTCAGACGTGGAGGATAACTCTGATGACGACAACTCTGATGATGATTCCGATGCAGGGGGCATGACCCCAGACATAGAGGAAGAGTTCGACTAATCAGGTTTTCCTTATTTATTTTCCACTGAGGACAGTGTGTCCCGTCTAAGTGTGGGGTACTGGTATTTGTATGCTTCTTGTACTTCTTTGCCTACATTTATTCTAGTTCTTGTTTGTTTTAATTAGTCGTAATTAGTTAGTTTAATTTTAGATTTTTTAGATTTTGCATGAAATTGTTCTGATAGGCGGCATGGTATTATGACAAGAGTTTATGCCAAAATCATTACTATTGAGACGTTTAGTCTCTAAGTGTGAATCACTGTGTGATAATTGTGTGGTTTAATTCATTCACCTGTTGGGTCAAGAGTTTATACTGCTCCCAATAAAGTTGACCATGTGCCTTGTGTGTGTGAGGTTATAGTATATTTTGTGTTGTGACTGATGCTAGAACTTGCCTGGTGTGTGTGTAAAGCAAAATAAAGAGTGTGAGTTTAGGAGATGATTTAGGCATTTCTTTGGCAGCCTGTGATTGTTTACCTTCATTTTACCTACCCGTGGACATTATCCTAGTTAACCCCCTTTGAGCCTTTAGCTATTTTCTTTGACAGCCTCATATGTAGCCTAATCCATTTTTTTAAGACCATAATTTGATCCAAATTCCTAAGCGCTTTAAATTGTAGAGTCATGTGACAAAATAAGAGGAAATTGGGTGAGAGTGATGCCTCAGAGTGCATTGGTACTTGAAATTGTTGTGAAAAGAAGTGGCTATCATAGAGGTGTTTTATAAAAAAAAACAGAAATAGAAAAACAAAGTTGTATATTCTCATCTTTGTGTTTATAATTGAATAACAAAATAGGTGAAAAGGGGTGTTAGATGAAAAGAAAGGTAGAAGGGTTGTTTAAAAGAGAGTGTTAATGGCATAATGTGATGTATTAAAGCGCTTAGGGAAAATAGTCACTATTTCTGGCCAAAATAGTCCTACCTGTCCCTTAGCCTACATTACAACCTGTAAAGACCTATTTGATCCTAAGCTTAGCATTCTGATATTAGTAGAGCATTACACTAAGGGCAAGCCTATGGTCATCAGTTGCAACATAAGAATTCTTTGTGAGAGTGAGAGCAAGGAGAATCTTGTACCCATGTTTCGAAAAATGCAAAACTTATGAGTGATTATGGGTGATATCTTGTGTGAGACACACATGGTTGATGATTGTTGGGTAGTGTTATATGATTCTTTATGGCTTAACTTGTGGATACGAATTAACCATCCTCACGAGTCTAGGTTGGAGGTTGAATTGTTTCTAGTGGTGATCAAGAAACCTACTCTTTGTGAATAATTTTCGTGCATGTCTTGAGGATAAATTTTGTGTTACTGCTGTGAATTCCTAGTTAGATGTTTGCATGGACGTAATATTTTGTTCGAGGACGAACAAAGCTTTAAGTGTGGGGTGTTGATGTTGGGCGTATTTGCACGCCTAAGAACCATAATTTACCCATATTTTAGCTAAGTTTTGAGGACAAAATATATAATTCCTGCACTTTTAGTCCATTTTCCTGTAAAGGAGCTAACCTATGTGATTAGCATGTTTTCAGGTACTAATGATGAAGATTTCAGCACTTTGTGGACCTTTGGGCAGCAAAGGAAAACTTCATGTAAGAAGGAAGGCAGATTTTGGAAGCTTGTGGACTGAATGTGATGCATGGAGAATCTGTCCCGGGCAAAATCAGTATTTCTTAATACTTAGGGGTGCAGCAGTAACCTAGTAGGACTAGGACAAGGAAGTTATAAAAACCTTATTTGCTGAATTTTTCAGCATGGCATTCATAATTCATGCGCAACTTTTAGTATTATTCAGTTTACAGATTCTGTAGCTTTAACACAGAGAAACAGGCTACATATTTGGGGGAAGACGACTAAGAGGAAAAACATCATCCCTCTTTGACGTTAAAAGCATCCTCTCGCGAAGATTGTTCTAGTTTTGGTATGATGATGATGATGTCTTCGTTGTTTTCCTTTACAATCATGAGTAGCTAAACTTCTCTGTTAGGGTTATGGAAGCCTTTTGATATACTATCTATTACTATGAGTTTGTGAATTCTTGATGTGTATGCTACTTATATCATTACTCTCTTTGTTTTAATTTAATTCTCATGGTTGTAAACATAGAGAATAGGCCATTATAGCATTAACTTGTTCGAGAGAAAAGTTACATGTTTGGAAAAGAGAGTGTGACAAGGAAATAGGGCTACCAACCCCTATTTACACGTTAGTGCCGTAACTGGGTTAACCTCTTGGAGAGTTCGTACCGTTAGTTATACGCTTTAATCTCGAGAGAGTTAAAGTGAAATAATCCTTGATGGTTGAGAAACACTAGGATTTACCATTAGAATATGAATCTCTATAAGTGCATGCATGTCTGAATTCCGCATTACTCATAGTTAATAGATACGTAGAACTCATAAGGTGGACATAACCCTAACTTATTTCTCTCTATGATTAAATCTTACTAAACAAAGCATTTTGTTGCTACTTTGATAGCATTAATTCACGCCACAATCCAATCCCCCCTTTTCCGTGGAATTTTCGATCAACAGTCTACTAATAATTGCAACACTTAGTGACCAAGTATTCCCTGTGGGATTCGACACCCAACCCAGTTGGGTTCTATATTTGACAGCGACCGCATACACTCTTATGAGAGCTGTAGTTTGGGCGTTATCAAGTACCGGTTGGTTCTCTTATCATGCTTGGTAGACCTATCATATTGCCAAGGTCTACCCAACAACAAGTGGCATGCTTGCATCAGAATCACATCACAAAGCACTTCATCATGGTAGTTTCCCACCTTAAATGAATCATACATTGCCTTGTGACTTTTAATTCTCCACACTCGTTCAACTATTGTAACTTGTAAGGACTAGCATATGGAGTAGTAGGTAGTTTCAAGAAATCCACCACAGTGGCACTAGTAATATTGGCACAACTCTCACAATCAATCACCATGGTACACACACCTCCTTTGACAAGGCACTTAGTATGAAATATATTCTCCTTTTGGATAGGATCATCTAAGTCCTTACCAACCATGACTCTTCTCACCATAAAATTAGGAACAAGATACTCACCCTTTTGTGGCCACGTATCTTCTCCATCCTTTTCTTTATGCGTTTTATTCTCAAGTTGCTCTCCATCTTGAGGCTCTTCCTTATTCTCTTCAGATTCAATGTCCACCTTCTCTCCAAGATAGTATAATTTACCTTCCTTGAGGATCACATTCCATCGGTTTGTACATCCATTGGCTTTATATCCCTACCCGACATTTGAAACATTGGAACCCCTTAGGATTATAAGTAGGATACTTGTTACCTTTTTGCCTTATAGGATACTTTTGTATGGCCTTGGTCTCGGGTTGGGCAGACTTGGAGGGTTGTTCTTTTCCCTCATTCCATCCTGAGAAGGGTTGAACCATTTCCTTATTTCTAGACCAACCTGAGGGTGCTTGTCCCCTTGCCTTGTAAGTTGACCTCTTTTTGAGCTTTCTTTCAATCTCTAGTGTCTCTTGGAAGATACCATCAATGGTATCAAACTTGTGAAGATTAAAGTGAGTATAGATGTCCTTATTCAACCCAACCTTGAACCGTATAATGTCATGACCTACTTGTTCCCCTCGGTGATCAAGTTTCAGCATCAATTATTGGAACTATCATAGTAAGCCATGACACTATTTCTACCTTGCCTAAAATTGTACAACTTAGCAAGGAGCTCATGTCTATAGCTCTCGAGTAGATACCTTTTCCTCATGAGGTACCTCAATCTAAACCAAGGTAGAGACTGCCCATCAATTAATTTATTTCCAAACCACTTGAAATATTCCCACTAAGTGTTAGCATACCCCTCAAAATGAGCCACGGCATAGCAATTTTTCTTTTCCTCTGAGAGATCATTGACTTGGAAGATCTTATCACAAGATGATTCCCAAGAAAGGTAGGCTTCGAGGTCAATTTCACCCTTGAAGATTAGAGGAATCAACTTGATGGTATTAATACCTACATCTCTATCTTAGTGGTGGTTTACTTGTTGGTTTCATTGACCAATTTTTCCCTTATTCCCTCGGTATCCCTCTGGTCCATACAACCTCTTTTTATCCCCTCCTCTCTTATATAAGTATCATCATAAACTCCATACCCTTCATGTTCCTCTCTACCATATTCCTCTAAGTGAATTGCCTGATTTTGGCTAATTGGAACTTGGTTTGGAAGAATTGGATTTAGTAGAGGTTGTAGCCTTTGGCTGAGTGGAGTTTGGAAGGGAGGGTTTGGATTTAGTGGTGGTATTTGTCTACCAAGTCCTTCTTATGGGATTTGAGGGGACTTTGGGTGGAATGGTCAATTGGAGTTTTGGTTTTGGGGGTAAGGAGTGCTTGGCTTGCGGCATTTAGTAAAGGTCTTGGTGGATTGAGCATTTGATATATGGTTTAGGGAGTAATGGTAGCGGAAGAGTTTTGATCATGTACACTTGAAGAAACATGGTAGTGTTGAGGCGTAGAAGTAAGGGAGTTCTTTTGACTCTCTACTTGTTCTAACCTCCCACTCATTGTTGATACTTCCTCTTCAATGATGACACATCCCCCTTCATCAAAGTCATATCCATTTGCATCTTTTCCATGTTTTGGGTTGTGGCCTCTAGAGATGCCACGATAGTACTAAGTGTATTATTGTCCACGGTTTGTGAAGTAGAGCCTTCCATTGCAAATGCACCTAAAAGAATACCTACAAAACAACAAACAAATTAGTTCAAAATAGCCTTACCATACTCGCATACTTGGATTACCTAATACTTAGCTCCACAAGTGTTGTAAGTTGGCTAGTAACCCGTGAATAGTTGAGGTATAAGTCTACTCTTGGTCCAAAATAGATTTTCGTTTGAAGACGTAAAGAAATCTCGTCGGACTTGAACCAAGAATTTACAACGAATCAAAAGACAAAAGCACTCAAGGAACGAAAACACGAAAAATGGACTCAAGGACTATTTTACAACCTAGTAGGAGTTTATTAGCTTGTTAATTAGTACTAGGACCAACAAATGAATCTAAGAAACAATAAAATGAAGCTAAGAATCCAAAGTTTGATCTCAAAATTAATGCGTGAACAGTAAATGGTGATGTCGCAGCCTACTATTGGTTATAGTTTTTATCAAGTTTTTATTTTCCGATTTCAAGTCCTGACCAATTTACAATTTGGAATTGGTGAGATTTGGTTAAAGGAGATAAAAACAAGTCTTGGAGTCCTTTTTCAAATTCAAAATCAAAGTCTTCACTTTACTTTTACTTCTTCCTCAAAACATGGTCCTTAAAACATGGAAGGTGGTTGAAAAGTGGTTGTCAAGTCTTTGAATATTTGAGCAAGTCTTTTTACTAACAAGTACTACACCTATTTCCTTCACCTTTTTGGATTTAACATTCACTTTATGTTTTAACAAGAGATGAAGGTGGTGAAGAATATCAAGAACAACAACAACAACAACCAAGAACAACAACAATAACCACACATCCAACTCCAATCCATAACAACAATGCAACAACACACGGCCAAGCTTTGGGTTCACAACAACAACATCAACAATATAAGCTCAAACTTAGATCTACACTCCTTTAGTATTAGTGAAGAAGAAACTAACACTAGAAACATTCAAAACAAACAAAAACAACTTCTAGATCTAGTCTCAAAGTCTAGGCAAAGCACAGCAAGAACACAACCTTTTGGCCAAGATACAAACTCAAAAACACTACTGTTTGTGAGATCTACCCAAGTTTGATTTTGTTGTAACAAAATCAAACCTTGATCTTGATACCAAATGATAGCCACCAGCCAACAACACAAGATAAAAACAAGAAACTAACAACACAATAGAAGAAAGACAACAATCAGTTTCATTAGAACAAGATACAACAACAATAAGATTACAATAACAAGAGATAGTTAGTTTGATATACAATATCCCATCATCTAAGAATCCTAATATGTATCAAATATAAGGACCCTAAGAACAGGATCTATCAACACCAAACCCTTACTTGAACCCAAGAGAAACTACACCTCAAGAACTCAAGTTTCTAGCCAAAGGACAACACAAGTGGCACTACACTTGTGTAGTTTCGGGTGGAACTCTCCAAAGAGAAAGACAGAGATTCAAATGTTACAAGTCTTGTGAGAAATATCAATAATTAACTAAACTTGAAAAATGACCACTTATGTATTTATAGTCTATTACAAAAAGGAGTGAAAATGACCAAGTTGTCCTTGGTCCAAGGGGCGGCTTTTGAGTGTAAGTTTAGATCCACTTTTACACTTTAAAGTTCCTCTTTACACTTCAAAATATGTAATCCCTTAGATGGATTTATAACACAGTCACACACGGCCATATACATGAACATGCCTTGGAGTTTTTGTAACTCCTGAGCTTAACTCCTTGTGAATGATCTTGAGCTTGTTGTACCCGTATCAGTTTTTCCAGCTTTCTTCAATACTTCTTCGGTCTTTCAGTAACGGAGTCTAAATCTGGTTATAAAGATGAATTTTCGAGTTTGGTAGCTTATTTTGAATGATGGTTCGCCTTATGTCATTTGTTTTTTTAAGTTTTTTGCTGGTAATGTAGAAAATTAATTTCTTTTCCTATGTTTTCTTATATTTTCAGCCTCACGAGTAAAAGGACAACTCAGTGCTTAAAGTTCCCGCTATATGTGTGGGTGTTCTGGGGAAGGGCCAGACCACCATTGTACCTAACATTACCTTGCATTTTGACCTCACCAGTCTGTTGGGTAATTTAATACTCATGGTACTGACTTAGCACCATAACATCATTATGCACAGAATACATCCAAGTTGTTTGATTATATGTTTGAAACCACCTCTCTACCTCATCGAGTGGTAAGATACGCGTACACTTTACCCTTCCAGACTCACTTGTGAGATTTTACTGCGTATATTGTTGTTCTTATTGCTGCATGTAGAGTCACTATAGTATACTCTTGAACATGGATGGTTTCAAAATAAATGATATTTTCTATGCATTATATATCTCCATTAAATGTCAATTTGTGAGCTCTGGAAGCATGATTCAAGTTAAGGTCTGGGTGACTCAAAAAATGCATTCAGGCATAGTGTATTGTAAGAACTTAAAAATATTAGGGTAACCAACAAGCATTCAGGATCATAACAAGGTAATGCACACTAATATTGGATTGAGATTTTTTTACAAGTAACATGAAAATGGGATTTCTTGAACATCCAAAGCTGCAAGGGGAAGTCAATATGTATCTCTCCATCCATCTTGTTATCTTTACTTCTATGCTCTCACCACTCTTATCTTGTTGTTTTCTTTTCATTTTTCTTCTCTCTTTATTTCAGGTGTGCATGGCTATAGTTTTTAAATATTCTGTCTTATGTATTCAAAGTTTTTGGATATTCAATGGTTCCATTTGTTGGTTGACAATCTAAAAATGTCCAATAAATGTATCTTGATTGCTTAAATCGAATAGTTTAGACTAAAAAGCCGATCTTGATGGTTTATCTCATTTAGCGGAGAGATTAAAAGGATTTTATTTTGATCACACTAAAATAATAGCATGGGTGCTTTATGTTCTATTAAGTGGCTGGAATATTGAAAAATATTGCATTATCTATAATATATTAAGAGTTTGAAGAATTAGAAAAGTGATTTAAACTTTTTGACCTTCATTAAAATAATTTTTAGTAGACAAAGTTGTCTTTTTACTATTTTCTTAAAATATAGTTATAAATAAATACTAATAATATATATTTGAAAATTTTTTAAAAAATGGAAGGAAAATTAAAAGGAGTCCTACAATTAAAGGAATGAAAAGTTATAGAAATTTTTCGGTAAAAAAAGTCACGAAGGATTTAGATTTCTTAATTATAGGGAAATAATCAAAAGAAGATTCCTAACTATTATGAGATATAATAAACTTATTATTTAAATAATAAGAAGCAACAATTCCAATAAAAACTCAAACTGCCCTATTTTTGGAAAATAAAAAATTACCAATTTTAGGCAAATTAAATATATGGTAGTAGCCCATGATTTGTAAGCTTTATTACGAACAAGAAGTATTTTTGACCAAAAACAAAAAACTTAACGTGCAAATTTAGGATTTGTATTTGTTTGAAAGTAGAATTTCAACATATATACGGCATCTTCTATTTTTACTATATTTTTTATTTTAATTTTAATTTGAGTCTTCTTCTTGCATTCATTATCATCATTTTTTTTACCTTTTCTTTATTTCTTATAGCTAATAGCTTGTATAATTATATATGAATTGTACATAATTAACAATTGATAATGGATTCAACTTTTTTGATAATATTTCGTGTTTTTTTCGGGTAAAATTTTGACAATGAATACTCCCCTTCAGATAATTTCTCATGAATCTCTTTCAGTTGATTTTTTTCTCGATAATTGAATAAAACAAGGATGATGCTGATGAACGATTAATCCAGAAAAAAATTGAGAGCACCAAGAAAAGCCTTACCCACTCAAGTAAGTATTCAAGATTACCTTCACTTAAGATACTCCGTATTTTAATTCTAAAGGAGTTGACTTTTAAACCGCAATATAAAATTTGGCCGTTCCCCTTCGAATTATTAATTCTATTTATGTCAATGACTCAGTTATTCTAAATTTCTTTTATGTATTTTCATCTAAGTTTTTTTTTGTAAATTTGAGTTTTTATGCCAAGAAAGTTTTAGGTTAACTGATATGAGATTTTTCAGGTGAGTCTAAGGTTGTTAATTTATTTGCTACTATTTGTGTTGTTTCATTATATTGAAATTATAGTGTTATGTTCATCCTACATGTAGCGTGAAATAACAATCTCTGGGTAACAAATACTGAGATAGGTTATCCTGTGATAACTTGTTCCTCAATCAAACGAGTTCTTAAGTGTTAACCTTCTTCTTACGCTTTAGCAATCTCAATCTAAAATTAATCTCAAGATTATCTATTCTTTATTCTTCGTACCAAACGATCCTTAATAGAATTATAATCGTAGTCAGATTCAATTTATGTAAGACATGAGGAATAGAACCGTCTCTTGTCCATTTTTTCCAATCGAGCTATTTCTGATCTTTTGAGCTTGATAAATAGTGATTTTTTTGTGGAATTTTCCTTTGCATGATCTTTACTTGAACATGAGAAAGTCTCATATTTCATCGAGTTTTTTGGTTAATCTATTAAAACCTGCAATATTTATATGCTGGAAATATTTTCTTGGACAAGTGTGGTGAATTGATAAAGGCTGCTGAACTTTTTTTTACTGGCCAGCCGTTATAAGTGGTGTAGCAGAAGTTTATGTGAAAGAAAATTATTTCGATGAGTGCCTATCAGCTTGTACCCAAAGGAAAATAATAGGACCTAGGTCTGAAATATATCAAAAACTGGAAGCAATAGAGTAATAATGTTGGGAAAAGAAACTTTTGTTGGTCAAAAAGTGCTTTAAATGTTAGAGTAAGTAAAGCTTAGCGGGCACCTATTTTTCTTTCGATCTTGGAGTTCATTCGTTGCCCTAAGAAGGTAACTAGACCATGATATAGTAATTGTTGGGTTCATAGAAGTGTGAATGAGAAATGAAGAAGAAATGGTGGAGGAAAAGGAGACACCCAAATTGGAAAGTGTACTCCTAATTTGGAAAGCTTACTCTTTCTCCCACATTGGTGGAAGAAGAGAACTTTTTAGTGTTTATATTGTGAAACACTTACTCCACATGGTAAGTGAGGCAAGGAAATAGAGATGCCTCGCGCCATCGTCGTTGTCGCTCGGCTCGAATTTGGATTTGGATTTGGCAATCAATTGATGAGATCTTTCTTTTTGGACAAATTTTATTTGACTAAATCTGAAATATTTCTGAGTTTTAATCCTCCATTTACATGCAGTAACAGTGACGCGATGCTACTATTTTACGCGATTGCATTGCTTCAGAACTGGTGCACTGTTTTTTGTTACTTAACTGAACTGATGCACTGGTTGAATAAACAGATGCAACCATTCAGCAAAAGACACACTGATTCATGGAAAGATATGACTGTTCAGGAAAGGATGCAATCTTTAATGAACAGACATGAATTTACAGCAAAGGTGCAACCTTTGGAGTGAACCATTGCCTCATTTCTAAAGAGGCATCTTGTGGCTATAAATAATCTGGTTTTCTTCCACAGGTTAAAGGTAGAAAATTCAGAAATTTTTAGATTACAAACTTCTTTTTCTTGTCTTAAAAAATACTCTAAGTGTGATCATTCAAACCGTGAGTGTGTTCGAAGAATCCGCCTATTTAAGGTACCACTATAGTCAAATTGAAGGCCATTTTATCCTGGGAGGAAGATTCCATAACCTCGGGTACAGTGAGGGGAATTATTTCTTAAGGAAAGTCGGTGAATTCGGACGACTTGGCCTTAATCATTTCTGTTTCATCTTTAATTTCTGAATAATAAATACACCTCTTGAAAAGGTCCTTTTGATCTTGTGTTGAGGGTATTTAATACTTCATTGTGTTCTTGTTTATACTTGAACTCGAGTTGAAGTTGTTGTTCTGTTATACAGATTCTACGTACCCGTATTGTGGAAAATAACAATCTTAAGGAATAATTTAACAAGAATCTGTATTGCTTATTTTTGGAGATTAAAACTTAGGCTTTCTACTCCGCTTGAATTTAACTAGTGATTAGAAGACATAAAATCTTCATCACAAGTTAAGGTTCACTCAGTTGACGATTCGAAGTAATAAAAACTTCATCGTTAACTAGAAACAAGAAGAAGAATTTCAAGTTATTTAACTTTATAAATAGTATTCTGAAAAATACTAAGTTTTCTGTCTTGTGGTGACAGGAAAAATGATAATTGAAAGTCAAATGATGGATGCGACAACGTTTGTGGGGGAAAATAATATTGCCACATCAAGTCGCACAAATGCTCCGCCAACTATGGCACCGGCGGAGAAGCCCAGAAAATTTTCTGGCATTGACTTCAAGCGGTGGCAGCAAAAGATGTTCTTTTACCTCACCACTTTATGTCTGCAACGGTTCACTAGCGAAGACGCTCCTGAGGTTCCTGAGGGAACCTCGGACAAAGACCGCTTCGTTATTGTAGAATCTTGGAAATATTTGGACTTCCTTTGCAGAAATTATATTTTGAGTGGTCTCCAAGATGACCTCTACAATGTCTATAGTGGAACCAAGACATCAAAAGAACTGTGGGGGGCACTTGAATGGAAATATAAAACGGAGGATGCGGGAATTAAGAAATTCCTTGTTGCACGGTTCCTGGACTTCAAAATGATTGATAGCAAATCCGTTGTCTCTCAAGTACAGGAGTTGCAAGTCATCATACATGATCTCCTAGCAGAAGGTTTAATTGTGAATGATGCTTTCCAAGTAGCTGCGATAGTTGAGAAGCTACGACCTTTGTGGAAAGACTTCAAAAACTACTTAAAGCATAAACGCAAGGAGATGACTGCAGAAGATCTTATTGTCCGACTTTATATTGAAAAGGACAATAAAGCTGCCGAAAGAAGGTCAAAGGGAAATTCTACAATGAATAGAGCACATATTGTAGAAGATGGCCAAAACAACTCGAAGAAAAGAAAGAAAGTTGAACATAGAAGCAATCAACCCAAGAAAAAGTTCAAGGGAAAATGCTTCAATTGTGGCAAAATTGTCCACAAGTCCACAGATTTTCAAGCCCCGAAGAAAGACAAGAAAAAGGACCAAGCGAATATGATTGAGTCCAACAAAGAATATGACGATTTGTGTGCTATGTTCACGAAATGCAACTTGGTGGGGAATCCATGCGAATGATGGATGGATTTTGGTGCCACACGCCATGTTTGCGCAAACAAAGAGTTGTTCTCGTCATTTGCTCCGGCTCAAGCAGAAGAAATACTTTACATGGTCAACTCCGCTACTGCTAAGGTGGAGGGAACAGGAAAATTTTTCCTAAAGATGACTTCCGGCAAGGTTTTGACACTAAACAATGTGCTATATGTTCCGGAGTTACGTAGGAACTTAATTTCTATTTCACTCCTAGATAAGAACGGATTCAAATGTGTAACCGTTTCTGGAAAAATTATAGTTAGCAAAGGAGAAATGTATGTTGGAAAAGGCTATCTCATGGAGGGCCTTTATAAGATGAATGTAATGACTTTTGAAATGAATAAAAGTTCGAATTCATCTTATTTGCTTGATTCTTATGATTTATGGTATGAACGTTTGGGCCATGTTAATTACGAAACGTTACGAAAATTAATTAACTTAGAAGTTTTGCCAAACTTTGAGTGCAATAAATCAAAGTGTCAAACGTGTGTGGAATCGAAGTATGCAAAGCATCCTTATAAGTCCGTTGAAAGGAATTCCAATCCCTTAGACTTAATACACACTGACATTTGTGATATGAAGTCAACACCATCTCGCGGTGGGAAAAAGTATTTCATAACTTTTATTAACGATTGCACTAGATACTGTTATGTCTACTTGCTAAATAGTACGGATGAAGCAATAAATGCGTTTAGGCAATATAAAACTGAAGTTAAAAATTAGTTAGACAAAAATATCAAAATGATAAGAAGTGATAGGGGCGGAGAATATGAATCTCCCTTTGCAAAAATATGTGTAGAGAATGGAATCATCCATCAAACTACGGCCCCGTATTCACCTCAATCTAATGGAATTGCGGAAAGAAAAAACCAAACTTTTAAGAAAATGATGAATGCCTTACTTATAAGTCCTGGTTTACCGCAAAAAACTTATGGGGGGAGGCTATCCTTATGGCCAATCGTATACTCAACAGAGTTTCCCATAGTAAGACATAATCAATTCCTTACGAAAATGGAAAGGAAGGAAACCTAACTTGAAATATTTCAAAGTGTGGGGGTGTCTAGCGAAGGTTCAAGTTCCTATACCTAAAAGGGTTAAGATAGGACCTAAAACGGTGGACTGCGTGTTCATAGGGTATGCTAAAAGTAGTAAAGCATGTCAATTTTTGGTTCATAAATCCGAACATCCGGATATTAATGAAAATATGGTAATTGAATCAAACAATGCTGAATTCTTTGAAAATATTTACTTGTATAAAATTAGACATGAACAGTCTAGTGGAGGATCTAAACAACCTCAAGATGAACCAAGTGAGAATGAACATAATGAAGAAAATCCAAGATGTAGTACACGTCAAAGAACGTCAACTTCGTTTAGGTCGGATTTTGTAACATTTCTCTTAGAAAATGAGCCTCAAACATTTAGGAAAGCGATGACATCTTCGGACTCATCCTTTTGGAAAGAGGCAGTCAATAGTGAGATAGATTCAATCTTAAGAAATCATACATGGGAATTGGTTGACCTTCCTCCCGACAATAAACCTTTAGGTTCTAAATGGATCTTCAAAAGGAAAATAAAGGCGGATGGTACTACTGACAAATACAAGGCAAAACTTGTAGTAAAAGGCTTCAAACAAAAGGAAGGCCTTGATTACTTTGATACATACTCGCCAGTAACAAGGATAAACTCGATTCAAATGTTAATTGCCTTGGCGGTGGAATATGATCTTCAAATCCATCAAATGGATGTGAAAACCGCATTCCTAAATAGAGATTTGGAGGAAGAAATTTATATGGAACAATCTGAGGGTTTTGTGGTTCCTAGAAAGGAAAACAAGGTGTGTAAACTTATCAAGTCATTATATGGACTAAAGCAAGCACCAAAACAGTGGCATGCAAAGTTTGACCAAACCATATTGGCAAACGGATTCAAAATAAATGAATGTGATAAATGTGTTTATATTAAAAACACTCCAAATCACCAAATCATTGTATGTTTATATGTGGATGATATGTTGATCATCAGTAGAGACATTTCTGACATAAATGCAACAAAACGAATGCTCGAGAGCAAGTTTGATATGAAGGACCTTAGAGTTGCAGATGTGATCTTAGGTATAAGAATTCATCGAACTCCACAAGGGTTGGCATTGTTACAGTCCCATTCTATCGAAAAGGTACTTGACAAGTTCAAGTATATGGAATTTGGTATTGTCAAGACTCCATTGGATGCGAGCTTTGCACTTCGAAAGAATGAAGGTGAAAGTGACTCGCAATTGGAGTACGCAATAGTATTGGGATGTTTAATGTATATAATGATTTGTACACGACCAGACATAGCATGCACTATCAGTAAATTGAGTCGGTACACGAGTAATCCCAACAAAACTCACTAGATGGCAATGTAAATAGTTTTGGGGTATCTTAAATACACTCAAAATTATGCTTTGCATTATAATAAATATCTTGCGGTACTTGAAGGATATAGTGATGCAAATTGGATCACCGGATTGAATGAAGTAAAATCGACAAGTGGATATGTATTTACTATCGGTGGAGGAGCAGTCTCTTGGAAGTCATCCAAACAGACGTGTATTGCTTGCTCTACAACGGAATCTGAATTTATCGCATTAGATAAAGCCGGTGAAGAAGCAGAACGGCTCCAGAATTTCTTGGAAGATATTTCGTATTGGCCCAAGCCAGTGGCACCAGTATGTATACACTGTGATAGCCAAGCGGCAATAAGTAGGGCAGGGAGCATGATGTACAACGGTAAATCTCGTCACATACGACGAAGACATAATACCATTAGGGAACTTCTCTCTAGTGGAATTATCACTATTGATTATGTAAAGTCAAAGGATAATGTGTCAGATCTACTTACAAAAGGCCTATCTAGAGAAGGAGTAGAAAGAACATCCAAGGAAATGGGTTTAAGGCCTAGGACAAGTCAGCATGGAGGTAACTCTACCTAGCAGACTGGAGATCCCAAGAGCTAGGTTCAAGGAGATCAAACAAAGTTGTGTCTGACAGGTTCAACATTGCCAATTATCCAACCCATTCTCATGATGTAGACAATGTATAGTAAACAAGGATAAGACTTAAGGTGAAAAGTCTTTTAATGATTATCTAAATTTGGCAGATTTGACCAAATAGTTTAATCTATAGGATTGAACATTTATAAATCACCTATGTGTGGGCAAAGTGGAAGCCGCTTCAAACAGAATGTTAGTAAAGGCTTATTCTCTAAGCCCTCATAAAAACCGGGATGTGTTCATGGATGAAAAGAACAAAACCGTAAGAACCATAAACGGTAAAAGGTTAGTTGTGTGACATGTGTTGTCTAGGTAAACATTAAAGCTCGACGGTTCAAAGATATCAAATCTACCGATTGATCGAGTGCATCCGATGCATGTTCACTACGGAAAGTTCAAAGGAAAACCCACTTATCCAGATGCAATCAGTCTTTGGTTGATGATCACATACTTGTCCATAAAAGTTTTACGAAAAATAGTCATTCCCCATTCATTTGGGGGATTGTTGGGTTCATAGAATTGTGAATGAGAAATGGAGAAGAAATGGTGGAGGAAAACGAGTCACTCAAATTGGAAAGTGTACTCCTAATTTGGAAAGCTTACTCTTTCTCCCACATTGGTGGAAGAAGAGAACTTTTTAGTGTTTATATTGTGAAACACTTACTCCACATGGTAAGTGAGGCAAGGAAATAGAAATTCCTTGCGTCGTCGTCGTCGCTCGCTCGGCTCGACTTCGGATTTGGATTTGGATTTGGCAAATGATCGATCGATGAGATCTTTCTTTTTGGACAAATTTTATTTGACAAAATCTGAACAATGATGAAAAACGCAGGAAATATTTCTGAGTTTTAATCCTCCATTTACATGCAGTAACAGTGACGCGATGCTACTGTTTTACGTGAACAGTGACGCGTGAACAATGATGCAAAACAGTTGCACTGCTTCGAAAATATTGCATTGCTTTAGAACTGGTGCACTGTTTTCTGTTACTTAACTGAACTGATGCACTGGTTGAATAAACAGATGCAACCAGTCAGCAAAAGACACACTGATTCATGGAAAGATATGACTGTTCAGGAAAGGATGCAATCTTTAATGAACAGACATGAATTTACAGCAAAGGTGCAACCTTTGGAGTGAACCATTGCCTCCTTTCTAAAGAGGCATCTTGTGGCTATAAATAACCTGATTTTCATCCACAGGTTAGAGGTAGAAAATACAGAAATTTTCAGATTACAAACTTGTTCTTCTTGTCTTAAAAAATACTCTAAGTGTGATCATTCAAACCGTGAGTGTGTTCGAAGAATCCGCCTATTTGAGGTACCGCTATAGTCGGATTGAAGGTCATTTTATCTTGGGAGGAAGATTCCATAACCTTGGGTACAGTGAGGGGAATTATTCCTTAAGGAAAGTCCGTGAATTTGGACGACTTGGCCTTAATCATTTCTGTTTCATCTTTATTTTCTGAAAAATAAACACACCTCTTGGAAAGGTCTTTTTGATCTTGTGTTGAGGGTATTTAATACTTCATTGTGTTCTTTTTCATACTTGCACTCGAGTTGAAGTTGTTTTTCTGTTATACAGATTCTACGTACCCGTATTGTGAAAAATAACAGTAATAAGCAACTTTAAACTACTATTTATTTTTTAAATTTCATTTATGTTTTTGATGTGTTTATATATTCACACATATAGCCTATGGATTAGTAAATTTGTATTTGATCTATGCAGTAGAAAGATATAATCAAGTACTTCAAAGAGCAGCTCTCAGTTTTGCCTTCACTGCTAATGGATGAGTTAAATGTTATGAGTCTCAATTTGTAAAGTCATATTATTTGTGGAGAGGCCATCCATCAGAGAATCTTGGATAATGGACGAAAGCTCGATCCAGCCATATCGCTTGAGTGAAGAAGGTCAATACCGTTGCAGAAAAACTTCCCCATTGATAATAGTTATGGCCATAAAAATATTGGCGGGCAGAAGCAATTTGGCTTTATCTGTGTATAATTGAATGATAAAATCTTTTGTGTATTGTCTCATGATGTGTCTTTTTAACCTTCCAATTGATTTATATCTCCATCCTTGTACACTAATGATGAAAGATACGATGCTTCACTGAGTATTAGTTATCATATTCATTTGATTTTATTTGGTCAACATTATAACCTTGTGTTTTCTTCCTTAGTGCTAAACTTTTTTACTTCTGTTGTTTGCACAGCTGTTCCATTATTCCTTTTAATCAATGAGTATCCAGTCTACAAGAAGGATTCAGTGCAAGCTGATTTTTCTGGTCTATTCTTTAATCTTTGAAATGTAAAGAACACAAATAATGATTAAAGGAGTCATCCACCTATTCGTTCAATTGTTCTTGATGGTATGTCGTTTTGTCTCTGTTTTATTGTTTCCCTTGGAATGAAATGATACAAATGGACATTTGGACTCTCGTGCATTGCATATTACCAACATACTTTGACAGAGAAGAGTATATATTTTTTTTGCATTTGAAGAGGTCTACTGCAGGCAGCATTTCTACTTTACTACTTTTTAAACCCTTTTCACTTGGAAAACCAACTTTTTTATTACCAATAGTATAACTATATAAAGCATATATCAATAACATTGATATATATTATACTCTGATTCTTACTTGACATATATAAAACTGTTTGTGAGAACTGATAGGTTTAAAGTTACAGTATACCATGGTCATTATTAAAATTATGTGTATTACTTCAGAATTATGAGGTGATAATTGGCATTGATGTTTTGTATTGTTATTGCTATCAAATAAATACTTATTTCGAAGGCAAGTTTAAAGATGTTCACTCTGGTAATAAGATATGCAACATATTGATCCTGGAATTACATTACATCACTTACAAAAGTAAAGGTGACTGTGATGTGTTTGGCTTCCTCAAGGTATTAGATATATGTTCGGATTAAAAAAGCTCAATAGCTGATTCCTGTGACTCTTTAATTTTGTATTACTCTCTCTTTTTTCTCCCAGTTAATACCCAGATGCAACTTGTACTGCCAGCTTGAAGTTTTTGACAGTTCCAAGTGTGTTTTGTCTTACTGGCAAACTTAACAATGTAATAACATAGCTTTGTTGATTGTTCTTCATATTATACACCACACTATGTTAATATTTAACTTGAATATATTGCTTCCTGTTTTTTTTTTTAATATATCCCTCTTAAACAATTATTAGAACGAATGTGGAAGTACCTACAAGTCAGGACCACCTTTGTACAATAGTGTTGCAACAATGCCCGTGCTGAGCACGAGCACGGTCCATCTAGTTTCTCTATAAAAACTCATGAGTTACAACTACGAATTATAACTTATGTATCCAAGATTGAAGTATTTGTTAAATTTTTCTTTAATTCACATTGAGTATAATTAATTTAAGTTGGAGACGTGGAGTGAGTTTTGAAAATGCAGTTCAAATTTTAAATGTAAAAGGATAAATGTTATTAAAATTTGAAATGAGAGTCTTTTTAAAAATAAAAAAAAATACATAAGAATTACTCGGGATAAAACAACATAATCAAAATCTTTATAGATAAAGTCAGTTACAAAAACTATTGATAACATTCAGATGATAAATTTTTTTTGAGAAATAGAATAAAAAGAACATTAGTATAAGATCTATTTCCTTATGATACTACTCTATGTTTGGAGACTTTTGAACTGTAAGATTTTAAATTACAGATATGTAAAATATGTCATAAACATGTTATAGAAAGGATTAAAAAGAAAAATAGATCAAATAAATTAATACAAATATAGTGATCATGAATATTAAATCAAGTGGCAAGATGATGAAAATTACATGCCGATGCAATAAGATTGAGTGCTGAACAATGAAATAACAACATTAAAAAAAAGGAAAATGAAAAGTTCAATAATTCCAACAAAAAAAATATATAAATAAGACTTAATTGAATTTAAAACTAGAAACAATTTAAATTCTGCTAGAAAGAAATTGTAAAGTTGTCTTATAGTTAACATGCAATGAAAGTAAAACACTGAGGGGTCGTTTGGTAGAGTGTATAAGAATAATGCAAAATATGGTGTATTAGTAATGCTTGTATTAATAATGCTTGTGTTAGTTATGCTTGTATTTTTCTTATGCAGTGTTTGGTTCAATGCATTAAAAAAAATATGAATTACATAATTTTTTTAAATTTTTTTTTTTACATAATACACTCAATATATATGTTGGAAAGGATGCAGAAATTTTTTTGAGGGGTTGTTAATGCATGCATTAGATCCATTGCATTACTAATGTCATGGATTTTGAGGTATTAATAATACACACCTCAATACACAATAGAGTGTATAACTAATGTTTGCATTAGTTATACATAGGGTAAAAAGGTATATCAAACAATGTACTACTAATACACATTAAACTAATGCATGTATTAACATTCCAATACACTCTACCAAACGACCCCTCATAGTGTGAAAGTTAAGTGTGTGCACAGATCGAGTTGATTTGTTTTTCTCTTAAAATATTACTGGATCAACTATGTCAATTTATTAAATCTATAAATTAAATCAAATTAATATAAAGTCGGGTTTTTTTATTGCAGTTTTTGCAAATTCTTTTGTTGTTGTTTTACAATTATATTATAAATTAAAGTGTAATTGAATTGTACAAGTTAAGCTTCGAAAAATATTAAACACTTGAAAAATCAAAAAACTACTAATAAATTAAAAAGAAAATAATAACAAATTCAATACATATACAACAAAAAGTAATGCACTGACAATTACAAATAATAGAATTTATTGAAATCAAATAATAATTCGGGAGGACGAAAATATAAATATTTATCTTATACCATAAGAAGAAGAGCAGTGGGCAAGACTATTAAGGCAAGTTATAAGTTAATAAAAAGCTTAGTCAAGAAGAGCAGTGGACAAGAATATTAAGGCAAGTCAAGAAGAGCAGTGTAATCATGCCAAGCGGCAGCATAAGAATAAGTCACTTGACAATTTTGAGACAAGATTAATAAAGTATTATAATAAAATTTTTGAATTAAGACAAGGTTAATAGAATACTGCAATAAAAATTTTAAATTAAAACATAGGATATTTGAAAATATTAGAATTCTTTTTTAAAAAGATTAGCATTAGCTTGAAACTAGGAAACTAACATTGAACAGTTCTAAATGAACTCTTACTATTCAAAAATTAATTTTTTTTAATGTTATAAAATATATTTAAATATTATATAAAATATGTAAGACAAAGAATCTATCTATATATATTATAAAGTAGAGGACGAAGCATCAGAAAAAGCCTAGTGACAGCATAAGAATAAGTCACTTGACAATTTTAAGACAAGGTTAATAGAGTATTGTAATAAAAGTTTTGAATTAAGAAAAGGTTAATAGAGTATTGTAATAAAAAATTTAAATTAAAACATAGGATATTTGAATTTGAAAATATTAGAATTCTTTTTAAAAAATATTAGCATTAGCTTGAAACTAGGAAACTAACATTGAACAGTTCTAAATGAACTCTTACTACTCATAAATTAATTTTTTTCAATGTTATAAAATATATTTAAATATTATATAAAATATGTAAGACAAAGAATAATAATATTGTAATAAAATTTTTGAATAAAAGATTAGATATTTATATTTGAAAATATTAGTCTTTTCTTGAAAAAAACAAATAACATTAGTTTGAAATTAGAAACCTAATTTTGAAGAGTTCTAAAAGAATTCTTACTATTCATAAACTTATCCCTTTCAAATACTATTTTATACTATTTTAAATATATTCAAATATTAAATAAAAATAAAATATTAACTAAATAATAATAATAATAATAATAATAATAATAATAATAATAATAATAATAATAATAATAATAATGATGATGATGATGATGATAATAATAATAATAGTAGTATAGTAGTAATAGTAGTATACGTAGTAGCAGTACTTTGAATTTTAAAAATGTAGTAGTATAGTATATCATCTTTAACGGCGTATGCTTATATGATTTGTTTCATTTTGATGATGAATTAATCCCCTACATCTCAAATTATTTTAATAGATAACAAAAAGTATAATTTATTTTGAGGGATATAACATGCTTTAACTTAATCAAGTATTTTTTATTTAAAAAAAATTAGGGTAATGAAAATACTAATTAGTACCTATTATTTGATTTTGATCTTAAAAATAGATAATTTTATTTGATGGGATTATTTGGCATTAATAATAGCATTTATGCTAAAATAAATTAGTACTTGATATTTTATGTAACGCCCCGAATCTGACACCCAGAATGCCACACGGTGCTCATGACCCCGAAGGACCACAAGCTAACCCATGACTGATATTTATACCTGAGAACTGCATAATATATTGTATAAATGCGGAAATAGTAGGCTGAAAGATGCCATAAGGTTCAAAATTTATAAACATATGATAAAACCATATCTGAATAATGTGGTATCACAATACCGAAATTAAAGTAAATATCTAAAAATACTGAAGTCTGAATCTAGTCCGAAAGCCTCTAACTGACTGAACTGTCTAAAAAAGGAACTGATGGGACATGTCCTCAACTAACTCCATTTACTGAAAACTAAGCTGAAATAATGAAATAAATAATCATATCGCCCTCGAATGATGAGGACTCACTGCTAAATCTGGCTGCTGAAATCTGGAATGCTACTGATGCTCTGGAGCTCATGCTTCTGAACTTATGGTATAAAACACAATAGCACAAATACGTCAGTACGATTGAATGTACTGGCATGCAAGTAAGGTAGGCTGAATACAAAGGGTTTAGATGCATGAACAATACTAACTGACTGTATAACATGAACATGAGAATACATGCATGAATGAGTGACTGTAACTAAATTCGTGATGATACTGACTAATGAGTCTGAATACTGATAACATGAGTTACTGATAACTGATATAACTGATACTGAGCGACTGTGTCGTCTGACAGTCTAGATTCTGATGGAACTAGCTGGGTTCTGTAATGTACTGAATTGACTGTAGCTGACAGTCCTGAATTCTGTAGAACTATCTGAGTTCTATTACTGAGACTGAGACTGAGACTGTAACTGTGGGAAGTAGTCATCTATCCGACATGTCCCAAGTAAATCAATATAGCTAAGTTGGGGTCCAATCTGTAACCCCGATTGTAAGGGTGTCAATACCGCGCCACTGGTAAGGACAAGCTATGAGTGATCCCTCATATAGCAGGTACTCAAAGGAGAACGGTGGGAACCTCATATAACAGGTTAAGCCACCTCATCTACCCTCAAAAATAGAAGGTTTGATATCTCAACCTACGCTGGCTACGTAGTTCTGGAGCGCAAGGACTGTTTCTAAGAATCACACCCTCTAATAATAGGTGAGTTCCCATCCTTGGACTCACTCGGTGCTGAATTCTACTCCCATCTGAATAGACACTGGACATGATTAACTGAACTGAACTGGACTGAGTTCCTTAAGATCCGTTGACTGACGGAATACTACTGAGATTCTGGGATTACTGAATTTACTGAGTTTTCCTGAGTCACATGACTGACTAAATTTTACTGAACATGGCTTGACTGAGGATATCGTGAAAATATGACACTGGCTCTAGGCACATAGCTAAATTGTCGGGTACAAGTACCCCCACGACTCGATAGAAGGGAACTAACAAGGTATGACATTCTTGAATATATGACCAATAACAATAATCCATAATACAATAAGTTAGGGATTTCATGAAGTACATCGTTATCATAATCATGTCCATGAATGGGAAAGCATATAAACATGTCATAATTTCATCAACTAGTCTCATGAGAATTTTATAAAATATTTATGATGCACAACAACATCATAGAAGTCATTGTGATCATAAGGGTAAAGCATGCACCTATCATTTGGGTCACAGTTGAGCTATGATGCATAATTTCTAGTCCCTTAGGCATTTTATCAAACACCTTGCATGCACAACTTAAGGCATAGGCATAATCATCAAATTATCACTTCAAATCTCTATGAATCGACTAAACTTATAGGTTTCAAGCCACATATTAACATAGTTTCATGAAAACACATAAATATTCCATCTTGAGAATCACATCATCATAATCTCATGAACATAATCAACCCACAACAAAATATTCACAATATATGATTTAAAACTTGATTCTTGAACTTCATGGATGGAAGAAGTCCATAAATGAATACTACGCATACCTTATTTCTTGATTCTACGAAGTTTGATGGTGGAATTTTCTTAAATTTGAATCCCCAATTGAAAACCCTAAACTTGTTTTTTAGGAAAATTGAGAGAAACTAGTATATTTTGGGTGAAAAATGGTTGAATTATGTGTTATAGGGTTTATATAGGGGTGGAAAATTTTCCATTTTGCACTTAAAAATGCGGACATTTAATGACTGAAATTGGGTATCGATGCGATACCCGATGCATTGCGCCATGATCGCGCCAAACCTCAGTAGTTTCACTGGAATTCCCTGCAACAATATTAACCAACGCGATTGGCGACGCGGCGCGCCAAGATTGCATTGGTCAACTGTTTTGGGACACCAAACGTGGTCTAATCGAGGTCCAAAAAATCCAAAACTTTTTTGGGAACACCCATTGACCTCTCTGATCATGAATTAACAAACATACTGACAATTAAAGGACATTAAGGTGGCGAAATAAGATTTCCAAAAATAAACTAAGTCTGGAAACTTAGCTAGAGTTTTCTAAGTCTGGGACCCCTTGACAAGCTTAAAGGACAGAATGAAGCTTAGAAATTTTTCTGGGTCTTACAATATCTTCCCCTTGGGAATATTCATCCTCGAATGAAACTGACTGAGAGGGGAGAAACGATAACTTAAGTACATATGGGACATGAATAACTGTAACATGATTACATGACTGATAAACTGAATGTATCATACCGAACATGCATATCTGATGCATGCATAACTGATTCATGAATGCATGAATGAGATTTTTTATAAGCTCAGTTTCTCATAATGAGGATGCATATCTGATGCATGAATGCAGATTTATGACTGCATGACTGAATTACTGATAAGATGAGTTTCTCATCAAACTGAACGTGCATATCTAATGCATAAATACATGACTGAACTGACATATGAATGCATATCTGACTATTTAATGGTAATTGATACCAAGTTTATAATGGAATTCTGAACATGAACTGGACACCAAGTTGTAACTGAAATCTGAACATGAAACATGAATAAGCTTTAAGAAAAGCTATTACCTTGGGCAAAGTCTGAATTAGCAGAGAAGACGTGAGGATACTTGGTCCTCATGTCTGCTTCTGCTTCCCAAGCAGCTCCCTCAACGAACTAATTCTTCCAAAGAACTTTGACTAGAGGAACTTCCTTGTTCCTCAGTCTGCGAGTCTGGTAGTTAAGAATTTTGATTGAAATCTCTTCATAAGAGAGGTTGTTCTGAATATCTATGTCCTCAACAGGGACTACGACTGTTGGGTCACCTATGCACTTCTTGAGCAAAGATACATGGAAGACTGGATGAACTGAGGCTAGATCTAAAGGCAATTCGAGCTCATAAGCTACCTTGCTGAAACGACTGAGAATTTGAAGGGACCGACATATCGGAGACTGATCTTTCCCTTCTTGCCGAATCTCTTTAATTCCTTTATGGGAGAGATATTTAGATAAATAAAGTCACCAATCTCGAACTCGAGATCCTTTCTGTGCACATCCGCATAAGACTTCTGTCGGCTCTGAGCAGCCCAGAGTCTTTCTCTAATCAACTGGACTTTTTCTAAGGCATCAAATACTAAGTCAGGCCCTATAACTGAGGCCTCACTAACTTTGAACCAACCGACCAGAGATCTGCACCTCCTACCATAGAGAGATTCGAATGAAGCCATCTTAATACTGGAATAATAGTTGTTGTTGTATGCAAACTCAATCAAAGGCAAGTGGTCATCCCAACTACCCTTGAAATCAATTGCACACACTCGCAACATATCTTCTAATGTCTAAATCGTCCTTTCTTCTTGACCATCTGTCTGAGGATGGACAGTTGTACTAAGATGAACTTGGGTACCAAGACCCTTTTGGAATGTTTTCCAGAAATGAGAGGTGATTTGGGTACCCCTGTCTGAGACAATAGACAATGGAACATCGTCCAATTTGACCAACTACCTGATATAGAGTTTGGCGTAATCCTCGACTGAATAGTAGGTATGGATTAGAAGGAAATAAGATGACTTGGTCATTCTATCTAAAATGTCCCAAACTGAATCATGCCGATGACGAGTATGAGGCAAGCCCGTCACGAAGTCCATGTTCACTCCTTCCCACATCTAAGTAGGAATATTGAACTATTGCATGGACCCACTAGGCTTTTGATGCTCTATCTTAACCTTCTGACATGTAGAGCACTTAGCCACAAACTCTGCCATATCTCTCTTCATCCCACTCCACCAATAGATCTCTCGCAAGTCATGGTACATCTTTATGGCCCCTGGATGAATAGAGCAGCATGCACCATGTGCTTCTGCAAGAATTCACTGCCTCAAATCATCTACACCTGGAACACACAGACGACCCTGAAAACGCAATACACCATCTCCCCCTTGGGAGAAAATCTCAACCTTCTGATCCTTGACTGATTTCTTTAACTTGACTAGACTGAGATCCCTATCCTGATTTTCCTTCACCTTGAAAATTAGAGATGATTTTGAACTACTCTGAATCCATATATCACCCTCCTCTGTATCGACTAAGGAAACACCTAGTCTGGAAAGCTGATGAACTTCCTGAGCTAACTTCCTCTTACTGTCCTCAACATGAGAAACACTACCCATAGACAGTCTATTGAGAGCGTCGTCCACTACGTTGGCCTTTACCGGATGATAAAGAACACTCATGTCATAATCTTTCAAGAGTTATAACCACCTTCTCTGATGAAGATTGAGATCTTTTTGAGAGAATACATACTGAAGGCTCTTATGATCTATGAACACATGTACATGAACACCGTATAGATAATGCCTCCAAATCTTTAAGGCAAAAGCTACAGTTGTTAACTCAAGATCATGAGTAGGATAATTCTTCTTTTGGGGTTTAAGTTTCATGGAGGCGTAGGTTATAACCTTACCATGCTGCATGAGGACAAAACCCAAACCTACTCTGATGCATCACAATATACTACGAAACCATCTGAACCATCTGGAAGAGCCAAAACTGGAGCTGAGGTGAGTCGAGTTTTCAACTCCTAAAAACTCTTCTCGCAAGGATCTGACCACTGAAACTTGACTTTCTTCTAAGTCAATCTAGACATAGGGGATGCAGTATAAGAAAATCCCTCAATAAACCATCTGTAATAGCCAGCCAAACCCAAGAAACTCCTGATATCTGATTGAGAGACAGGTCTTGGCTAGTTTCTTACTACTTTGGTCTTTTGAGGATCTACTCTAATGCCATCACCGAAAATGATATGACCAAGTAATTCTACTGACCTTAGCCAAAATTTGCACTTACTGAATTTGGCGAATAGCTGATGATCTATGAGAGTCTGAAGTACAATTCTGAGATGGTCTGCGTGATCGCGTTCACTGTGGGAATAGACAAGAATATCATCTATGAAGACTATGACAAAGCCTCATCTAAAGCTGATGATACCCAGACCGATGATCTTTCTTTGAAAAGAATTTGGCACCTTACAACTGATCAAACAAGTCATCTATCATTTGAAGAGGAAACTTGTTCTTAACTATCACCTTATTCAACTGCCTATAGTCAATACACATCCGAAGGGAACTATCCTTATTACGCAAAAATAAAACCAGTGCACCCAACGAGGATACACTAGTATAGATGAAACCCTTATCCAAAATATCGTTAAGTTTCTCCTTGAGGTCCCTAAACTCAGTTGGAGCCATTCTATAAGGAAGAATTAGTATCCGATGAGTGTTAGAAATAAAATTAATCCCAAAATCAATCTCCCTATATTGAGGAACACCAGAAAGATCTTCTAGAAAGACCTCAGGAATCTCATTCACCACCGGAACCAAATGCAATGAACAACCTTCCGAGTTAGAATCTTTAACCTGGACCAAATGATAAATACACCCCTTGGAGATTAATCTTCGAGATCTAAGATATGATATAAACTTCCCCTTGGGAGCTAAGGAACTACCCTTCCATTCAATAACCTATTCACCAAGGAACTTAAGGACAATCCTGCGAGTCCGATAATCTAAGGATGCATAGCAGGATTGTAACCTATCCATCCCATAATGAAATAAAAATCCACTATATCTAATTCAAACAAATCCATTAAACTCTCCTTACTACTAATAGCTACCACCCCCCTATAGACTCTTTTAGAAACCACATAGTCACCTACCTGGGTAGAAACAGAAAAAGGATCCGAAATAACCTTGGAATCAAAACCAAAATACACAGCCACAAATATGGTCACATAAGCGAGTGTGGACCCCGAATCAATTAAATAATACACGTCATGAGAAAAAAATTGTAACATACAAGTCACGACTTTAGGCAATGCCTTAGATTTCTTTCTAGATGTAAAAGCATATAACTTATTTTGGCCTATGTTGGTACCATAAGCAGAAACAGGTGCAGAAGGAGCACCCTTTGGTGCAGGAGCAGATGAAAAGGAAATCGAAACCTTATTTTCTCCCGAAGCAACCTTACTAATTAGTTAATATCTAAGCATATGGCCTGGCTGACCATATTTGAAGCTCCTGTCCCTTCCTTCGTAACAAAAACCTTGATGTAACTAATAATAGAACCTACAAGGAGGATTGATGAGGTCGACTGAGTCCCACTAGGATGGGATTATGCACACTGTGTCCTAAAGTTATGGTCACCTTATTGATGCCTATCATCTTACTACTTCTGGTAGGTAACACTAGCTGTAGAGAAATAACAAGAACTCTCTCACTTTTTTTATTGCCACTTTCCACCATCCTGACCACTTTGTTGTTGTCCACCCTGCTTAGAGAACCTTAACGTCTTAATTTGCCTTTCACCTACCTCAACATTTTTTTTTTCTGTACCTGTTACATATGAACAACAAACCTAAGATATCTATGTCTTTGATAAGAAATGTAGTCTTTCTTTAATGGATCAACTCAATAGAAAGTCCTGAAGTGACCTTTATTATTCTAGCCTCCATATTATACATTAATTTTGGAACAAACCTAGAAAACTGGTGAAATTTCACAGCATACACCTTGACTTACATCTTCCCCTATTTCAGATTAACAAATTCCTGTACTTTTTCTTCCCTCAACTCCTAAGGAAAGAAGCGGTCCAAAAATGCATTGGAGAAACTCTCCTACAAAGATGACTCCTCAACATCACCCCTTATTCTATCCCATTCCTCGTACCTTTGGTACACCACATCCTTGAGTTGATAAGTTGTAAACTCCAACCCTTAAATATTTGTGGCATGCATAATCTTGAATATCTTTTCCATCTCATCCATAAAACCCTGAGGATCCTCTTCCTCTTTAACACCAGTGAAAGTTTGAGGACTCAACCTTATGAACTGGCCAACCCTTGTGGAATCAAGCGATGGAATACCAGATGCACCATGCGCATCTTGAGAAGATACAAACCAATCAATCACGCGAATATACTAATGAAACTCTGCATTTATCACGTCTTTCTGATGAGGAATGGAAGGAATCGGTCGAACTCTAGAAATATTATGGATTGAACCCCTAGACCGAGTATGAATACCCTAAGTAGAGAGTGTCCCATCAACATTGCCCCAGTTAGGACAAAGAAATTTTTATGAGCTTCTGATCATCGAGGCATGTTCTGAAATACAAGTAAATGGAAATTAGATGAATACAAGACCTTAGACTTCAAGCTTGAAAATAGAACACAAAGAAAGAGTAGCATTCCTAAATGCCTTGGAGCCTCTCTATTGTGAGTGTGGCGCACTACATACCGTTAAAAGAAACTTTACTCGACAAGGCTTTGTGGACTCCCAATTTACCATGAACCTAAAGCTCTGATACCAACTTGATTTGACCCAAATTGGGGCCTTGTTTCAATAGGCCTCCTATGCCCAACCAGGATCGAGGACCACCCTCGTTACCCAACCCAACCGCCAAATTCAGACCCTGAGTCAGACAAATTCCAATCATATAAGAAGATAGCATATTTGTACCAATCCAGACTCTGAGATATGTATCTTACAGTGACCAACCAAAGCAAGTCCATCCACCCAATACCCATCAAATAACAAATACCAAAACAAAAACAATAACAAAGTATTAGTACATAATATATAAGGATGGAACAATCATAAATATTGTCAAATGGTATTAACCCTAATAAGAATGCCAATAATAAGGATGAAACCAATACCTACACCGCCCGTTCCAACCCATAGTAGTTCCATAAAGCCTCTATCTGAAAGTGAAACAATATTCAGTCGGGTCATGCCCCCAACCATAGCCAAAACCAATGTCTATAAAATAACCAAAGTATGTGAAAACATCCATGACATAAAATAGAGAATTTTGGAATATAGAAGATCAACACTTCAATCCAACCGAGCAGATCCCAAATTCGAGCACTAAGAATAAGGAGTAGAATGGTTGGTTTCTGCTTTGTGTGGGAATACAGCCACCCGAAGAAGGGTTAGCGGTGAACGATAGCAAGTAATCAAGTTTTGGATAAAACAATGATAACTCTTAAAACCAAGTAAACCAAACATATGTATTCATAACCATACATGCTTATATATAACTATGTTGGGAAAAGGGAACCAGGTGTAGCATTCCTTTAAAACCATTAACCTGGGTATGTGTAGCTTAACCATCCTAGAACCACCCACGGGCTATATGAGTCTATTTTAACCCCCTAAACGTGCCCCAATGCATGTAGCCGCATGAACCAGAGATATCATAGGAGTAGGGGATTCCCAATTACCCTTTGCTCTCCATGATACATATGTACAAATGTACTTAGGGAATTCTCGTGTACCCCGTAAGTATCATATATGATCATAATGATCAATCCACGTGTTGGAAAACATGAGTTTACAGGGTCCTTCCATTGGACTCACTGCTTCATGATTAGCTATCACACCCTGCCATTATTGCCCAATTAAAACCATTACCACACAACCAAACCCACATTCCATTTTTTATTAACCAAGGCTATAGGTAGTGGTATTGTCATACCGACTATATCTTGCAAGAAATGTCCTTAGACATCCTTTTTAAGTAAAAGTATTACCATGTAAGCATAGATTACATTATTCAGTTTACTTAGGGGAATCCTATGTACCCCACAAGTGATGATTGTTATGCTTTCTTAAAGGATTCCATTGTACCCCACAAGTCTTCTAAATAGACCAGCCATAACCACTAAGACCTTACCATTTAACTATTCCTAACTATTTAAACAATTTATACCATTTAAGGATCCATTACCAAATTATATTATGCAATAGTTCCATTAAATGTCGAACAATGTTGTAAAAGCATTCTCATAGGTATTTTATCAAACACATTGGGGGCATAGTTTTTCAAAAACCACAACCAAGTATCAATTAGTCATTCCTATGCAACCAAATGTCCAAACCACCATTAAAACATGTAAATCCATAATTAAAACATGGAAAAACCATAACCAAGCATTTATAACGAAAAACCCCAATATATAATTTAAAAACCCAAAACCATACAACAATTATGATATGAATACAATCATAAATAATGAATTTGGTTGGAACTAATAATGAGGGAGTAGTAACATGCCTTAGATTGAGAAGAAGATGAGAAAAAATCACCACTATGAGCTTTAATTTACCATCTTGGAGGAAATATTAGCTTTTGTTTAACTCAAGAGCCTTGAAAGATTTTAAAAGAGTTTCTAAGTATTTAAGATTAGAATATTATTGTAAATGATGTCCCAAAAGTGATATAAGTCATGGGTTCTTAAGAAGTCTAGAGGGGAAATGTTTAAATTATCCCCAACTTAAACTGTATTATTTTCCCACAGGAGGGTACGACCACCCTTCCCAAAACATACCCTAGGG
The DNA here is from genome assembly GCA_030864215.1 of Capsicum pubescens. Classification (NCBI taxonomy): domain Eukaryota; kingdom Viridiplantae; phylum Streptophyta; class Magnoliopsida; order Solanales; family Solanaceae; genus Capsicum; species Capsicum pubescens. The sequence goes on along the minus strand of CM061539.1, from coordinate 37,202,426 downwards.
TACCAGTGGTACCCTAACTCATACTTTAGAAATAACCTTGTACCACCATAATGGACAATATACAACCACTCGTGGACCAACTAGTATCTTAACATACGAGTAGTACCCCACAACACGTACCTTAGACAAAATGCATTAGACTAGATACAAAACATCATACGACCTTTCCATATATGACTCATACATTAAGAAATGACTGGCAAGGAGTCCATTCATACCATGGATAGAAACCAATCAAAAATACACTGGTTACCATAGGACCAAGACACCTACCAACCATCGACCATCATATGACCAGTACCCCCTACCGTATGATATCCAGAAGCTAGAAACTCGGGAAATTTTTCTATGGACTAAAAACTCAGGGTGTTTCAAGTGTAATGTATAGTTGTCAGTACTTTAAAATGTGTATAAAAATTCCAACGGCTAGAATTTTGTCGAACTATTTCTTATCTTTACAAAATCATTTCATGATGCAGAATACAATAACATGATAGCAATGAAAGGATTTTCCCTAGTGGTTTCAAAATATAAAAAAAATGATCACATGAGGATGTCAAAAGCATCCAACATCTAAAATATATAAATAATATTACTATAGATATTATCATATGTACTAAGAGGATTAGACATAAAATTCATTATCATCCAAAATGGATGGTATCCGAAATGGATGGTATCCAAAATTAGAAATATTAAAGTCTAAAGTAATGAATGCATCACCACTAAATGAACTAGACCCATGTACACTTGGTTGAAAATGAGTGCAAATGGAAGAAAGAACATGGATTGAAAATTTGAAATTAGAGGCATCTTTTGAAACGAGAATTGAGTAAAGGTAATGGATTTCATAGATCTATGTGACAACATCAACTTAGTAGAAACCAAGGCTACTTTGTTTGGTTTGATATGGTGTAAGAACAATGGTATGGATCATATCATTATTGAATGCGACTCTCTATTAGTTGTGAATATGTTGTTGGGAAAGAGCATTCCTTCATGGAAGATGAACGACACCACGCAGTTGAATCAAACAAAGAAAATGTAATATTTTGTATTGTTATAGGAAAGATAATCAGGTTGCCGATGTATGTTTGCTACATATAGTATATAGAGTCCTAACAAAATTTTCTATTCTATGTATGGACTTCCCAAGATAGAAAGGGATCTTATCAACTCGACATGATTCTCATGGCACTCATAGAAATTACCCTTATTGCAATGAACCTTTTGGCGATGGTTCCAAAAGTGTTACAATAGAGGGTCTATTGCAACAGTTGAAACCATTGCAAAAAAAAATATTCTAGTAGAACTATTTGGTGCTATAAATATTGTTGTTGTTTGATAACCGTTGCAATATGGTGTTTTATTGCAAAAACTGCCTGAACCATTGCCATAGAATGAGATATGGAAATGTTTTATTGGGAAAAAGAAGCTATTACATCGGTTTATTTATTCCCACCATAAAATTTCACTATAAGTACACCGAAAATAAACCCTTTTATATATAATTCACAATATGTCTCAAACCAATAATAAATACAATTCACCAAATTCAATCCGCCATTACTACAACCACTATACTCCGACCACCATATTACTGCTCCATCCACCATACTCCGACCATCGTACCACTACTCTAAACACCATATCACTTTTCCAATAACTAGAACTCAATTTTGAATATGCTCCAACAACCACTTCATGAAGCCAGAATGTGCGACCATCGTAGCTCGATTTTGGAGCTACTCCAACTTCAGCTTCTCCACTTCTAAACAAAACATCCATGTCTATGCTTTGACTCAATAGTTAGGTACCTATCATTTCTCATTTTGAGTCTTTTTTTATTTATTTGATGTGTTTATAAAGTGTTCGATGATTTATGCCAATGAAGTAAATCTCTATTTTATATTATTGTAGAAGAGTGCTAAATCGTTGATGTTGTCACGATGAGGGATCCATATTGAACCTAGAGCTCGCAAGTAGGCTGTGACTACTTGTACTTTCCCAATCCCTTTTTTGTGGTTGTGAAGTTTAAATATTATGAGAAAAAGTTGGGTTTTAGGAAGGAATACACTTATTAAACATACTGCAGTAGTTTTTGCTCTTGGGGTTAGGTAGCCATCTTAGTGACTCTTTTGGGAATAAATGTTTTCATGTTAATGGATGGTATTAAATTTGACTGTAGTTGATGTTGCTACTGTTATTCTCCTAAGAGATACTTTTCAACTTGAGATTTGAGACCCATCTATAGAATAGCAGATTCAATTAGTTGCATATTTACTTATCAATTAGGACAAGGGATTTAATTTATAAAAGCAAATAAAGAAGGCTAGAATTGAATACTTTTACTTATTGATTGATATAATTGTGGTATGTGTGTAATTTTATTGATCAAGATAGTGTTTGGACGGAGTTCAAAAGATGTTTTTAGATAATCTTGAATTCTACACGAAAATTTTTTGTTTAGGCATATGCTCTTTATATATTGTGTTTAGTTTGGTATTAGGGAGACCAAGTATGGGATGGTTTGAAGAAGGTCGAGAAAGAGATGCGCTATGTTCATTTTGAGCCATACAGTCTCTTTGATCTTTTCTCCATTATCTTATTTATGCCTTCTTTTTGTCAAATTTATAACATATGCTTGCCAGGCTAACTTTACTGTGCCCTTGATAGAGGGTAGGTTCTCTCAACATGAGTTTCTATTTAACAAAAGAGACTCTAGATTAAAAGCTATAAGAATGAACTTACCATCTTTATTTACTGGGGTACTATAAGAAATTGTATGATGATGCAACTCAAAGGTATGTTCTACTTACTTTTTAGCCAAGATGATACCCCTCACTGCTTTTGTTGATTTTTCTTGGCTAACATATGATGTGTGAGCCCATGCTAACATATTCGAAGATTTTAACTCTAAATAATTGTTGTCTTGAGAAACTATAGTCATTTTTTATTATTTTACTTTGATTTGGCAGAAAAAGTAGAGGAGGGGGGAACCACAAATAAAGGAAGCAAAAAGCATGAAATCGGAAGCAAATAGAAAGCTAAGTGTGGCTGACGACATCCATGACAGGTCGTCATCCTGGTGATAGGCTATCACGGATGTCATCAACCTTAAAAAGAAGATGTAAAGTTGTAGGAAGTTTTTGTGATGGCAATAATGACATGCCATCAAGATGATGATTAGGCGTCACCATCGTCGTCAACCTTAGGCAGCAGAAGATGAATTTGTAGAGAAGTTGACGACTTCCATGACAGGTCGTCAAGATCATGATAGGCCTTCACGGGCGCCATCATCTAATCTGAAGAAAATCAGAAACTTTAATTTTATTTCTTTATTTACGGTTAACTATTTAAAACCTTGTTTTAGGGTTTTTAGTGGGATTTTTTATCCATCATCCATTGACATATTCATAATACATGACTTTTCTCTCTCTCTCTCTAATCCAATATTTCAGTGTTTGCTTTGTGATTCAATTACAAGTTCACTTTTGATTTCCTTCATTATTGTAAGTTAATCTTCTCAATTATGAATTCGATTTGTGTGCATATTTCTTGCATCATGAGTGGATGAACATCCTTAACCTGGATTATGGGATCTAGGGTAGGTCATGATAAGGTGGTAATTAATTACTGAAGGTTTAATAGGTGTTAGGATTTCTTGGTAATTCTGAGATTAGAATTTAAGTATGTAGGCTGCAAAAAATAGGCGTACCTACTTTGGTTTGCTTGAGAAAGAAATCATAAACAGTACGAAGTAAATTATCAACAAAAACTCGAAAAGGCTTCATTTAATAATCATCTCTGTAATAAGGTTGATAACCTGAGGTAAAATCTGGATAGTGAGTTGCGATTCCCTAAGTTCAAGAGGATTAGGAAATTAGACGCTCGAATAGGTCGAGAGACGTTTGACCATATCATTGATAAAGATAGCTTGTTATCCTAACCACCGTGATAACCTTGAGTTAATGGTAGCATCTATCATGTTTCGTAAGACCTAGTGATCATAATCTGTGTTATCTCATAAAATCTTGGTTACAAACATTAATTTCAAAGTGATAAACAATTATCTGCAAAACTTAAACCCCTATTTCAGGAAATAGTAAACTATCAGTAAATTAAATTGTAAACAACTTGAGTTCACACCTTATTCCCTGTGGCATTCGACCCCAACCTAGTTGGGTTTTATATTGACAATGATCTCTTACACCCATTCAAGAATGTAATTTAAGCATTATCAAAGATAACACCATTGCCACAAAATATAGTTGTAAACTGAAAGTTTGTGTGCGCTAATTTTTTGTTAGTTAAGTTTCCTTGATTTACATTTATTTGTTGTTTTTGTGTATTGTAGGTACTATGTAGTTTATGCTAAAAACAAGAAGCTCTGTAGATTAGTTATTACCAATCAATCCAGAACCTCATCTGATAGGGAGAATGGCTGAACAACAGGAGGCGGACAAACTAGTCTCTTTGGCCAGGGCTCAGGTGAACGTACATAATTTGGGTCAACAAGCACATCACCAGAACCCTGATGATAAATACTTAGGTGATGAGGAATTTCTAAATCCTCAAAACCTAAGGCGAGCTGAGTAAATTGCTGCACCATTGCAACAAAATATCAATAGAAATTTTCCAGTCCGAGGAAGGTATGGTCAACAACCTATTCAATATGAGGCTGATGAAGATGATTAAGGAATGGATGGTGCTGGGTCAACGGGTCTATCATTCCTCCACCGTTGGCACCGGGTGCAAAATTGAACATAACAAGCACCATGATCCAACTCCTGAATCTGAAGGAGTTGTTTGGAGGCTTGCCTGGTGATGATCCGAACATGCATTTGGTAAACTTCATCACCATTTGCAAATCTTTTGACAATTTGGAAGTGAGCCAGAATGCAGTCAGGTTGAGATTATTTCCATTGTCTCTGTCGTGAGAGGAAACAATGTGGTTAAACGAGCTAGAGCTCGATTATATAACTAACTAGAGATAGTTGAAAGAGGCATTCCTAGAATAGTTCTTTCCACCCTCCAAGAGGGTACAACTGAGGGACGAAAGTAGTAACTTCAGATAACTTCCAACTAAAGCATTGCACAAAACCTACAAGAGATTTAAGAAGAAGCTGGCTCAATATCTGAATCATAACATGACGTACTTGCACTTGATGGAGACTTTGTACAGATCTTTCAACTCTGTGACAAATCCAATTGTAGACAATGTTGCAAGTGGTTCATTAATTGACCTCTCTTTTCTGGATACTTCAGACATGCTATATAGAATGACCAAACAGTGTTGGTCTTGGCACACTAGGGATTCTGTGGTGGCTAGTCCGACTATTTCTGGTGGTATGACTTTGGAGCAGCGCAGAAGGAATGTCGAGCGAGACCAGGAAATGGCCCACTTAAAGACACAGATGGACTTGCTGACCAAGCACTTGCTGTCAGGAAAGACTGAAATAGTTAAGGCTGTGGAATCTCCAGGTACTGTTGCTTCAAGTGAAGATGCAGAAGCAAACTATGTGAGTAATCTAGGTGGTTTTCGAGGCAAAACACAGGGAAACAATGTTGGAACTTTTATGAAAAGCCTGATTACAAGGATAGGGAGTAGGGACATTGGAGAAGAAATAATGACTTGAGTGGTTTGTTTGTTTATCCTGAAAGTCAGGATGCTGCAACAACTAGCTCGGGAAAAATATCTATGGAGGATATGATGGAAAAGTTATTGAAATGAGTGAAAGCTACTAACTCAGGGGTAACTACTATGAAGAGTGAATTCTCTATCCTCATTCAGTTGGTTAGCTCACACTCTACTTCTATTAAGCAGTTGGAGCAGCAAATGAGTCAACTTTTTGCTACACTAAACCAAAGAAAAAGTGGTACTTTACCTAGTGATACGGTGCAGAATCCGCGGAATGATGGATCATGTATGGAGATTTCCACTGAAAGTGGTAAGAGGTTATGTGGCCCTTCTATGGGCAAATCTATAGAAGATGAGGTAATGGTTGATGAACCCGAAGAAAGTAATCCAGTAGAGTCTGAGAAGATGGATAGTTCTGTTGATAATCCGGAGAAGGAAAACAAGAAGGAAGAGGAAGTGGTATTAAAGTCTATCCCTAGACCACCACCTCCCTTTCCTCAACGATTGAAGAAAAAAGTCGATGATGTAAAATTCAGCAAGTTCACGACAATGCTCAAGCAATTGACAATTAATGTGCCTTTGCTTGAGGCACTTGAGAAAATTCCAGGTTATGCAAAGTTTATGAAAGACCTCATCACAAAGAAGAGAAATTTAAATAGTGAGTAGGTGGACAATCTCCATATTTCAATGCGGTTTCCACACGATTTTTAGTGCAAAAAAAGGCTGACCCTGGAGCGTTCACAATTCCGTGCCAAGTTAGGTCTCTGGATGTTGAGGGGCATTATGTGATTTGGGTGCCTGCGTGAATCTGATGCCCCTGGTTGTATACAAGAAGCTTGGTTTAGAAACTCTGACAGCGACTAACATGTGACTGGTGATGGCAGATAGGTCGATAAATAGGCCTGTTGAAATTTTTCATGATGTGTTGGTAAGAGTAGTAGACTTTATTCTTCCAGCTGATTTTGTGGTATTAGATTGTGATATGGAATTTGAGGTACCCATTATTTTAGGTAGGCCATTCTTAGCAACATGAAGAGTAATAGTCAACATGGAGTTGAATGATCTTAAATTTAGGCTCGGTAAAAAAGAGGCAAAATTCAAAATGCATCAACCATGTCGTAACAAAATGATATGAATGTCTTCTCAATCGTTGACGTCTTCTATGATGATGGAAAAGGGGGATCAACAGGTTGTCTTGGCAAAGTTTGAGGAGTCAAGATAACCAAGTTGTGCCACGACAGTAAATCAGGCGCTATTAGGAGGCAACCCAAAGTTTTTTTTATGTTTAAACAAGTGTTTTTAATTTTTAGAATTAGGATTTAGTATAGAGAAGGTGGAAGTGGAAAGGTCAACTGGAAGGTCATGACGACATCCGTGACAAGCCGTCATAATTGTGACAAGCTATCACGAATGTCGTCAGCTAGACCAGGCTTGGGGAATTCTCTGCCTAAGGGTGACGACGTTCGTGAAAGGCTATCACAATTTTGACAAGCCGTCACGTATTATCGTCATCCCAGAGCCTTAAAATTTAAAAACTGGGCCTAAATTTAAGCAGATTTGACCCAGCCCAGTCACGAACCTTTTCAAATTTCCACTGATTTTAACTTCTTTTTCTTTAGTATTTCTTTCCTTAGTTAAAATATTTCCATCCTTTGCAAAAACATACCATGAAAATAATAAATAGAAAATAACTCTTCCTTTAGTGCGTGATTTTAGTTTAACAGCTCCATCAGGTATACTCTAATCTAACTCTTCTCTTTTGAGATAATGTATGATGAAAGAAAGATAAACCAATGTCCCCAAGATTCTTGAAACAAGTTCAACTTGGAAAGTGGCTAAATGCGCACCTAGGATTTGTTGTACAAGCCCAAGGGTTGAAAAGATAGCTCACGATTCGAATTCATGTAAATCTTAAGCAAGAATGGGGAGCAAAAATTTAGTTAAAGTCAAAAGTGGGTTCTGATAAGTGAGACGGTATCCATGATAGGCTATCACCATCGTGATGGATTATCATGAATGTCGTCAAAAGATGATAGAACTGAAGTTGGTTCTGGATAGAGTTGACGACAATCATGATGGGCTATCACAATTATGACGGCCTATAATGAATGGCATCAGAAAGTGTAAATTATTTTTGGGTTTTGTCTGAGGTTGACGACAACCGTGATAAGCTATCACGGTCATGATGGCTTGTCACGAATTATCATCACACCTGGGTCCTGAAACATAAATGAGATTAAATTATTAATGTACCTGTGCTTGTGATCTTTAGGGTTGACTAATTCTCTTCTAATGTCTCCAGGTAATTTAAAATAGCTCCAAAAAGAAAGTGTCCCACAGAACCAAAGAAAGAGGACAAAGATAATGTACATCGTAAGCTCATTGATGAGAAATCTGACTATTAGGAAGAGGAACCCTTGCTCAGGAAGAGAAAGAACCAAAGTACAAAGAAAACTCCACTATTGAGGCGGAGGACACTGATGATACTGAGTCGACCATAACTTCTGAGCAAGAGGGGTATGAAAAGGGTGATTCTAAATAGTATGAGTCTGAACATACTGACTCTGATGAAGGGGATCAAGAAGAGTCTGAAGTATCTGAGTCAAAGGGGACAACTTCTAGGTCCCCATCCACTGAATAACAAAATGATAAAGAGTCTCTACCTTGGAGGACTCTTATCAAGTGTAAGAACCTGGAAATGAGGAACAATGTTAGATGGCAAATCCCTAGAGCTGAGGACATCTACATTGCTGGGCTACAAAGAAATGATAGAAGGAATGTGAAGAGGCCAATCCAAGAAGAAAAGATGATCAACACGAAAGGGTTGAGAAGATACCCCGAAATGGAGAAGAAATTCAAGGAATATGTTTTAGGATGGACTACAGAAGGGTGAGGATCATTTTGTCCCACACAAGTTTGGGAGTTTTATGAGAACTACCAAGCTAGGTTGGAGAACATGTGCAACGCAGGTGAGAAAGTAGCGTATCAGCCTCTTCTTGATAGAGTTCAGATGAGGGGCATAATGGTTAATATTTTGGTCAGGAACATCAATAGATTCTTGCACGGCCTCGACTTCATGCCTCAGGACACCGCACCATTATTTTATTGTCGGATAAAGAATAAGCACAAACACCATCTTTGGTTGGCCAACATCATAGCTGACGGAGAACCAGCTTGGGAGATAAAACCAAATGAGAGAATTTGTAAGTCCTCATTGGCTCAAGAGCCAAAATTTTTGTGGGGCATAGTACGATTCTGGATAATGCTTATTGAGGGAAATAATATTCTAGGTGATGACCGGGCTATTTTTGTAGCAAGGTTAGTGCAGTATCTTTCCTTATACTTTGGGGAAATCATTACGGATGAGATGAAGATAAGGATGTTAAGCACCGACACTACTTATCCTTTTCCTTGTCTTGTTATAGAATTATGCAGAGCTGCTGGGGTGCCAAAGATTTTAGTAGTTGATGAAAAGGTTCGTGCCTAAAAGACTCACAACCATATTTGGTTTGATGAAGTGCAACCAGAACTTAGGCTTGACATGGTAGCAGAGGTAGCAGCGGACCCTCCGGTTATAGATGTAGAAGCAGTACATCATGTAGATGTACAGGATTATTTAACACAGGCAACTTCCGTGCCTGAGACTGAAGCCAGCCCCTCAGTTCCTCCAGCAGAAATAGGTTCTGCATTTCAGACTATTGATATTAGAAAGGTGGCTAATCAAGCCAAGTAGTGCGAGCCAAAGCTACATGCCTTCGCCAAACAGTTCGCTGCTATTGTGGACAAAAGAATCAAGGCTGAACTAGAGCCCTTTATGATATTTCCTACAAGAGTTGCAGATTTGGAGAATAGATTCAATTCCTGAGCAAGGTAGATGATAGGTGATGATCTTGCTGCATTCAGGGCTACGTTGAATAAAGTAAAGGTAGATGTTGGGGTGCTATAGAAAAACCAAATTATGATGCCAGCAGGTCTGGTTGTGGAAGAATTGGAGAAAGAAATTCCTATACTTAATCTCATTGCAGACTCCCTAAAGAAAAATAAGAATAAGAGGGAAAAGAAGGGTAAGAATAAGTGAGAAGAACCAGATAGTGAGGAAGAAAGAAAAGTGAAAAAGAAGTAAAAAACGAAGGTTGAGAAAAAGGAGGTGAAGAAAGCAAGATTGGAGTCCCTGGCTGATACTGAGAAATGAGAGGCAGCCATCAGAGCTAGGGCTGTAGGTGATTCATATAGCCAGGCTCTAATAACCACAAAGCCAGATACTCCTGATGGGGAGAAGACAGTAGATGATGCAGTATCAGGGTCGAAGACCCAAGATCCATGTTTTTCGTTGTCTTCAGGTATACCCTAACCCTTAGTGCATCTTATTTTTTATTTTAAGCTAAGTGTGTAGGGTAAATTGTTGTTGTAACATATTCTGTAGATAATTAAGAGTAGTACAAGTACTTGAGGTAGTTAGCTTACTCTGTAATTTTTGAGTACCTATCCAGTGGTCTGATCTATTGTGTACTGTGTGAATTACATCCATTGTGACCACTATGTATATTTTTGTGGCGTTAGTATGGCAAATGAATGCCCTGTGTTAACAAAGTGCATGAACCGGATAAGTAGTGATATGCAAGATACTTGTGTGCCATGTGTGTGTAAGGTCTTACTTAGTTCCCATTGTTCGTTGAATCTAGAGCTTGCCCTGTTAATCGTGCCATAGTCATAGGATAGGCATTAGGAAAGGATTATAGGCCATTTTTGCATGTTAGCCCATTTTAGCCTAAATGACCTTCCCGATGTGAATAATATCCCTTGATCCCTATTTGAGCCTCAATATCCTATTTCTTTCTTTAATCCCTTTCACCTTCCCGTTTACATCACAATGAACCTGTCTTGGCCCTAGTCCTCCTTGGACACTGTGCACCTTGACTTAGGCAAATAACCTAAGTTGAGGATGGCTATTATAGGGGTACGTGATGCAATCTGTGTATGAAGAGTGGTAGAATAAGAAGGATGAATTAAAAGTTGGGTACGGTGAAACAGAAATAAGAAAATAAAAAACTGTGTGAAAAATGATAGAAAGATAATTTGATAAATGAAATGACCGCATCCATCTTGAGCATGCATGATCAATAACAAAAGAAAGAAAAGAAGGTTTAGGAGTTGAAACCCCGAGAGTTTAATGTAGTGTAAAGGAGGCATATTCACTATGAAATATCCATGAATATCATACCAGTCCCTAGCCTATGTTACAAGCTTAAGAAAATCCCTATAGTGATCCTAACTGACCTGTCTGAAGACTTGGGTACTGACTATAAGGGAAATGCTATGACATTTGATGTGCAATGTTGGAACTTCATTATGAGAGTGAGTCTTGTGTTTATCCCTGTGTTTATAAATTCTGATATGAGTGAAAAAAGGATTTCTTTGTTACGAGGGCACACTAGGTATGTTGCTAATCACTGTCTTGTTCGGATAAGTGTGATTTAGGTATATGTTGGGTTGTTATTTCTGGAATTTTTTCCATATCTTGATCCTTGTGAGTTGCATGGGTGTTTTCAATAATAGACAAAGTTGCTCTTATTTTGACTGACCTTGGAGATAGTACATGTATTCTGAACTGATATGAGTAGTTAGCTGCCAAATTGTACTTTGAATACTCTTTGTTATTTTATGGTTGCTTGAGGACAAACAATTGTTTAATTTGAGGGTGTTGATGTGTGAGCCCATGCTAACACATTTGAAGCTTTTAACTCTAAATAATTGCGAAGTCTTGAGCAACTGTAGTCGTTTTTTATTATTTTACTTTAATTTAGCAGCAAAAGTAAAAGAGAGGGGGAACCGTAAATAAAGATAGCAAAAATCATGAAATCGGAAGCAAATAGAGAGCTAAGTGTGGCTGACGACATCCATGACACACCGTTAGCCTGGTGTTAGGCTGTCACGGAAGCCGTCAACCTTAAACAGAAGATGTAAAACTGCCGGAAGTTTTTGTGACGACAATCATGACACGTCGTCAATATGATGATAGGGTGTCACCATCGTCTTCAACTTTAGGCAGCAGGAGATGAATTTGCAGAGAAGTTGACGACGTCCGTGTTAGGCCGTCAAGATCATGATAGGTCATCACGGGCGTCGTCATCTAATTCGAAGAAAATCAGAAACATAATTTTATTTTCTTATTTGGGATTAACTATTTAAAACTTTGTTTTGGGGGTTTTAGGGGGATTTTTTTATCCATCATCCATTGACATATTGATAATATACAACTTTTTTGTCTCTCTCTCTCTTTCTAAACTAATATTTCAGTGTTTGCTTTATGATTCAATTACAAGTTCACTTTTGATTTCCTTCATTATTGTAAGTTAATCTTCTCAATTATGAATTCAATTTGTGTGCTTATTTCTTTCATCATGAGTGGATGAACACCCTTAACCTGGATTATGGGATCTAGGGTTAGGTCATGATAAAGTGGTAATTAATTACTCAAGGTTTAATAGATGTTAGGATTTATTGGTAATTTTGAGATTAGAATTTATGTCTGTCGGTTGCAAACAATAGGCGTACCTACTTTTGTTTTCTTGAGAAAGAAATCATAAACAGTAGAAAGTGAATTATCAATAGGGACTCGAAAAGGCTTCATTTAATAATCAACGCTTTAACAAGGTTGATTAACCTGAGGTAAAATCTGGGCAGTGAGTTGCGATTCCCTAAGTCCGAGAGGATTAGGAAATTAGACGCTCGAATAGGTTGAGAGATATTGGAGCATATCATCGATAAAGATAGCTTGTCATCCTAACCACCATGAGAACCTTGAGTTATTGGTAGGATCTATCATGTTCCGTAAGACCTAGTGAACATAATCCTTGTTATCTCATAAAATCTTGGTTACAAACATTAAATTCAAAGTAATAAACAATTATCTTCAAAACTTAAACCCCCATTTCAGGAAATAGTAAACTATCTATAAATTATATTGTAAACAACTTGACTTCACACCTTATTCTCTGTGGGATTCGAGACCAACCTAGTTGGGTTTTATATTGACAACGATCGCTTACACCCATTCAAGAGTGTAAGTTGAGCGTTATCAAAAATGGTGTCGTTGCTGGGGAATACGATTGTAAACTAAAAGTTTGTGTGCGCTAATTTGCTGTTCGTTAAGTTCCTTGATTTAAGTTTATTTTTTGTTTTTATCTATTGTAGTTACTGTGTTGTTTATGCCAAAAACAAGAAGATCCGAAGAACAGTTATTACCAATAAATCCAGAACCTCAGGTGATAGGCAAAATAGATGAACAACATGAGGCGGACAGAATAGCCACTTTAGCCAGGGTTTAGGTGACCGCACAGAATTTGGGACAACAAGTATGTCACCAGAACCCTGATGATGAAACTTGGGTGATGAGGAATCACTGAATCCTCAAAACCCAAGGCGAGCTGAGCAAATTGATGCACTAGTGCAGCGAAATATCAATAGAAACCGTCCAGTCTGAGGAAGGTATGGTGAACAACCTATTCAATATGAGGATGATGAAATTGATGAAGGAATGGATGGAGCTGGTGCAACGGGTGATATCATTCCTCCACCGTTGGCAACGGGTGCAAAATTCAGCATAACACGCACCATGATCCAACTCCTGAATCTGAAGGGGTTGTTTGGAGGTCTGCCTGGTGTTGATCCAAATATGCATTTTGTGAATTGCATCACCATTTGCAAATCTTTTGACAATTCAGGAGTGAGCCAAAATGTGATCAGGTTAAGATTCTTTCCATTGTCTCTGTCTGGAGAGGCAACAATGTGGTTAAACGAGCTAGAGACCGATTATATAACAAACTGGAGATAGTTGAAAAAGGCATTCCTAGAATGGTTCTTTCCACTCTCCAGGAGGGTACAACTGAGGGGCAAAATAAGTAACTTCAGACAACTTCCAACTGAAGCATTGAACGAAACCTAGGAGAGATTTTAGAAGAAGCTGGCTCAATATCCGAATCATAACATGACTGACTTGAATGTGATGGAGACTTCGAATAGATCTTTCAAATCTATGACAAAGACAATTGTAGACAATGCTCCAGGTGGTTCATTCATTGACCTCTCTTTTCTGGATGCTTCAGACATGCTGAATAGAATGACCAAGCAGAGTCGGGCTTGGCACACCAGGGATTCTGTGGTGGCTAGTCGGACTATTTTTGGTGGTATGACTTCAGAGCAGCGCAGAAGGGATGAGGAGTGAGACCAGGACATGGCCCACTTAAAGACATAGATGGACTTGCTGACTAAGCACATCCTGTCAGGAAAGACTGAAATAGTTAAGGCTGTAGAATCTCAGAGTACTGTTACTACGAGTGCTGATGTGGAAGTAAACTATATGAGTAAGGGGGTTTTTGATATAATAAAAAGGAACAAGGGTCGGAAATTTTATGACAAGCCTGATTACAAGATAGGGAGCAGGGACATTAGAGAAGCAACAATGACATGAGTGGTTTGTATGTTCCTCCTGGAAGTCGGGATACTACAACAACTAGCTCTGGCAAAATGTCCATAGAAGATATGATGGAAAAGTTGTTGAAAGGAGTGAAAGCTACCAACTTGGGGGTAACTACTGTGAAGACTGAATTCTCTACCCTCATTTAGTTGGTTAGCTCACACTCTGCTTCTATTAAGAAATTGGAGCAGCAGATGAGTCAACTTTTTGCTACACTGAACAAAAGAAAAAGTGGTACTTTACCTAGTGATACGGTTTAGAATCCGTGGAATGATGGCTTATGTATGGCGATTACCACTCAGAATGGTAAGAGGTTATGTGGCCCTTCTGTGGGTAAATCTGTAGAAGATGAGGTAATGGTTGATGAACCGAAAGAAAGTAATCAAGTGGAGTTTGAGAAGATGGATAGTTCTGCTGATGATCCAGAGAAGGAAAATGAGAAGGAAGAGGAAGTGGTGTTAAAGGCTATCCCCATACCACCACCTCCCTTTCCTCAATGATTGAAGAAAAAGGTCGATGATGCAAAATTAGGCAAGTTCACGTAAATGCTCAAGCAATCGACAATTAATATGCCTTTGCTTGAGGCACTTTAGCAAATGCCAGGTTAAGAAAAGTTCATGAAAGACCTCTTCACAAAGAAGATAAAGGTCAGCAGTGAGTAGGTGGACAATCTCCACCATTGCAGCGCGGTTTCCACACAATTTTTAGTGCAAAAAAAGGCTGACCCTGGAGCATTCACTATTTCATACAAAGTTGGGTCTCTGGATATTGCAAGGGCATTATGTGATTTGGGTGCCAGCATGAATGTGATTCCCATGGATGTATACAAGAACCTCAGTATAGATGCTCCGACACCCACTAACATACGACTGGTGATGGCAGATAGGTCAATAAAGAGGCCTGTTGGAATTTTGCATGATGTGTTGGTAAAAGTTGCAGACTTTATTCTTCCTGCTGATTTTGTGGTATTGGATTATGATGTGGAATTTGAGGTACCCATTATTTTGGGTAGGCCATTCTTAGCAATAGAAAGATTAATAGTCCACATAGAGTTGAATGAGCTTAAATTTAGACTCGTAAAGAAAAATGCAAAATTCAAAATGCATCAACCCATGTCTCAAAAAAATAATATAAATTCTTATTGATCGTTGACGTATTCTATGATGATGGAAAAGGGGGATCAACAGGTTGTCTTGGCAAAGTCTGAGTAGTCAAGATAACCAAGTCGTGCCGCGACAGTAAATCAGGCGCTATTGGGAGGCAACCCAAAGTTTTATTTTTATGTTTAAACAAGTTTTTTTAATTTTTACAATTAGGATTTAGTATACAGAAGATGGAAAAGTGGAAAGGTCAGCTGGAAGGTCATGACGACATTCGTGACAAGCTGTCACAATTGTGACAAGCTATCACGAATGCCGTCAGCTAGACCAGGCTTGGGGAATTCTCTGCCTAAGGGTGACGACGTTTGTGATAGGCTATCACAATCGTGACAAGCCTTCACGAATTTTCGTCAACCCAGAGCCTTAAAATCCATAAACTGGGCCTAAATCTAAGCAGATTCAACTCGGCCCAGTCGCGAACCGTTTCAAATTTCCACTAATTTTAACTTTTTTTCTTTAGTATTTCTTTCCTTAGTTAAAATATTTCCCATCCTTTGCAAAAACATACCAAGAAAACAATAAACAGAAAATCACTCTTCCTTTGGTGAGTGATTTTAGTTTAACATCTCTATCAGGTATACTCTAATCTAATTCTTCACTTTTTTGATAATGTATGATGAATGAAAGATAACCCAATGTCCCCAAGATTATTGAACCAAGTTCAACTTGGAATGTAGCTAAAAACACACCTAGGGTTTGTTGTACAAGCCCAAGGGTTGAAAAGATAGCTCACGATTCGAATTCAAGTAAATCTTGAGCAAGAATGGGGACCAAAAATTTAGTTAAAGTTAAAAGTGGGTTCTGATAAGTGTGATGACATCCATGATAGTCTATCACCATCATGACGGCTTATCATAAATGTCATCATAAGATAACAAAACTTAAGTTGGTTCTAGATAGAGCTGAAGACAATCGTGACGAGCTATCACAATTGTGACGGCCTATTATGATTATCATCAGAAAGTGTAAAAATTTTTTGGGTTCTATCTGAGGTTGATGAAAACCGTGATAAGCTATCACGATTGTGATAGTTTATCATGAATTATCGTCACACCTGGGGCCTAAAACATAAATAAGCTTAAATGATTAATGTACTTGTTTTTGTGATATTTAGGGTTGACTAATTCTCTTATAATGTCTCCAGGTACTTTAAAATGGCACCAAAAATAAAGAGTCCCACAGAACCAAAGAATATGGCCAAAGATAATGTACACCGTAAGCTCATCGATGAGGAATCTGACTATGAGGAGGTGGAACCCTTGCGCAGGATGAGGAAGAAGCAAAGTCCAAAGAAAAATCCACTAATTAAGGTGGAGGACACTGATAATATTGACTCGACCACAACTTCTGAGCAAGAGGAGTATGAAAAGGGAAATTCTGAATAGCATGAGTCTGAACATGCTGACTCTGATGAAGAAGATCAAGAAGAGTCTGTAGAATCTGAGCCCGAGGGAATAGCTTTTGGGTCCCATCCACTGAGCAACAAAATGATAAAGAGTGTCCACCTCGGAGGACTCTTATCAAGTGTAAGAACCCAGAAGTAAGGAATAATGCTAGATGGTAAATCCCTAGAGCTGAGGACATTTAAATTGCTGGACTACAAAGAACTGATAGAAGGAATGCAAAGAGGCCAATCCAAGAAGAAAAGATGATCATCACGAAAGGGTTGAGCAGATACCCTGAAGTGGAGAAGAAATTCAAGAAATATGGCTTAGATGGACTACAGAAGGGGGAGGTTTATTTTGTCCCGCCCTTGTTCAAGAGTTTTATGCAAACTATCAAGCTAGGTTGGAGAACATGTGCAAACTAGTTGAGAAAGTAGTGGATTAGCCTCTTATTGATAGAGTTCGGGTGAGGGGCATAATGATTGATGTTTTGGTTAGGATCATCAACCGATTCTAGAACGGTCTCGACTTTATACCTCAGGACACCACACCTTCATTTTATGCTTAGATAAAGAATAAGGACTAACAACAACCTTGGTTGGCCAACATCATAGCTGACGAAGAACCGGCTTGGGTCACAAACCCAAATAAGAGAATCTGTAAGTCCTCGTTGGCTCAGGAGGAAAAATTTTGGTGGGGCATAGTGTGAGTCTGGATATTTCCTAATGAGTGAGATAATATTCTAGGTGATGACCGAGCTATTTTGGTAGAAAGCTTACTGCAGCAGCTTCCCTTGAACTTTGGAGAAATCATTGTGGATCAGATAAAGATAAGGATGTCAAGGAACGACACTGGTTATTCTTTTCCTTGTCATGTTACAGAATTGTGCAGAGCTGCTGGGGTGCCAAATATTGTAGGAGTTGATGAAAATATTCATGCCCGAAAGACTGACAACCCCATTCGGTTTGATGAGGTACATCCAGGACTTAGGATTCACAGGGGTACAGAGGTACCAGTGGACCCTCCGATTATAGATGTCGGAGTAGCACGTCATGTAGATGTACAGGATTCTTTAGCACAGGTAACTTCAGTGCCTGATACTGAAGCCAGCTCCTCAGTTCCTCCAACTGTAATAAGTTCTACATTTCAGCCGATTGATATCAAAAAGGTGGCTAAGAAAGCCAAGTGGTGCAAGGTACAGCTATATTCCTTCGACAAACAGTTTGTTGCTTCTATGGACAAAAGAATCAAGGTTGTACTAGATCTCTTTATGACATTGCCTGCATGAGATGCAGATTTGTAGAACAGATTCGATGCCCAGAAAAAAGGAGATGACAGGTGTTGATCTTGCTGCATTCAGGGCTGCGTTGAAAAAAGTAAAGGCAAATGTTTGGGAGCTGCAGCAACACCAAATTATGATGCCAACATGTACGTCTGTGGAAGAATTGGAAGAATAAATTCTATACTTGATCGCACTACAGACTCCCCAAAGAAAAAGAAGAAAAAGGGAAAAGAAGGGCTAGAATAAGAGAGAAGAGCCGGACAATGAGGAAGAAAGAAAAGAAAAAAAAGGCAAAAAAGAAGTTTGAGAAGGAGGAGGTGAAGAAAGTAAAATTAGAGTCCCTGGCTGAAACTGAGAAATAGGAGGCAGCCATCAGAGCTAGGGCTGCAGGTGCTTTATCTAGTCAGGATCCAACCACCATAAAGCTAGATGCTCCTGATGGGGAGAAGACAACAGATGATGAAGTAGAAGGGTTAAGTCCCAGGATCCTCGTTCTTGACTATCTTCAGTATACCCTAACCCTTAGTGCATCTTAGTTTGGATTTTAAGTTGAGGTTGTAGGTTAAATTATTGTTGTAATATTTTTTGTAGATAATTAGGAGTAGTACAAGTACTTGAGGCTGTTAGCTTATTCTGTGATTTTTTAGTACCTATCCAGTGGTCTGATCTATTATGTACTGTGTGAATTGTATCCATTGTGACCACTGTGTATCATTTGGTAGTGTTAGTATAATAAATGAATGACTTGTGTTAAATAAGTGCATGAACCGGATAAGTAGTGATATGCAACATACTTGTGTGCCATGTGTGTGTAAGGTCTTACTCAGTTCCCATTGTGCGTTGAATCTAGAACTTGCCCTATTAGTCGTGCCATAGTCATAGGATAGGCATTAGGAAAGAATCATAGGCCATTTTTGCATGTTATCCCATTTTAGCCTAAATGACCTTCCCAATGTGAATAATATTCCTTGATCCTTATTTGAGCCTCAATAGCCTATTCTTTTTTTAACCCCTTTCACCTTCCCGTTTACATCACAATGAACCTGTCTTGGACCTGGTCCTCCTTGGACATTGTGCACCTTGACTTAGGAAAATAAACTAAGTTGAGGGTGGCTAATATAGGGGTGCATGATGAAATACGTGTATGAAGAGAGGTAGAATAAGAAGGATGAAAAAAAAGTTGGGCGCGGTGAAATAGAAATAAGAAAAGAGAAAACTGTGTGAAAAATAATAGAAAGATAATATAATAAATGAAAATACCACATCCATCTTGAGCATGCTTGATCAATAACAGAGGGAAGAAAAGAAGGGTTAAGAGTTGAAACCTCGAGAATTTAATGTAGTGCCAAGGAGGCATACTTACAATGAAATATCCATGACTATCATACCAGCTCGTAGCCTGCATTACAAGCTTAAGAATATCCCTATAGTGATCCTAACTGACCAGTCTGAAGACTTGGGTACTGACTATAAGGGAAATCCTATGGAACTTGATGCGCAATGTTGGAACTTTGTTCTGAGAGTGAGTCTTGTGTTTATCCCTATGTGTATAAATTCTGATATGAGTGAAAAAAAGATTTCTTTATTGCGAGGGCACACTAGGTATGTTGCTTATCACTATCTTGTTTGGATAAGTATGATTTGGTTATGTGATGGGTTGTTATTGTTGGATTTTTTGCCATATCTTGATCCTTGTGAGTTGCATGGGTTTTTTAATAATAGACACAGTTGCTCTTATTTTGACTGACTTTGGAGATAGTGCATGTATTCTGAACTGATATAAGTAGATAGCTGCCAAATTGTACTTTGAATACTCTTAGTTATGTTATGGTTGCTTGAGGACAAGCAATTGTTTAAGTTGAGGGTGTCGATGTGTGAGCCCATGCTAACACATTTGAAGATTTTAACTCTAAATAATTGCAAAGTCTTGAGCAACTGTATTCGTTTTTGATTATTTTACTTTGATTTGGAAGAAAAAGTAGAGGAGAAGGGGAACAACAAATTAAGGAAGCAAAAAGCATGAAATCGGAAGAAAATAGAGAGCAAAGTATGGCTGACGGCATGAATAACACGCCGTTATCCTGGTGATAGGGTGTTACGGATGCCGTCAACCTTAAACAGAAGATGCAAAGCTGCAGGAAGTTTTTTTATGGCAATCATGACACGTCTTCAATATGATGATAGGGTGTCACCATCGTCGTCAACCTTAGGCAGTAAGAGATGAATTTGCAGAGAAGTTGACAACATCCATGACAGTACGTCAAGATCATGATACGCCATCACGAGCGCAGTCATCTAATTTGAAGAAAATCAGAAACTTTAATTTTATTTCCTTATTTAGGGTTAACTATTTAAAACCTTGTTTTAGGGTTTTTAGGGGGATTTTTTTATCCATCATCCATTGACATATTTACAATATACGACTTTTCTATCTCTCTCTCTCTCTAAACTCATATTTCAGTGTTTGCTTTGTGATTCAATTACAAGTTCACTTTTGATTTCCTTCATTATTGTAAGTTAATCTTCTCAATTATGAATTCAATTTATGTGCTTATTTCTTGCATCATGAGTGGTTGAACACCCTTAACCTGGATTATGGGATATAGGGTTAGGTCATGATAAGGTGGTAATTAATTACTCAAGGTTTAATAGGTGTTAGGATTTCTTGGTAATTCTGAGATTAGAATTTATGCCTGTTGGTTGCAAAAAATAGGCGTACCTACTTTGGTTTGCTTGAGAAAGAAATCATAAACAGTCGGAAAGGAATTATCAATACGAACTCGAAAATGCTTCGTTTAATAATCATCATTGTAACAAGGTTGATTAACCTGAGGTAAAATCTGGGCAGTGAGTTGTGATTCCCTAAGTCCGATATTATTAGGAAATTAGAAGCTCAAATAGGTCGAGAGTCATTTGAGCATATCATCAATAAAGATAGTGTGTTATCCTAACCACCTTGAGAACCTTGAGTTAATGGTAGCATCTTTCATGCTCCGTAATCCCTAGTGAACATAATCCTGGTTATCTTATAAAATGTTAGTTACAAACATTAAATTCAAAGTAATAAACAATTATCTGCAAAACTTAAACCCCCATTTCAGGAAACAGTAAACTATTTGTAAATTATATCGTAAACAACTTAAGTTCACACCTTATTCCCTGTGGGATTTGACCCCAACCTAGTTGGGTTTTATATTGACAACGATCGCTTACACCCATTCAATAGTGTAATTTGAGTGTTATCAACATAGTAAGAGTTCCACCAATTTGTGTTGCTTTGTAGGTTGAGTTCAGGACTGTGGTGAGTACCGTTGAGGAATTGCAATTTTAGATAAAGTTAGAGAATTCTATACAACAGAATGACATTCACTTATATAAAGCTATTGCAGGGATTGATTAATTACATTATTGTTGTATAAATATGAAGAGAAATTTCTATTTAGCAGCACTAGTTTCCACTAATAGTAATAGTAATCTTCTTCTTTAATTCTAATGGGATACTAGGAAATAGTGTGCAAGGTAATGACTTATGGGATAGTTTAAAGTAGTGTGCTAATGACTTTGATATTCATGGATCTATTTATTCTAGTTGAGACAATTAAAATTTTATTATATATGTGAGACATATGTTGTGATGAACTGTGTGGATGCATATATCATGATATTTGACTCTAAAAATAGGCAAGTGCTTATGAATTGTCTGTTAGTCCCTCTCTTTAAAGATAATTGTTTTGATCTGGAAGTGTGTACCTATTCATATAAAAGTGCACGATCATTTTGGTATCTGAATTTAGACAAACAACATAAGGTTTTATGTTCAGAACTCTAAGCCCGAGTAATCTGTAGGTCTTCCTCACTGGTCATAGAGTTGGTGTCGGAATGGGTAAGACTAGGAAGGATGCTCAACAACAAGCAACTGAGAATGCACTTAATAACTTGGCTAGTAAGATCCTAAGCTAATTCCGTGGTGGAAGTTTTTTTATCTTGCAACTATTTCAAAAGAGGATTTGCATAATTAGTAAATTCTTAAGAACACATTCTCATGTTAAGTAAGTTCTTAAAAACTATGTCTGGTGCAGTGTTATCTAAAGATATTTCTTCATTTCTTAAAGCAATAAATTGATTCGAAGTTGGGTTTCATTTCTTAAAGCACTACTTTGAAATATTCCACATACACCTGGCGACATTTTTGACAAGTCCGAGCAACATTATTATACCTTATTTGAGATGCATGTTGGTTGTTAGTTGAAAATGTTAAAGATGTGGAATGGACTTTTGAGATTGAAGGGAAAGGTATAATTACGCAAAAGTCGAGTTAATTGGCTAATACATAGTCTTTATTAAAAAAATTGCTTATGCATATTAAAGTTCACTAGATCATATATGGGTTTGATACTGCATATTCTATTTTTGTAAAGTTTATGGTGAAGGAAAGGTTCTAATTATTTATCTCCTGCAAAGTGTTAATCTAAAGTTACATTTCTCTTCTATGTTAACTCTATTTTTCCCTTTTTGTGACCATAACCGAACCTTTCGTCATTTTCTTATGTGACATACGGTTTGTGTGTATAAACTCCTATGCTTTATTTTGATGAGAACCTTTCCTTTTATTCGGTGTTTCTACAGCTATCTACCGGAGGAGATGAGGAACCCTACAACATTTAAATGTGAGTTGTCATCTGATGTTCTTTTCTATGAAATCTGACTTTTCCAGAACTCTTTTTCTTAATTTTAACTACTAATGGATCTCTAAAGGGATGCAAGTTCATACAAGTACATCTAGTAACCGTTGCCTAAGTTGTAAAACTTTTCTTGTTAGTGTTCTTTTTCATTAGATGTGATTAACCAACTCATGCTTCAGGTTTTAGAGTTAAATTTATTTCATCTTTTATCATTGACTCTTTCTGTCTGATTTCTATCTTGTAGGACGATGCACGAACAAAAGTTAATATGCCATTAATTATTTATTCCTCTGCTTCTTATCAGGAATACTTGTCATTCTGGTTTCTTGTGACTCTACTACCTTCACTGTTTATTGTTATAATCTTTTCAAAACCTTTCATCTACTTCCTCTATAAGATAAAACTAATAGGGGTTTGCATCTATTTTTATAACAAGGATGCTACAAAACCCACAATATCGTCACAGTTGCAGGACATGATGTAAGTCTGGTTCAGTTGTCTTTCAAGTGCAATTTCTTTATTCCATACAAAAATACTTATATTATCATTTACTTTTCTGAGCTTTCTGCATGATAATCATATTCTTACAGTAACCCATACATCCGCTGAGTTTTACCATAAGCATTGTCCCAAAGGATATTTGAATAGAAACTTATGTCATTCTATAACTTTCCTCAAGTGTTAGGAGTATATATCTCGGTGCAGCTTTGCTATATCTGATGTATCTGAACTGCTTTATTTTTCCCCTTCTGCAGATGACTTTTTATTTACTGGAGTAGCCCGCAGACTCTTCACATTCGATACCGCACCCGTGTTGGATTCTCCAAAAATACACTAGTTTTGGCGAATCTGACACACACCCGTTGACTTTTTTGAAGAATCCGTGCAACATAGAGTTAAAGTTTTATCTCTCTTTAGTTCTTTAGTGATCTTCAAAACCGATCAATTTGCTTATATTAGATATGGTTTCTTTTCCAAACCCCTTTGTTGCAATTTTTCTATATGCATTTCTCCTGCAATTTAGTCTTAGTGTTTTGCAGTTTCACTTATTGTTTATGTTTATGTTATGACTTAAATGTGATTCATTTAGTAATTGAATGAAAGCGCATTGAATCCCTTCCCCTTTGTAGCTGGTTGTGCTTGAAAATTGTGTTCCTAGTGTTAACAGTATTGGAAATTACATGCTTTCTATCAATAACTTATAGTACAAGATAACTAAAGGTTTCTTCATGGAAAATACAATTGCCATGACAGAAGGTGAAATGCAGTTAGATGGTGTTTTTCAGGTCCTTTCTTGTACTGAACCTCTTATTTGAAATTCAGGCTTAGATCTAGATAGAGTGTTTGAGAAGAGGTTATTGAATATCAAGAATCAACCTTAATTTTCATGATTACTGGTGCTTAGGCTCCGAGAGAGTTTCAGTAGTCTCCACTTTTGGTTTCTTATAAACATCTGATGAAGTAACTGCATAAGAAGTAAATTCTGATCATTTAGAACTGATTTATATTCCTACTTTTACAACTAAAGAATAAGATCAATAAAATTTGCCATAGTGATTGAGTTTTCTCTTGTGCCGATTCTCTATTCAAAGTTCTATCATGAAAAGCTTGTAAAGGCTAACATACTCTAATATTTTTTTTATGTGCTGACTATTTACTTATTAGCAGTTTTAAGTAATTAAGAAAAAGTTACCTTTAGCCCAGTCTTGCTTATTAATTATTGATAAAGCACATGAGAGGCATCATCCTTATAAAACTTGCAAAACAAAAGAAATTCTTTTCACATTCAACCAATAAGACACCACATAAAATTTGATGTCAAATTTAAGGCTGAGTTTGGATATGCTAATTATATGATTGGTGGTTTAGTTTGTAGCTAATATGCTAAAGTATCGTGCAGTTCAGGACATGGGGATTTCCTCCATTAGAGGATAGATAAAAGTCCATGGCATTTTTTGGATGCCTAGACTTCTTTGGTGGTGATATTCTTACCAAGGAGGAAAATATATCATTTTTAACTTGATTCATTAATAGAAAAGCAAAAATACCATAGTAACTATTTGTGGTAGATTAAATAGATATGAAACTTCCCTAACCTCTGCAACAGCTAAGACTTGAAGAGATGGAGAAAAATATTGTAAATGATATGTTTGTTATACTATCTGATATCTGGATGGACAATGAGAAGGTATATATGATTAATTTATTTCTTTGTAACCCTCTCTTCCCTTTTTAATACGTTTGGACTTGTTATAGTTTCCTAATCTATCATTCTCCCCTATCCATAGAGAAGACTTTGGGAAATCTGGAGACTATACTTGATGGTTACGAAAATGTAGAGGTGGTTCCTTATTTATTTGTCTTCATGGGAAATTTCTGCTTTCATCCATTTAATATTTCATTTACGTCAATCTCTAGTCTCGGGCAAGTGGAAGTTGGTAGAAGGTATCCAATGGTACCACCGCCATAATAAAAGTTGAGATGATGTCTTACATTATTAAATAGTGGACCAGAGAGATCAACTACTTCTTCATAAAATATGAATAGTTCAGAGTAGACTTTTGGTTGATGTGAGAAAATCAGAATTGATACTAGATGGAGAAGTGTGTGATAACGTGGACCTCATAATGAAGTTTGATTGTAAGTTGTGTTACTGCTTGCGAAATATGTAGAACTTAATGAATTTGAGATTTTGAATTATGATATTATTAATGAATGATTTTGTTTTGTGATGTGTATATATTGAGTTATAATTTATTATGTATGTAATTAAAAAATTTACGTTAATACGATTGGCTATTTATATAAACAGTACAATTTAATAACATGTGGCAACAATCATTGCAATAAATCAATAAACCATTACAATAGGTAGTCAAAAAGCATTGCAACAAAATAACAAAAGTGTCACAATAGATGCTATCACAACAGTTTAATGTTATTGCAATAGAATCTATTACAACGGTTAGTAACCGTTGCAATAGATTAAACTAGAAGTTCCAATCAGTAATGAAATAGTTGTAATAGGTACTCAAAATGCGTTGCAATAGAATAACAAAAGCGTCATAATAGATGTTGTTGCAAAGATTTAATATTGTTGGAATTGATTCTATAAAAATAGGCATCTCAATATGTCAAAAACTAACCGTCACCATAGGTCAAGCTATGGCGATGATTCCAGAAAACTGTCGCCATAACTTTATCTGTGGTGACGGTTTTAGAAAACTGTCGCATAAACCATTGCCATAGACTTGCCACAACAACCACCTATAGGACGCTTACTGAACCATTGCATTGGAGCTATGGCAACGGTTTTGTTGTCTATTGCAACCGTTACCATAGGGGTAATTTCCATTAGTGTGGAGATAGTTAGACACAAACACAATAGAAGAACTCCCTTCCACCCATTTTTCTCTGCCCATGCCACCACATTAAAAGTTTTTTTGTGCAACCAACTTTCTGTTCAAACCCATATTTGACTCAATAATGCACTTCCTTGCATGAAAATTAATGAATAATATTTGGTATGTCCACCTGCATAAATTTAGAGCCGAGTTTAGTCATTTCCTATTTTATAACAAAAGGAATGAAATTGCAACAAAAAATATATTTGATAAATCATTAACTGCTCATGTTAGTAATTTATGACTAATATCATATCCAATTATATTGAAATCGCAAAATAAGTTAACAAATAATGATTCAAATTGACCATCCTCAAGAACTTATAATTTATTCTATATTTAATAACTATATATTAAAAGTATTATTTTAATAATGTTAATATTATTTAACTTTAAAATTATCTATCTGACATGATATACACTGCAACACACATGTGGAGAAACTAGTGTGTGTTTGTGTATATACATGTGTGTATAAATGTATGTATTCATATATATCATCTCCTTAATTTTCAATATTTTAACTCTAAGTGTAATTAACTATTTTAGACCATTGAAAGATCAAAATTCTTGAGGGATTGAGAATTTGAGGTTAAAGTTACCTTAGGGGAATATATTTATGAGAAATTTATCATTGTTGTCTTTTAGTTTTACGTAATTTATATCCTAATTCGCCAGTTTCTTCTTTACTTTCCAATGGTGGTTGGGACTGATTTTGTAGTATTTGAGCTTTGATTTAGCCAAATTTATGTCACAATTAACCATCGATCTGCGTCGGATGCTATGACGATTTCAATTTTATGATTCTGCAAGTGGACCCATATGGGATTTTAATTTAATTTATAACCTGAAGTGTATATTCAAATCGGTAGAAATTATTTTATCTTGAAGCAAAGATCAATATTTTGACAGCATGGGAGTTCTCAAAATAGAAAAGCTCTGATATAGAGGATTCAACGAGTGTTCGGCGACCTCCGGCAAGGCTTGGCTTACCCTTCTTTTAGATTGAGCCTAATTATGGTATTATCATATCAATGTTCTTGTTTAGATGTATAGTTTTATCCCAGTTATTATTTTCACATTTTAACATTGTATTTATATAGTTAGGATCCCTTTTAACATGAATTTGGGTTTGTTTTAACTTAGTAAACCATATTATAACCATGTTCTAATAGAATTATATCTTATAGTACCTTAGGATATTATTGGGGAACTTAATTCTAGATTTATGTCGATTTTTCCTTAGGTTGTTTATCATGATCCTATAGTTGACCCCACCACCCCTTTTAAAGAAAAACCCATCGACCCTTAGTAGATTTAGGAACTAGAGATTTAACTTAGTGATATATCTGCGTCGGATGCTATGACAATATTAATTTTGTGATTCTGCAAGTGGACCCACATGGGATGTTAGTTTAATTTCTAACCTGAAGTGTATATATTCAAATGGTTTTCAATTATTTCATTTTGAAGCATAGATCAATATTTTGACAGCATGGGAGTTCTCAAAAGAGAAAAGCTCTGATATGGAGAATTTGACGAGTGTTCGACGACCACCGGGAAGGCTTTGATTACCCTTTTTTTAGATTGAGCCTAATTATGGTATTATCATATCATTATGCTAGTTTAGATGTATAGTTTTATCCGAGTTATTATTTTCATATTTTAACATGGTATTTAGCCGGCTAAGATCCCTTTTAGCATGAATTTGGGTCTGTTTCAACTTAGTAAACCATATTCTAACCCTGTTCTAATAGAATTATATCTTATAGTACCTTAGTATATTGTTGGGGATCTTAATACTAGATTTATGTCTATTTTTCCTTAGGTTGGTTTATCAAAAACCTATAGTTGACCCCACCACCCCTTTTAATGGGAAACCCATCGATCCTTAGTAGATTAAGTAACTAGAGATTTAACTTAGTGATATATTGTATGGGGATAGGTTTAATTTTCCTATAGTTTTACTAAATTAATCATACTTAGGTATTTGTGCATATATATTTATATTTAAGTTGTAGTTCAAGTTCGGCATATTCCTAATTACTACTATGATGAGTTTTAACACAAGTATGACATTTGTTTATAGTTATGGTCTGCTCCCTATAGAATCATCTATTGAGGTTATGGTTGGTTACTTAAGAGTTTTAGTTTGTGTCTAGACCCAGTCTATGAGTATGATTAAGGTATTCAAGTGGTTATTTTGGTAATTACTGGGAGTTCTGGCAACTATACTTGGTTTTAGTATGGTAGTTCTAACAATTTTTGTATGGACTATTTGGCCTCATTTTATCATAATCTATTTTTGGTTTGAGCCTGGTGTCAGGCCTCTTATTATTATCCACCGGAAATAGATTGAGTCTGATATGCTATCATTATAGATCCAAGATTAGAGATTCATTTTACATTGTCACAGTTAAAGATTATTTATGCTCATGGCTTATATTTACTTTTATTTGCATCCACAAGGCTTGTGGGCCCCCATTGCCTTCTTTTTAAGTCTTCTGGGGATATGGAGGCCTAATTTTTTGCTATATTTATTTCTTCTATCTTATTTGCCTAACGTAGATTGATATTTTTATTTCTATCTCTTTTAATATTGACTTAGCTTACATACTCTTAATTTATTTGTCTTTACTATACTTTAACTTAGTTGGTTGGTGATGCCTACTAACTACCCATTACTTTAGTACTCATAATGGACTTCTACATCTTTTCCTTGATACAGATTTGAGTATGAGTCATAGACATTATCATTATTATTATATAATGCCTCTAATGAAAAGACGGGGTGAGCTTTCTAGAGTCTAAGGCTTATCATCCACTTTCAATCACTAATAGTCTTTTGTATTCCCGATACTACTATGTATATATGTATCTTTTGCATACAATCAAGTATTCTTCATTCTGGTTATAGTGGGTTTTGTACCGGCCTTACTAGGTCTCAGGAGGGTTTATGTTTGATATTTTGTCCTCTTCCCTCTCTTATATGCGATGTTATATACTATATCTTTTATCCCTTTGTCAATATTATTTTTTTGTATTGGTTTATTTCCTATTTCCATTATCTACTTCCCTTAACCCACTACTTGTAATTTCAGGTTATGCCATAACTTACTTACAGGTGGGTGAAATAGGTGTCATCATGATCTAGGGAATTGGGTCATGATAATATGATTATATTGCAAACTGGTACAATTTTTTTATGTTATGCTCAAAACTCGTTCATGATATGTTAAATATTAAAGAAAACTGAAAAAATATAGTAATTCCCTGATGGTTTTATGAATAGTGAAGCCAATTTAGAGGAAATAATTAGGTATTGTCAACACAATTTCATGCACAATTTGAAAAGTTTTAGGTAGAGTAGAATAACTCTACACTATTGAAAAATATTAAATGGTGTAAATTTTTTAATTACAAAAATAATCCATATGTTATTTATTGGTCTTTTGATAATCATTTATTTGAAAGGATGAAATATTAATGTAAGAGAATAAAAATTAAGCATGGACACAATAGATAAGCCAACATCAAGTTTATCCTTATGAAAGAAATCCATCTTTTGTTAAGAGGAATTAAAAAGAAGGGTCAGAGAAGCTTTATCAAGTCTCAATAAAGATATGGAACCAAAAAGGATAATGGAGTTATTTGATACTACATTTTCACATGCAAGTGAACCCTGCAACAGAAATATGATGGATCTATTAGGAAAGGCACAAACATACATCCTTAATTAACAGAACTGTTCCAGCACTCTTCCAAAAATTAAAAAAATGTACTATGACAAAAGATGAACACCATAGACAATCTGCGAACAACTATACTACAACAAGACAAGGAAGGAAAAATCTTCAAGGTATAAAAAGACAAAGGTGCAGAAAACAACAAATCACATGCAAGTGAACCAAACAATAAAGATAATATGGATTCCCAATGAATAACACACGCATACCTCCTTAATTAATATAAAAGTTCTAGCACTCTTCAAAAAATTTTAAAAATCTACTTAAACAAAAGGTGGATCCACAGGCAATCCACAAACAACTATTCTACTACAAGATGAAGAA
The DNA here is from genome assembly GCA_030864215.1 of Capsicum pubescens. Classification (NCBI taxonomy): domain Eukaryota; kingdom Viridiplantae; phylum Streptophyta; class Magnoliopsida; order Solanales; family Solanaceae; genus Capsicum; species Capsicum pubescens. The sequence goes on along the minus strand of CM061539.1, from coordinate 37,172,326 downwards.
GGACATATTTGTAATGTATAATAAGTCAAAGGCATAGAAAACAACAAATCAGAAGAAGACAGTTATGTTTTCTAGATAAGATGTGGAATAAATAGACCCATGTAAAATAAATCATCTATTCATGGACACATGTAAAATAAATATTTGGTCATCAAAAAGTCATATGAAAGATGTAAAATAGATTCCATGTCTTTTATCATGTACACATGTAATATTAAGACTATGTATTAGTTTAATTAGTCAACACTTTGATATTTATTTTATACCTTCAACTTGTATTAGTAGGGGCATTCAGAAATACCCATAATTATTTCCATATTACCCAACCTGTATGTCTGGTTTCTATTGCTTCCCAAAAATCAATAAAGTTTATGTAAGTATACCTCTCTACATCTTATTTACTTCTTTTCTCTGCTTTTTTTTTGCTATCTGATTAATAGTTTTTAAAATATGTTTTAGTACTTTACTTGTATAAAGTTATTTTGATCCCTTTTTAAACTTTGTGTTTCCACTACCTATTTAGTTATTTTCCTATTCAATATTTATGTGAATATAAAAGAACCAATAAATAATATATAAAATTCTTTTAGTAATAAAGAATTGATGTGTCATAGTTTCATGGCACTTTTGTAGCTTAAAACGGTGAAAATATGCACTTACTTGGGTTATTTTATCGAATATGAGGTTTCTTTTAGGTATGTTGTATGTAAATTATTTTGGAAGTGGTGTGGACAATAATTGGATGAAAAGGAGATTAAAAATCTAAGCCACTAACTAGACCACGAGTCGTTTAGTCACCTAACGTCCTGGGCATAAATCGTGAGGTTGATAGTGATGAATGTTGCTTTTAGGATCAATGTCTAAGAATGACTATAACTTGTTAGGAGTCACAATGAGTCATTGGGTGATTTATTCTGAGCACATTAGACAAAAATAATGAAGGCTGACAAGTTGAAGCCTAGTGGAAATGAGTGAAGACCATGCGTCATTATGACTGACAATGACTCGTGGTGAGGAGTCGTTCTGACAATAGACTTAAAAGTACTAAAAGAGAACATTAACTTGAGTGACAATAATTTCTAAGCAATGGCTAATTATATCTAACCATGAATCATGATCAATGAAAATAGAAGAGAGTAGAGATAGTAGCTAAGTAGTCAGCGTTAGTCCAGAAGACTCATTACTAGAGGCGAGACCACCGCTGACTTAGTTTTCCTATTTTGTTTTGGTTAAGTTTCCTTCTTTATTTTAAGACTATAATATTCTTTGTGTCCTTATGTAATAGTGTACGTAATTTGGGTTTTTTCATTCCTACGCAAATAATTTGATGCTACCGTAAGCAACTAATTTTCTTATCTAGGGTTGTGGGAATCCTGGTGGATTAACAAAGTAGGCAAGGTGCAAGATTAGTTTAGTTCATTATTACTACATTTATTATAATCTTATTATATTTTTTTCATCCTTACCTACTGCAGAGCTTAGGACTAGCCTGTATTCGAGATTATCCTCACAAGGGAGATCAAGACTGGGAAAAGAAGACTACAATAGTTATTCGAGGCAATCAAACTTTGTCTAGTAACTGGAGACCAACAAGGTGATAGTGAAACTAAGATCGAGGGAAGGGGTTAGTAAGGCAACACCCTGATACTTATAAGGTGAATGTTGATATTTACCAATAAGTCCACAAGATAGTGTGTGATACCTATCTTGTTAGATTTTGCATGCACAACATTAAGATAGTCGTATTGAGAACGAGAAAAAAATGGAGTTATAACCCAAGGGGAACACAATCCAAGTATTTATTTAATACTTTTTACAACCAAAGAAATTAAAATTTTTCTACTTTTTACTATTATAACAAGACCCCAAATATACTTTTCTACACTGCCCAACTATTTCAGCAGGTTTGAGAGATACATCTAACCTATTCCCTGTTGGTTCGACCCCAAACTTTTTGAGTTACTATATTTGGCTCTGACTAAATTATACTTCATAGAGTTGTAGTTTTGGGTGACATTAAATTTTGATGCCATTACTAGGGAATACGATTGCAGAGCTATTGATTAAAGTTTTGGGAGTTTTTAGGTTTTAGTTTTTTTTTCGGTGGGTATATGACTACACTTTTAGTAAAGCCAATCCCTTTCTTCCTCTTAATACATACCAGATAGAATCCTTCTAACAAATCATATGATGAAAAACACTTACATGAAGGCCATCTTAAGGGGCTTTAGAACAATCATACTAGTTTTTCTCCACCTCTTTCCAGAGTAGATCAAAACATTATTAATTAAAACACTATGCAATTATTAGCATTAGTTTCTAACTAGAGGAGGGAAGCAAATGCCTAATGTTTAGCTTTGAAAGCAATGCTAGAAAGCCTAAGACAAGAAGTATATCATCAAGCAATACACGATGAGGACCGAGATAGAAGTATAAAGGGTAGAGCTCAAGTACTCCTAGTCTATAAGTAATTGTCACCATATAATAATCCAAAGTATGAATTGGGCTACGTTGAGCCTACCATAATTGGAGCTATCATTCTTCCTCCATTGCCAGCAAATATAAAGTTTGACATAACTAGAGTTATGATCCAGTTATTGAATTTGAAGGGTATGTATGGGGCTTGCCGACTGATGATACAAATATGAACCTCATGAACTTTATTGGATTTTGCACTTCATACACTATACATAGGGTGGATCATAGAGCTCTGAGACTCTGTCTATTCCCTTTCTCTCTAACTTGTGAAGTTGTATTATGGTTTGGGGAATAACCTCGTAGGTCTATTACTATATGGAATGAGTGGTGTAGGCAGTTTTTAGACCATTTATTCCCTTTGTCTAGAATGCTACAGTTTAAAGACATCATCTATAACTTAAGGTAATTGCATTATGAATCAATGTATGAGACTTGGTTTCGGTATAAGAAAAAGTTGTTGATGGTACCCAATAATAGAATTTCAAGGAAAAATTTTATTTAAATATTCTATCGAGCCCTAATTTCCAATTCTGAGCTATGGTAGAAACTATTATTAATACAACATTCATGCTTTTGTATTGGGAGGACGCATCAGATATATTAGATCAGATCTTTCTCACCAACCAAGGGTGGCATACATGGGAGACGGATAGAGGCGCTAGCACTTGTACTATTGGGGCTTCCAGTGACCATAGAGTTGTTGATGAAACTGTGGTGCAAGAGGTTTCTCATCTTAGGCTAAAGGTTGGGTTTTTGGAAAAGTAGTTCACGATGATCAATTTTGATAAGGAAAATGCAATGGGATCATAAGGTAAGGACTGTAGATCATAGTATTCTTATTTAGAACAAGAGGCAAAATATCTAGATAGAGAGTTGGTAGGTTTTTGAGACAATGTGCAAGATAATCATGGTTGAAACTACTTTAGGATAGATATAGAGATTAGAGATGAGATAAATATGGTGTTTGGAGAAGAAAAGATGATAATAAAGAGAAGAGTGGTGTAAATGTTCCATCAGGTAGCTATGATAATGAATCAAAGATGGAGACTATGTTTTCCAATCTAGTAAAAAAGGTCAGGAAAGTCAGGAAACTTGCCATAATGAGATTAAGAAAGATTCCCAGGTTTTACCTAGAGAGTGGAATCACATGCTACTGCAAATAAATAGTTGGAGCAATAATTTGGTTAAATGTTAGAAATATTAAATTAGTGGAAGTCAGCCACCCTTCCAAGAAATACAGTTTAGAATCCTAAGAATGATGGTCATTATCTTTCCATCATCACTCAAAGTGGTAAGACAAATATTTACCCCTCTATGCCAGCAGCTGATAAGCCAAAGAATTTAAGTATTGATATTGATGAGACACCTAAAACAGAGATCAAGAAATTTACATATGGTGGTAAAAGTGTAAAGAATGATAAAGAAAAGGGAAATGTAGTTGAGCCTGTGCTGAGGAGCATTACACGACATGTACCTCTTTTTCCCTAGAGAATGAGGAAGAATTTAGAGTAATGGAAGTACCAAAAGTTCTTGTCGATGTTCATAGAACTATCAGTTAATATTCATCATGTAGAAGCTTTAGAGAAAATTCCTAGCTATGTGAAGTTTATGAAGGACTTGGTCACTAAGAAACGAACTGTTATATTTGAGTCTGTGGATAATATGCACCATTATAGTGGTGTGGCTACCCGATCATTGGTGGAAAAAAAAGAGGGCTTAGGAGCATTCACTATCCCATGTACTATTGGGTTCTTCAACGTCTCTTGAGCATTATGTTATTCAGGATCTAGAATCAATGTCTTATCATTTTTGGTATATAGGTAGTTGGGGTTAGGGGCACCTAGTCCTACATCCATGAGGCTATTGATGGATGACCAAACTATTAAGAAACCTTTTGTTATTTTGTGTTTTATGTTGGTAAATATTGCATCCTTTATATTTCTGACTAACTTTTTGATCATTGACTGTGAGGTGAATTTTATAATCCCTATAATCTTTTGAAGTCTTTTCCTATCTATGGGTAGGGAATTGGTTGACATGGAGATGGGGTTGATGAAGTTTAAACTTAACGATATACAAGTAACTTTTAATGTTCTTCTATTTATATGAAAACTGAAGGATATAAGAGTGGTATCTAGGATAAAGATTATTAATGATGATTAAGTTATTATGCCCATTGGTTAAAGACTTAGGGTTGTGACATAAGCAACAGTCATCATGAATTTTGATAGCGATAGCATTAATGAGTACTATGAGATGGTGGTTGTGTTGTATGGTAGAGTTTCTTAGTAATATGCTTTTATAAGGCCAGCTCTTAATTTAAGAATAGAACTACTTCTCCATCTCGACCATCCATAGAGGAGCCACTAGTCTTGGAATTGAAATCTCTCCTATCACTTACGCTATGCATTATTAGGGGACAATAATAGCATTTCAAACATAATTGCGGCTGATTTAATAGTGTCATGGGTTGAGTCATTTCTCTCAGTGTTGTAGAGATTCCATAGGGCCATAAGTTAGACTATTGCAGACATTATGTGGATTCCACTGATATTTATACTCCTAAAATCAAGCTTGAACAAAAATGTGTACCTAGCATTAGCACCAGCATAGGTTAAATCTGCCTATGTAGGAGGTAGTGAAAAAAAATTATCAAGTAGTTAGTTGTAGGAGTGGTTTACTCTATTGCAGACAATAAATAGGTCAGCCTAGTTTAGTGTGTGCCAAAGAAGGGTGGGATCATTGTGGTCCCTAATGAGAAAAATATATTTGTGCCTATGCGACCAACTACTAGATGTAGAGTATGCATGGATTATAGGAAGCTGAATACTTGGACCCAAAAGGACCATTTCCCCATGCAATTTGTGATTAGATGCTTGACAGACTAGCAGGTAAGGGTGGTGATATTTTCTTTACGGGTACTCGAGATAAAAGTAGACATTTATTGCTTTTGAGAACTAGGAAAACATGACTTTTACTTTCACCTATGGGACTTTTGCATTCTTGAGTATTCCATTCGAATTAAGTAATGCTCCTGCTACTTTTTATATATGTATGATATCAATATTTTAAGACATTGTGGAAGTCACTATAGAGGTATTTATGGATGACTTTTCGGTAGTTTGGGACTCCTTTGATAATTATTTGGCTAATTTGGCAAACTCAATCCATAGATGTGAAGAGTGCAATATGGTGTTAAATTAGGAGAATTACCATTTTATGGTGAAAGAAGGTATCGTCATTGTTCACAGAATCTCTAAATAGGGTATTGACGTTGATAGAGCGAAGATTGAGGTGATTGAAAAAGTACTTCCATCGAGCTCAATTAAAGGTATCCAATGCTTTTGGGGTCATGTTGGATTTTTTAGGAGTTTCATCAAGGACTTCTCTAAGATTTGTAATCGTCAATGCAAGATTTAAGAGAAGGAGGTGGAATATGTATTTGATGGTGCATTTCTCAAGGCCTTTGATAGACTTAAGGAGTAGTTGATCTCATCTCCTATTATTGTATCGTTTGATTGGTTATTATCATTTGAGGTTATGTGTGATACTATAAAAGTGGTCTTGGGTGTTGTCCTAGGTCAAAGATGAGAGAATATCATTCACTCAGTCTATTGTGCCTGAAGACATTAAAGCTCACACAATAGAATTATATAGTCACTGAGAAGAAATTGCTTACGGTGGTTTTTGCCATTGAGAATTTCCAGACTTATTTAATTAGGAGCGAATTCATAGTACACATAGATCATGCATCCGTGAGGTATCTAATGTTGACCAAAGATTCAATACCGAGGTTAATACATTTGATCTTCTTTCTGCAAGAATTTAACTTTGAGGTAAAAGATCAATAAGGCATGGAAATTCAGGTGGCTGATCACTAGCATCGGCTTGAAGAAGAGGTAATGTATAAATTAGTGGTCATACTGAATGGCTTTTGAATGGTCATACTGAATGGCTTTTAAGACTACAATAGATTCCTCTTTATATCAGATATTGTACGACAAGGAATGTTACTTGCCGATTGAACTTGAGCATAAGGCACTATAGGCATTGAAAAAGATAAATATTGAGTGGCATAATGCAACTACTCTGAGGTTAAGCAAGGTGAAAGAGTTGGATGAATTTCGACTCCATTCTTATGAAAGTTCTGCTTTATATAATGAAAAGATGAAGTTGTATCATGATAAGAAAATCGAGAAAAGAGTGAGCCCCGTGATATTTTTTTGTTATATAATTCAAGACTTCTCTTGTTTCCTAGCAAGATGAAGTATAGGTTGTATTGACCATTAAGCGTCATCATGTTTTATCCCCATTCAAGGTTAATAGGAAGCAGGTAAAATACTATATGGGAAATTAAGGTGAGGTGAAAGTATGCATGGATACGATACTTAAGGAAGTCTGAATAACTAAGGCAATTGTGTTATGCCGCGACACTAAATTACGCATTGCATAGGAGGAAACCCATGGTCTAGTTGGTGAAGTTTGATATTCAACATAGCCATGTCTTGCTGCGACGTTAAAATGCAACCCATGTTTTGAACTTATTATATTATAGGGTAACTTACCTATTATGTACGAAGAGTTGGAGATTGCAAAAATAGACCATCAAATTTTCTGGTGCCAGGTCTCTAATAGGGACCTCATGAGTCGTTGCATCAAAGAATGTCTTGATACCAGAGTCGTGGGAAGCTAGAAGCTTAGATACTTTTAAGTAAGTAGTCTATGGGGTCATAATGACTCTAAGAACGAGTCGTTATCAGTTAAAACCACTCATCACCCTTAGTAGTTATGATTGGAGACCTAAGTAAGGTTCCAGTCACAACAGAGGGAGTCTAATACTCATTATATAGTGTCACAAGTTGTTACATAGACTCATTATCAGGCCCGACATTACAAGCCCAATGAGTCATCCAGTCTGACTTTTTTTACGTAAAAAGGAAATTAAATCCTAAAATGATTCATTTTTCATTTTATATTAATGCCTAAAACCATTCCACTAAAATTTAAAGTACACACATAACTTATCCCCAAATCACAACACTCACAAAAATATCACCATGTCTTTATTATTAAGAACTAGGACGAATAAATGACAAGTGTTAAAGGATCCAAGTACACTATTCAACTACGTTATGCTTTACATGTTATATATTTTTACTTGATGTACAATATAGTATATTGTTCTTGGATTTATGTTCATATTCATATTCATAAGTTGAAAACCACCTTTGTTCTTGAGAACCATTAAGAATATGAACAAAAATGGGAATACATTTGAATATATGTAATAAGATCTTTATAGGATTAATTATGATGATGTTAAACTTAATTAAAACAATGGGGAAGTTTAGGTACAAGTTGGGGGTATTTGAGAGTCAAGACCAACTCCTCTAAATAAATATGTTACATTAGCTATGAGACTCATAACAACTCATAAGGCCACCTAAAAATCCATTGCGTGACCCATAGCCAATGGTAATATGGATGTAGAGAGGAGTGTGGTCTCTGTTGACATACTAACTTCTCACCATGAGTAGTTGTCACACCATACAACTCGTGGTAAGGACTTTTAGTTACTGGGAAGGGATAAGAACTAAGGAAATATTTCTGGTCAGGTAATAAGTGCTGGTGACAAGTCGTTGTCTAACATAACAACTCATTAGGAGGACTCTCAAATTGATCGATGAATAATCTAGGTGCTCCTTTCACCCACCGAGTATTATAATGACTCATTACCAGAGGTAAAGTGTCGTACCCTAAGTCTTAGGGTACCTATCCCCTATAACACATGTGTTTTTTTTTTCTTTCCATTTCCTTGGATTTACAAACATGTGTGTTTTTTCCAGGTACCAATGGCCCCAAAGAATGACTCTACCAAGAAGTAAACTCCTAGGACGAAGACCCCGACCCTACTCAATATCTCAAAAATGAACACACTGACGTTGAAGATTCAAGTAAGTTAGTGCAGGAATACCCAATTAGAAGGGTGTTGGAGCCAGAGAAGAAGCTACCTAGGGTTGTCAAAGTCACTCCAGAGGAAGACACACCACCCAAGGACAGGATAAGGATGAAAAATACTATCAAATCACTACCCCACTCATGGTCCCAATCTGGACAAAATGGTAGGTCGGGGGATGACTCTGGTCCCAAAGATGATAACAAAGAAGAATATAGTGGGTATGATAATGAACAATCTAACAATAAGGAGTCTGAGGAAAAAATAAAAGGGAGGAGAACGAGAGCAAATTCAGTGATACCCTTTTGGAAATACCACCTCCTCCTCCACCTGCTGAACCACTTTATATAGAGAATGCCCGGGTTCCCATCATCAACTGGTGAGGGTACCCCAACATGTAGGACTTATACATCCAAGACAGTTCCTTCAACCCTTCCACTGGAAAACCAAAGAGAGGGATATTTTTTGAGAGACCAAGTTGAGCACTTCAAGCATGTCTAGGATATCAGAATTCAAGGTGAGATTCAGGCAGTACCACTTTGAATGGATGACATGAGCTTCAATCCAGTACAAGCCAGCATTAGAGTGGGAGTTTTATTCCTCATATTAGATATAAATAAAGCAATAGTACCCCAAGGGTAATTGTGGAAAGGTAGTATCCCATTTATTAATGTTATTATAAGAGGTGTTTGAGTGAACATCTCTACTCAATCCATTTCCAGAGTTCTCCATGGGATAAAATCCCTATTACTAGCTAATACATCATATATTGAGTACTACATACATGAGATACATAAAGTAAAGTGCAAGAAAATTGATTTAGAGGATAAGCTAACTTATTTCAAATAGATGGCTGGTGTCATTATTGTGGTGTAGGAGAAATCACCTCATGTGGAAGGAGGTAGTGGCTCTTAATCATGGATTATAGTGGGTAGTCTGAACTTTGTGGCAAAGGCTTGGTGGATGCTTGTGCGTCATAGGATGAGTCCCATATATAGGTACAATGTACTGAGTCTATATAGGGATGCCATTGTTTTGGGCATTATGGAGAGCTACGAGATAGATGTAGCAGAGTTGATAGCAACAGAGATCTGTAATCGGGCGATTAGAATATACACAACCCTAGTATTCCAATATTTGTTGACACAGTTATGCTTAGATCAGGGCATGCTAGAGATTCCAGGAGGTGATCAATTATTCCAAGTGTGGAGGACTACTAACTTGAGGTTGATTCAAGATATTTCTAACCCCATCTCTAAGTCTATGAAAGTAGGAGACACATTACATAGGGAGGCATTCAAAGTTGGAGAGAATGGCATTGACACTCTGAGGTCCACCGATATTAGTGAAACCATATCTAAGACTTCCTAGTCTTAACCTCAGTCTTTAAATATAGTAGGTACCTCCCATACTCCTACTCTACCTCCCGTGGTAAGAATGTTCACTTCTAGTCTAGCTCCCATTGGCTATGCTTAAGTCTTACGGGCTTTTTTCGTTGATGTGCAACATAGGTTGGGCAAGGTTGAGAAAAAAGTAAAGAATATAGAAAATGGGGTTAATCCATGTGTGCAGTAAGAGATCATGAGCGAGCTAAGGGGCATACATACCTGATTTAATGAGTTTGAGAGGTGGATCAGCCAAAAGTTGGCAAATGTTTTGTCCTTAGATCTGGAGGGGATACATGAAGAGATGGCCATAATTCGGGTTGCCATAGAGGACATGCACGTGAGACCATTCCCTTCGATGCCCATAATTTAAGAGGACAAGCTAGATATTTGGGTCATAAGTAAGGGAAAAGATATTGAGGAGGCCGGCGATGAGAGGCTAAGGAAGAAAATAAAAAGGAGTTAGAAGAGTGATAAGGAGGACGAGGTGGCCAAGAAGGCCAATGTTGATTTTGGATGGGCCCACTAAATAAATGAATGTAAGATGGCGATGAGAGTTGGAATCTTCTAAGTTGTTGATGAGGCGGTTACAAATGCATTTGAGTTGAGTAAGAGTACTACTGCTACAATCCCATAAGCACCATTGAGCGCACTGACGACTGTCAGTGCCACTATTGATTTGAGCATCTCGGCCACCGCTGGGACTACTGTTGATTAGAGAAGGGCCCATTCTAATGCCCCACATACTTACATTACATGAGTTGGTGAATAGGTCACCCAGGTATGTCTTTAACCCTTGTTCTTACAGTATAAATGCACTAGGAATAATGCATAATTTTTTAGTTGAAGTGGGTTTGTACCACATATCCATTGGGTCTTTTCGTTGCCATGATTTTTTCCTCATCGACCGCTGTCTAAATATAGAAGAAATATGTGTAGCATAAAATTATTCTCTTATGTGTTTTATTTCGAATTTTGTTTTGATTGTGTTTAGCTAAGAGGAAAATAAGTACCTAAGGCAGTTGATGTGGTTTTTCCATTATGTGCTTAAATGTGTTGAAAAATTACACCCCTCCAAAAAGTTTTTTTAATTATGTGATGTGCATATATATAACCATTGTGAATCTTGTTCTTGCATTAGGATTAGGAACATAAAAATCATAGCTAACACTTGCATGATCTAGATAGATAATATGTTGTGGTGCGACCCTCTACCATCTGTGTGTGAGATACTACTTACTTCCCTTTGTGTATGGAATCCAGAACTTGCTTGAATAGTATTGCCTAGATTATAGGATAGTCGGATAGAAACAGATCTTAGGTCATCTTTTTAATCAGTCCACTAGCAACCTAACTAACTAATCAAATGCAAAGAAGTAACCCTTGATCCCGATTTTAAGCCTAAATCAATATATTTTCCTGTTTACACCTTTAACCTTTATATTTTTATTATAATAAACATATTTTGGCCCTAGTCCTCTTTGGACATTGTGCACTTCTACTCAGGAGAATCACTTAAGTTAAGAGTGGGTATCATGGAGGTTTATGCTATAAAGTGGGTATGAAGATGGGTAAGATAAGAGAAAAGAATGTAGGGTTGGGTGTGGTAGAAAAAGAAAAGACAAAAAAAGAAAATTTTGATTGATAAAATAAGGAGAAAAATAAAAATAAAAGAAACCATACCCATCCTAAATGTAAAATAACAGAATGAAAAGTGAGAAATAAGAATGGAATAAAAGAAAAGTGGTTGACAAGTGGACCTCTAATATGATTGTAGTTCCATGGACACTTAGTCACTAAAATTCGGATATGTACTATACCATCCACCCAAGCCTAGGTTGCAAGCTGAGTAAATTCCTATAATAATCCTAACTCGACTATCTGAAAACTAAGGTAAATAAAATAAGGGGAAACCTATGTTACTTTGTGCACATTGGTGGAACTTTTTTCTCTGTCTGAGTGTCTCGTGACCATCCTTGCATTAAAATTCTTGATCTATCTAAGTTATTAGGAGTAATTTGATTTGAGGGTACATGAGTTGTATTTCTAGGTCCTTATTTATTCGGGTAGTGTAACTTTCATTAATGCATGATTGTTTATTGTTTATGTAATAACATAGCTAGATTCCCTTGTTTAATATTATTGTGCTTCATCGATAAACACTATTGTTTTTGAAAAGTTACAAGTAGAATCAGGTAATGTTTCTTGAGAAAAATTTTATAATTGACAGCCATAGGTATCCTAGGTTGTTCTTAGTTAAGCATCCTATTTTTATTTTTTTATTGATTGTCCGAGGACAAGGAAATATTCTATGTTGATGTTATTGTTGTGTCATGGATTCATGACACTTTTGATGCTTTAAACAGTGAGAATATGCACTTAATAAGGTTACTTTTTTGGATATGTTGTGCGTTTTGAGTATGTTGTCAGTAAAATAGGTTGGATTTGGTGTGGATCAGAATTGGATGAAGAAGAGATGAAAAATCTAAGGCACTGACTGGACCATGAGTCGTTTAGTCACCTAACAACTCGTGGTGAATGTCTTGAAGTTGATAGTGATGAATGTTTATTTTATGATCAATGCAGTGGCTAGAGTTCCTTTGACTCATTAGAAGTGACAACGAGTTGTAGGGTGAGTCATTCAGAGCATATTAGCCCAATGTCCTGAAGGTTATGAGAAGTGGAAGTCGTAGAGGAAATAAGTGAAGACCAGGAGTCGTTATGACTGACAACCACTTGTGGTGAGGGGTCATTCTAAAAGCAGACTCAAAAGTACTAAAAGATAACATTCACTGTAATGACTACTAGTCCCCGCCAATGACTCGTGACATCCGACAATGAGTTGTGACCACTGAAGATAGAAGAGAGTAATGATAATAGCTAACAAGTCGTCTTTTATCCAGATGAAATTTTCCAGAGGTGTGACCACTGTCGACTTAGTTTTCCTATTTTGTTTAGAGTTAGGTTTCCTTTGTTATTTTGAGACTCTATAAATACCCTTTGGGTCCTTATGTAATAGTTTACGTAATTTGACAGATTTTTACACACTTTATACTTTTATTCTTTGTTTTTGGTAACATAATTAATTCAAGACATTGGACATTATACTTTCATTCTTGTTTAGTTAATTATATCCTTTATTTCTAGAATACTATGGATTGTTGCATAACCATGAGCAACTAAGTTCCTTAGATAGGGTTGTAGGAACCCTAGTGGATTAACAAAGCAGGAGAAGTGAAAGTTTCATTTAGATCATTGTTGTTGCATGTATCGTGATCTTCTTCGTATTATTTACCTCTTTTTCTACTACAGAAGCCAATGACTTGCCTATATTCAAGATAATCGTCAAAAGGGGAGTTTGACTTTGGAAAAAGTAGACTACAATAGTCATTTGAGGCTATCATCCCTCATCTAATAACTTGAGACCCACAAGGTGATAGTTAAATTGGGATTGAGGGCAAAGTTAGTAAGGCAACACCCCGAGACGTACAAGGTGAAGGGTGATATTTACCAATGAGTCCACAAGAAAGTTTGTGATACTTGTCTTTTCAGATTCTACATGCATATCATTGATATAGTAAGATTTAGAACTAGAATCCTACAGAGTTAGAAATAGGGGGAACATAAGCCTAGTGTTTGTTTCAAATAGTGTAAAACCAAAGACATTTAAATTTTGCTATTTTTTACTGTTACAACAAATCCCCCCATTTACCTCCCTATACCGCCCGACTGTTTTAGTAAGTTTTATAGATATATCCAACCTATTCTCTTCGGGTTCGACCCTATCCTAGTTTAGTTACTATATTTGAAATCAACAGTATTACACTTTGTAGAGGTTTTGTTTTTGGCGACACCAAGAGTTTTCTCTATTTAATGTTTCTTGGTAGTGTAGAGATACTATGTTTTACATAAAACTTATTAAATTATGCATAAAATTGTATTGATAATACCTGCTTATTTCCAAAAAATTAGCTCCACCATTCATAAACCCATCGGGGAATTACTGCACTGTTAAATTTCTTTAAAAATCTTACAAACCATGTATTATTGTTAGGCCTAAAATATAAAATATTAGGTTAGGTTGTAATATAATCATACTAATTATACGTCTAGGGCTTATGAACTCTTGATACATCACGACCCAAATTTTCAGGTTGTGATGGTTTTTACATTAACTTATTAGTAGGTAAACCAAGCCACAACGAGGATTATCAAGTAATGGGCTAATGAGTTGAAGAAAAGGAAAACAAGAATGAATCAATTATATTACCAACATAGGCGGAATCTGGATAGATATACATACTTATTATGTTGTACAAAAGAGGGAGCACGACAAAAAATACATAATGAACACTTCTAACCCCTAGAAAGGCCAATATAAGTGTCACTATAACTCATATAGTAAAGTCTTTCCAACAACTGAACTGGACCCTATTAGTCTATAAGTCATACATGTGAATGAAAATAACCATATTGATCCCCTATAAACTTATTGGGTGCAAATATGCGGAAATCTAAGGTAAAAAACATAAATAACTAATATAAATTTATAACAATCCAAGACAGGCAGAATGTACTATATACGCATCTCTTTGTAATAATGTTTCAGTCAAAATTCATAATAAAATACATACCTTGCTTGAATCAAACTAGTGGATATCAAAAAGAGGCTAGACACAGAGCTCAAATTTGAAATCATGGACAGTAATAAGAGGTCATCTGATCCATCAACAATAGTTAGAACTCCTACACCAGAACCAAGTACAATTGTAAGAACCCTAATTAAGGACTTTAATCAACATCAAAATACCCAAACGTAGTTATAGATTGATGTCAGACTCGAACGGGAACTCATTTGTATCTAATCATAACCATAATTGATGACTCCATAAGGACCAAACAATAACCATAAAAAAATAAAAGACTCGCACCAAAATGCATAATAATATCAATAGAGAATATGCAAGACTTCAATAAAAACTAAAATATTAATAAAAATATATACCGGAGAATGGATTATTAATAAAAAGCCTAAGCGTTAAAAACTGATGTGCCATTGTTTCTTGGCATGTTAAATGCTTAAAATCATATAATATGCAAGAACTAGGTCTAGTTTCATATATACGATGTATTTTAGTGTCTATGTTGCATGAAAATAACTTTTGGATTTTAAACGGAGAAAAAGAGTTGAAGTTGTGCAAGAAACCCCACCTACAAGACCACCTACGTGGTGTGGGTACTACCTACGGCCATTATAAATGGAGTCATAGATGATAAATATTTTAAGATTAGAGACCCTAAACGTTGGATTTTTGTCTAATTTTTATGGAGGACTAATTACGGGGCATAATTACCACTTAAGTCACCGTAAGTACCAACGTGGGTGTTAGAGATTGAAGATTAGAGGCTTTGAAGTTTGAAGATTTTTTTTACATTGATTAAAGGGTTTCCTATGGTGTGTATGTCCCACTTATGCCTCGTAATATCTATCGTAGGTACACGTACTAGAGCATACCACTATTCAAAGGATTTAGGTCACTTACAACACCCACCTATGCAGCGTAGGTACTACCTATGGCCCATAAGTGGATTCGTACTGATCACCAACCCAATTTTATCTATTTATTTTGTTAGGATTTCTAGTGTTTATTTATATTCTATAAATACACTTTGATGTTTTGTATTAGTTTACACGCTTTATACATTCACAAATATATTTTGATTTCAAGATTTGACTTTTGATCTTGGAATTTTTTGTTCTTGATTTGTTGGTTGATTATTAATTTTAAAATATTGTTATTGTTCTTAAATTATTGTGAGATTTTTTCTATGCTTTCTTTATTAAATTTCATGGATCTTGTTGCAACTCTGCATAGCTAAACCTCCCAATTGGGGTTGTGGATGGCTGAATAACGAAGTAGAGGAAGTATAAGGTCATTTTAAATGAGTGTTGGTGCATGTATTGTGATCTTATTCTATTTGTATGCTTTCATAACTACTGCTTAAGTTAAGGACTTGTCTGTATTAAAGATCATATTCACAAGAGAGGTCAAGATTTGTAAAAGAAGATTATGATAGTAATTCGAGACTACCAACCCTCGTCTTATCAACTTGATACCCAAAAGGATATAGTTGATCTAGACAAACACAAAGGTTAGTAAGGAGACACACTATGACATGTAAGGTAAAGAGTGAAATTTACCGAGGCATTGATAAGATGGTTGGTGATACCCATCTTTTCAAACTCTTCATGCAGCGCATTGTTATAGTCGGATTGTGCATGATAAGTCTACGGAGATAAGAAGCAAGGCTGAATACAATCCTAGTGATCATATCAGATTGATTTCAACTAAGGAGATCAAGTCTTAATTCTACTTTACTACTTTCACAGCAAACCCCCTATTTACTATTCCTACATTTTTTAGTTTGATTGCATTATACTTTAAGAAGATATAGTTTTGGGCGACATCAAATTTTTGCACCAGTGTTGGGGAATATGGTTACGAATTTATTGATTGAGTTGTAGAGGTTGTTGGGTTTTACTTTTATATTCTTCTTGAGGTGTACATTGGTGTATGCACAATACTAAGAGTTAAGGTAATACCTTTATCCCATTTGATCCATAGCCTTAACAAACTCCATTACAAAATTTTAGAATGTTGGAACACGAATGTGAAGCTCATCATGAGGGTCTTTGAGATGATTCAATTTACCTACATCCCTTATCTCCATATGGTGTTCTAGAGATAGTTGCACAAACTACTATGCAATTATTAGAAGAAGTAAATATGAGGAGTGATAATGAGGTTTCCCATCCTACAATCTAGAAGAAAGAAAGAAATAAAAATATGATTATCGAGCAAAACTCGATAAAGCTAGAAGAGATTGAGCTTCTGTACTCCTATCTTATCAGTATGTGCAAGAATATGATGATCTAGTGGATGACTTAGGGTATTTTGATCCCATAAATAGAGGATTTTTCATTGCTCCAGAGTTTCCTCAGGGGATAAAGTTTTATATCACAAGTTCTATAATTTATCTTATAAATCTTCAGGGTGTGTTTGTGGGTTTGCAAACCGATGACACAAACATGCACATCATTGATTTTGGAATAATTTTTACTTCATATAATATACCAGGGGTGAGTCAGGAAGCTTTGAGATTCAGTTTGTTCCCATTTTCTCTAACTGGTGAAATGACATTATGGTTAAGGGAACCACCTCAAGGGTTCATTATGACTTAGAATGAGTTATGAAAGAAATTATTAGACTAATTTTTCCTCCTTCTAATATGTTGCAATGGAAGGATGAGTTCTATAATTTCAGGCTATTGCATTGTGAACTAATGTATGAGGCATGGTTTCGATTTAAGAAAAAATTAATGATGGTACCTAATCACAAAATTTTGGGGAGAAGTTTATCAAAATTTTCTATTGTGCCCTGGATACAAGTTTCAAAGTTGTTGCGGACATTATTATGGGTGGAGCTTTCATGACCCTACATTAGCAAGCAACATTAAAAATCTTAGATTGAATCTTTCTTACCAACCGAGGACGGCATAGAAAAAAGAGTTGCTGACCCTTATTCTACTGGGGCTTCCAGGAAGCAAAGAATTGTTGATGATACTATCGCTCAAGAAGTTGCATAACTGAAGATGATGATTGGACTATTTACTAAGTAATTCGAAACTATGAAATTTTAAAAGGTGAATATTATGGGTGAAAAAGGTAAAACACCTAAGCTATATGATTCTATTATTGATGAAGATGCAAAGTATCTGGATTGGAACTTTATATGGACTTGGAACTTGAGGCAAAAAAATAAACATCGAAATAATTATGAGGATAGATATAGGGAGCAGAATAGAGAGAGAGATTGTGACTAGAGGTGTAAGGATGATCATAAGGAAAATGTGGTGTGTATGTTCCACCAGAGAATCATGGATAAGTCAAGGATGGAGGATTTGCTCACTAAACTGGTAAAGGGGTCACAAAATCAAGAGAGTTTCCTTAAGGAGATTAAGGTAGAAACTTAAGGTTTTAGCCAAAAGTGGAATCACATGCCACTGTTATCAAGCAACTTGATCATCAATTTGGTCAAAAGTCAAAAACCTAGAATCAATATCAACTAGGTACTCTTTCGAGTTAAATTGTGTAGAATCCAAAAATGACAGTCACTATTTGGCCATCCACCCTCAGAGTGGTAAGGCTACCATTGATCCCCCATGACTATAGTTGATAAATTTTTGGATAATGTTACTTATACTTATGATACAACAAAAGCAAAATCTAAAACAATTGTGAGAAGTAATCCCAAAAATTGATGGATGTTGAAAAAGTGTTGAGACGGATAAAGAAAATGCAAAGGAAGTCTAGCATGTATTGAATACCATTCCACGACCTCCCCTCTTTTTCCTTAGATATTGAAGAAGAATAAATAGGAAGGGAACTATCAAAAATTCATGTTTATGTTGAAGGAACTATAGGTTAATAATCCTCTTGTAGAAGTATTGGAGCAGATACCAGGATATGAACAGTTCATGAAGGATTTGGTTATAAAGAAGTGAACGGTGTCTTTTGAGCCCCCTGATAATATGCACCATTGTAGTGCTAATACTTCTTGATATTTAGTAGAAAATAAAAAGGACCCAAAGCCTTTTCCATTACATGCACTATGAGGTCATTCAATTTCTCTCGAGATTTATGTGATTTTGGAGATAGTGTCAATCTGATGTCATTGGTGGTATACAAGTCATTAGGTTTAGGGACACCCAAATTAACACTGAAGAGGTTCTTTAAGGCCAACCATAATGTTAACAACTAGATTGGAGTATTATGTGATGTATTGGTATAGGTAACATCCTTCATATTTCCAGCTTATTTTATGATCCTTGACTATGAGGTGAACTTTGAAGTCACTATTATATTGGGAAGGCCATTTCTAACTATGGGTAGGGAATTGGTTGATATGGAGATGGGGTAGATGAAGACAAGACTCAATGATCAACAAGTGACTTTTCACCATTTGTCACTCCACATGCTATTATTACTAATAGTAGGTCTCACATCTATAACTGTCTATTTAAGGTAGCATAAGGTGGTAAAACCTTAGTATCTATAAATGAGTAGGTAGGTTGATGTCTTAAATCGTGATATCAAGTCTATATTGGCAAAGACTATTAATTCCAATAGGACTTATTGGTCAAGTAAATTAGATGATGATTTATAGGACTACCATACAACTTTTACGATCCCTATAGGTGCCTCCCCATATCAACTTGTGTATGGAAATACATGATGCAATTAACTTGAGAATGAGTGGGATGAATTACAAATTTTTTCTTATAAGAGTTCTGCTCTATAAAAATAAAATATAAAGTGGTATCAAGACAAAAAGATCGAGAAAAGGTTGTTTGATCCTAGTGATATGATCTTGTTTACTAGAAGTCTAGTTGGTATAGACTATTCACCGAGCTTATGGTGTTCCCGCATGGTGCTATTGTGTTGAAATGAGATGCTAAATCTTCGTTCAAGGTGAATGGGTAGTGTGTCAAGCATTAAACGAGGAATACTAATGAAGTAAAAGTTTTTATTGATGTAAGACTTGGTGAAGTCTGAGTAGTCTAGGCAACTGAGTTGTGCCACAATGTTAAATTTGGCACTTCATGGAAGGAAACCCAAGGGGTTGTAGGTGAAGTTCAGTAACAAACATAACCACGTCATGTCACGACGTTAAATCAAGCATTGGGTGGGAAACAACCCACTATTTTAGTGTTCAGGTTATTCTCTTTTGTAGGTATAAAGCATGAGGAATTACCTAAAATATTATACCATGTCACCTAAGGCAACTCAAAAGAAAAGAGTGTAGTCGAGGCTTTAGGATGAGTCCCCTAAGCATAATGGATCTGTGGAGGTGTACTCAATTGCCTCAGATAGAGCATCAACCCCAAAGACTGAGGTCCACTCTCAAAAAGTGATTGAGACTAAAGTATTTATTATTGCAGCTGCCTTGGAGATTCAGGGCACCCAGCCTTGCCTATAATAGACTCAAGCAGGCACTCAACTTACACTTATACAGGTCGAGGCCCAGATAACCACACTTAGACCAGTTCCTATGTCGTGGATAAAGGCACTCAAACATCTCTACCTAACTATGCCCAGTCTAAAAAAGGAGAGAATGATTTAGAGGATAATGTAGAGGAGGAGAAAGGGTCCAGAGATAAGATTAAGTTTTGATTAGTATCTTGTTCAGTAGAGGGGGGGATGCCCATGACTCTCAGTTTGAGGATTGGTCCTAAGAGGCGTTCAGTTAGACCAGTAAGTCAACATCAACTATAACTTAGTCTACAGATTGTACATATCAGGGCCACGTAATATTTTATCATCTTCAGCTGCTGATACAAAATCACCTACACAGGATGCCAAGCCTCTTATTCCATAAATATTTGATCCGGCCTCTAACTCTACATATATCTCAATTATTCCTATAGCTGAGATAAACTTGAGATGGTGTGTAGAAAAGATATAATAAATATAAATAAGAAGGACAACCTTATTTTGCAATATAGTAGACCCAATAGGGACATAGTAGCTGAGAGGCAAATTGACTTGACTGGCCAGTAGGTGCACCAAACCTACGAGCCTTATTTTATCAATATAGGTTAAGGTGGATGACCCAACCCCAGGGATCATACAGTCGTTCACTAGTATGGGAGTTTTATACCTCCAATTCCTCCATGCTTTACAGGGTTACTCTATGAAAAGATGGGGTAGTTCAGAAACTATAGTTAGAGCATATACTAGTCTGAGGTATTAGTGTGGAAGTATCTATCGCGGCCATCCGTCGAGTACTATTTGGGAAAGAATTTGTAGTCCCAACATCTACTGTAGAGTTTGACTTCAAGATGTGATTCGTGTAGGACAAACATGACATAAGAGATGTTGATTTTTGACAGCCAAGTCTTGATATAGAGAGATGGCTAGTTCGTTAAATTTTTTGTTTTGGTGATGATGCCTCTAAGATAGAGGGAAAATAGGAAATAAAGAAGGCCACACTGCATTTTGTAAGAAATTTTTTGTAGATACTGGTACGCTTCCAATTGAGTCTGACTATATTGGACAATGTGCTTACATGGTAAAGAGTTGCACTAGTTGTTGTTTTCTGATGCGATATGAGATTAATTTTGCAATTCTAATCTGATTGGAGATTTATGAGCGCATTGTTGGTGGGACCACTACTCTACCATTCCCTTGACTTAACCATTATATTTTTAATACTTCAATTGTGCCAACTATTCTTGATATTGAATGTAGGATTGAGGTAACAAGATTGACAAATGTCAGAATGATTAATGATTTAGCAAACCTGATCCATGCACTGAGAGCTCAGTGATCTTGGACTATGATTTTTGTCTATTTTAAGAAACCATCAACTCCAACTGAGGTTATAAATAATCTAGACATTGGTGATGTTTAGATAGGATACCAGATATTTAAGCCCAAGATTTCTACTCTGTGGGAAAGGGGATCGAATATGTCTATTTCTATCCTAGATTCTACATTTGAGTTGGTTAGGGCATCTACTTCACAACCTCAACCCACTCTTACTGGTATTATTTGAGTGTCGATATAGTTTCTAAAGAAATTTCCAGAGCGGTAGTATGAGTTGACATCGAGACTCAACTTGCTGTGTTGTATGATAAAATCTAGGCATGGTGCTTGATTTATTTAGAGAATGTCAAGACTCAAATTAAATCAAAGATAAGATCCCAGATGTTGAATTTACTAGGGATTTGAATAACCTGATTGATACTCATAACGGATGGGTAAGTACGATGTTTAGTGATGTACATGCTCTAGATCTATATGGGAATTCAGAGAATATGGCCACGTTGCTAGCAGAGGTGTACTCTTTTATTAAGATACAGGTTTCAATAACTCCCCACTCATCCCCTCATTTACATATATGTTGCTTCCACATCGTCCTATGAGATTTTACATTTTTAGCAAGGAGAAATCAATCCTTGTGGTTGGGACCAAGAGAGATTGAGATCTGGAGCTACAGGATAGAACTATTACATATGATCAATCCTTGAAGAGGGATACCCTTGAGTCTATGGTTTCTGCAGAAATAAATAAGTGGATACATCATAAGATAGTTGTGGGTGTGTCCTCTAGTAGTTCACCACCACCTTACAACATCTACTAGTTAAAATACCTCTTATTATTGCACCATACCTTGCCTAGTTGAGATAGCCTAAGATGGACGCCTAGATCATCACAGGTATGACATCATTCCCTCATATTATATTGTTGTTACACACTAGGGATAATTCATAGTCTTTTAGTTGTAGGTGGGGGAGTACCACAACTGAGGGTTTTTCTTGCAATGTTTCTTTTCCCATCGGCTGCGCTATCATAGTAAAACTAACATGTATAGGTTGTTTTGTTTTTACCTAACAGCAGTTGATGTATTTTGAGTATATTCAAATGTTTGAGAAAAATTGTACCCCTCCAAAATTCATGTTTTGAATTATGTAATGTCTCTATATTTTAGACCAATGTGAATTTTCTTATGGAATTAGAATTAGGGACGTCATGATCAAAACATAGATTTTACATGAACTATATAGTTAGTCATTGGTAGCATAACCCTGTACTCTATGTGTGAGAATGCTTACTTAGTTCCCTTTGTACATTTAATCTAGAACTTGCCTGGTTTGTCTTGCCTAGGTATTAGGGTAGTAAATTAGGAAAGGATCATAGGTTTTTCTTGATTTAGTCCACTCTTAGCGTAAATGACCTTCCAAATGAAAATAAATATCCCTTGACGCTGATTTTGAGCTACATAGACTATTTTCTTATTTTTACCTTTCACCTTCCAGTTAGTTACAATGAACCTAGTTTGGCCCTAGTCCTTCCTTGAACATTGTTCACCTCAACTCAAGTAAATTCCTAAGTTGAGGGTGCTTATCATAGATGTGTGTAGTTAGAATTGGGTACGAAGAAGGGTTTGGATATGTGAAAAAAAAGTAGGGTGGGGTGTGGTAAGACTAAAATAGAGAAACAAAGAAAAAGTGAAAAAAAGGAAAAGGTAGAATAAATGAAACTACACCCAACCTAAATAAGAAATAAAAAGAAAAATGGAGAAATAAGGGAGGAATAAAGGAAAAAATGGTTAAGAAGTAGGCCCTAAATTGAAATTGTAGTGTCAAGGAGGGTTAGTTACTAAAGTCCTAAATGTACTGTAATAGTCCCAAAGCCTACATTACAAGTAAAATAATGTCCTAAAGTTATCCTAGTCTAACTATATAAAAAATTAAGGTAAAGAAAATAAGGGAAAACCTATGGTATTGTATACACATTGATTGGAACTTCTTTTGTGAGTGTGGGTGTATTATGAGCGTCCCTATATTGACATGCATAATCATATTGTCAGAGTGGGACTTAGTTGTTGTAAGGGTATATGGGTTGTGTTGCTATCTTCTTATCTATTTGGGTATTGTAATTTGTACATATGCTTGATTGTTTATTGCTAATGTAATGCCAAAGTATGATTCCTTTGTGTTACAATGTTGGGCTACATAGATCCACACAGTTGTTTTTGAAAAGATAAAAAGAGGAAGAGGGTAATGTTTTTTAGCTGACATTGAGTTGACTGTCATAGGTACCTTAGGTTTCACTTGGTTAAGCATCATCGTGTTACTTTTGTTGTTTTGTTATCCGAGGACATGCAAACATTCTATTTTGAGGTTGTTGATGTTCCATTGATTCATGGATCTTCATATTCTTAAAGCCAGAAAATATTCAAGTACTTAGGTCTATTATTGTAGATATGATGTGTTTTTGTGTCTATGTTGCAGGAAATTAGGTTTTGGAGCATAAACGGAAAAAAGTAGTTTAAGTTGTTTCTGAAACCCCACCTACGAGACCAACTATGTGAAAAGGGTTCTACCTATGGCCATCGTAAGTTGCCTCGTGGGTCATAGTGATGTTAAGTTAAGATACCCTAAAAGCAGAATTTTTATCTTATTTTTCTGGATGACTACTTATAGGGAGTAATTACAACCTACACCACCATAAGTACCCATGTCGGTGTTAGAGGTTGAAGATCAAATGCTCTGAATTTTGAAGAATTTTTCTGATAATAAAGCGGAGGCTACTTACGGGCAGTAAGTCTCACTTACACCCTGTAAGATCCATTGTGGGTACATGTACTGGAGCATGCTTTGTTTTTGAGGATTTAGGTCACTTATGACACCCGTAGGCATGGGTACTATCTATAGACTTTAAGTGGGTTCATATGTGACCATCGACGTAGTTTTCCCTGTTTGTTTTGGTTAGGATTTTTAGAGTGTTTATGTATTCTATAAATACCTTTTTGATATTTTTGTATTAGCTTACGCGGTTTACACATTCACAAACATATATTGATTTCAATATCAAATTTTGATCTTTGGAACCATTGTTCTTGATTTTTTGGTTGATTAATAATTTGATAATTTAGTTTTTGTTCTTCAATTTTTGTAAAATTGCTTCTATGCTTTCTATATTAAATTCATGTCTCTTCTTGCATCTGTGTGCAGCTAAACCACAATACTAGGGTTGTGGAAACCCTATCTAAATAACAAAGTAGAGGAAATGTAAGGTCTTTCTAAATCAGTGTTGGTGCATGTATTGTGATCTACTTCATTTTGTATGCTTTCTTAACTACTTCAGAAATTAAGGACTTGCCTAAATCAAGATCAGCTTCACATGAGAGGTCAAAATTGGGAAAAAGAAGATTATGACAATAATTCGAGGCTACCAACCCTCGTTTAATCAACTTGAGACCCAAAAGGATATAGTAGACATGGTTTAAAGACAAGTGTTAGTAAAGAGACACTATGAGATTCATAAGGTGAAGAGTGAAATTCATCAAATCCTTCACAAGATATTTAGTGATACCTATCCTGTCAAACTCTGCATGAAGCAAATTAAGATAATTGGATTGAGCATGATAAGTGTATTGAGTTAGGAAGACAGAGGGAACACTTTCCTAGTAATCATCTCAGATTGATTTCAACAAAAGTCATCAAGACTTGTTGCTCTTTACTATTTTCACAGCAAAAACCCATATTTACTTTTCCTGCCTTTTTAGCTACTTCAACAGATTCATGTGAGATATTCGACCTCTTACTTGTGGGTTTGACCCCAATCTCTATTGGTTACTATATTTCAAATCAACTGCATTATACTTCAAGGAGGTGTAGTCTACTTCAAAGTCAACCCTAGCCCAAAGTAATAGCCTAAGGTAGTCGGCATGAGTCCAACTAAGCCTAAATGAGCTTTATTTCTATCAACTTATTTAAAAGTGGGTGGTGGGCCCTCTATAGGGTCTTAATAAGCCAGACTAAGGTAAAACCTACCTAAACGTAGTCTAAGTCTTCGTAACCCCAAATTCCTATGTCGACCCCACTTGAGGAATCACAAAACTAAAACCATCACAACATGTCTTCCAGCTAAAGAATTGCTGCAACAAAAAATTTGCTACATCTAAAAAATATCTTCCTCAGACCCATTCTTGAACTTCAAAAGCTCCAAAGTAGAGAAATGTTTCTAAAAACAAAATGGAATTCTCAATAGTTGAACTATTACTCCAATCAATTCACAAGTGACCTAGGGTACCTATAGGTAAACTATAAATTTAGAAAAATCATGAAAACTTGAAAAATGACTTTGAGGGTCACTACAATATACACTACTAAAATAACTTTCATCCACAAAAGTAAAGGATTAAAAAGTACCTGAAAACTCAAACATGTAGGAATACAGGGTCCATATCTCACACTTGGTCTCCTAGGTATCCTCCTAAATTGGATGGTGTTTCCACTTAATATTAACTTTAGGGATGTCTCAAGAGAGAAACCATTTAAAATTTTAGCTATAATATAAATAGGCTCCTCTAAAAGGTCAAACTCTCATTAATTATAATCGACTCACATAAAAGAAAATGACACACATCGGCAATATAATTCCACAACATGTATACATGAAAAACTTGATAGATAGTTCAAAAGGCAGAAGGAAAAAACTAAATAATATACATCCTTTCCTATTATCTGAAGTATCTCACAATGTCTAATATTCATGGTGATTATCTTGGCCCTCATCTAAAAGATCATCATGCCTTTTATAGGTGATAATCGTAGAAAGACCTAGTAATTAATTCCGAAATTCAATACATAACGTCTACTTTTGCATAAGTTTTTGGCAACCTGATCTATCAATACCCTACTTTGAATCCCCATAACCCCGTCCAAAGACACATAAAAAAAATTATGTGTCCGACCCTTATTACTCTCACACTAACTATTAGGAGATCCATAATGCTATCATACAATACCTAAAATAGTGCCATCTAAATAAACAAATAGTAGGTGATATTATAAGAAAACTTGATCAAAGTTAAAAACTAATCCCACTAGCCTAGAAGTATAAAGCAAAAGGATGGATCAAGTCTTCAAAACCCATAATAGTCTACTCTAAATGACCATACGTATTGGGTAAAAATCTTTTCTAAGGACAACCTGGTACCCAACTACTCCTAAAATGTCCTCTTGAAGCTAGGAAAAAACTAAGAGCCTCAATATCAAATAATATACATAGACATCCATTGAATTCAAACCACCTAATATAGGTATAGTATAACTTCTCTTTACTTAAGAAAGTTTGATTAGAATAATATTAGTAAATTTGGTAAAACGATCCATGATGACCTAAATTCTATAAAAACTTGGGAGGTGCGAGTCAAACCACTTACGAAATCCATAGTCACCCACCCTCATTTCAATATTTGGATAAGTAACTTCTAATGTAATATCCAGGGCTCTGATACTTATCCTTCATATATTAAAAACATAAGCACCAAGCCACAAATAGTACTATATCCTTCCACATTACACTCTACTAATAATTCTGCCTCAAATCCCTATAAATCTTAGATTTCCCAGGGTGCATAAAATATTTAGGGCTATAAGCCTCTTGAAATATCAACTGAATCTAATATCTGACCCTTCAAACATAAATACAATCATCAAATATTAAAATACCTTTCTAATCTAAGGTACCTCATTGGCTTATCTCCTACACCTCTTATCGAATGCCATGAAGACTTTTATCCTCAAATTAGTGAGATCAAATTTGCCCTAATAAGGAAGATCTATCCTTAAAACTATCAAGAATAATCATAGGGTCAAAAATGTCAAGATAAACCATGAAGTTGGCTATGGACTGATGTGCAAGGCCAACAGTCGCTGAGAAACTAAAATAAAGGCCATGAAACCCACGCTCATTGCCTTCTTCCGTAGGTATCTTCTATAATATTCAACTTTCCCCAATGGTATATAATAAAGATATCATAGTCATCAACAAATTTTAATTTGTTCTTCTTCAAATTAAGCTCCCTCTAGGTGATAATGCATTATAGACTACAATTATTAGTGAAGATCTCACATCGAACAACAACAAGTAATGCCTTTAAATCTTAAGTGAGAAAACTACCGCTTCGAACTCTGAATCATGAGTAGGTTAGTTTTCCTTGGGTACTTTTACCAACATAGATGCATATGAAATAACATGGCACCGCTGCATTAGAACACACCTCTAACCAACACCTGAGCATCAAAATAAAAGGTGAACCCCTTGCCTTCAACTAGATTAGTCAGAGTAAGAGATGAAGTGAGCAAGTCTTTGATCTTCTAAAACTCGCCTCATAATTTGGGGACCAAAAATAGATCCTCTTTCCTAGTCAATCTTGTCTTAGGGGCTTCAATAGTATTATATCACTCAATTAACTGCCTATAGTAGCTTTCTAACCTAATGAAAGTCTAAAACTTAATAGTAGATATCAGTCTAGCCCAATCACTAGTAGCCTCATTCTTTGTCAGGTCCACTATAATACCATCCTAGGACACCATGTGTACCAATAAAGCTATGGTCTAAATACAGAACTCGCACCTTGTGAATTTGGCATAAGGACTATGGTTTTTCAACGTGGGGATTATAGTGTTCAATTATTTCTTGTGCTCCTTCGTAATCTTTGAATATACAGGGATATCATCAATAAAAATAATTTGGAAGGAGTACAGATAAGGCCTAAAAATATGGTTCATTAAGTCCATAAATGTTGTTGGGGCACTAGACAACCCAAAAGATATCACCAGGAACATATAATGTCCATAACGTGTCCTGAAGGCTGCATGAGGGATTCCCTTAGACTTGATCCTGAACTTATGGTAACTCGACCTCAAATCAATCATACAAAACACTATAGTACCCTAAATATTGTCATATAAATAATTTGTACGAGTCATGGGATATTTATTCTTAACTATTTCCTCATTCATCTACTTGTAGTTGATATGGATACACATCGAACCATCCTTCTTCCTCACAAACAGAACTTGATAACCCCAATAAAATGTAGTTGGTGTTATTAAACCTTTACCCAAAAGATCCTAAAGATGAATATTTAGCTCCTTTTACTTGGTAGGTTCTATACAATAAGGATCCATAGAAATATATCAGAGGAACATCTCGAGGATAATAACAAGCTCAATATATGCTTAGGAGAAAGTCCAAGCAGGCAGGTATAAATAACATCCAAAAATTCATAAACACTGGAAATAGAAAAAGTGAAGGACTCTCAACATAGTATCCAGAACATAAGAATGACTTATAACCTCACCACATAATTCTACTTGCCCAAATAAAAGAAATAATCTCCTTTAGTTTATAGCTAAAAGAACCTTTGCATACAACAAGGGGTATGCTGGCATGGCTAAGGTAACGGTCTTGGCAAAGCAATCTAGGATGGAATAATATAGAGAT
The DNA here is from genome assembly GCA_030864215.1 of Capsicum pubescens. Classification (NCBI taxonomy): domain Eukaryota; kingdom Viridiplantae; phylum Streptophyta; class Magnoliopsida; order Solanales; family Solanaceae; genus Capsicum; species Capsicum pubescens. Next base: position 37,143,639 of record CM061539.1, on the reverse strand, counting down.
AAATCATCTGTGCCCAAAATCATGTCAAAATTAACCACATCTAACATAATAATATCTACCTAAGTATCATACACCTAAACAATCGTAAACCATGATCAATATACTTGATTAACTATTACTGAATTACCATGGAGAAGCAACTTAAAATGGCACATATAAAGTCTCCTAAGAAAACGCCATTACCGATGTATAATAAACATATATATATACATATATGAAAGTATGATGCCCGGATCAAACAATATAGAAAATTGTTGATCTCATATTAAAATCATATATGTGATCACAAATTTTGAAGCCTTAGCCTCTGTCCTACAAAGAACAACTTATAAATGGCTTTTTCTACTACCAGAATAGGTACATGGCCAACCATATAACCTAAATGCTTGAGGACCATCTTTAGAACCCTAAGAACAATTTGTACAACCCTGTGTAATACCCATAGCTAGAGACAACTCTAATTTAATTGATTATGCACTATGAACTGAAGGATCAATAATCCTACACCAAGGATACTAATGAGAGAATTTACCAATTACCCCTTAATCATAACATTCCCATTCCACTCTACTCTATCTAGAAGGTTTTTTATATATAGTATGGCCACTCGATTTGATAACCCTAACCATGGACCCCTCAATAGATGAATACATCCTTGACAACCACAACTATTATTATTTGGATGACCCATATGTTATATTTAAAGTCCTGCAAGAATATGACTACTAGATTTACCCTAATTCTAATAATGCTAATGTTGGGGGTGCATACCCTAAAATACTTGGCCACTAGACCATAAGTCGCTATGGCTCCCACTCTAACTACTCGGATAATGGGGCCTCTTATCGTGGACCCCTTGTGTCTCATGATCCATCTCCTCTATAGTATAGACATTAGCAATATTTGTAAAATACTTTCTAAAGGTCTATGAACTTTTAGTAGCCTTACAGAGCATTAGTCTGAAGCCTCTCATTCTCTATCAGCATAATTTTAGTAGCATTCCTTGCTAGCTCATGAAACCTCACCTTATACTCTGACATATACATAGAACCCTACCTTAATAAAGAAAACTTATCCATAAGGAACTCACACATACTATGATATATGTACTTCCCCAGAGAGCCTCAGAGAGCATAGTCCAAGTTAAAAGCAGAGTCCAGCTGACATTGAATCAAGACAACCTTACAATTTTGCCTCGCTACTTTGTATAGATTATAAGTGGTACAATCAACTCTATACAACCCAATTAACCCCCAATTACATACCCTCTCCTCACAATTAGAAGAGCATACAAGTATCATCTCTTGGGTTCCCTTTAAACCGAATAGAATCAATCAAAAAATTAGCCCTACATCTTATACTTCTCCATTGCAATGACTTACTAGGCTACTGTCAACTATGGAACTACCAGTACCGGTGAAAACTCTTCTATGGGAGTCACATATACAAGTCACACCCTTAAATATATACCATGCTATGTTGTTGTCTGAGCTCCATTTGTCAAGAAACACTAAATAACCTTAATAATTAAGCTAATGCATTAGAGAGAATCAAAGAAGATTAAACCATTATGCGGTCGGGGCCTTGCACCACCTACTACTGTAGCGGTAAAATATCTAGTGCTATCTCTAGCTCAGGAGTAATGATAGGATCTACTAATGGATCCATAACCTAATATCGAGCTGGGACAATAACTTTAGCCTGCCCTCGATCTTGAGGTTTAACTTTCACACTAACTAGAGCCAGTAATAAACATAGGGTCCAAATCTTCAATTTTCAATCCTTCCATATTAACTACCTACAAAAAAGTAAAAATAATAAGAATTTAGAAACTAGTACAAACACCATTGAGGGAACTGTACAAAAATGTTGAGATTTTTGTAAGAATGTATACTAGGCTCCAAAGATAGGATAGACAAGACTCTATATTATGGGAGTACACTAAATATTGGAACTTATACAATCAATACAAGTAAACATAGGCTCTATTACTAAGCTATCACTATCAAAATTTTAAAGTTATCATGGCACCTACTTTACCCAATAGTAGGTAAGCTAAGCCATAACATGAAATGACAAATAATGGGAACATGAGTGAAAGCTAAAGGACATCATGAATGAAACTAATAGATAATAATAATATAAGCATAAACAAAAAATATATACCTATATTGCATATTTTACAAGAGAGGGAACGTGTAAAAAAATACAACATAAATCCTCCCAAAACCTTGTAAGGCTAGTATAGAGAAAGTATAATAAAAATAATGATTACCAGAGACTATCCAAAATGTATATACGCACATAATAGTCATGAAAAAACAAAAGGCAATCACAAAAATAAATATAAAATTATCAGCATCGGACTCAATAATACTCACCCCATCTCTGGATTAATAACAAGGCTTGAGGATAAAACCAAAAAGGGTTTTTCTTAATTGGATTTACATTAGGAAAAATATATAGAAGTGTAGAATATGTACTAAAGCAACAAGTACTTAGAAGGCATCATCAATCAACGAACCTCAAATATAGTAAAATCATAATAGTGTATGAGAATGTATTCTAAGTTATTAGTAATAAAAGACAAAAATATAAATAATTAGTTAGGTTTGTAAAATATAATAAAGGAGTAAGAAACTCTTAAATAAATGAAAAGGTACAAATATAATCTCACTGGACCCTAATAAACTTAAAAGGCACACACGAGAAGGCAAATAACCCAAGAAATCCCCAACTAGCCTAGTGGGTGAAAATAAGGGAAAATCTGAGATAAGAAGCATAAATAAGTTATATAAACTTGAAATAAGAAAAGATATATAGAATAAAATATATACTCCCCTCTAAAATATAACCTTTCAATCCCAAATCCATAATGAAAGAACATGTCGGGCTTTGACTAGCACCAGTTGATAGTAACAAGAGGATTGACACTAAGCTTAAACTAAAAGTAGTGGATAGTATAAAAATACAAAATGAGTCATATAGAACTATTAGAACTCCCATACGAGAACCTAGTACAATTTCCTAGAAAATTAATAATAACACTAATCAACATAAGAACACCCAAACCGTAGTCATTGATTAGTGTCGACTCAAATCAGAACTCATAAATAATCAATCATAACCATAACAAATGAATCTATAAAAAAGAAAAACATAACTAAAAGTCGATGCCAACCTCATGCCAAATCTCATAATAATAGTAATAACGCATATGATTGACCTTAACTAGAACTAACATATAAATATAAACATATACCTAAGCATCAAATAGCAAGAAAAATTCCAAGGTAATTTCTTGCTTAGGATAGAAATAAAATAGATGAATAGCCAATTCTAAGTCAGCCCTAACCAAAAGTAATAACCTAAGGTATCTTCAATGAGTCAACTAAGCGTAAAGGAGTTTTATTTCTATTATTATATTATAAAAGAGATGGTGGAGACCACTATGAAGTCTAGATAACCAACCTAATGCAAAACCTACCTGAAGCATGCATAAGGTTTCCCAAATCAATCTCAATGTACTATAAGCACAAAAAGGAAATTGACCCAAATTCTACAAAACAAAGGGCCATAACTATGTAAAAAAGTCATAAGAAGATAAGTAAACATTGGGAAAGAAATAACATCCCAAAGCTTGCACAATACCTCTCTATAACTATATTTAAGCCCTATTTAGAGAAATGATAAGCCTAGTCTACTGGACGTCACATATGAAAGCCTTCTAGAGCTACCACACTATTCGAATTGTTATTTATGCATCAAGACAAGAAAATAAATACCTTTATTGGGTATATACGGTCTGATTCAGAAGTCAAACCAAAATTCCTATTTGGAGTGAACTTGTAAAATCATAAAATTAAAATCATTACAACATCTCACTCATCTCAAAATTAATCAAGAATTCAATGATATACACCATGGAATTAAACTAGAACCTATGCAAAATTTATGGAGATAATGATGACAAATTTTTAAGAATCTACCCGTAGTTAATCCCAACTTCAAACATTTAATACCTCCCAATTTCATAGCTTACAATTGTCTAAAATAATTATATAGATTGAGAAATAAAAGTTTGAAATAAATAAGGTGATATATAATTGCACTAGCGATAGCCATTTTAGTAGCCCAGTAATCGTAAATGCGATTACTTCTAATGTGCCCAATGGTCGTTGATTGCTAAAACATCTAGGCCTTGGCTAGTGAAGCTATAGTTAAAATTGTCAACATCTATTTAAACTATTTCTAATAATGTGGTGCCAAGATGAAATAACAGTCAATGGTCTAGTAAAATGGTTGTACCGTCCAAATTCAATAAGTCCTAACGAACTCTGATGGGATGCATATATTAGTTTGGAATCTTGTGCATACAAATAAACTATGACTCTACAAATTTCAATATTTTAGACTCAATGGATCTATAAAAAATTACATTTGATGTCATTTCAGCAAAAAGAGGGTCCCACATAAAGGGGTTGTTTTAGCCAAAATTCATCCAATACCCAAAATTAGTTTAGAATCCTCGATACCTAGGTAAAGGGTCCCCCAACCTAAAATTGACATTCTAGAGCTTATGAGAACATAAAAAATGACATCCGAGGTTGTTTACCTAAAAATTTGGCCCCAAACCCATTCCTTAGTGTTAAATCTCTAAAAAGAGAATGGCTTTAAAATTAAAATCAACTGCTCGATAACTAATGTGTCAGTCTCAGCAAGTCATAAATATCTCGTGATAGCTACAGAAAATCTCTAAATGCTCAAAAGCATGAAAACATGAAAAATAGCCTGGAGGGTCATTACATGATAAGGGAGTGGGGATATGTAGATTATCTACAAACCTTGTAGAAGATCATTAGGTTATTTTAATTCTGAACTTCTAGGATTGAATACTGTTAGGATCTTTTATATTTGCTAATTTATGCTTGATATGCACTAAATGATTATTTGTTAAAATAAAATCATAATACCTTTGGGTTTTGAAGGTATCAACTATATTCACATAATTCTATTTTTTATAACAATGTTTTAATAATTTTTGTAATCTAAAATCTTCATACCTTTTATCTCATGTCGTGATTAGCGGTAAGTGAAAAACCATTATCTCAAATTGCATTTTATTTGGAGTAATTTTTTCACCTTTTTCTTAAGGTCTCTAGAGAGACCATCAGTGGGTATGTCTCATTTGGTTTCATATAATAACCATATTTTTTTCGGTTATAAATATTTTTATTGGCTGATGAAAAGGCGTCTTCTTTAAAAAAAATGGTTGTAATTTTGATTGGCTGGTTATGAGTTCTTTTAATGGTAAGATAATGGTAGATTTCTGAAGAGATGAAAATTCTACCAAGACTGAATATCTAGTAAATTTTTGCGTATATGAAAATTCTACCAGTACGGAATATGTATTTTGTAACTTTTTATCTTCTTGTATGTTTTGGTGTGTTACTTGGAGTATCTGTCTTATGGCATTATTGAATATGTTAATTTCTATTATTTCTTGTTCTATTATTATTCCTTATCTTATCTTAAATTACTTTATTTTGAGTATAGATAGATTATAGATATAGATATAAATTTTTATAATTTTTTGACTTTTTCTTTACTTTTCGTTTAATATAAAATAGGCTTTAGTGTTTTGTTTTTTTAAAAAATAAGAAAATAAAAAAACCATACACAGATATGGTACTTAGGAGTTTAGAAGTTTTTTTTTTCTAATTCTTCTGACCATAATATTTGCTTGTTACCATATATTTTAGGACTTTTAGTTTTTTCTTTTCATATATATTTTAGGATTCAATATTATAGTTAATATTAGTATTTTTTTTCTAATTCTTCTAACCATAATATTTGCTTGTTATCATATATTTTAGGACTCTTAGTTTTTTCTTTCTATATATTTTAGGATTCAATATTATAGTTATTATTATTAAAATAATTAACTAATAATTTGAGCAAAATAGTGAAAAGATAATTTTATCTATTATATAGTCTTTTAATGAAGAGCTAAAAGTTCAAATCACTTTTCTAAGGGTCTTCACACTTTTAATATATTATATAGATATATAAATTATATAGATTTTTATAATTTCATATATTTTGATTTTGATTTTAATTTTTTTATTTTAAATTTATTATATATTTGAAATTGCATAAAAAGTATTATAGATTAAAAAAGTGAACAATTTAAATTATTCCAAAGCATATAAAAAAATTTGATTGACTCAAAATTTTATCCATTCATCATAAATTGGGATAGAGGAAGTTATATATTATTTAAAAATATCATGAAAAGTAATATAAAGCATAATAATTAACAAATTTAAATATTTGAAGGTTAAACAAAAAATTGGTTTGGCTTTTAAAACTCTATCAATGTCATATAAATAGGAAAATTACTTAGAAAATCGAATAAATCATAATAATTTTGAACACACGGCTTATCAAGTCCATGAAAGTTGTAGGGGCATTGGTAATATCAAAGGACATGACTAGTAATTTGAAGTGACTATACCGAGTTTGAAAAGTAATTTTCGGAATGTCACATTCCCTGACTCTGAGCTGATGATAGCCTGATTTGAGTTCTATCTTAGAGAAATAGCTGGCACCCTGAAGTTGGTCAAATAAGTCATCAATTCGGTTAAGTGGATACTTGTTATTGACCGTGACTTTATTGAGCTGACGGTAATCAATGCAAATTCTGAGAGAACCGTCTTTCTTGCACACAAATAAGACTGATGCATCCCGCAGGGACACACTGGGTCTAATGAATCCCTTATCTAAGAGATATTTCAACTTCTCTTTTAGTTCTTTGAGTTCTGCTGGTGCCATTCTGTATAGCGGAATAGATATAGGCTGAGTATCTGGAAAAAGATCAATATCGTAGTCTATTTCCCTTTCGGAAAGAATTTCTCAAAGATCTTTGGGAAAGACATCTGAATATTTACTCATGACTGGGAATGATTCAAGAATGAGAGTCTATGAACTAGAATCCTTAACATAAATAAGATGATAGACACATCCCTTAGATATCATTTTCCATACCCGAAGGTAGGAAATAAGCTGACCTCTGAAAGCTGAAGTACTACCCCTCCACTCTAGGACAGGTTCATTTGGAAAATGGAACTTTACTATTCTATTTCTATAGTCGACTGTGGCATATCAGGAATAAAGCCAATCTATGCCGAGAATGACATCAAAATCAGTTATCTCTAATTCGACTAAGTCTGCTGAGGTGACTTTTTAAAATATCATGACCGGACAGTTCTTGTATACCCATTGGGCTATGATGGTTTTACCCACTGGGGTAGAGACTGAAAAGGGCTCTGCTAGAATTTCGGGACTGACTTCAAAATCAACTGCTATGTAAGGAGTAACAAAAGACAAAGAAACTCCTGGATCTAGCAAGGCGTAAACATGCAAGTGAAAGATATGTAACGTACCAGTAACCATATCAAGAGAATTTTCCTGATCCTATCGTGACTGAAGAGCATAAAGTCTGTTTGGGATTTTCCCACTAATAGCACTGAAGGTGGCACCCTGCTGATTTGGGAGACTGGACTGAGCTGAGGAACAGTTAAGTTGACCCTGAGGACTTGGCTGGGGACAATCTCTAACTCTGTGTCCTGGCTTGCCATATCCAAAACAAATACCACTGCCCTCTCTACAAGTACCCTGATAGTGCTTGCCACATGTTTGACAAAAAGGATAGGTTCGGGCACTACTAACACTGCCCTGAGATTTAGCGCCTGGCGCCCTATATCTGTTACCATCCCTGAACTTAAGAGCGCTATCTGAAGAAGGAGATGGAATGGATGACATAGGATGGAACTGAGAATGGTTTTCTCCCTCTGACTTAGGCTGAGCTAAGTTGAAATTACGTGTCCTTACTCTCTTATTCTGCCTCTCTCTTATCTTAATCTGTTGCTTTTCTATCTGCTGAGCATGGGTCATAACCCTGGCTATGTTCATGTCACTATTTAACATCACAGACCTGCACTCATTGACTACACTATAATTCACCCCAGAAACAAACTTACTCATCTTGGACCTGTTATCTGCAACCATATGAGGAGCATATCTAGCTAATTGAGTAAACTTAAGAGAATACTCTTTCACCGTCATGTTTCCCTGTCTGAGGTTGATAAATTCTAACACCTTAGCTTCTTTCAGCTCTTGGGGAAAGAATTTATCTAAGAATACAGTGACAAACTCTTTCCACTCAATAGGCCCTGCATCAACTGACCTCTCTAACTTCCACTTTTGAACCAAGTGTGAGCAACATCCTGCAACTAATATGCAGCTAGCACAGTAATCTCACTAAAAGTAACCCCCATGATGTCTGTAACCTTTTGAACCTTGTCTAGGAACTCCTGAGGATCCTCTTCTGACTTAGACCCAAAAAAGGATGGAGGATTCATTTGGGTGAAGTCCTGAATCCTGGTTGTAGCTGAATTGGCCACTGAGTTGGCCGGAACGACAGCTGGTCATTCATTCTGAGCAGTAACTGAAGTAGCAAGAGTGGTGAATGCAACTCTAAACTTTGCATGAGAAACGTGTTCATCCAAAGGATCTGCTTGGATAGGCTGAGGGGCTGACTGATTTCTATTCCTTCTTTTGGGAGGCTTGTTCTGTAGAAGAAAGGGAGAAACGAATTATACTGAGAGTTAAATTTGAGCTCATGCTCACTGGCACGACATGAATACTGAAAGAAGGGAAATTGTTTCCTAAAGCATCTCATATCCTCTTGCACATAAATATGGCGTGCAACACACCCATGTACAATTCTCTACTACATGCGGGTTTCAGATTTCCTAGGACTCTATTGAACCTGGCTTTGATACAAAGTTTGTAACACCCCAAATTTGACACCTAGAACATGACACGGTGCTCATGACCCCGAAAGACCACAAGCTAACCCATGACTGATATATGTACCTGAGCATTGCATAATATACTGTATAAATACAAAAATAGTAGGCTGAAACATGCCATAAGGTTCAAAATTTATAAACATCTGATAAAACCATATATGATTAATGTAGTATCACAATACCAAAATTAAAGTAAATATATGAAAATACTGAAGTCCTAATCTAGTCCGAAAGCCTCTAACTGACTGAACTGTCTGAATAAAGAGTTGATGGAACATGTCCCCAATTAACTCCATCTACTGAAAAATAAGTTGAAATAAAGAAATAAATAATCATATCATCCTAGAATAATGAGGACTCACTACTAAATTTGGAATGCTACTGATGCTCTGGAGCTCGTGCTTCTAAACCTATGGTATAAAACACCATAGCACAAATGCGTCAGTACAATTGAATGTGCTGGTATGCAAGTGAGGTAGGCTGAATGCAAAGGGTTTAGATGTATGAACAATGTAAACTGATTGTATAACATGAACGTGAGAATACATGCATGAATGAGTGACTGTAACTGAATTCATGATGATACTGACTAATGAATCTGAATACTAATAACATGAGTTACTAATAACTGATATAACTTATACTGAGCGACTGTGTCTAACAGTCTAGGTTCTGATGGAACTAGTTGGGTTCTATACTGTACTGAATTGACTGTAGCTGACAGTACTAAATTCTGTAGAACTATCGTAGTTCTATTACTGAGACTGAGACTGAGACTATAACTGTGGAAAGTAGTCATCTATCCGACATGCCCCAAGTAAAGAAATATAGCTGAGTTGGGGTCCAGTATGTAACCCCAATTGGAAGGGTGTCAATACCGCGCCACTGGTAAGGACAAGCTGTGAGTAATGCCTCATATAACAGGTACTCAAAAGAGAATGGTGGGACCCTCATATAATAGGTTAAACCATCTCATCTACCCTCAAAATAGCAGGTTTGATGTCTCAACCTACGCTGTCTACGTAGTTTTGGAGCGCAAGGACTACTTCTAAGAATTACACCTTCTAATAATAGGTGAGTTCCCATCCTTGGACTCACTCGGTGCTGAATCCTACTCCCATCTAAATAGACACTGAACATGATTAACTTAAATGAACTGGACTGAGTTCCTTGGGTTCCGTTGACTAATGGAATACTACTGAGATTCTGGGATTACTGAGTTTTTTGAGTTTTCTTGAGTCACATAACTGATTGAATTCTACTGAACATGGCTTGACTGAGGATATCATGAAAACTTGACACTGGCTCTAGGCACACAGCTAAATTTTCGGGTACAAGTACCCCCAGGACTTGATATAAGGGAACTAACAAGGCATGACATTCTTGAATACTTGACCAACATTAACAATCCATAATACAATAAGGTAGGGATTTCATGAAGTACATGGTTATCATAATCTTGTGCATGAATGGGAAAACATATAAACATGTCATAATTTTATTAACTAGTCTCATGAGCATTTTATAAAATATTTATAATGCACAACAATATCATAGAAGTTATTGTGATCATAAGGGTAAAGCATGCACTTATCATTTAGGTCACAATTGAGCTATAATGCATAATTTCTAGTCCCTTAGGCATTTTATCAAACACCTTGCATGCACAACTTAAGGCATAGGCATAATCATCAAATTATCACTTCAAAACTCTATGAACCGACTAAACTTATAGATTTCAAGCCACTCATTAACATAGTTTCATGAACAACATATAAAAATTTCAACTTGGGAATCACATCATCATAATCTCATGAACATAATCAACCCACAACAAAATATTCACAATACATGATTTAAAGCTTGATTCTTGAACTTCATGGATGGAAAGAATCCATAAATGAACACTATGCATACCTTAGTTCTTGATTCTATGAAGTTTAACGGTGGAATTTCCTTGAATTTGAATCCCCAATTGAAAATCATAAACTTGTTCTTGAGGAAAATTGAGAGACACTAGTATATTTTGGGTGAAAATGGCTGAATTACGTGTTATAGGGTTTATATAGGGGTGGAAAATTGACCCTTTTGCCCTTAAAAATATGGATATTTAATGAATGAAATTGGGCATCGACGCGATACCCGATGTGTCACGCCATGATCGCGCCAAGACTCAGTAGTTTAACTGGCAGTCCTTGCAACATTGTTAACCAACGCGATGGGCGATATGGCATGCCAAGATCGCGTTGGTTCACTATTTTTGGACACCAAACATGGTCTAGTCAAGGTCCAAAAAAATCAAAACTTGTTCGAAAATATCTATTAACCTCTCTGATCATGAATTAACAAACATACTGACCATTAAAGGACATTAAGGTGGTGAAATAAGGTTGCAAACTTTCGAAGGTCAAAAATAAACTAAGTCTGGGAACTTAGCTAAAGTTTTCTAAGTCTGGGACCCCTTGACAAGCTTAAAGGATTGAATGAAGCTTAAAAATTTTACAGGATCTTACATTTTATTAGTAAAATAAGAGATATTTTCTAATAGCATTTGTGTATATCTAACACAAAATAATAAATTATATAGAGGCAAATTGAAGGATGAGGGGAAGAGTAAGAGATTTTAGTGGTTTGAGCAGAGTAGGGGTTGATCTAGGTGGGCGGGGTAGGCGGGGTGGTGGTTGAAGTTGCGAAGTAGAAAAAATAATTTAAAAAAGTAAAAAGAAAATTTAATTTTTTTGGGGTCAGGACAGAAGGATGGAAAATTTTTTTTCTATAAAAGAAAATTTTTTAACATATATATTTTTTTTTGTTAGGTAGGGGTTCGAATGGGTGTTGGGAGTAGGGGGTGGGTGCGATGAAGAATCTTATTTTAAAGAAAAAAAATAATTATTTCTTTTTAGTGGAGGGCGGGTTGAGGATAGGAAGTGGGTGAGGTAAGAAAAATATTCTTACAAAAAATATTAAAAAGTAACAAAAAATTTAGGGAGGTGTGATGGTGGTTGTGGAGTAAGGCTAGAAGGTGGGTGTAGTATTTGATGAGGTGGTGATTTTAAGAGTGGTCTAAGAGATTTTAATTAATTAATTTCAAAAATACAATAAGAATTATAAATAAAACACTTAAAGATTAATCATAAAATCAAACAATGTAAAAATAATGACCAATAGAACAATATTTGAAAATTTAACATAACATAATAAATTTTATGCACTTAAGTTTCGAATTGAGATTAAATGAAATTTAAAACTTGGAATTAGAAATTTCGAATTGATACAAGTACTTTTAGTGTTAGAAATGCAATTAAAATATATAACTTTTTAAAAAGAATATTTTTAGTTGTGAAGTTGAATTGATAGACAAAAATATAAAATTTGAATTGGAAGGTAGGAAATATAATTATATGTATTATTTGATTAAAAGTATAAAGGTAAAAGTCCAATAATAGTATTTGTTGGATTACGGGTATGGGTCACCCATGTGGACCGACTTGACCCAAACCGACCCGATCCGACCCCCGTTTCTTAGTCAGGGAAATAAGACTAACGCAATCTTAATTCAAAAGAAAAGGGAGGAACGGTTATAACTGTCCCCACCCCTAAAAGATCCTATATATATTTTTTTCTTTTCTCACAAGAGACCAGAGAAAATAATATAGAGAAAAACAAAATTGGGTCATAAACGAAGAATTAAAATCAGCGACAACACCAAAACAAAAAGCTTTTAGTTTGTGAATAAACAATTTCATTTTCAAGAGAAACGAAGTGGATTGGGGCAGATCCTTTCGGAAGTAAAATTAATTTTCGTTGCAAATTTAATGTACACACTGATTTATATTTTGCTCCGAATATGATTACAATGGTATCACAGCCAGGTTTATTACCCTAATTTTGCATGTAATATCTTGATTTAAAGTGTAGATATAGAAATCGAATTAGCACACACCTGTATTGACTGCTGGTAAGATGTGTTGCTAAAATATGATAAGACGTATCGCCGAGCCGGTCAGCGCACCACCGCTAGTCCGTCAGATGCACGCTGATCTATTCAGACGCGTCAAATTTTTTGTTGGATCCAGTCTATTTATAAAAAAAAGGGGATTTGATTGATAAAATCCATTTTTTAATCCTTGGGGACAAACACCAGAGAAACTTACCCCAACATGGAGAACCTTCTGATCTAGAAGCGGTTCAGGGTTATAGTGTGTAATTTTTTTTGAAGAAAATGACAGAAGAGAAAAGAAGTACTGCTTTTAATTTTTCTTTAAAGAATGATAAGGGTGAATGTAAGTGTACTGCTCACCATTAGAATAAATTAGTAATATAAAAGGAAATAGTGGTAAGATTGTTACTGTTATCCTTCAGAAGAAAAAGTGCTTGGGCACTATCTTGAAATCTGTATACTGGATTTTGTTTTTTCTTTTTTCATAGATACAATGATAAAATCCATATGGATTTTTATTCCAGTATAATAAAAGCTTTTAGAATTAGGCTTATTATTATTCTTGTCCTAATTAGTCCATAATTTTTATTCTATAACAGATTTTGTCTTCTACGGTAAAAATATAACATAAGAAGTTACATTGAGTGGTTCAACCATTCTTAATATTTCTGGGTTCCTATTTCAGAAATGGCTGAGTGGGGACAAACTCGAATCACTCCAAGTGAGAGTTCAGGATGTCGAGCAAAGAGACAAAGTGGAAGAGCATGTCGCCGAAGGGAATGTTTTCGAGGTTGAGAGATCATACGAAATGATGTCCCCAGGGTGACACAAAATCTATTACGAAATTAAAGGGCTATACGAAGGAAAAGAGAGAAGAAGTTAAAAGAGTTCAAGTCATTTAAGATGTCTCCTAATATCTCAGTTGCTAGTTTTATTTAGTTGTTTGGATTAAAATGTGTAGAACTAGAAAACTATGTAGAAATGTCAGATTGAAAAACATTGGCTATTTTAGCTAATTTTCTCCATGATCCTTGGGGCTAGATATTAATTAATGTTTACCATGAGATTTGGCCTAGTGAGCCATTCTGGGTATATATAAGTCGTCTAGAATACTTGTGGAATGACTTTTATTTTTAGATTAACTTGTAACATGAAGTTATTTGTTAACTTTATATAATATAAATATTAAGTTGTTTATCTCCTTTTATATGAATTTTATTCATTTTTTTGAGTTTAAAATGACTTAATTGAAAGCTATCATTCTAATACACATTAAGAAATTAATTTCTAATTTTGATCAAATATTTAGTTCGTAGAAGATGATCGAATTCTTAAGAGTCCTTTTAATTATACGTTGAACATGAAACCTTTATGTGAAATGATTTTCTTGAATGTATAACTTACATGCATAATTGATAAAATACTAGTGTGATTGTCTCTTAATAACAGACATGGCATCATAAAACATGATTGTTGACTTGAACAAAGGAGAAAAACTAAATGGAGACAACTACAATATTTGGAGTCATAAAATGTGGTATGTTCTTGAAGACCAAAATGCTCATGAAGGTATTAACCATGTCATATGTCTACCAGAAAAGGGTAACACTGCATAACACAGAAGAGACCTTGAATCTTATAAGGTTTGGAAAAAGGTTGATTCCATTACACGTGGAATCATTGTAAGTTCTGTGGTTGATGACCTCATTTATGAGTGTGAGGAATTTCCTAATGCAAATTCCATCTGGTCACACTTGCGAGGAATATATAAGGGTACTTTTGTCACCTGCCTAAGACAGATTACTATCAAGTTTGACTTTTACGAAGCGCCATGATCAGAACATCAAACAACACCTTAAGGTAATGTCGAATATGATAGCTCAACTCAAAAGTGCTAGTCACATTCTTTCGGATGAGCAGTAGGTTCAAGAAGTGATCCGATCACTTCCCCACAGTTGGGAACACTTGAAGGTCAACTTAAACCACAATGACGGCATCAAAACTTTTTTTGATGTTGCACGTCACGTTAAACTTGAAGATGAGCGGCTTGGTGCTGCTAAAGCTGCTTCTAATGCCTTTATGGTAAAATCAAGTGGTAAGAACTCTTCAGGATTCAAGCATGAGAAGAAGTGACAAATAACGAAAAGAGTAAAGAGACCGAAGAAGGAGCCTCTGAGAAAAAAAATAAGCCAAATTCCAAGAAGGGAAAAAGGGTTTTCAAGAAGAAAGACAAGAGCAAGATGAAGTGCTACAATTGCCAAAATTTGGGGAATTTTGATCATGAATGTCCTGAGTAGAAAAAGGTAGCATCTCTAAGTTCTACATATATTTCTAGCACTGCTTTATTAACTAAATCTTATCCTATGTGGATTTTAGACTCAGGAGCCACCGACCATGTGAGTTGAGATCGAGAAGCATTTGTGGAATTCCGTTGAGTTTCACCTGGATCTAAGTAGGAAATAATGCAAGACTTGAAGTCAAAGGGATTGGCACTTGCAAAGTAGATTTGCGTGGAGGCTGGTCTTTAATGTTGCATGACGTCCTATATGCTTCAGAAATTCGATGAAACTTAGTATTTGTGTATGTTCTCTTAGATGTTGGTTTTCATTTATTTTTTAGTCATAATTGTGTAATAATTACTCTAGATAATGTTTTTTATGGTTTTGAACATCGTTATGATCACTTTATTATTTTAGATTGTAATTTTTCAACTTATGGCTATTATGTTGACCGTTGTGTAATGTCATGTTATTCTAGTAATAATGATGTTGATATACTTACATGGCATGTAGATTGGGTAACATAGAGCAAGACCAAATGAATAAATTGGTAAAAGAAAGACATCTAGGTTCTTTTTCCAAAATTGAAATGCCAACTTGTCAAAATTATTTTGCCGAAAAGATTACACGTAAACCATTTGGGAAGGCTAAAAGAGCTGAATTCCCATTGCAAATAATCCATTCTAATATCTGTGGTCCAATGAATGTGAGGGCAAGGACTGGTGCTTCATATTTTATTACATTTATTGACGATTTCACGCGCTTTGGTTATGTCTATTTGATATCTCATATATCAGAAGCACTTGAATACTTCAAAAGATATATGAATGAAGTTGAGAATCGATTAGAAAAAATTATAAAGACATTAAGAATCGATAGAGGTCATGAATATTTGTCAAAACAGTTTGAAGAACTGTGTATTGAAAAAGGCATTATCAGACAATTAACTACTCCTTATACACCTCAATAAAATAGTGTAGCCGAAAGAAGGAACAGAACATTGTTGGATATGACAAGGTCCATGATAGCGCAGGTAAATTTACCAATCTCTTTCTGGGGAGATGCATTATTAACCGAGGCCTACATATTAAACAAAGTGCCTTCTAAATCAATATCTTCTACTCCTTATGAACTATGGACTGGTAATAAATCGAACTTTAATGATCTACGACCTTGGAGTTTTTCTGCATATATTAAAGATTATTTTGATAAGTTTGGAAAACTAAGTCCAAAAGAAAGAAATGTATCTTTATAATCTACTCAGAACACTCCAAAGGATATATGTTCATTTGTGAATTGGAAGATGGAAGTAATACTGAAATTGAATCACGAGATGTCACATTCCTGGAAAATAATTTTTCAAGAAGGGGTGAAATAAAAGAAAATGAGCCTCTTTACGAAATGTTGATTCAGATGATCAAATAATGTCGTCAGACATGCTTGATAATTTAATTGAACAAGAAATAATTCTTGGTCCAAGTGGGAATTGTGAATCCCAAAATCCTATTGAGGAATCTGAATTTCAATTACGTAAGAGTACCAGAAAAGGTGTGCCTAAACGATCTTATGAGATTGAGGATTATGTCTTCCTGGTGTCTCCGACAGAATTGGATGAACCTAATTCTGTGAATGAGGCTCTATCAAGTCCTTAAAAAATAAATGGATAAAAGTAATGAAAGAAGAATTAGAGTCTATGAAAAGCAATAAAGTTTGGGATCTAGTTGACCTTCCTTCTGGGCGTAAAGTTATTGGGAAAAAATGGATTTTCAAAGTTAAATGCAAATTAGATGGATCAATAGAAAGGCATAAAGCACTATTGGTGGAAAAAGGTTTTACTCAAGAAGCTGGAATAGATTACTACAAAACATTTTCACCAGTTGTAAAATTTACCTCAATTCGCTTGCTTTTGGCTATAATTGCACATTTAGATTTAGAATTATACCAAATGAACGTGAAGACCGCTTTTCTCAATAAAGAACTAAATGAGGAAATATACATGGAACAACCTGTAGGTATTGTTGTTAAAGGCCAAGAAAAGAAGGTTTGTAAATTAAACAGATCAATATATGGCCTTAAGAAGTCTTCAAGGCAGTGGTACCTGAGATTTTATAAGGAAGTGATTTCATTTGATTTCACCATGATCGATGAAGACCATTGAAATTATGTGAAAAAGTCCAATGAAATGTTTGTGATTCTTTCGCTTTACATGGATGATATTTTATTAACTGGAAATAATTTAGAGTATGTAAAAACTGTTAAGCCATGGCTTTCAAAGTCATTTGACATGAAAGATATAGGTGAAGCTGACTATATATTGGGTGTTAAAATCTAAAGAAACCGTTTTAAGAAAATTTTAAGTCTATCTCAAGAAACATACATAATGAAAATTTTGAAACATTTTCGAATAAATAGTTGCAAATCCATGGATACTCCTATAGCAAGAGGTAAATCTTTAAGCCTTAAAATGTGTCCAAAGACTGGAAAAAAAAAATATGTCTCGAGTACCATATTCCAGTGCAGTTGGGAGCTTGTTGTATGCTATAATGTTTACTCATCCAGACATTTGTTATGCCGTAGGTCTGGTTAGTAGGCATTAATCCAATCCTGAAAGAGATCATTATAAAGCAGTAAAGATAATTTTTCTATACCTGAAGGGAACTGCTGATTATTCACTATGCTATAGTGGATCTGATTTATCCATAAGAGATTATACAGATGTTGATTGGGTTGGTGACCGGTATGATAGAAAATTAACTTTCAATTATGCCTTCTTACTAAATGGTGGTGCAATTTCGTGGAAAAGTAAGAAATAAAATTACACATCCCTATCAACTATGTAATCAAAATTTGTGGCTTATGCATCTGCAGTACAATAAGCTATTTGGTTGAAGGGATTCTTTGAGCATTTGAACATCGTAAAGAATTTTAAGGGTCCCATGATTTTATATTGTGACAGTTAAGTGGCTATCGCATATACGAAGGATCCTAAATATCACATCAAGACCAAGTACATTGATATTAAGTATAACTTTATAAGAGACATAGTAGCAAGTGGAGAAATAAATTTACAATACATTCTTACACGAGAAATGATAGCTGATCTCTTTACTAAGGCGATATCTAGAGACTTGTTTGAGAAACATGTTATGGCTCTAGGATTATGTAGGATATGATTATATTTATGTATTGTAGATGACTTGATTGTAATTATTATCAAACAAGAATCTTCAATTTATATTCAATCTCATATGCATGCAAAAATGTATTTTATTAATACAGTGTGTCGAACAAGTCACGAGATTGGATCTTTCACACGAGCAATCGCCTCTTATGTCGAGGAACGTGAAGAGAAAAGTTCCACCATACGACAATGACTTATTTTGTAAAGCCAGATGTGAGTTTCCCTAAGAATATGTAATTGAGGATTATTAAAGAAAGAAACTCAGGTTAGACATTTAGAGGTGTCTACACCTAGATCTGTACAATGTTGAATGACTAAAATAATGAGACACACGCACCAATATAAGGTGATCACATCGTAGCACATGTTCATACCACGTGTTCTTAGCGACCAATGTGTTAATAAAATAATGAATAACTGCTTTTTCATTGTGTAAGACCCTCAAAGTTATTTTAACTTTTCATTGAAATACCCCTAAACCTTTAAATATTTCTTAAAGTTTCGATCAGTGTTGCTACTTTAGCATTTTAATAATAGCCATGAGAGATTCGGCAATGCGGTGCATGTCTAAGAAAACAGTTGATTAGAATAGATAGATTCAAGTGAAAACGAAAGACGATTAAAATAATTATTTTAACTTGTTTACATAAGTCGGATATTACACTAACCATATAAGAGTGAAGTGTAATTGTGTATATAAAGTTAATCATGAAATCGAGTTCACCTCTTTAAGAGGATGAGGGATCAGATGAGTAACTACTGAAGTAGTGAATGATGTCTGGGGTATTGTGAGTATTTGTAGCCTCATATTAGTAGAAAATTCCTTTCACATGTGATTGGATTCCTAAATATAGCTTGTAAAACCTTATAGGTAAGGCTCATAATGCTCACAGGTCGAACGAACTATTTTCTGTATGAATTGGTGATTTGTTGAAGTCGTACTGCCTCAGATCATATCCACCATGTGTGAAGTGGGAGTTGTTGGATTACGGGTATGGGTTACCCATGTGGACCGACCCGACCCAACCCGTTTCTTAGTCAGGGAAATAAGATTAATGTAATCTTAATTCAAAAGAAAATGGAGGAATGGTTATAGCTGTTTCTGCCCTAAAAAGATCCTATATATGATTTTTTTGCTTTTCTGACAAGAGACCAGAGAAAATAATACAAAGAAAAACAAAATTGGACCATAAACGAAGCATTGAAATCAGCAACAACACCAAAACAAAAAGCTTTTAGTTTGTGAATAAACAATTTCATTTTCAAGAGAAAAGAAGTGGACTGGGGCAGATCCTTTCGGAAGCAAAATCAATTTTCACTACTAATTTAAGGTACACACTGATTTATTTTTTGCTCCGAATATGATAACAGTATTAATAATTATTTAATATTTTATATCTTATTATTAAAAAAATTGATAAATGAAATATGATTAAAGACATACTATTATTTTTTTCATATCAGAACATCTAAAATAATAGTAATTGTGATTAGTTAATTAGGTGCTAATTGTAATTTAACTATTGATACATATTTTAATCAATTTAAAATATATCAGTGTGATCAATAAAAATTAATTAATTTTGTTATTTTGATGTGAATTAGATAATATTTTTTAATACATATTTTTATAAAAATATTCCTCGCATCGCGCGGATACATATATTAGTTGAATATAAAGAAAGGATATAAAGTTGTTGATGTGGCAAGTTTATAAAGTGGCATTCTTATTTAATTATTTTTGGTCAATTTTTTGACCTATTATCTCTTTTTTTTATTTAAAATTAGAGATACATGAGGTAAAACTAATTTAATGCAAACATAAAAAATATTACTTATTGTGGTGAAATGAGTGAGGTTGTTGAGTGTCCTAACTCAACCGGTAAAAATGGATTGACCCATTATGTAGGAAAACAATTGAATAATAATTTTTCAATTGATATCCTAATTAACTCCACTAACCGATGGAGTCGTAATGTAAGAAAAAACCTTTGTGGCCTTTTTCTCCTTCATTTTTTTCATTGGTCGATTTTAGAAAAGTTACCATATTTATTAGTTCTAATTATAGAGTTACTCCCTGTTTGCAACAAATTTTCGTAGTGTTGCAAAATTAACTACAAGCAAATATAAAATAAACAAAAAGAATAATTTTATATAAATAAATTTTGCGGGTACAATTCTGTTATTCTCTCGATTCTTCTCTCCAAATATTTTCCATGGTTCGAGGGCCTTTTTTAGTGTAATTCTCAAACTTTAGGATGATTCAAGCCTCCTAGAAATGCGTTTGGATCTCTAGGAATTTTCGGACAACACTTCATCTTGTCGAGTTGATCTCTGGGCAAAACTCCGTTAGTCAATTCTTTGAAAAGTTGTGTAGTCAATGCAGAAGCTTCCTCCAATGCTTGCAGAATTACCCCAGAAAATTATGTAACCCTCTTATTTATAGTTGTAGGAGGTAGGCGGTCCAAGTTTAAATAACTTCTTCTGCCTTATTCTTATTGGTCAATTCAGTTTTCAATCTTATCACAAATGTTATGTGATAAGATTGCTTGTGATTGGCCAAAAATATGTCATTTGAGACACTTGGCGATGTTTCATTGGTTGTTGAACTTGACTTCAATTGCCACATCATTTGAGGGTATGACCTTGTCTTGTTAGTCTTTAATTTGACTGGGATGCCACTCCACTTAACACATGACATGAGTTTGGGCCTCAATGTGAGATGGACCTTGATGAGGAAGAAAATAGGCCATTATTTTTTATAGCCCAAAATAATTTTAGACCCAATAAAATATGGATCAAATTCAAATTTATATGAATTTGACCCCATAAACTTTACGTGCCTACAGATTCCCCCTACTTCAAGGCTCGTCGAGGTGTTTGATTTATTGAACCTGTTAGAGATGAAATTTAAAGTATTTGTGGAGCCCTTTTTTTTTGCAAGACTAGAGCATTTTGTCAAAATCCGACTCCTCGAAGTCATCATAATCCGGGTAGAATAATGTGAATTCCTTCCTTAGGAGTGTAATTCTGTTTGAAACTAAATATATCCAAATCATATAGGATTCGGTTATTAGTCTTATATTGAATTTTAATAGGATTGAATAATGATGTTATCCCACTTCAAAAAGGATTAGGAATTTGACTTATTTTGGACACTTGGACGTCCCAGTTCTTCTTGAAGACAACTTGTTCAGCAGATTCCTTTTTGAAATCAAACTGAGGCTCTTCAGAGTCTATAAAAGGACATTACCTCCCCATTAAGTCATTGTAATTCAACCTGAGCCGCAATTCAACTCAGGTTTTTTTCCTCTTTTTGTTCTTTTTTCACAATTGAGTTTTTGGGCACTTTGGGCGTCTGTGGGAGAAACTCCATAACGCATCATAGAGGTCTCTAAATCATGAATGGATTATAGTGTTGGAAAGTAGACTCATGAGTCTACGTTCTACGCAAAAACCATGCTCATATTATCTCCATATATGCCCAGGTATCCTTTCGAAATCAGACCTTTAGTTCTACTTCGTCACTTTTTATTTGTTTTGGGCAGTCTCACAATAATTCTCATATCTTGACTTAGGAACATCAAAATCAGGAGCCATTTTTTGCATTCGAAACTAGACTTGTAGATAGGTCTATCACATGAATCACAATTAGATTACGTCCGAATCATCCCAGATATTGCTCCAAAATTGGTTTTCTAATCTTGGTTCGCTAGTTTTATCGGCTTTGCGCAGCGTAATGATAAATTTCATATCTCGATGTGGGAATATCAAAACCAAAATTGGTTTTTTTCGTTGGAAAGTAGACTCGTATAGATACGTCTATCGTGGGAATCAAAATCAGATTGCATTCGAATCATCCCAGATATTTCCCCAAAATTGGTCTTCTAATCTTGGTTTGCTAGTTTTATCAGCTTTACTCAGCGTCACGATAAATTCCATATCTCGACGTGGGAGTATCAAAATTAGAAATGGTTTTTTTCGCTGGAAAGTAGACTTGTAGATCTATGCCAAACATGAAAACCACAAGAAAAAAACTTCTATATTTTCTCAGGTAAATTTTTGAAGTTACAGCCTAAATCTTGCGATACTCTTTTTTCCTTTAGCAGACTTACCATTTAATTTGATTTCTTTGCTAGGTCTTCAAACACAGAGATGATATGTTCAGTACTTTGAGAATATGGTGAAATTATGTGATCAAATAACACTATATCCTCTACTTGAAATAGCAAATGATGAACGATACTCTCCTGCTAGCGTCCTCACCTTGAAAGCTTATCCTCCGGTAATAGGTGCCTTCTCGTTTGATAGAGGATCGCCTGACATGTTCCTTCATCTAGAAGAATGGTCGACAAAAGAAGAAATTGATGTCCTTGAATTTAATAAGGTCATTAATACTACTGATTTTTTGTTGCATTCATCTACACACGACAAAGAATCTGCTGCTACATATCCCAAAGGCTCGAATATGGGCCTTGCTACATAGAATTTTCCCCAATCAGGCTTTGGTGAGTTTCATTATATTACTTGATATTGGGAATGGGTAGAGGATTTCCTTAGATGTAACAAGGAGGTGCTAGGAATGAACTAAGATTTATGATAATATTTTTGCCTAAAACTTGTGCTTACTTATTTTCAGCATTCTATCGGCTTTAAGATGGTGTGTCTAAGGAGGTTTCTATCCGTTATTGGGTGAATTTTTGGTTCAAAGGATCGGAGAGGTACAAGGAGCCTCCACCACGAGGCCGTAAACATCAAGCTAAACCAAAGTCAAATTATAGTCCCAACGGCTACATTGATATGCCATTTTTACTGCAAACGGAAGATGCTAACGTCCCTTTTATTGAGTTAGGCGTGGAAGGGTCTCTTAGAGAGAGATGAACTTGGATGCTTTTCTTGCTTTCTGGATTTTCAAGTTCATTCTTCCAATTAAGAAACTTGACCACATCTGTCCTAGCGTCTTTAAGATTGCAAGTCTAATGGCTCATGGGGAGAGGTTTGCACTAGCGATTCCCATTCTATCTAGTATCTATAGAGGCTTGAAAAAGATCTCAAATTCAACAAATTTAGGTGCAGGAGACATAATTTTCCCCATACAATATGTCTATGGATGGATTGGTGTGTATTTTAACTCCTACTATAAAGTACGTCATTACAATAGTGCTCATATGTGTAAGATTGTTGGGGAAAGGATGGCTAGAAACTTTGATCTTTCTGGTGCAAGACGGTTATTTTAGGATGTCGATATCTACAGGCCCCCTACCTTGGCCATGCTACAACCCAAGGAGTTGTTTATAGTAGAAAACAGAGAATTGTATAGTTCTTGGAATGATTATTTCATTAGTCTTCGTTCGAGCTACGTTACCCTCAGGTGTGATGATTACTTTTTCATAGAGCCTTACAGTCCCCATAGATTCATCCAACAGTTTGGATTTGTTCAAGATCTTCCTAGAAACTTCATCAAATGACCATATGACAACACACTATAAGAATTAACACAACTTTGGGACTCTTGCACCCGTCTTAGTAGTTCTTCAACCATTAGTATACCACCACGTAATGAAAGGCCTTAACGACCTGTAGGTATGAAAATTAGTGGTATATTGGTTGAACAAACCTTATTGGACAGAATAAAATAATCTTAAAAGTTCTGTTTTGACCATCAGAACAAGGTAAGTCTTCCACTTTCTCCCTCGTTAAGTCAAAGATGAGCCCGTTGTCTTCTAAGTCTTCACCTTTAAGGGGTAAGTTAGTGAAACTGGAAAAGGATCAAGTATTCCTTCATTAAAATTGAATGACACTCCTTTTGTGTCTTCGAACAAGACTCGCAAGCAAAACGATAATTTTACTTTTCTTAAGACTAATAATGGAAAGATGGAAACCACAACACCACTCAAAGATAAG
Organism: Capsicum pubescens; assembly: GCA_030864215.1. Taxonomy (NCBI): domain Eukaryota; kingdom Viridiplantae; phylum Streptophyta; class Magnoliopsida; order Solanales; family Solanaceae; genus Capsicum; species Capsicum pubescens. The sequence goes on along the minus strand of CM061539.1, from coordinate 37,119,459 downwards.
ATTCCACCTAGTTAATGAAGTTGTAGATGCTAATGGTGACACTAGATCAATGGAAAGATATCAAGACCAATATTGGAAGTGCAAAAGAAAGAAGGCAAAAGACCAATCTAGCGAGTTTATTGATTTGGACATTGCTACTATAGATAGCGACACATTTTCTGTTAATGACCCTAGCTCCATTATTCCATTTCCTTAACTCACAGAACAAGTAAGATTACTTTCTTTATTTTTTGAAAATAATAATAATAATAATACCCTGCTAATACTCTAAGGCATTTCTACTGATACGCTTAATGGCATTTTTTATGGTGTTACGAGTCCAAGTTGCCTTGATACATCTTCTCCTCCTGTCACAGATACTTTGATAAGTAACATAGAGGTTGTGGATGCCCAAGCTAAGTCACCTAAATTTCATGTACCTACATTGTATTTATCGTCATTTGTTTCCCCAAATTTTAAACCACAAGAGACAATCTCTACTTTCAAGAGTCTTACATTCTTTAGATGTGTGGTACATTACATGAATGGATAACCATGTTCTCCGTTGAACCTTCAAATGACTTTTTAAAGTTGAAAAATAGTGTGAACATGCTTATGGAGAATCTCAAAGGTATTAACGCCATCAACACCTCTATTCTAGAGGCCTCTGTTAATACTTTTATAAAAAAATATGAGGAGTATGATTCTATGAAACCATCTTCATCCTAAGAAATAACTAAAGAGAACCATAAAAAATTGCTCTCTGCTGTGCAACAAAGCCTTGTTAATGCATTGGAGGAAAACACTAAGGCGAGAGGGTGCATGTAGGATCTTCAATCAAATCTTGCTAAGATGGATGAAGAACTGAAGCTCTTGTCTACGAAAAGGGAGAAGACCATTCCATGCATAAAAGAGAAGAAAGAACAGTTGTCTAAAATCCAAGAGAAGATTATCACTTTCAAGGGTGAGCTTCATGAAATTAGAGAGACACATCCATTATCTGAAGAAGAAGTGGAGACACTATCCAAACTGAAAGAGGTGGTTGAGGGGAGTCGTCAGCAAATTCTAGAATTTCAACATTTTCCCTAGTTTGGATATTTGCTTAGGATTTTTTTTATTTCTTATTATGATGTAGTGACATTTTTTCCTTTGGTACAATAAAAGTGACCTTTAGCTTTCATAGGAATTATTTCTCTTGAAATTAAAATATTGTTGCATCTGTTTTCTTTTTTAAATGATTAAGATAGATGAATTTACCCCCAATCATGAATAAACTTTGGGCTATGTTGACAATATGTTTCAAAATCAAACTTATTTCCAATTAACAAAAATTAATTTTTTTGAAGTAAACCATGAATCTATCCAATTTCATAGTTTTGCACGGCTAGGGTAGAAAATTCATAACTCGACCTACAAGTCTTTGAATTAAGAACTGTCTTTTTTGTTCCAAAGATAACACAAAGATATACAACATATGTAAAAATCAAGACCATAACCTTTACGTATTTGTACAAATTCTTCATTAAAGTCAGCTTAGCTTGAAACCTGAGGGTCTCTTTCGCAGCTTTGAGCGGCTATGGTAGAAAATTCATAACTTGATGCAGAAGCCTTTGAATTATGAGCTATTTTTTTCTGTTGCAAATATAAAACCAAGAGATACAACATATGTAAAAATCAAGGCCATATACTTTATGGATTTTTAAATATTCTTCATTGAAGTCAGCTCATTTCGAAACTTAAGGGTCTCTTTCGCAACTTTGAGTGGCTATGACAGAAAATTCTTAACTTAACGCAGAAGCCTTTGAATCATGAACTGTTATTTTTGTTAAAAAGATCACACCAATAGATACAACATATGTAAATATCAATACCATATCCATTATGTATTTGTACAGATTCATCATTGAAGTTAGTTCAGTTTGAAACCTGAGGGTCTCTTTCGCAGTTTTGAGCGGCTATGATAGAAAATTCATAACTTGACGCAGAAGCCTTTGAATGACGATCCATATTTTTTTTTTTGCAAAGATAACACCAAGAACTTACACATATGTAAAAATCAAGCCCATATCTTTTATGAAATTATACAGATTCATCATCGAGTTCAGCTTAGTTTGAAATCTGGTGGTCTCTTTCACAGCTTTGAGCGGCTATGGTAGAAAATCCATAACTTAACGTAGGAGTTTTTAAATCATGAGACATATTTTTTGTTACAAAGATAACACCAAAATCTACGACATATGTAAAAGTCACAGTCAACATCTTTATGAATTTATCCAGATATGTCGTCGAAGCCCGATTTACCTTACTTGTTTCTTCTCCTTTGCATGTCTGTCATAAACTAAGGGAAGAAACGTCTAATTCATGCGATATCTATGTTACTTCAAGGTTTTATTGTTGTGCTCAAGTAATGACACACCTTTTTCCTCTCTTTTTTTAACTCATATGACTGAACTTAGTATAAAAAATACTCTAAACTACCTACGTACCTAGGGAGGATCAAGTCATAATGTAGTTTAGGATGATGCGTTCATTTTTTTTACTTTTTTTCTTTTTTATTCATTTTTTATTTTTATTTTTTTAGAGCCATTCACAGTTTAGACTCATGTAGGTCAGGAGTAACATGCGGTTTAAGCTCGTGCCTTAAGAAGCGTAGGTGACCTTCATGGAAAGTACTACTTCAGGAACTTGCCATTGATGGGACCAACTCTTACACCATCTTGATCAATGATCTTATAAGCGCCACTTGAATATGCTTCTTTCACAACATATGGTCGATCCCACTTATACATAAACTTGTCACCGATGTATTTGCTAAGGATTATGGGTCTTCGAACTGCTAAGACCAAGTTTTCTAATTGAAATGATTGCGGTCGTACTCTCTTATTGAAAACTCTAGCAAGTTGACCTTGATAATACTCCAACTTTTGTTGTGCTTCTAATCTATTCTTGTCCAATGCCTCTAACTCTACCAGACGAAGTTGAGCATTACTTTTAGTTATAAGACCCTCTTGGGTCGTTATTCATAGATATGGAATTTATTGTTCTATTGGAAGGATTATTTCTATGCCATACACCAACGAATACGGAGTCACTTGCGTAGCAGTTCTGCAGGTCGTATGATATGCCCTCAAAGCTTTACCGATCCTTTCATGCCAGTCTCTTTTATTTTTCACAACCACTTTCTTCAATAGGTTACCAAGTGTTTTATTAAAAGCTTCGGCAATACCATTGGTAGGTGCATTGTACATTGAAGACTTATGTTGCTTAAAATTGAGTTTCTCGCACAAAGTCCTTATCATCTTAGTATTGAAGGGTGCTACATTATCTATAACTATGTATCTTGGTATGTCGTACCTAAATATGATGTTTGACTTGATAAAATTACTAAAATTTTCCCTTTTTACTTCATTTAGTGGAACGGCTTCAGCCTATCTTGAGAAATAGTCGGTAGTAGCTAAGATGTACATTTGACCTTTTGAAGACTTTGGGAGAGGTCCAACAACATCAAGTCCCCATGCATTGAAAGTCCACGATGCTATAATTGGATGAAGATGCTCTGGAGACTTATGTATATAATTAGCATGGAATTGACATGCTTGACACCTTTTGGCATGCTCTAGACAATCCATCACCATTGTTGGCCAATAGTAGCCAATCCTTTTTATGCGAAAATAAAGTGTAGGCCCTGATTGGTGTGCTCCACATGTGCCAGAATGTGTTTTCTCCATTGTTTCTTGAGCTTCTTCTTTGTTAATACACCACAAGATTAACCCCTCATAAGAACTACAAAATAAAATCCCCTCATGGAATATGAATAGTGGTGCCCTTCTCCTAATGTCTGCCTTTTTTTCGCGAATCCTCGGGAAACCTTCCATGTTTGAGATACTCAATTAGTGGTTTTCTCCAATCTTCTTCTTCAACTACTCGAACAGATGTATGGAGGCTTTCATCTAATTGCATATCAAGACAACTGAGAATAACCCATCAATGACTCACTTGCACCTTTGTTGACTCATTCTCTCTGAGTGACATCATCATAGCTAAGTTACCCAGAACATCTTCCATGAAATTTTCTTCTCTTGGGACGTGGTTTAGGAACACTTGATCAAACCTTTCAAGCAAACAAGAAGCGTATCGATGATATGGTAGAAGATCTTCCTTCTTCATCTCATAACTACCTAAGAGTTGATTTATGATCAACTTAGAGTCACCAAAGATACCCAATTGTAGAATCTTCATATCTGATGCCATTTCAAATACAATAATTAAAGCTTGGTACTCTGCAGCGTTATTGGATCATGTTTCACGAAGAAAAAATAAAAATGGCAAGATTAGTCTTTCTGGTGATATCAACACAACGCTTTTCCCCGCACCATCTTGATGTGCTGATCCATCAAAGAGCATTGTACATGTTGGCAGTTCTTCATTAAATAATACATCTTTATCAGGAAACTCATCCGAGATTTCCCATTCTGCTGGCAGGGGGTGATCAGCAAGAAAATTATCAAGTGCTTGCCCCTTCACAACCTTTTGAGGCGTGTATATGATCTCATATTGGTAAAATAATATAGACCATCTGGTAGACGTCATTAGAGAACTGGTTGAGTCATCACAAACTTTACGGGATCAGCTCGAGAAATTAGCTTGTTGGTGTATGTTTCAAATAATTCCTTAATTTCTTTATCGTATAAAGCAAAGCCAAACATATCTTTTCAATGGGCGTATAATTTAACTCAGATCCTATTAAGGTTCAACTTAGATAGTACCGTGTTTGTTCTCTCTTAGATTTATTATTATGAGCCAATAGTACCCCAAGCGATCGCTCTTATGATGCAATGTAGAGTATCAATGGCCTTCCAGGAGTTGGTGCCCCTAATATAGGTGGATTCAACAAGTATCTTTTGATGCTTTCAAAAGCATTTGGACATGATTGATCCTAGTGGAAAGGGGAATCTTTCTTCATTAGATAACTGAAGGGTTGACATCATCCAGCCAAGTTAGAGATGAACCTCCGAATGAATGTCAAATTCCCTTGTAGACTGCGAAGGTCTCTCAAGTTCTTTGGCTCCGACATTTTTTGAATGGCATCAATCTTTGTGGGATCACTTCAATTCTGTGGTGACGCACAATAAAGCCAAGAAACTTTCCCGAGGTAACTCCAAATTCGCATTTAAGTGAGTTTATTTTCAAGTTAAATTTTCTTAACCTCTCAAAAATAATACGAAGATCTTCAAGATAGTCGTCCCTACACTTTGTCTTTACCACCAAGTCGTTGACGTAGCATTCCACCCTCTTATTCAATATGACATAAAAAATGTTTTGCATTGCACGTTGGTAGGTGGCACCCGCATTCTTTAGACCAAAAGTCATCACCTTGTAGCAATATATCCCTTATGGAGTTCGAAAGGTAGTGCATTCTTCATCTCTTGGAGATATTTTGATTTGGTTATATCCGAAAGACCCCTCCATAAATGATATATCTTTATGTCCAATCGTCATAAAAACCATGAGCTCTATGATTGGTATCGGAAAATTATCTTTTGGACATGCCTTGTACAAGTCGCAAAAATCAACGCAGACACGTATTTGGCTATTTTTCTTTTTGACAGGCATATTTGAGATCCATGATGGGTATTTCACCTCTCGAATAAATCCGGCTTCGATGATCTTATTGATCTCTACTTTAATTTATGTTACTAACTCAAGGCGAAACACTCGTTGTGACTGCTTTATAGGACGTGCCTTTTTTTTGATCCCTTATTGATGAATAGCTACCTTAGGACTAAGTCCTGGTATTACTTTGTATGAACAGGCAAAGACATCTTTGTAATCGATCAATAACTTGAAGTAGTCCCTCTCTTCTTGTGGTATAAGAAATGCACTAACAAAGGTTGGGCACAAATTCTCCAACGTACCTAGGTTTATCTCCTTGAGTTCATCTATAGTCCATTGTATTCCATCCTCTAGTTGGGGAAGGGGGGCTTCTTGAACATCATCATCCCTTTTATCATGGCACAGATTGTCATTCACCATTATATGATATGATATATCGACTTCTTCTGGATCCTCTTTTGTTTCTCCAAGATATTGGTTGGTGAAAATAATAGTTCTTTTTCTTATCTTCAGTGGACCATCTACGATAATTGATAAAATAGACTTTCTTTTCATGCGTTATGGGAAAGCACTATAAATTTCCTTATCACCAATGTCCTCAGAAAAATATTGTTGTTCGTGCTCCAACAATGTCTTTATAGATGATGGCTTGTATGTGGTTCCCAATAGAAGAAAGATAGAGGTGTTCGCAGTGGTGATACCTCCTTCTATACGGTCAGAAGCTTTACTTCAATCTTTGCCTCCTAATCTATCAAATACAGAGACACGAGGTGTTGATTTTCCTATGTGGTCAAACACTGACTTCCTTTGTGGTGTTTTTGCGTCCTCACCCTTCTTTTCCCCTTCTGCTAAGATATGGTGAGAAGAAGTTGTTTCTTTTACCTTCCTAAATAAAATTCAAAGAGGTTTTGGCAATTTAAATCCCAGCTAAAACTTAGGAGTGGGGACGTAGTATCTGTACTTTCTCAACTTCATTTGGGATGATGTAAGGCCGTGCGTTTTTTTCATCTGTGACTTCATCTTTGAGCTCTCCCGGTCTTGTCGTATTGGAGAAGTCATAACCTCATTTTTCAAGTAATGTAAAAGACTTTTCATCAAAGTGACCTTTTATCTTTACAACTAAGGTATCATTTCTTGACGACTCAGGAGTAATAGGTTGGATTTGTACGACTGGGACAATCATACTTTCCTTCAAATCTTAAAACATTTTGTGGCCTATTTCTTTTTTTGGATGGAGAACTCATTGAGTACATACCTCTAGCAAGGGTTGTCCCTCTCTTTGATGCTCACATGAAATGTAGCGAAAGACTAATTGCTTTTTATCTGTCTTTTCTTTCGTTTATCCCTCAGACGATGAGAACTTAGTGTTTCTTTTTTCAAATCTTTCCTTAGACATCTTACAACACTCGATTGCACTCCTATCTCTTTTTTTGAATTGACCTCAGTTGGGTTGGAAGGTGTTGGTTTCTTCACATCTAACTCAACAGAATCTAAGTAGAATTTCGCATATGCAAAGTGCGACTGTAATGACCCGAGAACCTATCCTAAGACGTCACATGGTGCTTAAGGCCACACGTGGCCTCAAGCTAACCCTCTAAGCCTGTCATCACTTTCAAAACTTACTACGATGAAAATCAAGCTAGAGTAAGAAAGAATAATCATGCCATGAATATACTGGAATATGAAGAGATATTGTCCTATACAATCAAAATGCTGAAGTTCTAACCATACTGGAACTCTAGTCTGACAAAGCCTCTACAACATAAGACAGAGGATCTATTGGGACAGATCCCCAACTTACTTGTACTGATCTGAAAGGAGACAACCATCTATTAACAAGACAAAATAAGGGACATAGGTCCTCGAACCATAAGGACTCACCAACTGCAGAAATGTAGATGAAGGTACTCAAAGATCACTGTCGCTGCTGAGACTGAGCACCTAAACCTACATAACAAGGAAATATAGAACACAGAAGAGTATGGAAATTAGAACTTGGGAATGTACTGAGTATATGGGGGTGTATGCAATATTTTTAAATAATATCATAATGGTAATATAAAATCATGCATGCTGACAATAATGACTCTCTTCGCTTGAATTTCCTGAAATGTAATTTCCATAAATCATCAATAATAACACATGTTTCATAAATCTCATAAATCATTGGACTCAACTCAAACTCTTTGACTCATGACTTAGAGTGACTTGGTAACTCAGGAAACTTAGACTGTTATGGACTTGGGAGTTTCATATAACCGACATAAACCATGTGAGCCACATGGAGTCCAACATTTTGCCCTCCTAAGGAGAGAACCCCACATTGGCGGGAGCGTCGTACTCTTGCTAGGGAGTACAACCTCAAATTCATGATCATAAGCTCATACTCGGCCTCTAGCCCACAATTATCAATATCAATCCTACAGTGGCACGTAGTTCTGGGAAAATACCATATTTCCCACTCGGTGCTAAATACTCCTCCCAGACTCAGCTCAAAATGGGTTAGAAAATCCACCTTAATCAATATCAACTCATGGGTCTATCATAAAGACCAAAACATAAATATATCTCATCTGTAAATCTTATACAACTGTGGATTCCTAACTCGACTCAAAATCAAAACAATCTTTCTTAACACCAAGTACGCTTGCTTATCAAATCATTTCAAATATCAAAAGCTTCAAGGAAACATCATAGGCCTCATTCTTGACTCTCAAGCACAATGTCAATATATATATTCAATAATCAACTTCCCATGGAAAATCTTAAAATCATGACTCTTATCATTTATCACTTAGAAATCATCAATTCATAGTAGCAATGTACAATTCATAGCATAAATAATCAATTTAAGAAATAAAATAACGAAATAGTCATGTATACCAATCTTGAATAGCTCGATTCTCATAAATCAATGATAAAGTAATTTGGATATAAATCCGCTTGCAATATCATGAAATTCCAGTAGTAAAAAATAATTTTTTGGGCACAAGAATGAAAGAATATTCTTGTTCAAGCCCCACATACCTTGGATTATGATTTTTTTAAGATGAACAAGCTTGATTTGAAACTCTTCTTTACACTTTTGAGCTAAGTTTCTTGATGACTTTGACTTGGAAAACTTAATTCTTGAACAACTAGGTGAAATCTTTGGAAAATTCTTGAATTTCTTGGAGAAGATTTGATTTAGGATTTTGGAAGAAACCCTAGTTTCTAGAGGGTTATCGAAGAGAAAGGAGAAAAAATAAACTTCTTTTCTCTACTTGGATATATATATACAAGACCAAAATGGGCAAAAATGACCAAAATGCCCCAAAAAAAATGAGTTAAAAAAATTGTCGATCGAGTCTGTGACGGTCGAACTGACGGTCCATCAGAGGAACAAACGATCCACCAGATCATCCGTCACTCGAGTGCCAAAACTAGGACATTCTGCCTCGACGTGACGGTTGAAGTGACGATCCATCAGGAAACTGACGGTCCACCAGATCGTCCGTCACTCGGGGGCCAGAAACAGGACATTCTGCCTCGACTTGACGGTCCCCTTGACCGTCCATCAAATATTTAGCGGCCCACCATTTTGGCCATTGAACGATGGACAGAAAAAGGGTTTACTGTCTTGGCTTGACGGGATAATTGACGGTCCACCAAGGACTTGGCGGTCCTTCAGGTCTACCATCAGGCCCGGGCGATTTCGACATCGCTTAGTAAAACGGCCATAACTTCCTTGTCCGATGTTGGATTTTGATGAAATTGATATCGATGAAAAGCTTATTCAATGCTATACATAAAAAAAAGTAGAAATTAGTGAAATACAACACAATATAAACATAAATAACTTTGGAAGCCACCTTTGTTCACTCAAAAGACAGATTTAGTCTTAAGGAACAATCGGGGTATTACAATATCTCCCCCTTGGAAACATTCGTCCTCGAATGTTGCTAGTTAGGCTCAAGACCAAAGAGAAAATTGGAATTACTTTATGGGAACAATTTTCTCAATCTACTTACTTCACTCTAGATTTCCGAATACTTCATAGAATGCACGAATCATAAAATAGACATTTATATAATTGAATACGCTGGATTAGTAGGGAACTGAATTTAAAAAGAATGGTACCTTCGTCTTGATTTAAACTCATGGAGAAGAGATGGGGGTACTTAACTTGCATATCTGTTTCTATTTCCCAAGTAGCACCCTCAACTGATTGATTTCGCCACAGAACTTTAACCAAGGGAACTTCTTTGCTCCTTAGTCTACGGACTTGATAATCTAAGATCTCGACCGGAACTTCATCATAAGAAAGGCTATCCTGAACATCAGAGCTTTCTGACGGATCAACAACAATAGAATCACCAATATGTTTCTTGAGCATAGAAACGTGAAAGACAGGATGGACAGCTGATAACTCTGCAGGCAACTCAATCTCATAAGATGTTTTCCCAACACGTTGTAAAACTCTATAAGGGCCAACATAACGGGGACTACTTTCCTTTATTGCCAAACTTTCTCACCCCTTTCATGGGCAAAATTTTCAAGTACACCAAATCATCAACTTCAAACTCAAGAGATATTCTCCTCACATTTGCATACAACTTCTGATGACTCTGGGCTGTCTTCAACCTCTCCCTAATCAGCTTAACTTTTTCTATAGCCTCGAACACAGCATCAGGTCTAATCACATTAGCCTCACCTACTTCGAACCAACCTATGGGTGATCTACATCTCCTCTCATACAAAGCTTTAAATGGAGCCATTCCAATGCTAGCATGAAAACTGTTGTTATACACAAATTCAATCAATGGAAAATGTTCATCCCAACTTCCTTTGAAATCAAGAACACATGTCCTCAACATATCCTCCAAAGTCTGGATAGTCCTCTCAGCCTGACCGTCGATCTACGGATGAAAAATGGAGCTAAAATGAACTTGGGTACTGAGACGCTTTTGAAAATCCCTTCAACAATGAGACGTAAATTGGGTACCTTTATCGGAGATGATAGACAATGGAACTCCATGCAACCTGACTAACTCTCGAACGTACAGCTTAACATAGTCCTCAGCGGTGAAAGATGTATGTACTGGCAGGAAATGTGCAAACTTAGTCAACCTGCCTACAACGACCCATATAGAATCATGATGACGACAAAAAAGAGGTAAACCGATCACGAAATCCATGTTCACCTCTTCCCACTTCCATGTAGGAATGCTAAATTCTTGCATCATACTACCGGGTCTCTGATGCTCTATCTTCACCCGTTGGCAAGTTGCACACTTCTCTACAAACTTCACTATATCCCTCTTCATACCATTCCACCAATAAATTTTTTGCAAATCGCGGTACATCTTGGTAGCACCAGGATGAATATAATACTGTGCGCCATGCGCCTCATCCATAATCCTCTGCCTCAAATCATCAACATCGGGAACACACAATCTATTTTGAAATCTCAATACACCATCTACCCCTTGGGAGAAGACCTTCACCTTTTGGTCTTTAACTGACTCTTTCAGTTCGATCAAACGAGAATCCATGTCCTGTTTCTCCTTTACTTCCGAAACTAGGGAAGATTCGGAACTACTCTGAGCCCAAAAATTACCCTCAGCTGAGTCAAGCAATCTAACACCCAACCTAGCCAGACGATGCACTTCGCAGGCTAAATCATTCTTACCTTCCTCTACATGTGCTACGCTGCCCATGGACGACCTACTAAGAGCATCTGCCACTACATTGGCCTTGCCCAAGTGATAAAACACACTCATATCATAGTCCTTTAGTAATTCTAACCATCTCCGTTGTCGAAGATTCAACTCCCTTTAAGTAAACACATACTGCAAACTCTTGTGATCCGTAAAGACATCAACATGAAAACCGTATAGGTAGTGTCTCCAAATTTACAAGGAAAAAACCACTGCAGCTAACTCGAGGTCATGGGTCGGATAATTTTTCTTATGAGGTTTCAAATGTCGAGAGGTATAGGCTATAACTTTATCCTTCTGCATCAACATGCACCCCAAACCAACTCTCGAAGCATCGCAATACACCATAAAATTATCTACTACACCATTAGGCAGGGTCATCACAGGGGCTGAAGTGAGTCGAGTCTTCAACTCCTGAAAACTCTTCTCGCAGGAATCTGACCACAGGAATTTAACTTTTTTTTGGGTTAACCGGGTCAAATGAGAAGTAATTGAAGAGAAACCTTCTACAAAATGACGGTAGTAACTATCTAGGCCTAAGAAACTACTAATATCATACGGAGAGATAGGTCTAGGCTAATTTTTCACAACTTCTATCTTTTGAGGATCAACTCAAATACCTTCAGAAGAAACAATATGACCCAGAAAGGCAACTGACCTTAGCCAAAATTCACACTTACTAAATTTGGCGAACAACGGATGATCTCTAAGGGTCTACAAGGCAATTCGAAGATGATCTGCATGGTCATTTTCATTTTGGGAGTACACAAGAATGTTATCTATGAATACAATAACAAACATATCCAGGTACTATCTGAACACCCGATTCATAAGGTCCATAAAAGTTGTTGGGGCATTTGTTAGCCCGAAGGACATGACCAGGAATTCAAAATGACCATAACGGGTGCGGAAAGCTGTCTTTGGAATATCACACTCTCTGACTTTAAGTTGGTGATAGCCGGATCTCAAATCTATTTTTGACAAATAACTGACACCTTGCAGCTGATCAAACAGGTCATCAATTTTAGGAAGAGGGTACTTATTTTTTACGGTGACCTTGTTGAGCTGATGATAGTCAATGCACATATACAATGAACCGTCTTTCTTTTGCATGAACAGAATAGGTGCGCCCCAAGGAGACACACTGGGCCTTATAAAACCCTTATCAAGAAGATCTTTGAGTTGCTCTTTTAACTCCTTAAGTTCTGCGGGGGCCATACGATATGGAGGAATAGAAATAGGCTGCATATCGGGAAGAAGATCAATCCTGAATTCTATCTCTCTATTGGGAGGTACCTCTGGGAGATCTTCCAAGAAAATATCAAGAAATTCATTGACAACGCTAATAGACTGAATAGTCGGAGTCTCGGACTTTTTGTCTTTAACTCGAACCAAATGATAGACACAACCCTTGGATATCAATTTCCTGACTTTAAGGTAGGATATAAAATGACTCTTGGGAGCTATAGAATTTTCGGACCACTCAAAAACTGGCTCGTTGGGAAACTGAAACTTGACACACGGGTACGACAGTCTATTGATGCATAGCAAGAGTGAAGCCAATCCATACCTAGAATAATGTCAAAATCAACCATATCTAGCTCAATCAAATATGCAAACATGATTCTATTAAGGAAAGTGATAAGACACTTCTTATACACTTGCTTAGCAACAATAGATTCACCCACTGGTGTAGAAACTAGAAAAGGCTCAGGAATCTTTTCAGCACTGATTTCAAAATTCACAGCCACCAATGGAGTGACATAAGAAAGACTTGACTCAGGGTCCATCAATACATACACATCAAAATGAAATACATGAAGCGTACCAGTAACAACATCTGGTGAATCCTCCTGCTCCTGGCGGGGTGGTATAGCATAAAAGCGATTCTGGCATTGACCACTTGCAGTACTAGACAAGTCACCCTGAGGAGGAGTAGAACGAGCTAAAGGGGCTGGAGCACTAATATCCTGACTCTGGGGATAAACATCACGACTCCCCTGTCTAGCGAATGGGCAATCCCTGAATCTGTGGCCGAACTTACCGCAACCAAAACAACCTTTCCGATCGACTAAGCACTCACCAGGATGGTCCCCACCGCACTTTATATATGGTGGAGGACGAGTTCTGTTACTCACACTATCCTGGTACCTGGATATAGTAGGCCTATTATCCTACTCCTGCCTAATTCTGAATGCGGGAGCACTGGCTGATGAAGGCGCTGGCATAAGTGAACGGTTCTGGGACTGAGGGTGATTCCCTCCAAAAAATATAGTCTGACCATACCCCTGCTGCTCTGATCTAACTCTCTTATTTTCCCTTACTCTATCTCTCTCCTTCACCTTTTCCACTTTAATCTGCTGAGCATGAATTATTAGTCTTGAAAGGTCCATGTCCCTATTAAGCATAGTGGATCTACACTCTTTCACAACGTAACCAGATATACCATCCAAAAACTTACTCATACTAGTTCTAGAATTAGCCATCATATCGGGAGCATACTTAGATAATTGGTTAAACTTATTATAATACTCCTTAACGGTCATGGAGCCCTATCTCAAGTTCATAAATTCCTCTAGTTTTGTTTCTCTCAGCTCCGAGGGAAAGAATCTGTCTAAGAACGCGTCCTGGAACAACTTCCATGTCATGGGAGCAGCATCTTCCTCTCTACTCTTCCTCTACATCTCTACCCAATCATAAGCAACATCTTTCAAGCGATAGGAAGTTAGATCCACACTCTCTTCCTCTGTTACATGCATAATTTGGGTGAACTTTTTTACCTCATCGAGATACATCTGCGGGTCCTCACCTGTCTTTGACCCATAAAACTCTGGCAGATTCATCCACATAAAGTCACGAACTTGAGATACCATTGAATTACCTTCTTGTAGAGGTGGAACTATAAACTATTCACGGGTCTAAGCATTGGCGGTAACCGCCTGGGCTAGCGCCTGAAAAGATACCTAAAATTATGTGTGGGACACCATCTCACCTAAAGGATCAACGGCTTGAGGTCATTCGTTATTTCTGCGAGCTTTACGAGAAGGCATTTTCTGTCGTAAAAGAGCACGAATTAACAGCAGAAAGAAACATTCATAGGTAAAATAGACTTTTTAAAGAAAGAAACAGCTTTTCCTAAAATGCCTTGTAGCCTCTTACATAAGATGTGGCGCGCTACACACCGATGATCAAGACTCTACGTAACATTGCTTGCCAGACTTCCTAGGACTCTTTGAACCTTAGGCTCTGATACCAAGCTTGTAACGACCTGAGAACCTATCCCGAGACGTCACATGGTGCTTAAGGACACACGTGGCCTCAAGCTAACCCTCTAAGCCTGTCATCACTTTTAGAACTCACTACGATGAAAATCAAGCTAGAGTAAGAAAGAATAATTATGCCATGAACATACTAGAATATGAAGAGATACTGTCCTGTACAATCAAAATACTAAAGTTCTGCACATACTGGTACTCTAGTCTGATAAAGACTCTACTACATAAGACTGAGGAACCATTGGGACAGATCCCCAACTGACTCGTACTGATCTGAAAGGAAACAACCATCTATTAACAAGACAAAATCAGGGACATAGGTCCTCGAACCATGAGGACTCACCAACTGCAGAAATGTATAGAAGGTACTCGAAGATCACTATCGCTGCTGAGACTGAGCACCTGAACCTACATAACGAGGAAATATAGAACACAGAAGAGTATGAAAATCAGGACTTGGGAATGTACTGAGTATGTGGGGGTGTATGCAATATTTTTTAAATAACATCTAAATGTAATATAAAATCATGCATGCTGACAATAATGACTCTCTTCGCTTGAATTTCCTGAAACGTAATTTCCATAAATCATCAATAATAACACATGCTTCATAAATCTCATAAATCATTGGACTCAACTCAAACTCTTTGACTCATGACTTAGAGTGACTTGGTAACTCAAGAAACTTAGACTGTTATGGACTTGGGAGTTTCTTATAACCGACATAAACCATGTGAGCCGCATGGAGTCTAACATTTTGCCCTCCTAAAGAGAGAACTCCACATTGGCAGGAGCATCGTACTCTTGCTAGGGAGTACAACCTCAACTTCGTGATCACAAGCTCATACTCGGCCTCTGGCCCATAATTATCAATATCAATCCTACGGTGGCACGTAGTTCTGGGGAAATACCATATTTCCCGTTCGGTGCTAAATACTCCTCCCAGACTCAGCTCAAAACTTGTTAGGAAATCCACCTTAATCAATATCAACTCATGGGTCTATCATAAAGACCAAAACATAAATATATCTCATCTGTAAATCTTATACAACTGTGGATTCCTAACTCGACTCAAAATCAAAACAATCTTTCTCAACACCAAGTACGTTTTCTTATCAAATCATTTCAAATATCAAAAGCTTCAAGGAAACATCATAGGACTTATTCTTGACTCTTAAGCTCAATATCAATATATATATTCAATAATCAACTTCTCATGGAAAATCTTAAAATCATGAATCTTATCATTTATCACTTAGAAATCATCAATTCATAGTAGCAATGTACAATTCATAGCATAAATAATCAATTTAAGAAATAAAACAATAAAATAGTCATGTATATCAATCTTGAATAGCTCGATTCTCATAAATCAATGATAAAGTAATTTGGATATAAACCCGCTTGCAATATCATGAAATTCCAATAGTAAAAATCAATTCTTTGGGCACAAGAATGAAAGAATATTCTTGTTCAAGCCCCACATACCTTGGATTATGATTTTTTTTAAGATGAACAAGCTTGATTTGAAACTCTTCTTTACACTTTTGAGCTAAGTTTCTTGATGCCTTTGACTTGGAAAACTTAATTCTTGAACAACTTGGTGAAATCTTTGGAAAATTCTTGAATTTCTTGGAGAAGATTTGATTTAGGATTTTGGAAGAAACCCTAGTTTCTAGAGGGTTATCGAAGAGAAAGGAGAAAACTAAACTTATCTTCTCTACTTGGATATATATATACAAGACCAAAATGGTCTAAAATGACCAAAATGCCCCTAAAAAAATGAGTTAAAAAAATTGTCGATCGAGTCTGTGACGGTCGAACTAACGATCCATCAGAGGAACTGACGATCCACCAGATCGTCCGTCACTCGAGTACCAAAACTAGGAAATTCTGCCTCGACGTGATGGTCGAAGTGATGATCCGCCAGGAAACTGATGGTCCACCAGATCGTCCGTCACTTGGGGGCCAGAAACGGGACATTCTGCCTCAACTTGACGGTCCGTCAAATCTTTGGCGGCCCACCATTTTGGCCATCGCACGATGGACAAAAAAAGAGGTTACTACCTTGTCTTAACAGGACAATTGATGGTCCACCAAGGAATTGGCGGTCCTTCAGGTCTACCGTCAGGCTTGGGCGATTCCGACATCGCTTAGTAAAATGGTCATAACTTTCTCGTCCGATGTCGGATTTCAATGAAATTGATATTGATGGAAAGCTTATTTAATGATATACATAAAAATATTAGAAATTAGAGAAATAAAACACAATTTAAAAATCAATCACTTTGGAAACCACCCATATCCACTCAAAAGACAGATTTAGGCTTAAGGAACGATAGGGGTATTACAATGACTCTGTCTCTGTGAAATCATTGATATCCGCATAAAATTTTATTGCCCCACCATACTTCATATACTTCATGCATTGATACAAAGTAGATTTTATCACTCCATTTTTATGCAACCAGGACGTCCAAGCAACAAGTTGTATGAGGTATTGACATCTATGCCGTGAATCAAAATATTTGATTTCATGTTGCCAACGAAAAATTCCACAAAAATATTTCACATGTCTCTCTGCCCTCCTTGATTGAGACCATGGATTTTTATATTACTTTTGGACAGTTCTTCAATTGAGATTCCAAGACTTTTGAGTATTGTCTTTGGGGTGATATTAACCGCTGAACCATCATCGATCAGTATGCAATTAAGATGTCGTTCTCGAATATCTCCTATAAAAAAAAAGTCCTATTATGCAGTTTGGACCCTAACAATGAGTCATCATCTGTGAAGGAAATTACAGCAAAACACGGTGCAACTGAAGGCTTACATGATATTCTTGTGCTATTGTTAGATGATGCTCTTGTATGCTTTCCTTAGGTTCTTCTATGCTGGAAATTACATGTGTCGCCCTGACTTGGCTATCTTGAAGGATTTTTTTGGAAAAAATTCATACAAAGTGATAGGTCTTCGGACCTTTCGTGATAAGAAACCATTAATCCTCTTGCTAGCATTAAACTTATAACTTTTTGATGGTCATAGCTCATCCACATTATTCCCCCTTACTTTTGGCTTAAGAAGTCGTATTCTTAGGACCACTTGATGTATTCTTTTTTTTATGAGAAACCAGACTCCAACCTCCATCCTTATCATCTTCAGAATTATCGTCTAGCTCTATTGGACTTTCTGAAGTTCTTTTTGAAATATCAATTTCAACCGGCCTAAAGTTCCCAAATTACAAAAAGACGGTGCTTAACATAGTCTGCGACATAGATCATTTTTATCGATTGAAAATACTAGCATGATTTACATCCATGGTTTCGTCCATGTCAATGATGATTTTCCCTTCACTTACTAGTGTTATGATTTTCTCCTTCAAGGCGAAGTATTTCCCCATTGGGTGACTAATGACATGATGAAACTTGCAGTACTAGGGATCATTAGCCCTATTAATTTCATTGGGCCTCTTTGATTTAAGAAGATCAATGACTTTCTTGTCTAACAACTCATCAAATATCCTAGGTACGTATGAATCTGTAAATGGATAAGCCTTTGCTTCTAACTCTTTCATAGTTGGGAAATATTTTTCTTCCCTCACTTGTTACCTGGGTTTTATTCTTCTTTCACTTTTTTCTTTGTCGTGACCTTCATATAAGTCATTTTCACCATCATGGATTCTTTAGTCTGGATCTTTGAAGATGCACCTTTCTTGAATTCCTTCTTTTCTTTCGTAATATCAACAAAAGGAAACCCCTTCCCATGACTTGCGATGCTTAACTCCATGTCATGTGCTCGTGTAGAAAGTTCTTCAAATGTTCGTGGCTTTATTCCTTATAGTATGTATAGAAGGATCCAATGCATTCCTTGAATGCACATTTCTACAAAAGATATTTTAGAAAGGTGGTCTTTTCAGTCTAGACTCAAAGGTCTCCAACAATTGATGTTATCCACCACGGGCTCCTCCTTTTTTTGCTTAGTACCAGTCAACTCTATCATACTCACAGTTCGTAGAGTGCTGTAAAATAGATTGATAAATTCCTTCTCGAGATGCTCCCAACTATCAATTGAATCATGCTCTAGGTCGATATACCAGTCGAATGTGTTCCCTTTTAATGAACGGAAAAACTATTTTACCAGGAGGTCGCCATTTGTTCCGACATTGCTACAGTTTTCGGCAAAGTGAGCAATAAGGTTTCTCGGGTTCCTCTTGCCATTTAATTGCTACAACTTTGGTGGTTGATAGTTCGTTGGCATGTATAGACAATCAATTCGCCTTATGTAAGGCTTGGAGTAATACAACAAACTCTGTGGTACTCCACCAAATTGAGCCCTGATAGAGTTAGTGATCATGTCTAGCAACTATTGAACAGAAAAAGTTACAACCGAAGTAGACTGCTTCTCTTTTTGAGATTTAATCTTGCTAGGTGACTCATCGACATTCTTATTTTGCAGAGTAAAGCCGGGTGAATAAGCAGGGTCGTGGCTCGATTCTCCAAGGGCGAAGGACTCCAACTTGTTCACCAGTTGAGTGATTTGAAGTTTTTTATCCTCAATAGATTTCTTTAAAACTTCAATAGTTTGTTCCATTATTGCGAACTTGTCATCCATATCAGTTGCATCAGCCATCAAGGAATTGATCTTTGTTGAAATTGGAGAATTAGTCGAATCTTTAGATTCACTAAAACTGACGCTAGCCTGAGAGAATTTATCACATAGCAAGGATGTTAAATTGCCTGTAGGAGTTGCAGTTTCAGTCGCCATATGAGATTTGCTCTTTTTTTTCCTTCTTTAAAGAAGTGAAGTATTCGGATCCGTCCCAACCACTTGTCTTAAATTTGCGCCGAGTGAGTGGACCAACATGGCTAAGCTCATCAGACGTGGCATTAGCAGAGTTCTTGCATGAGACATCTTTAGTATTTTCGAAGTCCATAGCAGTAGTTGAATTTAATTTGCAGAAAGAAGAGATGGAGAGCAGAACTGGTCCCATTGGGCGTGCCAAAATTTATTTGCAATAAATTTTCATAGTGCTGAAAATTAACTGCAAGAAAAAATAAAATAAACATAAAGAATAATTTTATATAAATGAATTTTGAGGGTACAATTCTTTTATTCTCTCAATTCTTCTCTCCTAAGCTTTTCCGTGGTTCGAGGACCTTCTGTAGCGTAATTCTCGAACTTTAGAATGATTCAAGCCTCCTAAAAATGCATTTGGATCCCCACGAATTATCGAAAAACACTTCGTCTTGTCGAGTTGATCTCCAGGCAAAACTCCGTTAGTCAATTCTTTGAAGAGTTGTGTAGTCAATGTAGAATCTTCCTCCAATGCTTGCATGAAGACCCCAAAAATTTATGTAACTCTCTTATTTATAGTTATAGGGGGTAGGCAGTCCAAGTGTAAATAACCTTCTGTGCCTCATTCTGATTGGTTCATTCAGTTTTCAAGCTTATCACAAATGTTCTGTGACAAGGTTGCTTGTGATTGGCCAAAAATATATCATTTGGGACACTTGGCGATGTTTCATTGGCTCTTGAACTTGACTTGGATTGCCACATCATTTGAAGGTGTGGTCTTGTCTTGTTGGTCTTTAATTTGACTGGAATGCTGCGTTACTTGACATGTGGCGTGAGTTTGGGCCTCAATGTGAGATGGACCTTGATGAGGAATAAAATAGGCCTATTATTTTTTACAACCCAAAATAATTTTAGACCCAATAAAATATGGATCAAATTAAAATTTATATGAATTTGACCCAATAAATTTTACGTATCTACACTCCCTGTGTCCCATTTTACTCGTCCCAAATTTCCTAATTTGATTTCTCATTTTACTTGTCATTTTTCATTAATCAAGACAACACAATTATCTTTTTTTTCTTTTCTACCCTTAGTATTAATTATTTTTTCTCCAAATTAAAATGTAAACATCACTTAATAGAGGTACTATAGTAAAGTAGTTATGTTATTAATTATTTTTCTTAATCAATGTGTAATGTCAAATTGGGACGAGTAAAATAAAATGGAGGGAGTATAAAACCAAAAATTCTTCTTACTTAAATAATATGTCTCCTCAACTCCCTTTTTACTCTATAAATAATAAGCATCTTATGCATTTGTTGAATGTTCATTTCATGTTTTTCTTAAAAATAAAATAAAATAAATGTACATGTACTTTTTTCTCCTTTTTTATCATTTTTTCCTTTTTAAATCATGTGTTTCATAATCGAAAAAGATAGTTTAGAAACGTTGATGTGGCAATATGGCTACCACTTTAAAGAAGATCATAGATATATTCTATAGATTTTCTTATCTCATGTTGAAAGAGTCAAACATAAATTCATCAAAATAAAGAAGAATGTTTGATGGTAATGTAAAATTCTTGGAGATATGAATTTAAAAGTTATTTATACATGTCTGGTATCACTATACATAGCAGTATTATTTCAATGTATTGTGATTTTGTAATTTTCTTTAAGCTTTTACCAAAGAAGTTGACATATTATACTATAACCATTTAATTTATTCGTATTTATGATTTGTGTTAAGTTTGGGTATTAAGATATGCACCCGTCCATTCTTCATGATGTTCATGAAACATTTTTGTTGCAGCTGTTCATCAAGGTTAAATTCGTATCAAAACTCTCAAAGTTGGCTCTATAGGCAAATCTGCAAGAGGTTTTGAAAGACCAAGTAGAAGAACTCTACGAAAATGTCATTAGTCTTTCTTGACATAGATGTCGCAGAATTTTTTTTTTAATATAAAATTCTAAAAAAATAATATACATGTTTGAAATAATTATGCTTTTCCCCATACGGGTAGCTCCTCCAATCATTATCTTCTAAATTGTAAATCTTTACTTTTAAACTACTACAAATATGCATATTTATGTAGAATGATACGTGATTCTCTGGTTGTTACTTTTGATTGGAAACATTATATATGGAACTATATGATGGTGTAATATACCACAAATTATAATAATTATAGTTGAAACAATAAAATGAACACAAAATGAAGAAAATAAGATAATCTTCTTCTTGACTGAGGCGCAAATATCTCACTCTCTTTAAGGAGATTCAAGCCCGAGATTCAAGTCCACTGCGGCATAATCTACACCGATCCATCAGTATATTTCCTGACTTGTCCCTCCAGGATACAACAATCCATCAACAATGTACAATTCAGACAACTCTGGATTAGTTGAAGAGTCAAAGCTCCACCACAAAAACACCTTCCGTCACCATATTAAAATTCTCTTTTGTATAGTGAATATAGTTGTAGGCTTAGAAATTATTTTCTTTGTCTCAACTCTCTCTTTCACTACTACATATAGTAAAAAAAATTCACACTTATTAGCTTCTTCTTATCCTACAACAAAGAAAGAAACACCACTATTTATAGGTGAGATATCTTTGTATTGAATAGGAAGAATAAATGAGAAGGTAAAGAGAAAAGATTAATAATCATTAGGTTAGAAGTGTTACAAAAGTTACAAGAATAATTAGATAGAATAATGATAGAAGTTACAAGAGAACTTATGACCACATTCTTCCTCTAATAAAAGAGATTAAAGGCAATTTCATACCACTAGCGCATCTGAGTAAAGTGGCATGTCTCTTACAGTTTTGGCAGCAAATGTGATAAGGAATGAAACCAATGACCCTCTTTAGTAATATTATATTTTAATATTCATATGTATTAACACTATATTATAAAAGAGGTATATGAAAAGTATATATACTATTATTGCTATATACTAAAGTAAATAAGCATAGATAAGGTGATATGGTATTTTTCTATAACTTCAAAAATTATTTATCGTTTTGCTACTTTTTTTTTCTCGACCATTTCCCTTCATTTAGCTAGTTATTTTATTTTTAACAACTCAAAAAATCTTTAAATTCAATTGATCAACTATTCACCTCCTACTATTATTGTCTTCTTTATTAGATATCCGAATATGCATTTACGTGTTCTTCCACCTCCAACCTTTAAAATTTTTTATTCTATGTTAAATCATGCATCGATTATATAATAAAGAAGAATAACATTACAAGAGTAAGAAAATTAAATAGGAAGATCACAATTGGAACTTGCATTTTCAACGCGTTATATATATATATATATATATATATATATATATATATATATGTATGTATGTATATTCTAGTTTCACCCAGGCCCATGCTAAGCTCGGACCCAAATTCAGGACACAAAAACAAACACGTTAATTGAAAGTCTTAATACAAATTAACTTAACAATGATCAATAAGGATATTTAATAGTAATTGGATTACAGTAATACATTACTCATTTACTTGTCATGTTTATTTTTACACGCCCCCTAGAATAAACTTTTCGTCCCATTTTAATTATTGATTTACTTTTTTACATGTCCACTAAGAAAAATAATAAATAAAAGATATTGTTTATTAAGTATCACTATTTAGTACTTATATTTAAAAAAAATAAAAATTAAACAATACTTTAAGAAAAATTACAATTTTATAGTCGAAAATCATTGCAAACTTTAATTTTGTATTAAAGATTATTTTGACATATTTTTTCCGAGTTAAAGTGATTTTTCTAATATATAAAAGTGGTTTTAATTAAAAGGCAATCCAATAAATAACAAGAAGACACCAATTATAAAAGATCAAGTGCAAGTGCAGATGGTCTTAACAAAAAAAGGAGGGGGTAAAAATAAAAATATACAAGAAAAGTACACCATAAATACACTATAAATTTGATATATGTAGCAACTTTACTAATCAAAGAAGTGAAATATCTAGAAAGTCATTGTGAAAACTACCCAAATTAATATTAAATTTTAGATTTGTAAATTTTTTAATCTTGTTGCTATTCTTGTTTTTTATTTTTATTTTATTATATTAGTTGTAACGATAGTTCAACAATATCGCAATATTTTTAATATAAATCATATAATTTTTCTAAAAATTTAAAAAATAATATTTTTCTTATAGTTTATTATAAGTTTTCTTTTTAGTTTCAAACACGTGCATACACCAACACTATTTTTCTTTTTATTTTAACAGTAGTTTTGGAGATTAAAGTCTTTGATTATTCAAATCGAGTTTTACCTTTTGTTGAATTAACTTCATCATTTTATTCTCAATTTAACTTATATTGACTAACCTATTTTTTATTAAGTTTTTTCTCAATTAAAATTATATTAATTAACTCATTTATTAAAAAAAAAAATCTGGCATTCAAAGTAATATATAAATTTTTAATACTGCAAATCGTTGTATGATAACATCAATGAAGTTAACTTATAAATAAAGATAAAATTTAATTTAAATAATTAAAAGACTTGATTCAATGTAATACTTTTGTAGATCTTCCTTCATATAAACCATACGAAAGAAATTGAAAAGCTACTAATTTTTTTTAAAAACTTTAGTAGTTTTTTTCCCTAAAAATACATGTTAAGAAATTTATATTGATATTTGTTAAACATGTATGAAGTTTTGATATTTCAAGTTAAGTTAATTATTTTGTCCTAAATTATAGAAAATATTGATTATCCCATTTTTTGTTAAACAATTTACTATCAAAAAATATGAAAAAGAATTACTCTGATTTTTTGTTAGTTAGTATCATTAATATTTGAAGAGTTAAATTGGATTTTTTAAAATTAACTTTTCAAACATTTTTAGCTATATAGAAAATATAATTTTTGATTTAATAATTAAGCATGTATTAAGTTAGAAAGGGGATGTCAAGATACTTTATTTACTTGTCCACAATAAATTTGTTAGGAAAAATGATAATTTGAAATAAAATAAGTAAACATTTCTAGAAAATATAGAGACAATAAACTTTTAGATCAAATTTGAATTTGATTGTATAAATATTTTTTTGTTGTGTCACTATTATTTTTCCATGACTCATCACTTTTATACATTTAATAAGCCCATATAATTGTTCAAATTTACCAAAATGAATGAAAAATTTTAGAGTAATTAAAACTTAAATAAGGTAGTCTTCACAGGTATTTTTTTTATATTTCAGCTTTTCTGGTGAAATAAAGTTGTTACACATGACAATTAATAGGGTCTTTTTATTACATATTTCTATTTTAGCACTTATTCTTTTTATTAAGACCAATCCACTTGGGTTTTTATAATGTTGGTTTTTCTTGCCGCTTTTAAATTACTATTTAATTAAAACTTCCTTTATTTTAAATCAAAAATCACTTTAACTCAAAATAAAATTCAATCTAACTTTTTATACAAAATTAAAGTTTGCAATGATTTTCAACTATAGCCTCATAGTTTTTTTATATTATAATATAATAAATAATATCTTGTATTTATTATTCCTCATAGTGTACATGAAAAAGTATAGAACATTAATTAAAATGGGACGAATAGATTTCTCTTGTAAGGGGCGTGTAAGAAATAAACATAATAAGTAAATAGACCAAATGAAGTAATCTATTAATGTAATTTGATTATCATTTAATATCCTTATAGATCCTAATTAAGTTAATTTATATATAGGCTCTTAATTGAGGTTGTAATTATTATAATATAAACCTGAGAACATTGTTTTTTTTTTCCAGATGATTCCACAGGCTGAAAAATAAATGTAATTTGCAAAAACTATTGTCGCTAAATTATGAGGAAAATAGAAATCAATAAATATCCAAAATAATTTTATTTTTTTCTATAACTAAAAATATAAATACTAGCAAATTTTATAAGAATATCAATATTCTTTTTCTATTTATGATCTTCATTGAAGAGTAATTATTAAATATTTTAAATCATGTCATAAAAAATATCGAATTACTTGTAGCTTTTTTATATATTCTAATTTTCTAGTAATATCTTCTTCCTCATAAATAATGTTTTTATTTATAATTATCATATTATGTGATTAACAACTCTAATAATTATGAAAACTTATCAACATGACTTTTTTAATAGACCAATAGATATACTGATTATAAAGTAAAAAATATATAATGTAAATTATATTTTTAAATTACAATTATTATTTTTATACTTTGAGTTTAGGCCCGGGCTTAGCACGAACCTCATGAAACTAGTATATATATATATATATATATATATATATATATATATATATATATATATATATATATATATATGAAATAGTGATTGTCTTAATTATTTCATTTAATTATGTCTCTTAATTTTCTTAATTGAATCTTTTACCCCTACTAAATGATCGTTTCAAAGATAAATTTTTACTTTTGAGTGACTATATTCTTTCCGTTGGATACATCGCTTGCGCCTGCAGCTGTAACTGTAGTTTCGTTAGTAATTTGAGTTTTTAGGTGTTTCTCATCATCACCTTTTAGGTCTAGTTTTTTAATGTGCTCTTCCTGCACAGTATCTTTGCTAATAGCTTCTTGTTTTTTATAGTGCTCAACCTGCACTTTTACATTTGTAACTTCAGTAGTTAATGTGATGACTCATTCTTGTAATAACTTTATTTGTTCAAACACTTGTAATACCTCACCGGTTTCACCCTTAGGATGACATAGTTCTTAGGAATTTTTCTCCTTTTTCCTCTTTGCTAATAAACTTCTTAACATGTTATTCTTCGAATAATTCTACTATAAAGTAACTAACATGAACTTATTTTATCATATCATGATTGTCGAGAATTTATGAATTTAGCTATTCATAATCATAAATACTTGTTCTGGTAAGTCTGATAATTCTAGATTTTCCATAGCTGTCTGATTCATAGTTTTTCTTTGGAAATATACCTGTTTTTTATTAAATAATTTAAAAGTTTTTTGTGTACAAGAGAGGGTTTTGCTTCAACTCATGAAGGCTTACTTCTAACTGAGCAAAATGATCTATTTAAGTTACCCAAGTTATCCGCACCCCCCTATAATTGGTATCAAAGCCTATGTTGTTCAAAGTTATCGGAAGTAATATATATTTGGATTTATTTGATTAATTTATTAATTATGATAAAATTAGATTTAGATATCCACCAAAATATTATAAATATTGTTTAGATGAATAACGTACAGAAATCACAAAAATATAAAGAATTAAAACAAATAATATCTGAAAAATGTAAAGAATTAAAAATAAGAATAGAAAGACTACAGTATAACATAATTGTCAGAGTTAGTAAAAATTCAATAAATGCACAAAAAGAAGAAATATCAAATTTAGAATCAACAATAGATAGTCTAGAATATATATATCAACATAACCTATATACACTTATATAAAATGAACAAAGAAGAATTTATAATAGACGAAAAAACATATAAAAATCACGAAGGATCAAAAATAAAAATAGTATTCTCTAATTTAGGAAGAAGATATAAGAAAATAGGTGAAGATTTATATTTAATGTTAGAAAAAAAAGAATTAAAATTAGAAGATAAGTTGACAGCCATGGTAAGAATAGAAAGAGAAAACGAAGAAATAGATAGAAAAAAGAAAATAGATAAAATAAAACAACAAACCACAGAAGAAATACGAAAAATAGAAGAAACTAAAAACAATAAGATTGCTGAATTAGAAAAAAAAAACTACAAATGCTAAAAGATTTATATGAAAAGAGACAGAAAGAAAAAGAAGAAAAAAATAAAGAACAAAAATTATTAAACAAGATAAATCAATTTAAAGAAAAATTAGAAATAAAAAATAAAGAACCAGAAATCATAAAATTAGAAATAAATACAATAGATGCTGAAGAAACAGATAATTATGATTCGGAAGATAGTGAAACATATACAGAAATTCTAGAAAACATAGGAAAACTAGAAATTAATGAAAAACAAGAAGTAATTAATAAAGAAAGTCTAGAACTAATAAATACAGAAGTAAATACTCTAGATAAAAATATAATACCTAGTACATCAGAAATAAGAAAACCAACATATAATTACAAAAATAAGTTTAAAAGATATAATCCAAAGGATGAATATAATAAATGGACACCAAAACAAATAATTAATTACAACTTTTTGGATTTAGACTGTGTAATAGACACAAATAAAATAATACAACTATGGGTAGGATATATGTCAAATCAATTATTAGATAATAAAATAGATACAACAAACACACCAGATTATATAGAAAAAACATTAATAGAAACAGTACAATTATGGTTTTTAAACCTAGCCGAAGCAAGTAAAAAGGTATTAAGATCTAATAACAAAACAGAAGGAACATCAACAACTACTAAAATACTACCAACAGAAATATTGAAAAAATATGAAATAGCTATAAGAGATGAATTTAGCAGTATGACAACAGAAGAAAAAGAGCAAAATAAAGAAAAAGATATAAATAGAAATTTAATGTTAAAACTAACACTATGTAATATGTGCTATATAGATGAGTATACGTGCGCATTTAAAGAATATTATTATAAAGGAACATATAATATATAAGAAAGTAAAGAAATAAGAAGATTATATTTTAGTAAATTACCCGAACCATTTAGTTCAAAAATAATAAAGAGTTGGGATGAAGTAAAAATAGTAGATACCCTAGGAGCAAGAATAAAATTTTTACAACAATGGTATAGAAATCTATCTAAAAAATATAAAGAAGAAATAAAAATGGAAAAGACATTAATAAGAAATTTAACATGTTGCAAAGATAAAATAGCACCTCAATTTGGATGTGATGAAAGATATTATAAGAAAAGAAAAAACCATAAGAAATATAACAAAAACAAGAAATCAAAATATAAGTATAAGAAACCAAGAAAAAGATATTATGTAAAAAATTATAAACATAAAAGACCATATAGGAAAAAGAAATCTATAAAAGAATGTACTTGTTATAATTGTGGAAAACTAGAACATTTAGCTAGAGATTGTAAATTACCAAAAAACACAAAAAAGAAACAAATATCAGAAATAAAAATAGAAAATACAGAATATATGCAGATAGATTATATAGATTATGAATTAGAAAGTGAAGATAGTATATATGAAATTTCGGAGAATGAAACAGATAATGAAATAGATAGTGAATTAGATGAATCAAATGACTGAAGAAGATATAAAACTGAAGCAAATAACTGAAGAAGATATAAAAATAATAACAAAGGAAGAATATTTAAATGAAGAAGGAACAAATCAAAAAATAATATTTGATAGTCATATATTTGATGAAATAAAAGGAAAAGAGTTAGACTTAAGTGTAGAAAAAATATTTAAAATACCAACAATAAAAAATATATTTAGCAGAAAAAAGGAAGAATACTACGTAGTAAGCCAAAAAGAACATGTAATAGACTGTAGATATGCAAAAGGTAGAGCTAGTATACCACTAGTAACAAAAAGAATAATTAATAAAGAAATAAACAATATAAAAAGTAAATACCCAATAAAATATGTACACCTTGGAGGAACAGAGATATTAATAAAAGCATATTTTAGAGAAGGAATAGATACACCAATAGAATTATATTTAGCAGATGATAGAATTATAAAACCTATAAAAAAAGTATAATAACTGCCATAAAAGGAAATTTAACATACCAAAAATTTAAATTTATAATAAGTGCGAATTATTCAGTAGCAATAACAGATAAAAATATAGATAAATCATTAGTATTATATTGGAGAATATCAGGAATAGAACTAACCCCAGGAAGTAAAATATTTACAGCAAGATGTAAAAATCTATATGTATTAACAACAAAACATAAAATAACAGGAAAAAATAAAATTAATAAAATACAAATAGAAAGTCCTTTTGAACAATTCGTAAAAACAATTGATAATAATGATTATAGTTACAAAAATATAGACATAGAAGAAGATTTAGAAATAATAAATGATAGAATAAGTACATAAAAAAGAATAACTCATGAAAAACCAGAATCATCAAGCTCATAAAAAAGAAC